>CM054063.1:179268801-180468801 GCA_028641055.1 Alopecurus myosuroides | reverse complement strand
GAGCGTGTGGAACCAGGCCATGGCGATTGAGATCAGACAGGCTGCCGACACGAGCGTGTGGACCCTGGCCACGACCTCCCCGGAGACCTCGGATTTGGACGACAACAAGTTTCGGAGTAGGCACCAACGGTGGAGTGGCTGCCGCTTGAGATGCATGTGCCCCCTGTTATCGCATTCCGTTCCGAAGCTATTCTCGTGCCGTGTGTGTGGACTATGGAGAACGTGCATGGCGTCCAGATCTTGCCGCCGAGGAAACGCCGAGGCACGGCTGGCCTCCGGTTACGGCTCGGCCTCCAAGCTCTCCATCCCCACCATGGTCTTCCTCGCCGGAACTTCCCGCTCCGAGCAGAAAAATCTGGCGGTGCCGGAAGTGGGGATCCGCGTGTAGGTCCTTGAGTATCGGCAGGAAGAAAATACTCCCAGATTGGATGACGTTGCGTCTTTGTTTAATTGGGCTGGCTGGCCGCTGCCTTTTTACAACTGCTTTTGAGCCTGTGCTTGTGCAGCATATGCTGCTGCCTAGTGCGTCGGAGGCTTTCGCTTGGGCTCCTATGCACGGAAACAGGAAGGTGTTGAAGACGATCCGGGGCCTCCATTGATGGTGGGGACCTAGATTTCTAGCTTCAGTTACGTGCGAACTCCGGGCATCTCGTGCATCGATTTGGTAGGAACTGTTTTAGGTTTTCTACGAGAATCAGGCGGAGTGGAGAGGAGCAATTTATGTGCGGATTTTCTTGGCCAGGGGCCACAAAATCAAACGGGAACCAAGAAACCCTTATGAGATTCAATTCTGTAAGAATCGTGTTTGGTATTCTGTAAGTAAGGGAATCGAGTTGGGCCAATGTTGGGATACTTCGGCTTGCTGGTGTGGTGCACGCACATGAGGAAGTCATACCGGATCAAAGATTCATGCTAGACGCAATAGGATATCGCTCTGGGTCAAAGACAGATTAGCCATGAAGAAACACAAATCAGGTACGGTCGAAACACAACGAACGACAATAAACCAGACGGCCGATGCAGAAAAACGAATCCGTAGGTAACTTAGATGGCAGCGTGGGTAATTATTTACATCTTTAGGGGTAGTTTTGATGACGTACCAAACCAAACCAAACCAAACCAAACCAGGGAAGCCTTAACGCCTTTATTATTAGGTATAAATAAGTCTTTTATTTGATTTTCACCAAATTTAATTTTCCAACAATTATTATTGCATACATTTTGAGAGAATGCATTGTCTGAGGAATTTTTACTATGATCATTGTTCACCAATGTTTTTCAATATTAGATCTTGCATTCAACATTCCACTTCCTCAGAACTTAGTTCTCTCAAGTTTCAAACTTTCATTTAAAATTTCATGTATTTATTTATCTCGTAACACTTATATTAATTTTGACTCAGGAGTTTAATCCTCTGTGAATTAATAACTTTTCTATCACATGTATCTTAGAAAATAATATTTTCAACTATACATATTTTATGCCAAACAAAATACTTTAATGATTTCTAATAACTTAGATATCGTTAAAATAACTCCCACTAACTTTAAAGAAAACAATAGTTATATAATTTTCCACGAAGTCAAAATAACTCTAGTTTTACTTCACAAATTATATTGCCACTCCGAAATTTTATACCAACCGGCTTATATTTGTATAAACAAATGTATCCCTTGTATAATAAACTTTGTATTTAACAAAAACCCTCGAGTTGTACTTAGTACACAAACTCGATCAAGTTTCCTTCAAAGGAATTTGTTTTTGTTAATTTTTTATACAGATTCATTAACTCATTATACAGATCAATTAAGCTTTGCTACAGATCACCAGATCTTAAGTAGTCAACTCCTGATTTTGTCATAAAACTATTTAAGACAAAATAATCTTCATGATCCCTTTTCCATCAGGAATTCCTTCAAGTTTCTCAACTCGAACTTAACGGTATAAACTATTTTTTACTATAATTAAATTGGATATTTCAGCCCTTCTATTACCTTTACTAATTACATGCACATACTGTATTCAAGACGTCTTGAAACTTTTATGTGCTTTCATGGTTAGGTATTTTCTTGCTAAGCAGACATGTCTGAAACCGCAATGGCTCTCTGATAACTATTTTCGGAAATTCATTAATCCCTTTAGGAAATACTATCCTCCCACTAAATTCAACAAGGAATTAATTCCTTAAGAATCATATGTCCTTAGTAATAAAACTTTGTCACTAATGTGGTGGTTTTATATGAGGATTTCCAATATAAAATTGGAACAACCAACAAAGTATAACTTTGTTCTTTTAATCTTAGATCAAGTTTCAATATTTCAGAAACTTTTAGATTCTAAGACTAATGTGTCTCTTTATAGTGTGTCTTACAAAACTATGACATAGAGTAAAGACAATAATTCTGTGCTACAATCAAATTTAAGTTACTATATTGTTCCATGGGTAATGTCAAGAACTTATCTGCAAAGGAATCATTCTCAGTGTTTGACTTTTTCTCAGTTAGTCAAATATGACTTGAAAACTTTCAAGACATCACTAAGACAAAATTTCGGAAAAAATTGAGAAGTCCCCTTTTTTATTGAGAATAATATCATCAATAACCTTTTTCTTGTTGACTTCTCTATGTGCTTGAAAACTTAAAAAAATCACTCTTCAAAGAAGTGTAAAATTTATTAAGTATTTCACTCAACATCTCAAACCTTCATCATGTAAATGATGTGTTTGAAATCATAGTGCCACACGAAGGTGGTGTCAACTTGATCACAAAATATTTCAGAATAAATGACATTTCATCAATTCAAAAGATTTGTAACTTGACCATCCATGAAAGGATTGATCCATAATATTCTTGTAAGATAACCATGACTTCATCCTATCAATCCACAAGATTATTACGTAGCCAAGAATGCGACCTTATTCCAATAACTTGAGCGGAAACTCATAAATCTTTTGAATTATAAAAATAAAAGTGGAGATGTCTTCATCCTTAGATAATCCTTAATGCGCCTAGAGTTACGCTCATCAACACCTTTTATTCTTCTGTCTCCTTACTTCCGCAGCTCCTATATCGAATGCATAAAATAATGTTAGCAATCGATACACCAGATATACTAGTAAGAATGAAAAATATCATTCAGCTATAACTCTTATACCTTTATCGCCTTTGGTAAATTTTTCCTTTTGCTTGAGGTATCTTTTATAGTTCCTATTCCAATGCCCTTTCTTTTTACATAAACAACATACAGACTTACTCTATGCGGAAAGCTTGGGCTTATTCTATGCCTTAACACTTTTGCCTTTTCTGTTCTTTTTCTTCTTGAATGGTGTAGTCCGCAAAACCATCAAAACTTGATTGTTTTTCCTCCTTACGCCAGCCTCAACAGTTTTCAACATAGCAAGCATCTCATTTGGTGTTTTCTCCATCCCATTCATGTTGTAATTCATGATGAAACCGTTGTAAGACGGAGGGAGTGAAGCCACCACCGAATATGTACTTAGCTCAGCCGGGATTGGAAATCCCAAAGCTTGAAGCCTAGTCTTGTAACCATACATCTTGATTACATGCTCGCTCACTGAGCTTCCTTCTGCCATGTGACAGGACCACAAAGCCTTCGTTATTTTCTAACGTTCAGTTGCTGAAATTCGGATGGACCTATAGGCCCATTAGCCAATTTCCATTTAATCCCAAAGGCCAATGCTACCATAGCAAATGGTGGGAGTTTAGTCCCACATTGCTAGTTGGGAGAGTTTTGCACCAGTTTATAAGGTGAGCTCTCTCCCCACTAGTGTGAGTTGGTATGAAGAGAGAGGAGTAGTGGAGGTGTTCCACACGCGCGCTCCTCCTCCTCCGCCGCCCGCCTCGCCTCGCCTCGTCACGACACGTCACGACGCGCCGCGGGTTGCGGGAATGAGCCGAGCCGATGCCTTTATTTTAGCAGTCGGAAACGGGGAGTCAACAGACACGGCAATAATATGAGACGTCATAATTATTGTTGTCTAAATGCGTCACATTTATATTGGTAACAGCCGTATTGATCGCGTGTGATAACTGCGCGCGGTAAAACGCCGCCTTTATCACGTGGTAACGGCTGTAGTAAACGCCAATTAAATTGACCGTTCTCCTACTCGGCCGTGCCTATAAATTGGAGGCTCAGGCGGACGCAGTAGACACATCTTACACACGCCGCCTCTTTGCGCCCACTGTCGTTCCACCTCCTGTTGCTGCCGCCGGTGATCCCATCCCGTCTACCGCGTACACGGCCGACGGGAGAGCAGGCCTCCGAAACCCCGCCTCTCCAGATCCTGTACGGGAGAGGGGCGATTAGGTTTTTGGGGAGCGTCTACTACGCGACTGCTCGCTGCTGCTGTACATCTACTTCGTCTACTACCGCGTCGCCCTCGTCGTCAACATGGCCACCGAAGCCGATCGAGCTGCTGCCGCCGCCGCTGCTGCCACCGAGGCTGCTGCTGCTGCTGAGGCCGCCAACGCTGCTGCTGCCGCCGCCGCGGCCGCCGCCTCTGCTACGGCTACTGCCAATTGGCCAACTGCAGGGTATAGCACGTTCATCCCTGTCATTATTATTTCCATGTGTGCAACACTAGTAGTTTGCGTAGATTTATCTACTATAAATCTAGTATGCACGAATATGGTTAAATATCAGTATGTTTACGTCATGTTCATGATTTATACTTGGATTATTTTAATCTGTAAATTGCCTAAATTCTTAACAATCCAAAAACCTAATATGTGTAGGCAATTTTCGATTCATGGTTTTGCTACTGCACTGAAACCGGACCCGTTTACGGGGACGTACTTTAAGTGTTGGCAGACCAAAACATTCTTATGGCTCACGGCTATGAACGTGTTCTGGGTCGTCGGTGTCACTCTCACGGAAACGATTACTCCTGATCAGGAGAAGGCGTTTAGGGATGCCACCGTCGTCTTTGTTGGATGCGTTCTAAGCGTGATCGGAGAGAAGTTTGTTGACGCATATTTACATGTGCGGGTTGCCAAGAACTTGTGGGAGGCGCTCGAATCCAAATTCGGCGCAACCGATGCTGGCAGCGAGATGTACAGTATAGAGCAGTTCCATGACTACAGAATGGTCGAAAACCGTTCTGTTTTGGAGCAGGCTCATGAGATACAGTGCATCGCTAAGGAGCTTGAAATTCTCAAGTGCGTGTTACCGGGCAAGTATGTCGCGGGATGCATAATCGCCAAGCTGCCTAATTCGTGGAGGAGTTTTGCCACTACTCTGAAACATCAGAGGCGTGAATTCTTAGTAGAGGATGTCATCGGCCATTTGAGTGTTGAGCAGAATTCGAGGGCAAAGGACTCGCATGGAAAAGGGAATGAAGGGACTTCTGCGGCCAATATGGTACAGAAGAACTACAACTCCCACAAGAACAAGGCGAGGACTGGTGTCCAGCAGAATACCGACTTCAAGAAGAAGGCTAAGAAGACCTTCAAGAAGGATAAGAAGAAAGATGGCTGCTTCACTTGTGGTTCCCTGGAACACTGGGCTGGGAAGTGCCCAAAGAAGTATGTGAAGCCAGGACAGGATTCCAAGGCTGTCAACATGATCGTGAGCAACAATGAGAATGGGGCATTTGGGTATGGTAATTTGTTTACTGTATTTTCAGTTTGTCAGTCTACTGATTGGTGGATTGACACAGGTGCAAACATTCATGTGTGTGCTGACATCTCATTGTTTTCTTCTTATCAGGTCACAAGGAACGGGTCCGTATTGATGGGGAACGGCGCAAGTGTTTCTGTACTTGGTGTTGGCACGGTCGATCTGAAGTTTACTTCGGGAAGAATCGTGCAGCTCAAGAACGTGCAGCATGTCCCCGCCATCAAGAAGAATCTTGTTAGTGGCTCCCTTCTATGTAGAGAAGGATTTAAGTTGGTTTTCGAGTCCAATAAAGTAGTTGTAACGAAATATGGACTGTTTGTTGGAAAAGGGTATGAGTGCGGAGGTCTGTTCCGCTTTTCCCTCGCTGATTTTTGTAATAAAGTCGTGAACAATATTCATTCGAGTGTTAACGAAACAGAAGTTTGGCATTCACGTCTTTGTCACGTTGGTTTCAGTTGCATGACGCGGTTAGCAAAACTAAATTTAATTCCAAGTTTCACTTTAGCCAAAGGTTCTAAGTGTCATTCGTGTGTACAAGCAAAGCAACCTCGCAAGCCCCACAAGGCTGCGGAGGAGAGACACTTGGCGCCATTAGAACTCATACATTCTGATCTCTGTGAGATGAATGGTGTGTTGACTAAAGGTGGAAATATATACTTCATGACGTTAATAGATGATTCCACTAGGTTTTGCTATGTATATCTGTTAAACACTAAAGATGAGGCTCTACACTACTTTAAAATCTATAAGGCAGAAGTTGAGAATCAACTTGAAAAGAAAATTAAACGAATCCGGTCAGATCGTGGTGGAGAGTATTTCTCTAATGAGTTTGACTCTTTCTGTGCGGAACATGGCATTATTCACCAGAGGACGCCTCCCTATTCACCTCAGTCAAATGGGGTTGCCGAAAGGAAAAAACCGTACTCTAACAGATTTGGTTAACGCCATGTTAGATACATCGGGTTTATCCAAGGCATGGTGGGGGGAGGCTATATTGACATCATGTCATGTCCTGAATAAAGTTCGGACAAAAGACAATGAGGTCACTCCCTATGAGCAATGGGAGAAGAGAAAAACAACACTCTCGTACTTACGTACTTGGGGCTGTTTGGCAAAAGTCAATGTGCCGATCCCCAAAAAGCGTAATCTTGGACCAAAGACCGTGGATTGCGTTAATTTGGAATACGCTAAGAATAGCGTTGGCTATAGATTTCTAGTAGTGAAATCTGAGGTACCTGACGTGAAGGTCGGTACGATTTTGGAGTCTAAAGATGCTACATTCTTTGAGGATATTTTTCCTATGAGAGATATGCAAAGCACTTCTAGACAGGAATCAGAGGAGACTCCTGAACCTGCCATTCCTATGGAATATTATGAACAAACACATGATGAGAATCCTGAGAAGGATGACGAGGAAACCCTTGGTAGGGGCAAGAGACAGAGGACTGCAAAGTCCTTTGGTGATGATTTCCTTGTGTACCTTGTGGATGATACTCCCACTTCTATTTCAGAAGCTTATGCATCTCCAGATGCTGACTACTGGAGAGAAGCGGTCCGTAGCGAGATGGATTCCATCATGGCTAATGGAACGTGGGAGATCAATGAACGTCCTTATGGCTGTAAACCATTAGGATGTAAGTGGGTGTTCAAAAAGAAGCTTAGGCCTGATGGTACGATTGAAAAGTACAAGGCTAGACTTGTGGCCAAGGGTTATTCCCAGAAAGAAGATGAAGATTTCTTTGACACTTATTCACCTGTGGCCAGACTGACCACCATTCGAGTATTACTCTCGTTGGCGGCCTCGCATGGTCTTCTTGTCCATCAGATGGATGTTAAGACGGATTTCCTAAATGGAGAGTTAGACGAGGAAATCTATATGCAACAGCCAGATGGCTTTGTGTTAGATGGTCAAGAAGGAAAGGTGTGTAAGTTACTGAAATCTTTATATGGGCTGAAACAAGCACCTAAGCAATGGCATGAGAAGTTCAATACAACTTTAACATCTGTTGGCTTTGTTGTTAATGAAGCTGACAAATGTGTATACTATCGCCATGGTGGGGGCGAAGGAGTTATTTTGTGTTTGTATGTTGATGACATACTGATATTTGAGACCAACCTCAAAGTAATCAATGAGGTTAAGTCATTTCTATCCCAGAACTTTGAGATGAAAGATCTTGGTGTGGCTGATGTTATCTTGAACATCAAGCTATTGAGAAACAATGAGGGTGGGATTACACTTCTGCAATCCCATTATGTTGAGAAGGTTTTGAGTCGTTTTGGATATTCGGACTGCAAAACTTCTCCAACGCCATATGATCCTAGTGTGCGGATTCGAAAGTTCGAAGGCACAGCTAAGGATCAGCTGAGGTACTCTCAAGTAATTGGTTCACTAATGTATCTAGCGAGCGCTACGAGGCCTGACATCATGTTTGCTGTGTGCAAACTAAGCCGGTTTGTTTCCAATCCGGGTGATGTGCATTGGCATGCTGTAGAAAGAATTATGCGCTATCTGAAAGGTACCGTGAACCATGGACTTCACTACAGTGGATATCCTTCGGTACTTGAAGGGTATTGTGATGCGAATTGGATCTCTGATGCTGATGAGATGAAAGCCACAACGCGGTATGTGTTTACCCTTGGAGGTGGTGCTGTTTCCTGGAAGTCTTGCAAGCAAACGATCTTAACGAGATCGACAATGGAAGCAGAATTAACAGCATTAGACACGTCTAGTGTCGAAGCAGGATGGCTTCGAGATCTTTTGATGGACTTGCCTGTGGTTGAAAAGCCAGTACCGGCTATCCTTATGAACTGTGACAATCAAACAGTGATTGTCAAGGTGATGAGTTCAAAGGACAATGCACAGTCCACAAAGCACATAAAAATGAGATTAAAAGCTATCAGACATTTAAGAAACTCCGGAGTGATAGCGGTGGATTATATTCAGTCGGCTAAAAATCTGGCAGATCTCTTTACTAAAGGGCTATCACGTGTTGTGATAGAAAGCGCATCGAGGGAGATGGGTATGAGACCCACAGGAGTTGCCATGGCAGTAACCCAACCTATGTGATCGGAGATCCCGTGAAGTGGGACCTGGGAAAACAAGCTAGTGGCTAACTGAGGAGAGTAATTTTTACTAACCCACTCCACTGGAGATGCAGTACTCTCAAAAACTGTATGGTAGGTTGACTTTTGTTTTAATGTGTTCCAAGGCTTGTATAAGCAAGATGCTATCCTACAGAGCGATCTTTGGAGGAACACACCTATATGATCCTGACTGCTGGTCACAGTCTATGAGATTGGGTGATCTCTAATAAGTTCATGTATAGGCCAGGAGTATGACTAATATGCTCCACCCGAGGGGTCAGCCTTCGGCAGCCTAGTACTGGCAAGACATTTAGTGAAACTATTTTACGCCAAACTGACAATTCAAGGCATAGTCCATTGTTCAGTTGTGATGTAGTGTAGCTACTTGTTCTAGGTGGATGTTCGACCTTAACGGGTCTCCACTGAAAATGCCAGTATATAAAAACAGTGAATGGAACAGAGGACAACACTATGGGTCTTCGGGATCTGGTGGGGGATTGCTGAAATTCGGATGGACCTATAGGCCCATTAGCCAATTTCCATTTAATCCCAAAGGCCCATGCTGCCATAGCAAATGGTGGGAGTTTAGTCCCACATTGCTAGTTGGGAGAGTTTTGCACCAGTTTATAAGGTGAGCTCTCTCCCCACTAGTGTGAGTTGGTATGAAGAGAGAGGAGTAGTGGAGGTGTTCCACACGCGCGCTCCTCCTCCTCCGCCGCCCGCCTCGCCACGCCTCGCCTCGTCACGACACGACACGTCACGACGCGCCGCGGGTTGCGGGAATGAGCCGAGCCGATGACTAATATTGGTAACAGCGGTATTGATCGCGTGTGATAACTGCGCGCAGTAAAACGCCGCCTTTATCACGTGGTAACGGCTGTAGTAAACGCCAATTAAATTGACCGTTCTTCTACTCGGCCGTGCCTATAAATTGGAGGCTCAGGCGGACGCAGTAGACACATCTTACACACGCCGCCTCTTTGCGCCCACTGTCGTTCCACCTCCTGTTGCTGCCGCCGGTGATCCCATCCCGTCTACCGCGTACACGGCCGACGGGAGAGCAGGCCTCCGAAACCCCGCCTCTCCAGATCCTGTACGGGGGAGGGGCGATTAGGTTTTTGGGGAGCGTCTACTACGCGACTGCTCGCTGCTGTTGTACATCTACTTCGTCTACTACCGCGTCGCCCTTGTCGTCAACATGGCCACCGAAGCCGATCGAGCTGCTGCCGCCGCCGCTGCTGCCACCGAGGCTGCTGCTGCTGCTGAGGCCGCCAACGCTGCTGCTGCCGCCGCCGCGGCCGCCGCCTCTGCTACGGCTACTGCCAATTGGCCAACTGCAGGGTATAGCACGTTCATCCTTGTCATTATTATTTCCATGTGTGCAACACTAGTAGTTTGCGTAGATTTATCTACTATAAATCTAGTATGCACGAATATGGTTAAATATCAGTATGTTTACGTCATGTTCATGATTTATACTTGGATTATTTTAATCTGTAAATTGCCTAAATTCTTAACATCAGTATTGTCTTGTGTCTGGTACATGGTCGCGAGTGCTACGATCATGTCATATGCGGATGTACGATCAAATCGTTTCTGCAACTCAGGATCCGTACATGTCAACATGAGACATTGAACAATTATTGTATCATCACTCATCAAGGTGTGTGCATCCTTTTCTGGATCAGAAGCGTCGTCATCGAGATCCTGTGGAAGAGGATCATCGAGGACATACTCTTTCTTGATACCCCTAAGAACAATTCTCAGGGCATGGACCCAATCCGCATAGTTACTTCCATTGGCACCAAGTGGTTTCTTCTCAAGTAGTGGACCAAGACTAATAGCGGGTGTGTTACGAGCCATCGATCTACAACAATTTAATAGTACACGTAGACATATTCATAATTATTTTCTAACCACTTTGTTAAAACAATTAACTATGTGCTCCCACTAAAACTGATATTCTTCGCGATCAGAATTTAATGTATTACGAAATCCACGCTCAACTTATAACCAAAGGATGTATCCACCTCGATGGCTATAAGCTTACAACGGGTAGGCCAACTTTCCAGTCACTCCCACCGTGATTTCTGCTTCACCTTTTGGTGTATGTGCCGTGAGCTCATAACTTTCATGCATGAACGTCAAAACAACCAACTGATCCTGGTGCAACAAGTGATGTCATACTGACCTCTGTATCTAGGTGGTGAGTATGTATCAGCTTGATGCCCGCCTTCTGATCATAAGAACATGTTGATCCCTGTATCTAGGTGATGGACGTGAACCCGAATCAGCTTGAGGGTGCTACAGTTGGGAGAGCACGATCTACTTTGATACTTTTACGAAGAATCACCCTAATAATTACGTCTACTACGCAATCAATGCACAGAAAGAAAACATAATAAACCATGCATAAGTAAAACTAGTGATGTAGTATAGTCCTCCTTCTTCTCGAACAGACCCTACGTTGGCGGTGCCATGTCGAGGTTCACGACAAGTGCAATCCTTCTCCTTTCCCATCATCGCCATGATCGGTTTTAGGATGGTTTCCTAGCTATAACACAATGTTAGGTAAATCTTCTCAAAATTCTAAACTTCGATACTATACCACATCACGTTTATGCAAAACAGAGTTAGACGTCCCTAACGTTTGTTTTGCATCTTTTAGCGTGGCTGTAGGATCTCCGAAACGAACCATTAAGTAACCTACGCTTCCATAAGGCATGATTACTCAAATTCCTAGATTGACATTGCGGGGTGATTGAAACAAAAAACATTATGAAAACATCTTGATCCACAATCTAAACTTATTCATAACCATGACCCCCATGTGGATCCAATCCACATGCCTCTTCCACAATGTTGTTTACGAGACTGGCTATAAAAATACACAAAGCTACTGAAGTACTTCTTTGTACTAGACGAGATATGTCAGGGGCAACTCGAACGTCCTAGGATTGCCAGATTTTTGTAAAAAATCTCGATATGTCGCCGGAAACAAAACAACAAAGCTTATTGGATAACTTTCCAACGTACTTGCACAAACTTATGCAATGCCCGCACTCACCGGTGCTCTAGATAAGATCTTATAACTACGCATAGACCGCTCTAATACCACTGCTGGGTTACGCAACTGGAATTTAAGTTTTTTGCCAAACTTGCAACACAACAACCAAGACCTTGCTATGGAGATACCAGTGAATATAATTTCCAAGATCTAGTTTTCGAGATCATGTACCAGACACCGTAGTAGAGGAAGAGGTGTCGATGATGATGTCGATGAAGCTTGTAGAAGATCCTCACGCACAAGCCTGTGGGTGAGGATATTGCCGACTCCCCGTATCCAGCATCATGATCCAGCAGAGTGAGGGTCTCACGTGTTACCCCTCTGAGAGTATGCACACATACGTCGGGGCAAATTCTATAACGCTTCGTTGTCCAGGACTTAACGGTGCAGGTGTATATGAAGGCGGAGTTCTCAACACATGAGAGAGATAAAGTAATTAGAAGCTAGGTCTAATCAGGAGAGGAACACCTCAAACCTAATTAGAAGAATCTCTACTTCAATTAGAGGAAGCTCTAATTAAATTAGAAGAACTGTAATTAGATGCTCTAATTAGTATTCTATTTATTAGAGATAGCTCTAATTAGTCTTCTAACACTTCTAGAGAAAGAGAGAGAGGCTTGAGAATCAATTTTCTGATTTGATTGGAGCCTTGGGGTGCTTTATATAGTGGGAGGAGGGGAGAGACTTGCCATAAGGGAGGGGAGTCCTAGTCCCCTTTTCTTTTTCTTCTTTTTTCTTTCTCTTTTTCTCTTCAATAAAATCTGAGAAAATACCGGGACGGCGAGTACCATTTTGAGGAGCCAGTGGGGCCCACCTGGAAGCCTCCAAAATTAGGGCGTGGCCATAAGGGGAATCTGCCCCCTCCCGGTACCCCCTCTTATATGGAAAGTCCTCAAAACTTCTCCGAAACCACTTAAGCCCTATAGATAAAATCATCGATACTATCTAACGATGTCAAAAATATATTTCCGATGTCCCAAGATATCTCATGTCCCACTACATTTGCTCTGTAAAGTGTGCAACCTTAATTTATCTTTCATAACAACTCTGGAATAAATTCTGGTAGTAATAGAAACTGTTTCTATCACTCCGGGACATCTTATTCCCTTGTTATAAATTCTCTCTGATATATAAAATACATCTATCACTCAGAAACACCGTTCTGATGATACTCTTAGTTGATCCGGACCTATCGATATACACAAAAATAAGCCCAAACTTAAGTGTGTTTCCCCTACAGGTTCGATAGTGTGTGGACATGAAACTAGAAACTCTTTCCTTTTCAATAATCAATAGCAGGGCCGTGGACACCCATATTGAGTCCCACATACTAAACGAATAAACTGTTGAACCTGTTGATTATTATACAAATCTACCATTACTCACGATATCGAACTTACCCGAGACTATTGATTCTAGTATTGCCTGTGAAACAATCTCTAGTTCTTTAATACCTTTGTCTCGTCTCGTTATCCGGTAAGTTTGCTCTTTCTCGTTACTGTATTATGATATCTCACATGATGTATCACCTTCATGCATTGTTTGCAGAACTTATGCATATCAAGAATACCGAGTGGGCTCAGATATGTATCTCTATTTTAACGGAGGAGTAATTCCCATATCAGAATATCGAGGTAATATACTCCTTTAGAATTATCCAGGCCACCTTTATGTTCACCAAGTTTACGGTGTGACTCTTTATAGCACCAAAATAAAACCTCCAGAATATACTATCACGATAACCTCATGGTCAAAGGATGCATTGTAGTATAACCGTGTTGTGATATGGTTCCGAGGACAAAGATGTATTAGTGGAATCTCTTAGAATATCAATCTATTTAGGGAATACCCAAGTATATTATTCCTTTTCAACAATTTTTATTAATTGATGTTGACATAAACAATGTCCATGACCAGGAAAACATAGTCATCAAACATCCAATGAATTAGTCGTTAAAGGCAAGACTAAGGTTTGTTTCTGTGTTCATGTTACTACACATGAGCCTGATTTTTCCTCTAAATCATATATTCAGGAACCAAGTGAGTTATAACATAGTAATATGAATCATAATTATGAAACAGATGTATAAATATTATTTCCTTTTGGGAATACATCCAACACAGCCCATCCGCCAAACTTGGGGGCCTACCTGGGGCACTGGACATTGTCTGGTCAGCCCACCCGACAGGAGGGGCCCACTTGTCAAAGATAGAAGGCGGGGACGGGGCGTGAGTAAATACGTCGTGCAGGAGGCCGGTCCGCGTTTAATGGCGCTCGCCAGTTTCCAATGTGACGGGACGACGGCCTGCAGCACGCATCGCAATAACAACGACGAGCGACATTTTCGACGACACCCTGCCGACGTTACGCATTTTCCACACGCGGCATTTCGCCGTCGCCGTCCTTCGGCCAAGAATAAAAGTCACAGCCTTTTCCTCGCCTTGCGTAGCCCTCTCTCCTCCTCGCCATCCAAATCCTCTCGCCCTCGCCCTCTCCCTCGCCTCTCCATGGCGGCCAACAACTGGGAGGCCGGCTCCTCCGCCGGCTCGAGGCTCACCAGCGGGCGAACCAATAACATCGATGGAGCCTGGGAGTTGTACCATTACGAGCTCCTCGCCCCTTCCGATTGCCGCATCCCGAAGGGGTGGCACATCTGTGCCGGCGGACTCGTCGTCCCACGAGGCCCCAAACGGCGGAGCAAATCCGCCGTTTCATCGCTCTCGATGCAGCTGGATGACGTCGGTAAAGCGTCGTCTCCCCGAGAACGACGACAGCCAGCACAAATAAGGAAGTTGGCTCAATCGATTCGAGCGGGAGTGGCAGGCCGCCATCGACAACCCCGACGTGCTACTATTGCGGCACAACGCCTTTGGGCACCGTCGCTGGTGGGATACGACTGGCCACACCTCAAAGTGGCACGCCGCTACGAGGAACGTGTTGTCGCTATCACCTATGTCTCGCCCCATTGCGCAGCAGCGGCGTGGAGGTCCAGACATCATCATCCGCGCCCCATTGCGGAGCAGCGGTCGCTCCCCACCCTGATGCTACTCCTAACCCCGAGGTCGTCTGTTCCTCCGCCTCCGCCGCCCAGAGCCGCCGTCAAGGAGGAGCTGCAGGAGGACGAGCTCTACAACCTCCCGTCGCCGCTGCGCGACCCGCTCGACGATGACTCCCCCGGCCTCCTCACAGCTATGGCCAATTCGGTGGCCACGCTGGAACAGGAGGTGCTGGAGTTGCTGACGACGATAAACTCCATGGCAATGGAAGCCTCCGGGAGCCGCGACGCCTCTAGGAGCATGCCCAACGGTGGCTTCCAGCAATTGCACCCCTCGCGCTGGCCCCTCCTAGAGCCACGCCGCCTCCTCAAGATGCGTCGCCTCCTCCTCCTCTAAAGTTGTTGTTGTCGATGACAGCTCCAACGACGACTTGTCGTTCGACTGGAGCGTGGCGATGAGGAGTAGGGTAGGGCTAGGGTTAGGTGGCCGTGTGGGCAAATTTCATTCAAACTATTTAAAATAGTTCTAAAATTAAATAAAATCTGCAAATTTAATTACATTTTCTTGTTTAAAGCTTTTTGATTTTTTTAGGACGCCGATGTGGTCGACACCCACTAAGAGCAACTCCAACGCGCCGACCCATTTGGTCCGTTCGCGTCTGAATCCATCCGCGCGAGGCAAAACCACATCCCAACGCGCGCGACCCATTTAAAGAATCCGGACAGCCTGGTTTCCCGTCCGTTTCGACCCATTCCTGGCCCATATTTGGGACGAAAATGTGTCGGCGCGGACGAGCGCGGAGAGGCGTCGTGTCCCGTCACTAGCCCGCATGTCATCCTCTCCTAACGACCAACTGCCTCGGTTATTGTGGGCGGTGGATCTCTTATATGGCTGCCGGCTGGCTAAATCCTAGCTCCATCCAAACCCTAGCCCCGACCTCCATCTTTGAGCCACGGCCGCCACCCCAAACCGCAAATCCAGTTGCCGGAATGGGTCCACCACCGGACCTCGTCGACCAGATCGAGCGTGCGCAGCGCAGATCAAGGGCGCGGCATCGGGGCAGCTTCTCTTGGTGCATGGTGACGAGCCCGGCGTGGGTCGGAATCATTTCATAGCCGGAGCGCCCCGTGATGTCGCAGCTCCTACGCGGGGCCTTGCATGTGGCGTACGCGGACGAGTACGACCTCGAGGAGAAAGCCTACGCCGCTGGGGTCGCGGCGGGTTCCCAGCGGCGCCCACACCTCCACCGCCCGCACCTACACCTGCACGTCGCCTCCAGAGCATTCAGCTGCCGACGATGTCGCTGCGCCAGCATCGTTGGACGACTTCCTCTGAGCAGCAGCGACGAGGAAACTTCAGCTAAGCGAAGGACGAAGCCGACTCAGAGCAGGCCGTTATACAGGCGACCCACCTTGAACTGAACGCCTAGAGGGCGGCGTGGTTCATGGGGCTCTCCGGGGGAGGAGGCCACCCGCAACGAGCGCGCTCTACGACACTAGCGAATGCGCGACACCAACGGTGTTGGTCAGAGCGGTGGAAACTAAGGTGTCGTAGCAAGTAATGGGCCATGTCGATGGAAGAGCCAGCAAGTCCGTTGAGGAACTAACATGGGAATACAAGTTCCTCAGGGCCGCAGGCGGTACATTTTCTCAAGGCCGGAGCACGTCCAACCACCTCCCTAGTAGCACTGGGATTTAAATTGTACTATGTAGTTTCCATTTCGAATTTAAAATCTGAATGAATAAATGTTTCAACAATTTAAAATGGGTAACGGCCGGATCAAATGCATCGATGGTCAGACACGTTGGATCTACGGACACACGTCCGACGCCACCCAACCGAAGTCCCTCTTCTGAACCCAACGTTACAAAATTGACATGCCCGTCCTGCTCCGGTTCCAGTATAGCCAGAGTGCCAGAGTGAGGGGAGTAGACTGTCGTCCCTTTTCCCAACTCCTGCCATGGCGCGGAAGAACGGGAAGAACAGAGGCAAGAACAAAACAAAAACCACGTCCTCCTCCACCTTGGTGGTTCCTTCCCCGCCGACGGTGGAGCTGCAGGCTGAGGTGGCGGCGGCGGCGTCGACCGATGTCCTCCCCGAGTTCATCCTCCACGACATTCTCCGCCGCCTCTCCCTCGCCGACCTCCTCCGTGCTGCCCTCGCCTCCCACTGCTGGCGCCGCCTGTCATCTCGCTGCCTCCCTCGCGCCCCTCCTCTCCTCGGCTACTTCTACCACCCAACCGAAGTCCCTCCCCCGGTGCCCGCCCCGGATCCCAAGATCGTCGATACCCCCGCCGTGTTCGCTCCCCTCGACGACTCCTCGCCGCGCCTCTCCCTCGACTTCGCCCCGGACGCCTTCCGTTTCTTGGTCTACGACTCGCATCAAGGTCTCCTTCTTCTGGAACCGAGGGAGAGACTCCCCAAGGCGATCCTCCCCCGCTTCCTTGTCCTCGACCCGGCCACCCGCCACCGCACGGTCCTCTCGCCACCGCCGCGCGACACAGTGCCCGACGACCGCCGCTGGCGCAGCTCAAGGTACTACGTCGGCTCCGCGCTTCTCTCACGCACGCACCTGAGCAAGCTCTGCTTCGAAGCCGTCTGCTTCGCCATCGACGGAGGGCACCCTCGCGCCTGGGTCGCGTCCGTCGACGACGGCAACTGCCGCTGGCGCGCGCTCCCGCGGGACGAGGAGGTACTGGTCGACTTCGACCCCTATTGGTTCGAGGGACGCGCCGTGCACGCTGACGGGAAGATCTACTGGCACATCTGCAACTCTTGGCGCCTGCTCGTGCTGGACCCTTCCACCCTCAAGTTCTCCTACTTGCCGGTGCCGCACGCCCTGTCTGCCGACAAGTACCGCGTCGGGGAGACGCCGGATGGGCGGCTTTGCATGGTGACCGACGCCGAGCAGGAGCTGCAGCTCTGGGTACGCAGCGATGCCAGGTCGAGCGACAACGGCTGGATTCTGGAGAAGATACTCGTCGACTTGCGCGTGATCTGCGACGAGGTCGAGGTTCCTGGTCTGCCCATCCACCCGAAGTATAGGACCCGTTGCGTTTGGCCCACGGACATGGACGCCGGTCGCACAGGGAAGGTGTTCATCAAGACGTGGGGATTCGGGCGCTACTCCTTCCATATGGACACCGGCAAGATGGAGCGCCTGTCGACTAAACGTGGCAAGGATTATGGGCACCCCATCTTCGCCTACTTCCTGTCATGGCCGCCGGCATTCCTGGCTCCGGAGTACTGAATTTCCGGTAATTTATAAGACCGACCTCTACTCTTAATGAATGGTGTCATTTTTGTGCAGAATTGCTTTGCCTGGAGTATAATACCATGAGTGTGTGCATTGGCTTTAGGAGTAGGCTACTGGAACTTGGAAGCACAATTTTCCATCCTTTCTATGATTTAAATGGTTATAGGGATTTCGTCTTGCAAGATAGGTAGGATACTGACGTGATTGTGCTCACAATGATGAGGTGTGAGGCGATCATTACAATATTTCAGTCTATTTTTAGATAAACTGATCACAAGTTCTGGCTCAAGAGTACTGAATTTCTGGTAACTTATAAGACAGCCCTCTGCCCTTAATGGTGTCATTTTTGTGTTTTGTTTGTTTGCCAGGATTAGTTTGTTGCATGTGCATATAAGTATGTGTGCTTTGTTTTGGAGTATGCTAGTAGAACTTGTAGGCAGAAATTTCCATCCTTTGTAGGATTTTGAAGGCTATAAGCAGTTATTCTTGCAAGATAAGTATACTTAGGTTGGATAAATTGTGCTCGGAATGAAAAGGTGGGACACAACCATTGCAATGTTTAAGTCTGGTTTAGAAGTTATGATCACCATTTCTGTTGGTTGGATATTGTATATATATAAATATGCTAGTCGTATAAGAGAAAATGACACTTGATACTTCCCTAGTTTGTGCTGCATGGTTCATAGTACATGTTGATAATCTATCCTGCCGTTGTAGTTATCTTTTGTCATCCTGAAGCTTTCCAAATTACAACTTCGGAAATCGTAATTATTTGGACACATTTACTTCCTAGTACGCTTCAAGTGATGTCTGATGTGTCATGTATTACAGTCCCTTTAGGTGACTTTCCTAGGACTGGTTTATGTACATTATACCATATGTATTTTTGGCGCCAGGACCAACACAACAGTTATCTAAATACCTACTATGTTGCTTTGTATTGTGATGTTTATTTTGATTTTTTTTTTTGAAATGGAAACCCAGCCTCTGCATCGGATAGATGCACACGGCTATTTATTAAGCAGCATAGTCTCCGTCATTACAAAGAGCAACAAAGTAAAAAGTTCAACGATCCAATATGGTAGCCACTATGACAAGCTACCAAAGGCACCAACATGACTAATCTGGATTCCATCGAATCCTCCTATCATGCAACCATCCATCCTGGCTGAAAATAACCCGCACGACCGCCAGGAGCCGTGTACATCCTGCAACCAAACGTCCACGCTGGTCGTCTGGTAGAAGGAGAGCCCACTGTTGGATCCAGAATGTAGCCCGGTGAACCACCTGCAAAAAATTAGCAACCACCAAATTGTTAAAAATAATATCATTGCGGCAATTCCAAATTGCCCAAATAAAAGCACATACACCAATGCGTATACTAGCCTTCGTAGATTTGTCTATCCCATTAAGCCAAGGTCCAAACAAGTTATTAATATCCAGTGGTGGTGTTATACTAAAAGTAAAATGGACTAATCTCCAAATTCTCTTAGCTAGATTACAATTAACAAACAGATGTTCAACCGTCTCATCAGCACCACAAAACACACACTCACTCTGATTTCCTTAATGATTTTGATTTATTATCGACAGTTTCTGTTGACGATTTTGTTTGTGGAAAGATAGCCCATCTGTTTCAGTTTTCTTTTCATAATAATTGGTGCGACCTTTCGGAAAGGTCTTTAAAGAGAAAATGTTTCAGTAGTTGAGTGTGTATTCCCTTCCTGGTTTGAATTCTAAGATGTAAACAACATAAAACATGAGCTTAATGTTCTGGTTACAATTCAGTTTGATATTTTAGTGCCTGCTCTTCTATCTGCTCATGAAATTGTAAGGTTGGATTCGGTGCTTTATTTGGTAGCTGATACTTGTGTCATTTCTATGGTTCAGGCCGTGTGGTGACTTATAAGGAATTGGCTTCAACTTGGTGTGAAGTCAGCTTACATGCATAATTTCAGTTCACTCAGGCTCACGAGGAAGCTTTGAATTTAAGCAGTTTGTTGATGCTATGTTATCCGAGAGCAACATTTGGACTTGATGATATTCAGCTAGGCGTACTGTCAAATTATGCTTTATTTTGGACGATCCATGGTTATCAGTAATATGTACTGCGTTTGGCTTTCCTATTATCTGATTTGTGAGGTTAGCCACTCTGATTCTCAAATTAGTAGCTTGAATTTCTGTATCTAGTATCTGGTGGTAGCTGAATATCTTGGATTCGGATTGTAGTACTAGTGTAGAACTACGAACCAACCCAGTTCACATTGCATACTAGCAGCAGCATGAAACCAGCTTGTCAAAATTCTAGCCGGTAATTTGCTATGGTTCATGTTCTGCTTATTATATTAGTACTACTTACAAAACCGCAGACCATCACCCGTTCACAAGTTGTAGCTGCAACAGTATGTGTGTGGTGACAGCTGCTACTCCGGTAGCCAAAGCTGAGCAAAAGCAGAGATGTCTATTGATGTCTTGTCTCCATGCTGCAGAACTCCACAGCACGCAAAAGATTACGTTCAGGGGTCGTGGCTGCCACCAGAATGCATGTGTACCACCAAAATGCCATTCGGTGAGGAGCAGAGGATGCATTGATCAAAATTCAGTGGAGCCAACGACGAGGGAGCCTCCCCCCGATGACCCCTGCCAGCTCGGCCGACACGCTGCGCCTCCCGTGCTTCTGCCACATGTGGAAACACAGGAATGGGGTGGTCTTAGAAGGGCTGGCGCCATCCCACGATCGGCTGCGCAAGAGCTGCAGGGATGATGCGGCGCTGTGGCGCGCTCGCTTGCCTGAAAAATGGCATACATTCAGGTGGGAGCGTTTCTGCTCTCTCCGGTGCAAAACTCAAAAAAAAAAAACGACGAGGGAGCAAAGCATCATCTCTTCCGGTGCCATTCTCCACTGCCAACTCTCTTATGTGCCGGTGCCATATTTTGGCACACATTTGTAGTCACATAAGTTTGATCAATCATCACCGGGGAAAAAAATACAAGTTTAATTGTTTGCTTGGATTGAGCCACATTAGGAAATGCTATGTTTTTTTTAACAACGATGTCTCCTGTACCAGTTGCTCAAAAGGTTGGTTTCATAACTTTGGCGAGACACAATATGTGGATTCACTTGCTTGTACGCCGTGAGTTTGCCTACGGTGTCTCCCAATTTTTTTTTTTTTTTTGTAATTTCAATCATCAACCATCCATTACTCGACATATCGGAGTTTGTTTAAAAAGGCACACTATATTAATGCACACTATATCGGAATTTGTTTAAAAAGATGCTTATAGAGTTACAACAAATTAAGCGGGAGCGCTAAGACATATTTCTAATGCTTTATGTATACGACATATAGTTGATTGGAAAATGTGTATTTTAAATTAACACGGTGAAGATTTCATATTAATGAAATGCTTAGACTATAGATATATTGGGCATCGATATCTATAGAGATAGATTGAAGCGTCTGATATGGTTGAGGCAAAATACATAGATGAAGTCCTTAAATTCATTAGGGATAAATGAGTCCTTAAATTCGTGTACGATGTTGCCGAGTTAAGATTAGGTGGTTCCTTATATACATTCTATGAAGAGTGCATGATAAAATGGATTTTCCAAGGTCAAAAAGAGAAGAACGAATGTACCATCAAATAAGAGGTTTTGTGTCGTTAGATTCAATACTCGCACATCTACTTTACAACCCAAGATATCTACGACGTAAATATTGCTAGAATTGTGTGAATGCTTTTGAGGCATTTCCATCTTTTAAAATAAGAGCACTTATTGGTTAGGTAAATGTGTTCATAATATAACTTAATCAATAAGTGCTCATATTTAAAATTGGAAATGCCTCAAGAGCATTCAAAAAGTTCTATAAATTTGTACCTTGTAGATGGCTTGGGTTCTAACGCAGGTGTGTGATCATTGAATTTAATGACGCCCTACATCTTAATTCATGGCGTATTAATTTTTATTTTTTATCTTGGAAATTGCATTTCATCATGTCATCTCTAAAAAATCATGTATGACTCCTCGAGAAAGTTAGGTAGCAAGGGATTTCAAAGGACTAAACGGATTTGGAGTATGACTGTTATATCTAAGGACCCAAAATTCCTCCACATAGCCACACATACACAACCCCACCACCAAGTGATGGAAATTTTACCTTTTATTTCCTTTACCAATCCTTATCCTATAGTTGGGCCACAAATAAACAAGATTATAAGCCATGGACAAAAAAGAGAACAAGCGCATAAAAAGAAGGGTGCACACATACCAAGCTGCCAGTACTGCTACTCGTTTAGTTGATGGTTTCTCATCTGAATTTGTGCTCCCGATTGATCATCTTATCAGAGACCTTCTCCAAATGATTGATTCACTATATTGGTACGAAGCCTAGCAATGTGTCATGGGTTTCCACATCTTTTGCATTTGTCTATGTAAACCACCCTTTGAACTTGCTATTATCATGTTCTTCCTTGGTCTTCGTGGTGGTCTAGTCAGAACTCGAGAATACACAACTTTATGGATACTTCCGAGGCACTTCCAATTCTAAATAAGAGTACTCATGATCCTTTGTCGTCCTAGTCTTCCTTGATCATCCTCGTGATTTATTCAGGATTCGTTGGTTCCTTATATACATTTTATGAACAGGGCATGATAAAATGAATTTTCCAAGATCAAAATATGATAATTAATGTACCATGAATTTAGAGGTTTGGTGTCGTTAGATTCAATGATCACAAATCTACTTAGAACCCAAGACATCTATGATGCAAAAATTGCTAGAATTTTGTGAATACTCGAGAGGCACTTCCATTTTAAAATAAGAGTATGTGTAGTTATTGTCAAGGAATCATATGAATTATTGTTGCGTGAGAACTGAAAGAAAAATATTCTAGGGAAAATATCAAAGGGCATGATGAGTTGGGGAAATCAAATTAAGGTGGTAACATGACCATCCTAAACGAGAATGGAGAACGCCCTTAAGGGCCTAGTCTATGCTTTTCAAAAACCCGAGCAATGGACAACATTTATACTCCAAAGCCATTATTCGTTTGGAATCCCTTGCTTTCAGAAAACAAAACTTTGTGTATACTCTCAAGGCACTTCCAATTTTAAATAAGAGTAATTATGATCCTTTGTCGTCATGTTCTTCCTTGTCCGTCCTCGTCATCTATTCAGATTTGGAGAATGGAGTCTGAACCCTGGATCTAAGTCCTATGATCCGTTGGTATTTTCCCAAGAGGTGGAAAAGAATGGAAATGTGGGCTATTTTTTCCTAAAACAGAATCAAAATACACAATGATATCAAGTACAATTAAGAAACATTACACAGTGATGTGAAAATAGAATGGATCAGTGATCTGAAATACACGATGAGTTGTAATACCTGAATATATTTTTAGCTTCGCATACAAGGTGGATGCAACCACCACCTAAACCTCTCATATGTCCAACTAACGAATAACCTTTTTGGATGGACTAAGTTTGTAGCCTGGCATAATGGACCGTTGTTGATTTATCCATATAGTTTGTGCATCGTGTTTTTGTTTCCTTTATTAGAGTATGTGTATTTACTATCATGGTATCATCTAAATTCTTGTTGCGTGTGAATTAAAAGAAAAAATATTCTAGGCAAAATATCAAAGGGCATGATGAGTTGACGAAATGAAACCGAGGTGGTAACATGACCATCCTAAACGTCAATGGACAACACCCTTAATGAAATAATCTATGTTTTCAAGAACTCAAGCAATAGATAACATGCATATTCCAAAGCCATTATTTGTTTGGAATCTCACGCTACAAGAACACAGAACTTTGTGCTTAATCCTGAGGCACTTTCAATTTGAAATAAGAGCACTTATTGGTTAAGCTATATTACGAACACATGGTTGAGACAAAGTACATAGATGAAGTATTGAATTAAGTCAATATCCAAACGACAAGAAAGGGTTCTTGCCGCATGTAAATGAATTGATCAATATTTAAGGGTTTTGACACTTGATGAGCAAAACTGAAATTGAGATTTCGAAGTCTTGTGTTCCATGATATGTACACAACCAGATGAGTGATATGAAGTGTTATAGCGGGATAATTCATATGATGATTGAACTACAGTGGGAGAGATCCTTATGTATTTTAGAAATATTAAGGATATGTTTTCCTATGTAGTAATGACAAACTATTTGTTGTAATATATTACACAAATAGTTTTTTCATCTATTCAAATAAATCTATCTCAATTAAAAATACGGTTATTTAAGTTTATGCCCCTGGTTCCTTAGTTATGCTCGGTTTTCCCCATTATCTCATTTTACGTCATTTTTCGTGACGTTTCCTGCATACATGACATGGGGAAAAGTGAGGAAAAGTTGACAAATGGGGAAAACTGAGCACAACTAAGAAACCGGGGGCATAGAATTAAAATTCCCACTAAAATATGTGTTGAAGGGTGGCACAATAGGCTGTAAGAAAGTTCCAGGCTGAATTTAAACGAGTTTCAAAATTAAAGTATTGTGACGGATACTACAACAAAGGCTAAGTATATCGTTGTGTTGACAACAAATAATAGGACTATACCAAATCACGTTTTCTGTAAAACAGAGTTAGACGTCCCTAACGTTTGTTTTGCATCTTTTAGCATGGCTGTAGGATCTCCGAAACGAACCATTAAGTAACCTACGCTTCCATAAGGCATGATTATTCAAATTGCTAGATTAACATTGCAGGGTGATTGAAACAGAAACATTATGAAAACATCTTGAGCCAAAATCTAAACTTATTCATAACCATGACCCCCGTGTGGATCCAATCCACATGCCTCTTCCACAATGTTGTTTACGAGACCGACTATAAAAATACACAAAGCTACTAAAGCACTTCTTCGGACTAGACGAGATATGCCATGGGCAACTCGAACGCCCTAGGATTGCCAGAAGTTTGTAAAAATCTCGATATGCCGTCGGAAACAAAACAAAAAACCTTATTGGGAAGCAATTATAAATAATCTGAATGTTGGAGAACTTTCCGACTTACTTGCACAAACTTATGCAATGCCCGCACTCGCCGGTGCTCTAGATCAGATATAATAACTATGCATAGACCGCTCTAATACCATTGCTGGGTTGCGCAACTGGAATATTTTTTCCAAACTTGCAACGCAACAACCGAGACCTTGCTATGGAGATACAAGTGGTTATAATTTCCAAGATCTAGTTTTCGAGATCATGTACCAGACACCGTAGTAGAGGAAGAGGTGTCAATGATGATGTCGATGAAGCTTGTAGAAGATCCTCACATACAAGCCTATGGGTGAGGATGTTGCCGACTCCCCGTATCCAGCACCATGATCCAGCAGAGTGAGGGTCTCATGTGTTACCCCTCTGAGAGTATGCACACATACGTCAGGGGAAATTCCGTAACGCTTCGTTGTCCAGGACTTAACGACGCAGGTGTATATGAAGGTGGAGTTCTCAACACATGAGAGAGACGGAGAGACAGAGTAATTAGAAGCTAGGTCTAATCAGGAGAGGAACACCTCAAACCTAATTAGAAGAAGCTCTAATCTACAATATCTAAATGGGAGCAACCCACTAAGTGCATTTCTCTCAACATGCAAAGTGTACACATGAGCGGCTCTCTAATTGGTCCAAATCATAATCAAGTCTTCCAACTAAGCAGACATGTAAGCTTCTGAAAGGGCACCCATCGGCTCAGTCGTTTTGTACGTCCTCCTGTGTATTCTCTTCCTCTTCCCTTACTAGAACGAATAATACTGGAAACGGCTGAGTATGAGAGTTTAATTGAGTGCTGGTCTTAATGTTATTTTTTAATCACCCTCTCCTCTTCCGTGCTTTTTATCCAACTCGAGCTCCTCTTCATGCTTCAACATTTTGGCATGGCCACTGCCCATTTCCTCCCCGTCTCTACCAGACGGGATCAAATCTGTGGTGCCAAATTTTCCTGGCGCATATATGGATGTCATTTATCTCTGCATCGACTACGCGAGGAATTACTAATATAATCTACGGTTTGTTTTTACAGGAAGGGATTAGTGAGAATGGGCGTGGTACCGCTGTTACGCGCTCGGAATCATGTCGACGTGAATGATGCGCCTCTGCCCTCTATCCCAATATTCTTGGTTGATCGCCTGTGGCCGTGCTTCATGGCTCCGCGGGGTCTTATGGTGGAGTGTGTAGCGAGCATCTTCTGGCGACCTTGATGAAGGGTGATCTGCATGTTACCGGTGCGGCCTAGCTCCTTGGGCATGTCAAGCCTAGGATCCATGGCGTCATGTGTGTCCTAGCCTCCGGGGGACCTGGGCGCGGCCTTCGTCTACAACATGTTATGCCCAGTGTGTGTCAGACGCATCTCTGGTTTTGTCGTGCACAACGTCGGGTGCCACTGAATCCATATCTCTTAGTGTCTACTGATGCACAAGATCAAGTGGGGACAGAACAAGATTAAATCATGAATACAAAGGGGACATGGTGGTGGAGGAATTAAGGCGAATAGGATCACATGGCCTATCCGGCGGTCCAACAATGATCTGCACAAGCGGTGCTAAAGGAATCATGTGAGAGTAAGATGATTATCTACCTCCTTGTACTTTGGAAAGTAATTTTACCCGTCTGAACAAAAGGTTTTTTTTAGATAGGAATTATTGTGATTAGAACTTTTATTACGTTGGAATTTTTATTTCTTGCCAGATGCCAATTTACTGTTACGGAAGGGACCTGCATATCAATAATAAACATCATATTGCTAAGAATTTAGTAGTTAGACTAATAATAATTGTTGGTTCCGCTTTGTAGATTAGTGGGGAATGTGCATAAAACAAAGATGTATCTCGAAGCAAATCATTAGCTTTTAGCTTCTACCTCATACCCTTAAGTATTGACCAGTTTAGTAAATATTTTGTCACCCGATCATCTATGTTCTCCACAATAGGCTTGAAAAATATATACCCTAATAGATTAAAAACTATATTTTATGGTGTAAAACCTATTTTGAAATCACATTGATACTTCCATTCAGTATGCAATAGTAGACTCACTTTTATTTACATTGACGAGAAATTTGTTTAACCTGATTTAGGCTATTAATACCACATGTTCTAAACTTTATATATCAAAACATTTTATTACTTATCCCGCCGCAACGCGCGGGGAATCATCTAGTTCAATTAGAGGAAGCTCTAATTAAATTAGAAGAAATCTAGTTAGATGCTCTAATTAGTCTTCTATTTATTAGAGATAGCTCTAATTAGTCTTGTAATTCTTATAGAGAAAGAGAGAGAGGCTTGAGAGTCAATTGTTTTGTTTATTATTTTAAAGAAAACCCTTAGAATTTTGAGTGGGAATTGATGAGAGAATGAGTGGGTTGAGTGGAGACTCCACTCATATGATGAGGGGGGAGGTGCAGGCACCAAAATTTCGTGGCTGCCTCCCCCTCCTATATAAAGAGGGGTTGGAGCTCCCTCTCCCCACACAACTTGTTGTCATCTCTCTCTCCCTCCTCCCGCTACTCCACCCCATGGTCATCCGCTTGGCGAAGCCCTGGCAGTTATGTTTTCTCCACCACATGACATCGTCGTGCTGTTGGAGATTCCGGTGGATCCTCTACTTCCGCCTCCCCGCTAGATCGAGGGAACTGAGGTTGTCATCAAGCCGTATGTGAGACCTATCAAAAAAGCGTTGCCGGATTGCAGCAAACATCTTCACGATCTTGAGATTGATGTGAGTTAGACTACATCACCAAGGAGATTCGGTCTTGTTACGCTTTGTGTCTTCGAGGATATTTTATTCTAGCACTCTCTCCTTACCCGTTGCTTACATCTTCTAGATTAGATCTTGGCCTTCGGGTGTTCTTCGCGTAGGATTTTTGTTTTGTTTTGTATGCAACAAACCCATCAATGCCCAACACGTCGCCCTAGGCCACTGATGACCCACAAGTATAGGGGGTGCATAGTAGTACTTTCGATAAATAAGAGTGTTGAACCCAACGAGGAGCAGAAGGTGTTGACAAGCAGGTTGGATAGAGAATTCACTGTAAACACTAGTAAACATGTTTTTGGTTGTTTTGGAGATAGGAGATAAATAAAGTGCGAGTAAATAAAGTGCAGTAAATAATATTGCAGCAACTGGCCCAATCCTTTTGAGAGCAAAGGACAAGCCAATTGAGTTACTTGTGACTACCAAACGTTCTCGAGGACACATGAGAATTTTGTCAAGTGCTTTTGCTTCGTTACGGTTGATTAATATCCATTGATTCATGAAGTGTTGTGTGGGTGAACCTATGCTAATGCACCGCCCAACTAGGATTAATACATACTCGTGATTATACCCCTCGTAAGCATCCGCAAATACAAGAAAGTAATTAAGATAAAACTAACCATAGCCTTAAAACTCCGGGATTCTACGCTCCCTCGTGCATTGGTTTCCTAATGTGGGTTTATGTTTCTGTCACTCCGGCAACCCCACAGTTAGTAGCCAAATACACAATGCATCCTCCTAGGCCCATAAAGGTGAAGTATCATGTAGTCGACGTTCACATGACACCACTAGAAGAATAGCACCACAACTTAAATACCGAACCACGAGATATTACTTCAATATAACTTCACTACTAACATCATGACTTCTCCCATGTCCTCAAGAACTAAACGAAGTACTCAAAAGACATCATATGGATAATAATCAGACGTGATATAATGGATGATAACAATCTGGTCATAAAGTGCTAACACCAATAAATCTCACAAACATCAACTACTAACAAGTAATCCACACCGGGAGACAGATCTAATGTAAAACAACGATATGAGCCCATAATTGTTATAGCGGGATGACGGTGGATGATGAGGGTGATGGTGCTGGTGATGATGATGAAGATCTTGATGATGCCCGGAGTGATGACGGTGACGATGGCGATGATTTCCCCTCTTCGGAGAGGAATTTCCCCGGTAGATTTCTCCCTGCCAGAGAGCTTTTCTCTCTTGGGTGTTTTCCACCCCGAGGCGGCGGCGAAATAATTCTTCGATGATGGTCTCGGGCTTAGGGTTCCCTGGGAGTCAAGTACGCGAAAGATATCCACGAGAGGTGGGCCAGGGTGGCCACACCATGTGGTGGCGCGGCCAAGGGGGGGCACCACCCCATGGTGTGGGCCCCTGGTGGCCCCCCTCCGGCTCTCCTCGTGGCTGGCTCCCTCTTCTGAACTTCTAAGATACCTCCGGTGTCCCCCTGTTTTTCTGATCTTCTGAAATAGGGTATCTCGACGATGCTTTTTCCACCAGAATTCTGGTCCCGTTGTTTATTCTCCAAAAATTGAGAAACATGCAAAATAAGATAAAATAACATAAGGGATGCATCATAACATGAAATATATCGACGAATAAACGAAAATAACAATATAAAACGGTGATGCAAAATGGACGTATCAACTCCCCCCCCCAAGCTTAGACCTTGCTTGTCCCCAAGCAAAACGGAACTCAGTAAACATGACCACATGTTTATGGAGTGAGGTGTCGATAAAATAAAATACGGACAAGAGGCATCACATCTACAAAGAACAAGTCATTTTAGACAGCAACTCTCCTCATATAATCAAACTTGAAACAAGTAAAGTAACAACAAAGGTGCAAAAAGTAAATCACAATTGGTGAAGCAAACTTCGTTCTTGGTCAGAGAACAATTAACAGTGTACTTATATTTCGATCAAAGTCTTTTATACTAGAGCTATATTGTAGAGTTTATCATGCTCAATTATAACGGTCTCTTTGAAAACATTGGTAACTTTCAAAGTGGTATTCAAGAAGATAAAAGCATTTGCAGAAACAAACAAGAATAAAGAACATGATTGAGTAAATCAACATGTAGTTGGATGAATCACAACAACTCAAATGCTTGCTTAGACAGAAATAAGTAGGTTTACTAACTCAACATAAATGTAAGAGATAGGCCCTTCGCAGAGGGAAGCATTGATCACTCATGTGCTAGAGCTTTTATTTTGTAAAATAGAGGTATAAAAGTTTGACACTCCTCCCAACTTTTCTTACACAAACCATGGCTAACTGAATCCTCAGGTGCCTGCCAACAATCACATACCGTGGAGGAGTGTCTATATTTTGGGAGGTGTGTATGTCTATGTGATGCGCGTGATACACACGTTCGTTGGGAGACCCCAAGAGGAAGGTATGAAGGGCACAATAGCAAGTTTCCCTCAGAAAGAAACCAAGGTTGAATCGACCAGTAGGAGGAAGGAGTAACTTCAGAATATGAAGAGCTGAGATGGCAGGGCGCACTACCGATTCAGAAGCAACGTGGAACCTACACAACACAATCAAATCACTTTGCCCCAACGAAGCAGTGAGGTTGTCAATCTCACCAGTTTTGCTGAACACAAAGAGGTTAAACGTATGGTGTGGAAAACAGTAGGAAAACAGTAGTAACAGTAAAGAGAAGTATGAAAGCAGTAGGTGTTTATCAGTATGAGGAAAAAGAACCGGGGTCCACGATTCACTAGTGGTGTCTCTCCGTGAAAGATAAATAACATGTGTGGTGAACAAATTACAGCTGGGCAATTGACAGAAATGAAAGCTGCACTGTAGTGCATATGCAAGACATAAAGATTACTATGTGATTCATGCGGGCATTACAACAGGATACATAGATCGCTATCCAACTGCATCTATGACTAAAAGTACACCCTTTGAATATCATCCGAACAAATGTTGGGTATTAAGTTGCAAGCAACAGATAATTGCAGTAAGCAAAGTGTATAATGTAAACAATAACATCATCCTTAGACAAAGAATTGTTGTTTTCTCCCTAATGGCAACATCACATCCTCCATCCATCATGTTTTTGTCACTCGAGAACGGATGAAAAGGAGGCATGAACCCACTATCGAGCATAAATATTCCCTCTTGGAGTTAATAGCATCTACTTGGCTAGAGCATCTACTAACAACAGAGAGCATGCAAGATCATAAATAACATAAACATGAAGATAACATGATAGATTGATAATCAAAAGACATAGCATTCAACATTCATCAGATCCCAGCAAACACAACATGTAGCATTCAATAAAGATGATCTTGATCATGATAGGCAGCTCACAAGATCTAAACATGAGGTACAAATTGGAGAGAACAACCATCTAGCTACTTCTATGGACCCGTAGTCCAGGGATGAACTACTCACGCATCACTTCGGAGGAGGGCATGGTGGTGTAGACCCCTCCGGTGATGATTTGCCCCTCGGGCAGGGTGCCGGGGAGAGCTCCAAAACCCTCCAGATCTCGGGATGACGGTGACGGCGGCCTCGGGTGTTTTTCGAGGAAAAGTGGTATCCCCCTAGGGTTTTTGTCTTAGAGGGGTTAAATAGGCGAAAGGGCAGAGGCGGTGGAGGCCTGGGGGCCCACACCACCCCCTGGCGCAGCCAAGGGGGCGGCGCAGCCCTATGGTGTGGGCCCCCTGAGGCCCCCCTCCGGGTATCTTCGCGAGTCCGTGGAACCTTCGGGAATTCTAAGACTTCCGGGATTCGAATTTTCCAATTCCGAGAATATTTCGAGAAAAACTTTTTTGAAACTAAAAACCACAGAAAACTGGCTCTGTGGCATCTTATCAATAGGCTAGTCCAAAAAATCAATAAAAATGACATAAAGTATATAGCAAACATGTGGGAAACAATAAGAAAACAACATGGAACATCAAAAATTAAGGATACGTTTATGACGTATCACTATGTCAACGAATGGCAAACAAAAAATACAGTACGTCACAAGCCAACTAGACTCACAAGAGCGGCTCCCATTGAAGTACGCAACATGTATAGAAGGTCATCCCTCTTTCTCTTTTGTTTACACAATTATGCTTTGACTGATAAATCAGGAGCAAAAAGAGTGAAGAGAATTTGTATTATTATTTGGGGTTGGGCACCCCGCTGCCAGCTCTTCTAACATTTGGATAAGCGGATGAAGCCACTAGTCCAGGTGTGTGAGTCCAATCAACAAGTGAGATAAAGATTATGTATTTGCGTCCTCATGAGCTAAAACAAGAACACAAAACATCGATAATTTTGAATGTTTTAAAGGTAACACATGAGCAATTTACTTGGAGTGGCGGTGAATTACCACATATAGGTAGGTATGGTGGACACAAATGGCAAGGTTTTGGGGCTCAAGGTTTGGATGCACGAGAAGCATTCCCTCTCAGTACGGGTTTTTGGCTAGCAAGGTTGGGTAGCAAGCATAAGAATCGAAGCAAAACAAACAAAGACATATATGATAAAGCCAATCATGCAATCTTCCTTGAAGTTGCAAAAAAACTTATTTGAGAATACTAAGCTTATGGGCTAACAAAGAAGAAAGATCATGGAATAATATATATACATGCAACTCCCTTTTTTCTACTTAAGTCTCAAAGAATTGTTGCTACTGACCAATGCTAAGTTTGGCAAAACCAACTAGATTATCTAGAAGCTCCAAAATTGATACCAATACTAATAACAAGATCAATCTCATAACAAACATTGCAAACTAAAATAAAGTGAAACAAGTAGATGATGAAAATTTTCATTAATATTTCATTACGACGACTCAAACCAAGGGATACAATTATAACCAACTAAGGAGCAACACTTCCAAACTGCAAACCATCCTATATGATATTTCCTCTACTCATGATATGACTCTACTAAAAAGGTAAAAAGGGTGAAAGGTAAAGGTGATACCGTGGCACTCCCCCAAGCTTGGAACAAGCCAAGGGGATGCCAATACCAATGACGAATCAATTCTACCGTGGTGGTGGTGAATCCTTCTCATCCTCAGTCTTCCAAGGTAAAGGCTCTCCATCCATAAATGATGTCCTGGTCTCCAACATCCTGAAACTAGCATCAGAGCTTATACATTTAAACATGTTCTCATACTCACAGTTCTGGTTCTGCACATCATAGAGTTGTGCTTGCAAATCGTTGGTGGTCTTGGTGAGTGAGAAAATCTCCTCCCAAAGCTTCAAATTTTCCTTCTTATATTCAGTGATCTGTTCTATCTTTATTATGTGGATGATCTCAACTTCACGCTCCGCCATCTTCTTGTACCTAAAAATTTCTTGCTCCAGTTCTTCCATCCTAGATTCCAGACTGCCTTCTCCTTTAGGGCCCCGAACATCTTCAATCTGCACCTCCCCATCCTTGAGAAGCAATTCCTTGGGATGCATCTTCAACTCGTTCATGTACGGGTTGACAATGTTCTCAAAGAAACTGTCTTTGGGAGATCCAGGAGAGGACATTGTAGCTCTAGATCTGAAGATTTAACCTGGCAGAAACAGCTCGAAACAGAAACACAAAGAGAAAACAATATATGGACCTCGAGGGGGGTCCTGGGGGTTATATAGCAAAAATATGCGTAACGAAAGGAAAGTCCAGGTCGAAAACAAGTCGGAGAGGGGCTCCGAGGCGCCCACACCATAGGGTGACGCGGCCAAGGGTGGGCCCGCGCCCCCTCATGGTGTGGTGCCTTCGGGCACCTTCTCCAACTCTTCTTTGTCTCGGTATTTTTTATATTTTCCAAAAACTAATAATTTACAACTGAAAAGGTATTTCGCGAACTTTTTCTTAACAGAACTGTTACCTATTCCAAAACAGACTCTGTAGATTCTGGAATCTTCCCTCCGATGAATTTCTCCGGAGTCATTACTTGAATAACATCAACATCCTCATCATAGGAATCCCCATAAATATAATGTTTGAGTCTTTGTCCATTTACCAATTGTGTAGTGTTATCTTATAGGGAAGCAATTTTGATTGCACCCGAATGATACACTTCTTCAATAATATAAGGTCCTTCCAATCGGGAGAGTAATTTTCCTGCAAAAAATCTGAGATGAGATGGGTCTCTAGAACTTTATCACCAACATGAAACTCTCTTTTAAGGATTCTTTTATCATGCCGTTGTTTAACTTTATCTTTAAAGAGCTTGGCATTTTCATAAGCTTCACATCTCCATTCATCTAAATGTTTCAAATCAAACATTCTTTTCTTACTAGCAAGTTTAAAATGTTTATTTAATTCTTTCATTGCCCAATAAGCTTTGTGTTCTAATTCTAAAGGCAAGTGACAAGCTTTTCCATAAACCATTTTGTAGGGAGACATACCCAAAGGACTTTTATAAGCAGTTCTATAAGCCCATAAAGCATCATTCAACTTATCTGACCAATTCTTCCTAGATTTATTAATAGTCTTTTGCAAGATAGATTTAATTTCTCTTTATTATAATTCTACTTGCCCACTGGTTTGAGGATGATAAGCTGAGGCAATTCTATGATTAACATCATATTTGGCAAGGGTCTTTCTAATACCACCATGAATAAAATGAAAACCTCCATCAGTCATAAGATATCTAGGCACACCAAACCTAGGGAAAATAACATCTTTAAGCATTTTTATAGAGGTCTCACCATCAGTACTTTTAGTAGGTATAGCTTCTACCCACTTAGTAACATAATAAAAAACAACAAGAATGTGAGTACAACCATTCGAAGGAGGAAAAGGACCCATAAAGTCGAATCCCCAACAATCAAAAGGTTCGGTAACAAGAGAATAACTCATACGAATTTCATTACGTCTAGAAATATTGCCTACTCTTTGACATTCATCACAAGATAAAATAAATTTACGTGCATCTTTAAAGAGGACAGGCCAATAGAAACCTGATTGTAGAACCTTCTGTGCGGTTCTATCTCCAACGTGATGTCCTCCATAAGCACTACCATGGCACTTCTTCAATATTTCACGTTGTTCATGATCTGGAACACATCTTCTCATAATACAATCTACTCCTTCTTTATATAAATGTGGGTCATCCCAAAAATAATGCCTCAAATCATAGAATAATTTTCTTCTTTGTTGAGTTGTAAATGTTGGAGGCAAATACTTTGAAACAATAAAGTTAGCATAATCAGCATACGATGGACTATCTTAGGGTTTTACCTTTATTTCAGCCAACTGTTCATTTGGAAAACTATCATTAATAGGAATATGATCAAAATTAATATTTTCCAATCTAGACAAGTTATCAGCAACAGGATTTTCAGCACCCTTTCTATCCTCAATATGCAAATCAAACTCTTGTAAAAGCAACACCCATCTAATAAGCCTAGGATTAGCATCTTTATTTTCCATAAAGTATCTTATAGCAGCATGATCAGTATGAATCGTTACCCTTGAATCAACAATATAAGGCCTAAACTTATCACATGCAAAAACTACAGCTAAGAACTCCTTTTCAGTAGTAGCATAATTGTTTTGAGCAGCATCAAGAGTCTTACTAGCATAATGAATAACATTCAACTTCTTATCTATGCGCTGTCCAAGAAGAGCACCAACAACAAAATCACTAGCATCACACATAATTTGAAAAGGTAAATTCCAATCAGGTGGTTGAACAATAGGAGCAGTGGTTAAAGCCTTCTTCAAAGTTTCAAAAGCTTCCTTACAATCATCATAAAAAACAAAATGGTACCTCTTTTTGAAGAAGATTAGTAAGACACTTTGATATTTTAGACAAATCTTTAATAAACCTCCTATAAAAACCAGCATGACCAAGAAAACTACGAATACCTTTAACATCCCTAGGACAGGGCATTTTCTCTATGGCTTCCACTTTAGCTCTGTCAACTTCAATACCTCTTTCAGAAATTTTATGTCCAAGAACAATTCCTTCATTAACCATAAAGTGGCATTTCTCCCAATTAAGAACAAGATTAGTTTCCTCACATCTCTGCAAAACTTTACCGAGGTTGTGCAAACAATTATCAAAAGAAGTTCCATAGACGGAGAAATCGTCCATGAATACTTCCATAATTTCTTCACAAAAACCATGAAAAAATAGAAGACATGCATGTTTGAAAAGTAGCAGGAGCATTACACAAACCAAAAGGCATACGTCTATAAGCGTAAGTACCATAAGGGCAAGTAAAGGTTGTTTTCTCTTGATCTTGCTTCCTAACAGCAATTTCAGAAAACCTAGAATAACCATCGAGAAAGCAAAAATGAGTTTTCTTAGACAGCCTTTCTAACATTTGATCAATAAAGGGCAAAGGATAATGATCTTTCTTAGTAACTTTATTAAACTTTATAAAATCAATACACATTCTATAAACAACTACTACTCTTTGTGGAATGAGCTCATTGTTTTCATTAGGAACAACAGTCATTCCTCCCTTCTTAGGGACACAATGCACAGGGCTCACCCATCTACTATCAGCAATAGGAAAAATAATACCAGTACCAAGAAGTTTTAGTACCTCATTTCTTACCACTTCCTTCATCTTAGGAATTAAACGGCGTTGATGTTCAACTACTGGCTTTGCATCAGGTTCAATATTAATAACATGCTGACATATAGTAGGAGAAATTCCCTTCAAATCATAAAGAGTATATCCAATAGCTCCACGGTGTTTCTTCAGAATTCCCAATAATCTTTCATCTTCTTCACCTTAAAGTTTAGCACCAATAATAACAGGATACATTTTCTTATCATCAAGATAAGCATATATAAGATCAGGCAGAGGTTTTAAATCAAAGATAGGATCCTCCTTGGGTGGTATTGTTGTACCCAAGTCTTCCACGGGTAAATTATGTTTCAGTATCACGGGTTGACGAAGAAGAATATCTTCAATCTCATTTCTCTCTTCCATAAAGACATCACTCTCGTGATCCTCCATATATTGCTGCAAAGCATTGTTAGGAGCCAGAGCAATAGAAGCAAGTTGTTCAACTTTAAAATTCTCATCAGGCAATTTAGATTCATAAGGTGCTCTAGCAAATTTGGAGAAATTGAACTCAGAAGATTTTCCATCAAATTTAGTCAAGATCCTCTCTCTTTTACAATCTATAATAGCACCACAAGTGTTCAAGAAAGGTCTACCAAAAATAATAGGACAAGTCTTACTAGAAGCCTTACCAAGTACTAGAAAATCAGTGGGGTATTTAGTTTTACCACATAAAACTTCAACATCTCTAACAATACCAATCGGAAAAACAGTTTCTCTATTAGCAAGCTGAATAACCACATCAATATCTTCAAGCTCACAAGAACCAATTTCATGCATAATTTCTCTATAAAGCTCATAAGTTATAACACTAGAACTAGCACCAATATCACACAAACCATAATAGCAATGATCACCAATCTTAACAGAAAGCACATGAACACTAGTTTTCTTAGGTCTATGAGGATAGGAAACAATATCAGAAGCATCCTCACAAAAGACAATGTGTTCATCCTCCACATTTCCACAAACAAGATCTTTCACTATTACTACAACAGGTACAAGAGTTATTTGTTCATCAGGTTCAATAGATTTCTTATTACTCTTATTAAGCACACAAGCCACCATAGAGTGTTCTTTCACCTTAGCAGGGAAAGGCATTTTTTTCAACATATGGCTCAGGAACAGCAGGATTAACAACATGCACTTCTATATTACTAGCAGGAACAATATCTTTATAAGGTGCATGATACTTGTGATAATTATTTTTAGGAATATCAAGATAGGAGGCAAAACCTTTAAGACAGTTTGCCAAAATTTGAGAATCAAGACCACAAACAGCACTAACATAATAGAAATCATTGGTTCCCATAAAAGATTTAATGCATTCATAATCATAATTTATACCTGACTTTCTACCTTTGTCATTTTCCCATCCTTTAGTGTTATCTTGAATACGGTCAAGAAGATCCCATTTAGCTTCTTCCTTCATACGTGTGAATGGTCCAGAACAAGAAGCATCCAATAAATCCTTATTATGAAGAGAAAGCCTTGCATAAAAATTATTGACAACAATATTTCTCGGGACTTCATGAACGGGACATTTAAGCATTAGTAACTTCATTCTCCCATCCTGTAACATACCATTTTTTCTAATTAGGGTGTGTGGTGTGTGTTCATCTCATACATGCATGGAAACAAAAATTTAATCATGGTTTAACCAATTTAAATTGTGAATTTAAATGGTTTGAGAAAATACCACAAATAGTACTTAAAATGGGTCCCAAAATATTGTATTGAAAATATTTCAAATACACCATAGAAACACATGGTTTTGTTGGAAATTTCATAAGCTTTCCAGTTTTAATCAGAGAAGGACCTCTTTGGAATTTCATCGTTTTCCAGGGGGTTATGAGGAGTTTTTCCCTTTGTCTTCTTCCTCACCGACAGGAGCAGCTCGGTGGAGCTCCCCTGGTCGTCGGTTCCACGCCACGATTAGCGTCGCGAGTGGATGATGCCTCCAGGTCGACGTCGTGCCTCCTCCTCTCGCTCTCACTTGGCCCCCACACGCCCTCCCTCTCTGTCTCTCTCCCCTGCAGACCGAACCCTAACCCTACTGTACCGACGGACGCCGACGAATCGCCGCCGATTTGAGCCTCCCCGCGCCCAACGGAGCTTCCCAAGAGGTTCACTAGGTCGCCCTGCACCTCCCCGTCAAGTATCGTTTCCCGGGATGGCCTCAATAGAAAAGATCGCACCCTTCTTCCCGAGCTCGGGCCGCCGTGTCCCTCTCCCAATTCCGGTGCCGCCGCTGCTCCTACGGCCTCATCGTCACCTCCAACATGCTCATGGTGAGCTGCTCTTCCTCCTGGTGCCCTCCGATTAATTTTTGGTGCACGGTTTCGCGGTCGCCGTCGATCACCACCGCGGGCCGCCGCCGCGCAAGCTCGCCGGCGAGCTTCCGGCGACAGCTAGCAAGCGGCGCCGCCACCAATAGGTCGGGCTCGGCCTCCTCTAGCCCGTGGATCGATTGGATTCAGGAGATTCGCGAGGAATCGATCGATTCCTTCCACAGAAGGGTCTCTGTGCCCATTCATGACGTCACCCCGACGTCATCATGATGTCATATTCCTGTTTTTACTATTTCCAGAAAATAGTTATTAATTACAGAAAATGAATTAAATTTAGAAAATCAATAACTATTGTTTTATACCTCAGAAAAATAAAAGGAAGGTACTAAAATGTTCATAAAAATATTATCTATCCAAATATGTAATTTTCACACATGTTGGAGGAAGTTCAAAAATGAGCATTTATTTAATGTTGTTTAATCTTTTTAAAATAGAAAAATAAGGTTTTATTCAATAAATTTAGAAATTTAAAAGTTATATACCAAATTGCTCAAAATTACAAATACAATCCATCTATGGTGTTTTCAAACCCATTTGAGCTACTAAAATTGTACTCACTTTCATAATTAGCCGAAGTACCCCTCCGGGGTCTATTTCAGGCAAATTTCAGAAAAACTACATAACTAACATATGAACCCTAGCAACCCAACGATCATGTTTAGGGCTTTAATTTAAGTGCATTAACTTGCTCATTCATACACATTACGCATTGCATCGATGCCATGTGTTGATTGTTGTTCTTCTTTTCGATGGTGTTTCCCCCTCGGTAGAACCCGACCCCGAAGTGAAGACCAGCAGTCCAATGGTGAATACTTGATCGTAACCGACAAGTCAAGCACTTATCCGAGAAGACATATCTATTGGTTTTCTTATAACCAAGGCAAGCATAACCTCTTATCTGCTCATATATGTTTTCCGACAATATTTGACTCTCGTACTTTGCATTCGATTCCAAAGTATTTGATGCTAGTAGATATAGTTCACCTATATGCTGCATTGCCTCAATATCCTGATCCACTGCTCCTAGCCGCCATAGATTTGCTTGTGCGTATTGCCAGAGCCTCATATCTGCTTCGCTTAGCTTTACATGTTTGTTACCTCTGCTCCATCCGGTCGATGAATCAGAGCTGCGATAACCTAGTATGATATGATGACGTGGTGAGATGAGATTTGTGTGGTTAACCTGACTAAGGTGAGGACGGGAGGCCACTTGGGAAGTGGTTCTTTGTCCTGTACTTGCCAACCCTAGGATTAAGGTCTCGCCGCGGAAACCAAGACTGAGCGTGCAACCACACGCGCGAGCCAATGAACCTCGTCCGACTAACTAACTTGTTTGGCCACATCCATGAGTCACGTAGTTTGCTATTTCCATCTGTGTGTGAGTCAGAAAACGATTTGGAGAAAAAGTAGGGCGTGACCGGGACAAGTGATGGACGTACACGGATCTTGATCCCGACTCACAGAACAGTTGCCGTCAGGAGGTGGCCAACTCCCTGTTGACGGGGTGGCCCTGTTTGGGTTGACTCATGGATAGGGTCGAGCAAGGTAAAGGTCGGAGCCAGCCACCCTCTGCCGCGCTCCATGGAAGAGCGTACATGTGGCGCTAAGAGTCAGAGGGTACGTGTGGGTAAAGTGTACCACCCTGCAAGGATAAATCTTTCGAAAAGCCGTGTCCACGGTTAAGAACGACTTGGTGAATGTCGTGTGGCCATAGATAACTTGAACGTGACGTAAAAGATGTTGGCAATGATTGAAGGGGCTCCTTGGAGATGCCGAGAGGGGTGATCCTTGTAGAATGTGAGGTGTTGGGAAATTATGTTGGTGGATGAACATAATGATTACAGTAGATGAGTTTCTCATCTGTTTTCAAAATACTCATGAGACGTGCTATTCTTCCTCGACTTGGAAAACAAAGATTGCTTTACGCAAAACAACCTTCATAAAACCCTTTCTGAAGATAGCAGACATATAATAGGTTAACTAAGTCTTGTTGAGTACCTCCCGTACTCAGGTTTGCTTAATTTTGGTTCAGGTGAAGATCTCACTTCAGTGGTGTTTCCAACGTGGACATCGACGAGTAATTCGGGGTTCCTAGGTAGCAGCCTGGAATCTATGGGCTGGGACGTCGCCTTATGTTGCGGCCACTTAGGCCTTTTTGGTTCTTGTTGATTAGCAACATAATTTGCCTTCCGTTGTCTGATGTAATGTTGGGTCGTGTGACCTTTGCTTGTAAGCTATACTCTAGTAACATTTGTTTAATACAGCTTCATGTCTAGAGTGCTGCTTTTATCGGTTGTTGGTTTTGAGCTCATTGTTATACAGTTTTGGCTATGCCTGCATAGTTGTCGCAGTCGAGGGGTTGTGGAGCCGATGATCCATGTCCGAGCCCGCCTGCCAATGTGATTCGGTCTGGGGCAAGTAACCCCAGTAACTCTCGATTGTTGTTGCACTTTCTGGACACATAGCAGCTCTGTATAGCTTTGGTCCTGTTTCCTTCAGTTTCATATGTTCCGTGGACGCTTTGATATGCATAGTTGGTTATGACTAGCATGGATACAAGGAGTAGTAGACTGGGGATCCGGACTACGCGTCGATGAATCCAGTCTGCCTGTCGTTGTTTGTTGCGGCCGGGGCTGGTAACCCTGAAGCCCTTGTGAGTTCATGGCTAGGAGCACATAACAGTATGTATATCTCTGGGTCCAGGGTCGTGACAAGTGATGGTATCAGAGCAGGACTGCCTGTAGGAAAACCTTACTGCTTGGTCGATGTTGAGTCTAGTGTTTGTGAAAACTACATTGAAACTTCAAATGATTGTGAAAAACCTTCTTAGGATTCTTTTTACTCCTTATTTGGTATCGCTCTAACTCTAGGTCACCTTACCTATTTTGATTATAAAAGGTTCTAGTTATTCAAAACTTAGGTGCCTTTTTTGGCAAGGACGTCTTTTACCCAAGTTGACCTAGTGTTAAGGTCTAGAGTCGTGTGCGTTCCATGTTCCGTTATCTCTCGTTTCAAATGAGAGATTTCTTTCCATTATAATCTCTCAAAGTTGTTTGGATTCCACATTCCTACATGTTTCAAAGTTCTAAATCCTGAACCTCGAGATCTGCTTTCCATTTCAAATGTATCCGTTATCCTCTGCTCAAGTTCTTCCGGAGTTATGTTTTCTTTTGAAAGATACTTCGTGATTGCTACTCATAGTGTTATTTAAGGCACTCAGATAGTAGTTATTCCTTTCTCAATGTTTCTAATCCTTGGACTTGAACCGAAGATCCCGGAATGTGCTGAGTTGCGGTGGGTTGAATCATGTGGTTATAACCATGTGATGCTCACGCTATCGGTACATGATGATGACCTTTAACCCAAGTTCCTTTTTGTTGGCATGAGGAACATCTTCTACCTCAGGATAGCTAGGCAATTCCAACTCTCATAGCCATAGGTTTTCCTTTGGAATCAAAAGTATCGCCACAAGAGTGTTCTTCATGTTTCTCACATCTTTGTTCATGGTTCAGTTATACCAACCTTTAGCATGGGTTGTACAAATGAGTATGACCTTGTGCATCCAACGTGATCTCAGGATTTTCCAAGAGCACGTTCCTATTCTTGCTTGCTTCCAAACCTCATCTACTGTTTTGGACACCAAGTTGCTTAGTTGTGTTGGAGTCTTCCAATGTATTTGCTCTTGTGCTCCGTCTAAACATTCCACCTTGGAATGTCAGGAGAAACAAACTCCAGTCACTTGTTCATCTCTAGGACCAGTTCAAAGTTTTGTAATCCGCAGAATAAAGAAATTTCATTAGCTTCCGTTCTGTTCTACCTCAGGGTATCACACTCCTTTATATCAAGAGGTCGTGCTAAGTTTCATGGCCTTAATGATGAAGTGATGCTCTCACAGATCTTCACTCCCCCTTCCTCCAAGCTTGAATGCTTGAGAACGATGGGTATGTTCATCGACATGTGTATCAGGCATTACTAGAAATTTTTATTGCTTTGAAAATCTCAGAAACTTCTGTATCCTTCTTAGCACTATCGGTCACCCGGTCTCTACTAAAGTTGGCCGTGTTACCAAATCCATTCATTCCGGTGCACATTCTTGGTCAGAGAGTTAGGTTTGTACCAAAGCTCTCAAGACCATATCAGCTGCTTTGAAAAGCAAGATTAATTTTGAACTCCAAGACATAACGGTGGGTTGTGATACTCTGGTTATCTTTCTAGAAGTATCACCAGGTTTTACCTGACCGTGATGTCTACACAAGGGGTATTTGATCTACTCCTTTCTCCAAGAACTCTGCTGGGTACCCTGGACTAGCGGTTGAGCTTAAACAACAACTTGGAGAGTTGAAAGGCAAAAGCTCCGCCTAACTTTATCCCTCGTTAAGGGATGTCTAGTTTCCTTTGTGTTGAAGTAGGATAGTATCTCCTTAGTGGACATGCTATCTTTCCACCCTTGATCTGATTTGGGCTATTGTTAGATCAAGTTCAGATTCAAGGACTATCTTGACGGTGTTTTCACTCATAGTGTTTTGCCCGAGTACACCTTCATGTCCTTTGGTCTAACCAATGTTTTGCCTTATTCATATATCATATGAATCCCTCTTCTTGGAGTGTCTTGATAAAGATGTTGTTGAGACCATCTACGAAATTCTTTTTTTCTCCAAGTTGCAAGAGGTTCATGCTGAACAAATGGCAACAATGTTGGAAACTTTCGAGAACCATCTTTGTGTTATCATGAAGTTGTGTTCTCGATGTTCGAAGTGACTTTCTCGGGTTCGTGTGCTTATGGTGAAAGTTGTCGCCATGGGTTCGAGTAAAGTTTACTTGTTTCTTCGGGAATAATCCCAAGTCGGTCATATATGTGTGTACTATTCTTGAGATGGTAGGTTGTTACCTCCATTTACTTGAAGAAGATTGTATTCACACCCAACCGTTGACTAATTATTCATGAAAGATAAGAAGTCCAAGAACTTTGTTATCTTTGTTATCATCTTCCCAACCAGGACTCCGATGTGTTACATTGCAAGTAATCCATGTAGGTGCAACCGTCTTTCACAAGTGGCTAATGCGTGAGTTCTGCAATCTCGCTCATCTTCTTGAGTGTGACATTGTAGTCCATATCTTGAGAAATCTAGTAAATATATCTCGTTGATAACCGGTGCAACCTCTATGTTCAAATATGCTAATTCTAAATCATCCTCCCACTAACCAGAGCTGGATCTCAAGCAACAACGATGGTTGGTGTTTCCTCAAGAGAATTGAATTAGGTTCATTTGAAAATACGGCATGATTGATGTTGTGGTTGACACAATTAGCCGGAAGGCCTAATGTCATATCTCTTTGAATTCGTAAGAACAACCACTCTCCGTGAGAATTCTGGTGTGGCTCATTCCAACAAGTTTCCCTCACCGTCCTTCCGAACCAAAGTTTCACTTTCAGTTGATGACCTATAGAAGGCTTGTCGTGAGCCTGCTGTCGGTATTTAGAACATCAAGGATAAGTTGGAAGTTGATCTTTCCAATATCTTTCCGTTGAACCTCCAAAACCTTTGTTCTAGTGGAAACAAGTTCATCGTGAAAAACATATCGTGGTGTTTTGTAACCGCCATTGATAAGTTCCCTTCTTCAAGTTGTTGGTACTTGAAGTTCTGATCATCTCACACATTGTGTGAATTTGTCAATCACTACAGCCATGGGGTCTTAACGATGTGATAGGTGTACTACTACGTCCAAACCACAATAGGAAAGAGATTCCTTATTCCTCCCGATGTTCCCATCCCTGTTGGTTATACATCCTTACGGTGTGACCAACGATTCTTTCTTTGTTACGGTGTTCCAACTTCTTTGGTTACTCATCTTCTGCAGTGAAGTAACATCCCGATTCCTGACAAAGTTCTACACAAAATTGATGGAATGAAAGTTCTTTCCTTTTCTGTGTTCACTCTGAAGAGTGAACATGATCCTATATCAAATTCTCTCCGACGCACAATTACAGTGTTTTCTCGTGTTTTCCCTCGTCTACGGATATTACGTTGTGGTATCCAAGACAATCCTTCCCATCTTGGTTATCTGTTTGAAGAAACCTTGGTTTCACAAGTTGTTCAACCTTTCTTTTCCAAAAGGATTTAAAGTATTGTGCAAAGCTCATATTATAAATCCTTTCAAGACCAATCGTCCGCAAACTTGAAACCATCTTCTACTCACTCCGTTATCTTGATGTGTTTCATGCCTGTTAACTCAATAGTTCTTTGTGAACATTCCTATCATGAGTTAGCCATAAGATACTCGATCTTCATAAAGATCAATTTCTAAGAGTTTTCCCTCTCACCTAAGGTGTAGCCGATGGATAAACCTCTACAAGAAGAAAACCGCAAGGTTCGAGAAGATCATTCAAACCGGTGTTCCTTCTTTCTTTCTCCTTCGGGAATCTCGGGACGAGATTCTTGTAAGGGGGGTAGATTTGTAAGATCCCAGTTTTGCTAATTAGGGTGTGTGGTGTGTGTTCATCTCATACATGCATGGAAACAAAAATTTAATCATGTTTTAACCAATTTAAATTGTGAATTTAAATGGTTTGAGAAAATACCACAAATAGTACTTAAAATGGGTCCCAAAATCTTGTATTGAAAAATATTTCAAATACAGCAAAGAGACACATGGTTTTGTTGGAAATTTCATAAGCTTTCCAAAAGTTATTTTTGCCAAATTTTTACTTTGCAAAAAGCCCCTCAAAATGTTGTTTTCTGTCCAGTTTTAAACAGAGAAGGACCTCTATGGAATTTCATCGTTTTCGAGGGGGTTATGAGGAGTTTTTCCTTTATCTTCTTCCTCGCCGACAGGAGCACCTCGGTGGAGCTCACTTGGTCGTCCGTTCCATGCCACGATCAGCGTCGCGAGTGGATGAGGCCTCCAGGTCGACGCCGGGCCTCCTCATCTCGCTCTCACTCGGCCCCCGCACGCCCTCCCTCTCTGTCTCTCTCTCCTGCAGACCGAACCCTAACCCTACTGTACCGACGGACGCCGATGAATCGCCGCAGATTTGAGCCTCCCCGTGCCCAACGGAGCTTCCCAAGAGGTTCACTAGGCCGCCCTGCACCTCCCCGTCGAGTATCGTTTCCCGGGATGGCCTCAATCAGGAGAATCACACCCTTCTTCCCGAGCTCCGGCCGCCGTGTCCCTCTCCCAATTCCGGTGCTGCCGCTGCTCCTACGGCCTCATCGTCACCTCCAACATGCTCGTGGTGAGCTGCTCTTCCTCCTAGTGCCCTCCGATTAATTTTTGGTGCACGGTTTCGCGGTCGCCGTCGATGAAAGTATAAGGATGCCGCCTAGAGGGGGGAGTGAATAGGCGCTTTAAAATAATTACGGTTTAGGCTTGAGTAAATGCGGAATAAAACTAGCGTTTAATTTATCAAGCACAAAACCTATGCAAGCTAGGTTTACGTATGTGCACCAACAACTTATGCTAGGCATGATATACAACTATGAGATAGCAAGATAGATGACTTCAAGCACGATGGTTATCACAAAGGTAAATGCATAAGTAACGAGCTAGAGTATAGAGATAACCGAAGCACAAGGAGACACCGGTGTGATTACCGAAGTTCCTTCCCAATGGAAGTACGTCTTCGTTGGAGAGGTGGGGAGCCACCTAGGCGCTCCTCAATAGCACGGATGTGCACACCTTATTCTCCTTGAGCTTCTCCGGTGAGGGAGATGCTCGTTTCCACTATGAGGTCGACTTGAAGGCCTTGACCAAACCTTACACGAGGTTGAGGCTATCTCCACAACTCAATTGGAGGCTCTCAACGAAGCTTCTTGCAACAAGGTGGAAGCCCCAAGCACTAACCGTCTAGGGTGCTAAATACACCCAAGAGGAACAATCTCTTAGGTGACCAAGCACCCAATAGTAACAAGCTCACGAACTTCTCTTTCACGAATCTCGTGGGGAACTCAAACCGATGCACCTAATGCAATGGCAAGAGCGCACAAAGTAGTCAAGAACTTCTCTCCCAAATCCCACCGAAGCAACTAATGCTATGGAGGGAGTAAGGAGGAAGAACAAGGAAAACAACAAATGAATCCCTAGATCTAGATCCAATAGATTCCCCTCACAAAGAGGAGGGATTGATTGGTGAAGTGGTAGATCTAGATCTCCTCTCTCTTTTCCCTCAAGTGGAAGCAAGAATCATTGGAGGGATTGAGAGATAGCAAGATTTTGGAGGTCAACAATGGAGGTCAAACTTGCCCAAAAGGTTTGGGAACCATTGGAGAAGAAGGCCCCTTAAATAGGTCACCCAAATATCCAACCTTTGGAGGAAAAATCACGCAGGGGCGGAACCTCCGCCCCCCGGATGAGTTAGGACACCAAAATGGCTGAAAAAATGACCCAACCACCGGAGCCTCCGGTGGTTTCACCGGAGGCTCCGCCAACATCATCCCGAAAGGGTTTCGGGCAGAGCCACCACCGGAGCCTCCGCTGGTGGAAAAAACTGCAGAACACCCTATATGAAAACGGTCGTAACTTTTGCATCCGGACTCCGTTTTCGATGTTCTTGGGCTCGTTGAAATAGAAACGACGAGCACTACAAGAATATGCAGAGAAATATCATAGTCCAAAATGGGAATATAAAACCAAATGATGAAAGATTTGGCCTATCAATAAAGGACAACCGGTAGAAACTTCCAACAACAAAAATGCGATAAGTTTTTCATACGAAATCCATTTTTGATGAACTTGAGCTTGACATGAAGAACATGACAAGCTCTAAAACCTTACATGGAGAAAACCCAAATAAGAACCAAGAAGGATGATGCCAAGTATGCAAAGGTTTGAGCTCTCTACGATAGATACGATCAAGATATGCATTCAAGAGCCCCTCTTGATAGTACGGTTATCTATCCTATAATCCGGTCTCCCAACTAGCATAATGAGACCGGTAAAATAGAAACCCTATCTAAGTCATACCTTTTCCTTGCGCAATCCAATTGAGCTAGATGATGACGATCTTGACTCTCTCAAGTTGGATCTTCTTTCTTGATCGTGTTTGCTAGCACATGCTCCGCTTGATGAAGACTTGCAAGTTGCTCCGCCATACACCATTATGGGAGAGACCCTTAATGGAAAATCTTCACGAGGACACAAACTCCAAAAGGGTGGCAAGCATCAAGCATAGGATTTCTTCTAGATGCTTCACTTGAGCTTCCACGTCAAGCTAGGTGACGAACACCGCTTGACGATGACATAGACCATGGGCAATATGAAATCTTCCTTTTTGTTCATGCCCATGGAAAGATACCTAACCACACATAGAGATGCCACACACACATGTATGGGTTAGATCACAAAGATATATTGACAATTGCTTACCATACCATGAGATACACAATCCCACTTGGTACATCGTGTAGCTTTGTGTGTTGATCACTAGCTTGATCAACCTTGTATCTTTTCTTCTCACTTCAAATGATGATGTATTGAAGATAACCATCAAGGATAACCTAATACTTTTATTCAAGACACACTAGAAATAAGCTCAACTCAAACCATGACCATTCTTCATGTAAATCCTTGAATATACATGAACTCCATTATTTCCTATGGACAAGATCTACAAGGATAACTCAATGCAAACATTAGTCCATAAGGATTGTCATTAATTACCAAAACCACATATGGGGCACCATGCACTTTCAATATCCCCCATTTTGGTAATTGATGACAATCCCTTTTTACGAGGGTTTATACGATGAATTAAGTAACCATGCAAAATAAAGAGCAAGGATGCAATAGCATGGAAGGCAAATGCTTAAGAACGAAACTAAAGCATAGAACCAAATTCCCTTAAACCCTCTAAACTTCTCCCCCATTGGCATCTATTGACGAAATGGTAAAAAAGATTAGAAGGCCAATATAATAAGAGCTCCCCCATAGTGTATGCATTCCTCATGATATGAGTGAAATCAAGAGCATATATCCAACTAGGAATAGATGGAGGGAGATCAAACTATATTGAGGATCCAAATATTTACAAGCAAAGTCAAATTGAAGGATACTTTCATAAAGAAGCAACCAACCAAAGGATCCGAAAAACCGATTGACCAAAATCAATATTATGATAAGATCAACCAAGTGTTCTAGAAAATCAAGAGGGAACTCCCCAAGGTACATGCACAATGTTAGATTTGAATTACTATATGATGTGCACAACATGTAATCATCACTCCCTTTTAGATAATTTTGAACACAAACAAGAGCAAGAGAATAGATTGGAAATGAAGCAAAGAAATTGGCAAACAAACAAGAGTTGAGAAATTAAGATCAAGAAGCGACAAGTAAAGATTTACTCAACCGAAAGAGATGAGTGTGACAAGGAAAGACATTTGTAGGAGACTAATAGGATGAGCAAAGCTTCATCATAGTCTTTAAATATATGAGGCACATAGTGCATATCATGTCTTTCCCATACACACAAACAAACAAATGAGAAAACACATAGGTCCACAAGCTTTATAAGATGCAAAAGGAATACCAAAATAAAAGAAAAGCTTGTGCCTTTTAGGAACCACCAAGTAATATAAAGCAATAAAACATGGTCACTAAAGAAATAGAATATCAATTAAAGATGTAACTATTCTCGTGTGTATAAGTTTCTAAGTGGACACCAATCACAAAGATATATATCCACAAAGAAATATGCACACACAAAAATAGGTACAAGGGTGAAGAACATGATACCCAAGATAGGTTCATAAATATACCAATAAGATTTTTGCTTGAAAGCAAAGCACTAGGCTTAATTTAATATTAAGGGGATATAGATGGACAAACAATAAACTCCTCAAAGCATCACAAATATCATAAGGGAAAAGTGATAGTTGGAATGCTTCGAGAAAGGTAACGCATATCATAAAAGATTCAAATGGTTTTTGAGAATTCATAAATATTGAATATGAGAGACTTCAAGTAGAAGTTAGTAGATTAATATACTTGGGATTGGTGAATCATGAAAATGATTATAAATATCCCCTTAGTATGTAATCATCCCGGCTTACTCATAGTTGCAATAAAGATGTTTTTATAAGACATTTGCAAGAGACAAATGAAATGCAACAAATGGAATTCATGCCAAGATGCAACCTACACAAGGTTGAAAGCTAGAAATGTATGCATGGAATAGATACTTGTTACCGAGACGGCATTGGTGATGAAGAGGATGCGAGTTTGATAATCATCGTAGCTTGACTCCTATGATATGATGGTGAGAACACCTTCCTTATGAATGGAGCAAGCAACCAATGTATCTCCATTGTACCTAAAAACAAAAATCAAGTACAAAATGGTTCCCAAACTTATTGGGTCCAAAGTAGTTAGAACAACTACAATACATAGGACAAACTCCACATAAATATGTGCATATTAATATGAATTTGAATTTTATGCACATCTTAGCCATTTAGGATTTGATGGAGTTTATCCTATATATTGGATCAACGAAACTAAGAATGTCAAAGGATATACATAGTAAATATACATGCACAAAACTTTCAAGAACCAAACAAGATACAAATTGGACAAAATACCAATTAAAACAAAGAAGGCACTCACAAGAGATAAAATCAAACGAAGTGTCCAAATTATATCAAAACCCCAAATCAACACTAGATTTAGGAAACCAAATAGAGAAGATAACAAAAACAACATCAAAGAATAAACAAACCCTCTACACTTTTCATGATGGCACACAGGTACCAAGACGAAAAATGTTCGTCTTCCAAAGAGACAAGTCATTGGTATAAAATACCAATTTCAAGACAACAAGTGTTGAAACACATATAGGAGAGTTCTTCCAATAATAGTGCATTAATTATGATATTGCATTTGAATACAAGATGCACACAATGGAATCATTACTCTCCATATATATTGTTCAAACACTAGTAAAGCTCAATAAAAGCAATAAGATGCAATACCAATTAAAGAATTGTGTTCTACTCAATGTAGGATAGCTTCCCCAAGAAATGCAACACAAAGAAGTATGACTTTGAATGAAAGTGCACACGAATGGGGTCATTGCTTTTCCTAACTAAATCAAGCATAAAACAAATTTTGAGTAGAGCAAGGAAGACACAAAGGAGTTTGAACCAAACAAATCCTTGGCAAGAAACAAGGCAATTTTAGAGCAATGGACAAAGTAAATATGATCAATAAACTTACCACAAATTATTATAACTTGTCAAAGACAAGAGATGTATGGAGATATTTCTCGGTGGTATATTTGATCACAATCATATTCACAAACATAAGCATGTGGTAAAAGATAGGAATGAAAACACCATACTTAAATAGAGATCCTTGGTGGCTTCAATAGTCGAATGATCATGCAAAGACATGATTAATATATCAAGAAGCAACCGGTTCCCGAGAAGGTATATTCTAGTGCCAATTTATGGAAAACCACACCAACAAACTCTCTCACAAATAAGATACCAAAAGATGAGCAAATAAAATCATTTAAGAAAATTGAAACTTGTTTGAGCACACATGCCACATAGGAACAAGATAATTACAATATCAATTCTATGTGGCAAAACCTTAAATGTTCACATTCTTTAGGCTTGTAATATGCACAAACATATTACTCCCCCATAATGTGATAATCCGTATCATCTTAGCAAGAGGCAAACAAAGACCAACTTGAGATAATTAATAGACATTAGAATTAGAATTTCTCATGAGTATGAGATACCACATAGAGACTAATCAACACTATGTGGTATTCCTCATGTACACACATTTTGGGATTGTGAAGTTACAAAGGCATATTAATCTCCGAAAATGGGATAGTCCATTAATCACTCAAAAGAGCCAAATAAGATACACACAAGATGCAATTAGGCTCTAAGCAAACTCATACATACATTTTGTGCGAACCGACAAACACATACTAGATAACTCAAGGATAAGTAAGTAGTAAGCACAAAATATACAAAATACAAGCAAGGTACAAAACCAATACATGCAAAGGGGCAAGCAAATTTCAATGTATATATAATGTAATAAATACAAGTTACCGCAAGAAGGAGCATGGAATATGATATAGAGACGTGATAATCCAAATGACTTGGCTTAAGGAAAATATATGTGATGAAGATCCCTTAATTCTTCATGATATAGCCAAGTCTCCAATGCCCTCCGATAACACCTATTGATCAAGTTTGAACTTGTTGGTCCCCAACCAAGTTGGGTCCTAAGAGGTTAGTCACAATAGGCTTGGCAACCCAAATGGTTCTTTTCTTGACACCACTTTGAGTACCAACATATTTGGAAAACACATTGCCCACATTATCCTTACGAATGGAATACACATCATCAATTATGATAGGGTTGGATAATGTACCATTAGTGCATGAAGAAGCAAGATGGCCCTTTTCACGACATAAGTAGCAACAACGACTCCTTCCATTCTTCTTAGTTTATTTATCAACTTGAGAAGCATTAGCTTGAGTCTTCATGGGAAGAGGCCTTTCTTCAACCTGAAGTTGAGATTGAGGTTGAACTTGTGGCCGATTCCCTTGTTGCTTCTCGCTAAGTTTCTTCTTCTTCAAAGGGCATGATCTAACATGATGCCCTTCAACCTTGCACTTGAAGCAAACAATATTGGCCAAATTCTTGACTTGTTCATGGCCCTTCTTATTGTCGACCTTGGACTTGTTCTTGTGATTGGAAATGAATCCAAGTCCTCTCTTGTCATTGGGGGATTTTCGGACACTCAACATATTATCAAGTGTGGACTTCCCTTTATGACACTTCTCCAAGTCTTTCTCCAATGAAGTGACTTGGGCCTTGAGCTCTTTGATTTCCTCTACATGGTTAGTATCAACACAAGAGCTATAGGAAGTAGATGCATCATTATTAGAGCAACAAGGTAAGGAAAGCAATTCATCATAAGATGTGGTAACATTATGAGAGGATGAATTATTAGGACTAGCACAAGGCAATATAGCATTTAGAGTAGATATTGTGCCTTTGTCCACATGAGGCTCACAAGATGTTACCTTAGTTAAAATGACCCTATGAGCTAATTTTAGCCTCTCATGGGAGACTAGAAGATCCTTATGAGAGCTTGAGAGCTTTTCATGAGTTTCTTCCAATTTCCCATAATTACTAGTTAGCAACTCAAGTTGAGCCCGTAGCTCAACATTCTCCTTTAATGTGGATGCTTCACAAGAAATATAGTTAGTAGCACAAGAATCAACATTTTTAGCTTTGAGGTCATTAGGAAGAGAAAGAGATAATTCATTGTCCCTTCTAAGCTTAGAAACGCTAATAGCATATGTTTCTTCTAGACTATATAGTTTCTCTTCAAGAGAAGATCTAAGGGACCGCTCTTTCTCAAAAGCCTTTTCAAGCTCTTTGTCCTTGATAGAATGACTACCACTATGACTTTCCAAAGTCACGATGATATCCTCCTTTTCATCTACAAGAGAGTTAGCCTCATCAAGTTGTTCTAGGAGAGCATTCACATTTTCTTTGGTCTCACCAACAAGGCTTGCGAACCATAAGCCTAATTTCTTAGACTCATCATCATCTTCCTTACCAAAATCATCATCACTACTATCATCATAATATATATTGGGGTTCAAAGTGGAAGATACCTTTGAATCCTTGGCCATAAGGCAAAATGTGGTAGATGATGATGAATCATTACTTGAGGCACCACTCAAGTCCACATCTTGTTCCATAGAGAGTTGAGTTTCCTTTAAATTGTTAGCCATACAAATACTAGAGGAAACACAATCATTTTTATCATGGGAACAAGATAAAGCAAGCATATCATCATGAGATTTAGTCAAGCAATGACGACATGATATGCAAAGACTATCAACACAAGCATGTAAAACATTTTTGGTGCTAGTTGTGTTTAAGTCCAAAGATGAGACATTGCAATAAGATATAGATGAAGGATCATCAATAGTAATCTCACTATCATTATTGCAAAGCCTATAACTACTCACCATCTCATTAGTTTGTGGCTTACCACATGTTGGTGAAGTAGAAGAAGTTGAGAACTCATCACGACCGGAGATGGAGGGAGAGAAATCATCCTTAATAATATTGGACACTCCATATTTACCTTGAAGCTTTGTCCATAACTCATGAGCATTCCGAATAGGAAAAAGTGGCTTAATAACTACAAGGCTCACAAGAAGGAAAAACGCATTAATAGCAAGAGCATCGAGAGATAAGTTTTTCTCTTCCTCTAAAGTTGGATTTTGAGGATCCTTTGGAGGATAAAAACCCATCTCTACAATTTGCTCCATGTGTGGGTCCATGACCCGGAAATAAATGAGCATGCGAAATTTCCAAAGATCATAGTTTGTGCCATCGAAATGAAACGTGAGATCGTGCACTAATTCACTAAGCAACATCATTACTCTCAAGGCGGTGAAGCCTAACAATGAGAGCCCGCGCTCTGATACCAATTGAAAGTATAAGGATGCCGCCTAGAGGGGGGGTGAATAGGCGCTTTAAAATAATTACGGTTTAGGCTTGAGTAAATGCGGAATAAAACTAGCGTTTAATTTATCAAGCACAAAACCTATGCAAGCTAGGTTTACCTATGTGCACCAATAACTTATGCTAGGCATGATATACAACTATGAGATAGCAAGATAGATGACTTCAAGCACGATGGCTATCACAAAGGTAAATGCATAAGTAACGAGCTAGAGTATAGAGATAACCGAAGCACAAGGAGACACCGGTGTGATTACCGAAGTTCCTTCCGAAGGGAAGTACGTCTTCGTTGGAGAGGTGGGGAGCCACCTAGGCTCTCCTCAATAGCACGGATGTGCACACCTTATTCTCCTTGAGCTTCTCCGGTGAGGGAGATTCTCGTTTCCACTATGAGGTTGACTTGAAGGCGTTGACCAAACCTTACACGAGGTTGAGGCTATCTCCACAACTCAATTGGAGGCTCTCAACGAAGCTTCTTGCAACAAGGTGGAATCCCCAAGCACTAACCGTCTAGGGTTCTCAATACACCCAAGAGGAACAATCTCTCCGGTGACCAAGCACCCAAGAGTAACAAGCTCACGAACTTCTCTTTCACGAATCTCGTGGGGAACTCAAACCGATGCACCTAATGCAATGGCAAGAACACACAAAGTGGTCAAGAACTTCTCTCCCAAATCCCACCGAAGCAACTAATGCTATGGAGGGAGTAAGGAGGAAGAACAAGGAAAACAACAAATGAATCCCTAGATCTAGATCCAATAGATTCCCCTCACAAAGAGGAGGGATTGATTGGTGAAGTGGTAGATTTGGATCTCCTCTCTCTTTTCCCTCAAGCGGAAGCAAGAATTATTGGAGGGATTGAGAGATAGCAAGCTTTTGGAGGTCAACAATGGAGGTCAAACTTGCCCAAAAGGTTTGGGAACCATTGGGGAAGAAGGCCCCTTAAATAGGTCACCCAAATATCCAACCGTTGGAGGAAAAATCGCGCAGGGGCGGAACCTCCGGTGAAACCACCGGAACCTCCGCCCCCCGGATGAGTTAGGACACCAAAATGGCTGAAAAAATGACCCAACCACCGGAGCCTCTGGTGGTTTCACCGGAGGCTCCGCCAACATCATCCCGAAAGGGTTTCGGTCGGAGCCACCACCGGAGGCTCCGCTGGTGGAAAAAACTGCAGAACACCCTATATGAAAACGGTCGTAACTTTTGCATCCGGACTCCGTTTTTGATGTTCTTGGGCTCGTTGAAATCGCAACGACGAGAACTACAAGAATATGCAGAGAAACATCATAGTCCAAAATGGGAATATAAAACCAAATGATGAAAGGTTTGGCCTATCAATAAAGGACAACCGGTAGAAACTTCCAACAACAAAAATGCGATAAGTTTTTCATACGAAATCCATTTTTGATGAACTTGAGCTTGACATGAAGAACATGACAAGCTCTAAAACCTTACATGGAGAAAACCCAAATAAGAACCAAGAAGGATGATGCCAAGTATGCAAAGGTTTGAGCTCTCTACGATAGATACGATCAAGATATGCATTCAAGAGCCCCTCTTGATAGTACGGTTATCTATCCTATAATCCGGTCTCCCAACTAGCATAATGAGACCGGTAAAATAGAAACCCTATCTAAGTCATAAATTTTCCTTGCGCAATCCAATTGAGCTAGATGATGACGATCTTGACTCTCTCAAGTTGGATCTTCTTTCTTGACCGTGCTTGCTAGCACATGGTCCGCTTGATGAAGACTTGCAAGTTGCTCCCCCATACACCATTATGGGAGAGACCCTTAATGGCAAATCTTCACGAGGCCACAAACTCCAAAAGGGTGGCAAGCATCAAGCATAGGATTTCTTCTAGATGCTTCACTTGAGCTTCCACGTCAAGCTAGGTGACGAACAACGCTTGACGATGACATAGACCATGGGCAATATGAAATCTTCCTTTTTGTTAATGCCCATGGAAAGATACCTAACCACACATAGAGATGCCACACACACATGTATGGGTTAGATCACAAAGCTATATTGACAATTGCTTACCATACCTTGAGATACACAATCCCACTTGGTACATCGTGTAGCTTTGTGTGTTGATCACTAGCTTGATCAACCTTGTATCTTTTCTTCTCACTTCAAATGATGATGTCTTGAAGATAACCATGAAGGATAACCTAATACTTTTCTTCAAGACACACTAGAAATAAGCTCAACTCAAACCATGACCATTCTTCATGTAAATCCTTGAATATACATGAACTCCATTATTTCCTATGGACAAGATCTACAAGGATAACTCAATGCAAACATTAGTCCATAAGGATTGTCATTAATTACCAAAACCACATATGGGGCACCATGCACTTTCAGTCAATCACCACTGCGGGCCGCCGCCGCGCAAGCTCGCCGACGAGCTTCCGGCGACAGCTAGCAAGCGGCGCCGCCACCAATAGGTCGGGTTCGACCTCCTCTAGCCCGTGGTGCGATTGGATTCGGGAGATTCGCGAGGAATTGATCGATTCCTTCCACAGCAAGGTCTCTGTGCCCATTCATGATGTCACCCCGACGTCATCATGATGTCATATTCCTGTTTTTACTATTTCTAGAAAATGGTTATTAATTACAGAAAATGAATTAAATTTAGAAAATCAATAACTATTGTTTTATACCTCAGAAAAATAAAAGGAAGGTACTAAAATGTTCATAAAAATATTACCTATCCAAATATGTAATTTTCACACATGTTTGAGAAAGTTAAAAAATGAGCATTTATTTAATGTTGTTTAATCTTTTTAAAATAAAAAAAATAAGGTTTTATTAACATCCCAAATTTGCTAACATTAGGGTGTGTGGTGTTGTGTACATGTCATACATGCATGAAAACAAAAATTTAAACCATGTTGAAACAATTTAAATTGTGAATTTCAGTGGTTCGAGAAAATCTCACAGATAGTACTTATTTTGGTTTCCAAAATCTTGTATTAAAAATACTCCCTCCGATCCATATTAATAGGTGCTAAAGTGGATGTATCTAGCAATAAAACATGTCTACATACATCCACTTCAGCACCTATTAATATGGATCGGAGGGAGTAATTAAAATACACCAAAGAAAAAGATGGTTAGGTTGGACATTTCACAATATTTCCAAATATTATTTTTGCTAATTTTTCTGATTTCAAAAAGGCCCTCAAAAGTTTGTTTTCAGTTCTGTTTTTTAAGGGAAAAGGACTTAGTTGTAATTTCCCAAAACTTTTCAGGGGGTTATGGAGAAATCTCCTTTGTCTTCTACCTCCGGACGGAAGCAGCTCCGTGGCGATGCACCGGCCGTTGATCCCGCGAGGGGATCCCCGACCTCCACCGCTCTCTGTGAGGGAGGATAAGGACCCGATGTGCTCCCTCTCCCTCGAGTTCCCTCGTCTCCCTTCCTCTTTCGTTCTGTGGAGGCGCCCGAACCCTAGCTCCGGCGAGCCGCTCGGTGCCGTCGGCATGGGTCGTCCCTAGCCAAGCCGAGTAGTTCCTCAGAACCCCCTCGATGTCTGCTACCTCCTTAGCGAGTTTGGAGAGCCGGGAGGAAGGGGAACCCGCGAATCGGGCCGTCTTCCCCGAGTCCGGCCGCCGGCCTCCTCCTCACGCCGCCGTTGATTGCGGCCGCCCCTTCCCCCTCCGACCCCTCCACTAGCTTCCTCGCAACATGGTGAGCTCCCCGGTACCCTCCCCGTGCTCCCTCTCTTCCTCTAGTTCGCTTTCCTCGAGGGCCACCATCGGCCGCCGCGGTTCCTCGTCGCCGGCAAGCATTCCGGCGACCATTTGGTCACCGGTTGGTACCCCTCAACTCCCCTCGAGCTCCTCTCCGTCGTGGTATATTTTGTTTCATCCAATTTGCAACCAATCCGTCGAATTTGAACTCACCCGTGATGATCAGAGCAAAGTGACGTCACAGTGACATCGTGATGATGTCATAACCCCCTCTGTTTAATAATTCCAAAAAATGAGTTAATTTTGTAAATTGAATAACTATTAAAATATTACTCAGAAAAATAAAATGAAAGTATGGTTTTGATCAGAAAATTATTATCTATCAAAATATACCATTTGCACACATTTTTGAGAAAGTCCAAAAATGAGCATTTATTTAATATTGCTTAATTCATTTAAAATAGAGAAAATAAGTTTTTATTCAATAAAATTAGAAAATTAAAAGTTAGATACCAAATTGCTCAAAATGAAAAATGCAACCTAGTTATGATGTTTACAAGCCCACTTGAGCACTTTAAATTGCACTCACTGTCATAGTCGTCCGAATTGCCCTCCGGGGTCTATTTCGGGCTAACTTCAGTAAGATTGCTTAACTAACATGCGAACCCTAGCAACCCATCGAACATGTTTAGGCTTTATTTATTGCATTAAATTGATCATGCATACATGTTGTACATTGCATCGATGCTATGTTTGATTGTTGTTCTCCTTTTCGGTGTTGTTTCCCCCTCGGTAGAACGTGACTCCGAAGAGAAGGCCAGCAGTCCAATGGTGAATACTTGAGCCTAACCGACAAGTCAAGCACTTATCCCAGAAGATCTTTATTTGGTTTTCTTATAACCAAAGCAAGCATAACCTCTTATCTGCTCATATATGCTTTCGAACAACATTTGAATCTCGTACTTTGCATTCGATTCCAAAGTATTTGATGCCAGTAGATATAGTTCACCTATATACTGCATTGCCTCAATATCCTGATCCACTGCTCCTAGCCGCCATAGATTTTTTTTTTGAAAGGAAGGCAGCAGGGGAGGCCCCCACGGCGGGTTTTTATTTTTGAAATAATAGGAACCCAAGTCTGCATCTGTGAGGACTTGAACCTGGGTGGTTGGGTTGTACATCCAGTTCCCTAACCAAGTGAGTTGGGCTCGCTTCCTAATCATACATGTTTGTTTACCTCTGCTCCATCCGGTTGATGAATCAGAGCTGCGATAACCTAGTATGATGTGATGACGTGGTGAGATGAGCATTGTGTGGTTAACCTGACTAAGGCTTGGATGGGAGGCCACCTGGGAAGTGGTTGTTTGTCACGTACTTGCTAACCCTAGGATTAAGGTCTCACCACGGAAACCAAGACTGATCCTCACTCGACTAACTAACTTGTTTGGCTCTATCCGTGAGTCACGTAGTTTGGGAGTTCCATCTGCGTGTGAGTCAAAAACCTTTTGGAGGTGTTTAGGGCGTGACCGGGACAAGTGATGGGCGTACACGGATCTTGATCCCGCCTCATAGAGCAGGTGCCGTTAGGAGGTGGCCAACTCCTTGTTGACGAGGTGGCCCTCTTTGGGTTGACTCATGGATAGGGTTACGCAAGGTAAAGGTCGGAGCCATCCACCCTCTGCCGCGCTCCATGGAAGAGCGTACATGTGGCGCTAAGAGTCGGAGGGTACGTGTGGGTAAAGTGTACCACTCTGCAGGGATAAATCTTTCCGAAAGTCGTGTCCACGGTTAAGGACGACTTGGTGAATGTCGTGTGGCCATAGATAACTTAAACGTGATGTAAAAGATGTTGACAATGATTGAAGGGTGCCTCCTCGGAGATGCCGAGAGGGGTGATCCTTGTAGCATGTGAGGTGTTGGGAAAATGATGTCGGTGGATAAAAAGATGATTGCAGTAGTTGAGTTTCTCATCTGTTTTGAAAACATTCTATGAGACGTGTTGTTCTTCCTCGATTCTGAAAACAAAGATTGCTTTACGCAAAATAGCCGTCATAAAACCCTTTCTTAAGATAGCAGAAATATAATAGGTTAACTAAGTCTTGTTGAGTACCTCCCGTACTCAGGTTTTCTTAAATTTAGTTCAGGTGAAGATCTCATCGGTGGTGTTTCAACGTGGACATCGACGAGTAGTTTGGGTTCCTAGGTAGCAGCCTGGAATCTATGGGCTGGGACGTCTTATGTTGTGGCCTCTTAGGCCTTTTTGGTTCTTGTTGATTAGCAACATAATTTTGCCTTCCGTTGTCCGATCTAATGTTGGGTCTTGGGACCTCTGCTTGTAATCTATACTCTAGTAACACATGTTTAATACAGCTTCCATGTTTAGAGTGTTGCTTTGATCAGTTGTGGGTTTCGAGTTCATTGTTATACAGTTTTGCCTATGCATGCATAGTTGACGTAGTCGAGGGGTTGTGGAGCCGATGATCCATGTCCGAGCCCGCCTGCCGATGTGATTCGGCCTGGGGCGAGGTAACCCCAGTAACCCTCGATTGTTGTTGCACTTTCTGGACACATACCATCTCTGTATAGCTTCGGTCCCGTTTCCTTCAGTTTCATACGATTCGTGGACGCTTTGATATGCATAGTTGGTTATGACTAGCATGGACACGAGAAGTAGTAGTACCATGGTGATCCGGCCTCTGTGACAATGAATCTGGTCTGCTTGCCGTTGTTTGATGCGGACGGGGCTGGTAACCCTGAATCCCTTGTGGGTCCATGACTAGGAGCGCATAACAGTATGTATACCTTTGGTTCCGGGGTCGTGACAAGTCATGGTATAATCTCAAGCAGCAACGATGGTTGGTGTTTCCTCGAGAGAATTGAATTAGGTTCATTTGAAAATACGGCATGATTGATGTTGTGGTTGACACAATTAGCCGGAAGGCCTAATGTCATATCTCTTTGAATCTGTAAGAACAACCACTCTCCGTGAGAATTCTGGTGTGGCTCATTCCAACAAGTTTCCCTCATCGTCCTTCCGAACCAAAGTTTCACTTTCACTTGATGACCTATAGAAGGCTTGTCGTGAGCCTGCTGTCGGTATTTAGAACATCAAGGATAAGTTGGAAGTTGATCTTTCCAATATCTTTCCGTTGAACCTCCAAAACCTTTGTTCTAGTGGAAACAAGTTCATCGTGAAAAACATCTTATGGTGTTTTGTAACCGCCATTGATCAGTTCCCTTCTTCAAGTTGTTGGTACTTGAAGTTCTGATCATCTCACACATTGTTTGAATTTGTCAGTCACTCCAGCCGTGGGGTCTTAACCATGTGGTAGGTGTACTGCTACGTCCAAACCACAATAGGAAAGAGATTCCTTATTCCTCCCGATGTTGCCATCCATGTTGGTTATACATCCTTATGGTGTGACCAAGGATTCTTTCTTTGTTACGGTGTTCCAACTTCTTTGGTTACTCATCTTCTGCAGTGAAGTAACATCCCGATTCCTGACAAAGTTCTGCACAAAATTGATGGAATGAAAGTTCTTTCCTTTTCTGTGTCCACTCTGAAGAGTGAACATGATCCTATATCAAATTCTCTCCAACGCACAATTACAGTGTTTTCTCGTGTTTTCCCTCGTCTACGGATATTACGTTATGGTATCCAAGACAATCCTTCTCATCTTGGTTATCTGTTTGAACAAACCTCGGTTTCACAAGTTGTTCAACCTTTCTTCTCCAAAAGGATTTAAAGTCTTGTGCAAAGATCATATTCTAAATCCTTTCAAGACCAATCGTCCGCAAACTTGAAACCATCTTCTACTCACTCTGTTATCTTGATGTGTTTCATGCATGTTAACTCAACAGTTCTTTGTGAACATTCCTATCATGAGTTAGCCATAAGATACTCGATCTTCGTAAAGATCAATTTCTAAGAGTTTTCCCTCTCACCTAAGGTGTAGCCGATGGATATCTTCACAAGTGCTACGGATCAACCTCTACAAGAAGAAAACCGCAAGGTTCGAGAAGATCATTCAAACCGGTGTTCCTTCTTTCTTTCTCCTTCGGGAATCTCAGGACAAGATTCTTGTAAGTGGGGTAGATTTGTAACATCCCAGTTTTTCTAATTAGTGTGTGTGGTGTGTGTTCATCTCATACATTTATGGAAACAAAAATTTAATCATGTTTTAACCAATTTAAATTGTGAATTTAAACGGTTTGAGAAAATACCACAAATATTACTTAAAATGGGTCCCAAAATCTTGTATTGAAAAATATTTCAAATACACCAAAGAAACACATGGTTTTGTTGGAAATTTCATAAGCTTTCCAAAAGTTATTTTTGGCAAATTTTTACTTTGCAAAAAGGCCCTCAAAATGTTGTTTTCTGTCCAGTTTTAATCAGAGAAGGACCTCTATGGAATTTCATCATTTTCCAGGGGGTTATGAGGAGTTTTTCCTTTGTCTTCTTCCTCACCAACAGGAGCAACCCGGTGGAGCTCCCCTGGTCGTCCGTTCCACGCCACGATCAGCGCCGCGAGTGGATGAGGCCTCCAGGTCGACACCGTGCCTCCTCCTCTCGCTCTCACTCGGCCCCCGCACGCCCTCCCTCTCTGTCTCTCTCCCCCGCAGAGCGAACCCTAAACCTATTGTACCGACGGACGCCGACGAATCCCGACGATTTGAGCCTCTCCGCGCCCAACGGAGCTTCCCAAGAGGTTCACTAGGCCGCCCTGCACTTCCCCGTCGAGTATCGTTTCCCGGGATGGCCTCAATCAGGAGAATCGCACCCTTCTTCCCGAGCTCCGGCCGCCGTGTCCCTCTCCCAATTCCAGTGCCGCCGCTGCTCTTACGGCCTCATCGTCACCTCCAACATGCTCGTGGTGAGCTGCTCTTCCTCCCAGTGCCCTCCAATTAATTTTTGGTGCACGGTTTCGCGGTCGCCGTCGATCACCACCGCGGGCCGCCGCCGCGCAAGCTCGCCGGCGAGCTTCCGCCGACAACTAGCAAGTGGCGCCGCCACCAATAGGTCGGGCTCGGTCTCCTCTAGCCCGTGGAGCGATTGGATTCGGGAGATTCGCGAGGAATCGACCGATTCCTTCCACAGCAGGGTCTCTGTGCCCATTGATGACGTCACCCGACGTCATCATGATGTCATATTCCTGTTTTTACTATTTCGAGAAAATGGTTATTAATTACAAAAAATGAATTAAATTTAGAAAATCGATAACTATTGTTTTATACCTCAGAAAAATAAAAGGAAGGTACTAAAATCTTCATAAAAATATTCTCTATCCAAATATGTAATTTTCACACATGTTTGAGAAAGTTCAAAAATGAGCATTTATTTAATGTTCTTTAATCTTTTTAAAATAGAAAAATAAGGTTTTATTCACTAAATTTAGAAAGTTAAAAGTTATATAACAAATTGCTCAAAATTACAAATACAATACATCTATGGTGTTTTCAAACCCATTTGAGCAACTAAAATTATACTCAGTTTCATAATTGGCCGAAGTACCCCTCCGGGGTCTATTTCGGGCAAATTTCAGAAAAACTACATAACTGACATATGAACCCTAGCAACCCAACGATCATGTTTAGGGCTTTAATTTAAGTGCATTAACTTGCTCATGCATACATATTGCGCATTGCATCGATGCCATGTGTTGATTGTTGTTCTTCTTTTCGATGTTGTTTCCCCCTCAGTAGAACCCGACCCCGAAGTGAAGACCAGCAGTCCAATGGTGAATACTTGATCGTAACCGACAAGTCAAGCACTTATCCGAGAAGAGATATTTATTGGTTTTATTATAACCAAAGCAAGCATAACCTCTTATCTGCTCATATATGTTTTCCAACAACATTTGACTCTCGTACTTTGCATTCGATTCCAAAGTATTTGATGCTAGTAGATATAGTTCACCTATATGCTGCATTGCCTCAATATCCTGATCCACTGCTCCTAGCCGCCATAGATTTGCTTGCGCGCATCGCCAGAGCCTCATATCTGCTTCGCTTAGTTTTACATGTCTGTTACCTCTGCTCCATCCAGTCGATGAATCAGAGCTGCGATAACCTAGTATGATATGATGACGTGGTGAGATGAGCTTTGTGTGGTTAACCTGACTAAGGCGAGGACAGGAGGCCACTTGGGAAGTGGTTCTTTGTCCTGTACTTGCCAACCCTAGGATTAAGGTCTAGCGCGGAAACCAAGACTGAGCGTGCAACCACACGCGTGATCCAATGAACCTCGCCCGACTAACTAACTTGTTTGGACACATCCATGAGTCACGTAGTTTGCTATTTCCATCTGCGTGTGAGTCAGAAAACGATTTGGAGAAAAACTAGGGCGTGACCGGGACAAGTGATGGACGTACACGGATCTTGATCCCAACTCACAGAACAGGTGCCGTCAAGAGGTGGCCAACTCCCTGTTGACGGGGTGGCCCTTTTTGGGTTGACTCATGGATAGGGTCGAGCAAGGTAAAGGTCGTAGCCAGCCACCCTCTGCCGCGCTCCATGGAAGAGCGTACATGTGGCGCTAAGAGTCGGAGGGTACGTGTGGGTAAAGTGTACCACCATGCAGGGATAAATCTTTCGGAAAGCCGTGTCCACGGTTAAGGACGATTTGGTGAATGTCGTGTGGCCATAGATAACTTGAACGTGACGTAAAAGATGTTGGCAATGATTGAAGGGTGCCTCCTCGCAGATACCAAGAGGGGTGATCCTTGTAGAATGTGAGGTGTTGGGAAATTATGTTGGTGGATGAAAACATAATGATTACAGTAGTTGAGTTTCTCATCCGTTTTCAAAATACTCCATGAGACGTGCTATTCTTCCTCGACTTGGAAAACATAGATTGCTTTATGCAAAACAGCCTTCATAAAACCCTTTCTGAAGATAGCAGACATATAATAGGTTAACTAAGTCTTGTTGAGTACCTCCTGTACTCAGGTTTGCTTAATTTTGGTTCAGGTGAAGATCTCACTTCAGTGGTGTTTCCAACATGGACATCGACGAGTAGTTTGGAGTTCCCAGGTAGCAGCCTGTAATCTATGGGCTGGGGCGTCACCTTATGTTGCGGCCTCTTAGACCTTTTTGGTTCTTGTTGATTAGCAACATAATTTGCCTTTCGTTGTCTGATGTAATGATGGGTCGTATGGCCTTTGCTTGTAAGCTATACTCTAGTAACACTTGTTTAATACAGCTTCATGTCTAGAGTGATGCTTTGATCGGTTGTTCGTTTCGAACTCATTGCTATACAGTTTTGGCCATGCCTGCATAGTTGTCGCAGTCGAGGGGTTGTGGAGCCGATGATCCATGTCCGAGCCCGCCTGCCGATGTGATTCGGCCTGGGGCGAGGTAACCCCAGTAACCCTCGATTGTTGTTGCACTTTATGGACACACTAGTTGAGTGCCCGTGCGTTGCCATGTCTTATTAAGTTTTTCTATCGTCGTACATGTCACACTCAGAAGGAATCTAATTGCAACTCAAGTTTCCGTATCTTATTGATCAAACTGAATACTTGAAATTCAATAGAACCCTAGTTTTCTTCTTTTTCTTCTTTAATCGTAAATCCCAAAAAAAATCTACCTCCTTTCTTTTTCATATATTTTTCTGATAAGAAAAAATAAAAATTATGTCAGTTATTTTTAAGTTATTCTAATCTCGTACACAATTTGTTTTGCAATTATTCATCTACCGCTGGAATTATGATTTATTTTATTGATGCAAATTGGATTTGGATAGAAGAGTGGCGTAGAGGAGGCTGACTATCGTCGCGTAGTGGCCCTACCTCCTCTGCTCCGTTTGTTTTGTTTCACTTCTCTTGTCTTCCCATTGGAAACCAGTTCTTTAGCAAACCAGTCATTTTCTTTTGTCCGGAAAGTCAGTTGATATTTCCCTGTTCCGGATTTCGAGTCAAAGTAGGAGGCAAAGCTAGTCTTGTGAAAGATAATAAGCTAGCTTTCACCATTCCAATCCTTTTGGAAGGGGAGAAGAGAGGCTGATAAGCCGATCCTAGTGGCTGTGAGACACCCTTACCAAAGAACTCAGAATCCTGATATCTAGCTCCCTATTGTTCTTGTGCCGGAGAATGTTTTTAATATGTTTTTCTCCTTTGTTAAGCTGCACAAATTTCAATCCAAATATATTACCCCCTCCGTCTCATATTAATTGTCTCAAAATTGGCCAAAAGTAGATGTATCTAACACTAAAATATGTCTAGATACATCCATTTTTGTCCAACTTTAAGACAATTAATATGAGACGGAGGGAGTATGAAATGATGGGCTTGGTACGAAATTATACACCCACTTTTTGTAAAATCTATTTTTGATGATACGTCACATGTCATACAATAAAGGAACAAAGTCCCATCACGGCCACACGGTTTAGTTCGTCGTAATATTCTATACCAAAATTCTTATTGCAAGAATAATAATAATGAAGATATGAAATGATGTAGATATTAGTCAAGTTAATATTTCAATTTGATGGTATCTATATAAAACTGGTTACACTTGCATACAAATCACCAGCATCACTTGAAGTGGTATCCATGTCTATTTGTATCCGCAAAAAATGGCAAGAACAGATGGCACGATGTAAAGTTGATATCCCGTGAACTCCAACAAAACAGTTTGGATATATGCAAACCTTCCCACAATAGATTCTTTGGAATAATATTGAACAAACAAAACACAAAAATAAAATTCTTGTTTCCTCACCAAATTACAATACACATTGGAGTAATACACCATGTATCTTGACTAAATTACAAGAGGGGAATACTTTTTCGAGCCCTCAACACTAATGGTTGCTGCAACAAGTGCATGTTCTGAATCAGGAAGAGGCCCATGTCCCGAATAAGCAACGGGTGCAACCACGAGAAGTAGATCAGTCCTACTTTCAATCGTACATTGTTTAGCAGGGAAAACTTGAAGAGGCCTTATAAAACCATTGCCATTCATAGCAACAATGAAAAAATACAACCCCTTTTTGATCATCGAGAACTCTTTATCTTCTTTACAATTAGAGCATTGGCAACAATTATTTTTCAAAAGTAACTCACAAGTAATTCTTCTACAACATGTTTTTCATGATATTGACTTACAAATCAATCTCGTTATCCTTCAGATCATCAGAACAAGAATCCCGACTGAACAATAAAAAAATGTAGAACCTCCCGAAGAGGAGTTGGCGATGGCGTATGCATGGTCGTAGGCCTAGTCGTTGAGCACATTGTGCTGGAACATGTACACGTTGTCTCAGTGAAGCGTATTGAGGAGGTAGCGCGCTATGCTTTCATTCATAGGTCTGCTAGCAAGTTGAACAAGAGAAATGATCATATCATCTTAAAAATCTTTCAATTATTCATGTTTATGCAAGCAATGAATTACTAAAAACAAGTTTCTCAAACAAAAAACGGTGAAAAACTAAAAAAGAGAACTAATTTGGCGCTGGTGAAGATCAGATTTGCGCTCAACGATCTCCTCCTTGGCTCCGACCAGAACCCTTACACCAGCCATTGCTGCCACTCTTACCTGTTACATAAATCATAAGTGCTTCAGTTAAACAGGCATATATCAAGTGTAAATACATTGGCATATATCAAGTGTAAATACATTGGAAAAGATAAATTGGCGCCAATCTTGAGAAAATAGTGTTAATACTATGCTGGTTTGGAGTAAAAAATGATTTTAAAAAAATTGCCATGAAAAAGCGAGAATCAAAAAGCTAAGCACTACGTACATGGCCTAATAAATAAAAGTGGTAGAAGTGCATTTGGTCTAATACGATCCCTTGAATAAAATTGAACTACATCTCCTGTTCAAAGCTTAAGTGTTTCAGTTAAAAAGAAATGTTGTTACTTCAGATCTTACATTAACCCCAGAAGAAAGACCTAGCTTGGTATGCCATTACTAATCTGAAAGGGTAGAGAGCACAGCTGCACCAAGAGAGACAGTAAAAATATGTTGTAAATAAAATTCCCCATTAATAAGAAATAAAATTCCCATTATATGCGTCGTTAGTTTGCTGTAATGTCTACTACTTGGTTATTCTGGAAAGTAGAATACTGCTTCTCTTTTTGAACACTATCCAACATCTTAAGTGATTTGACCCCTTAAATTGGGATTCTTCTTTCTTTGGTTGTCGTACATGCATGTACCTGATCCCCCCATTCATGAATCCTTACCTCCAATTATCATCCCATTTGTGGACATGCCATGTTTCCAGATTTCATGTCATTTCTCACACATGAGGACTCAACAATGCTTTGCAATTCTGGGTGAGTTTTATATAGACGTTACAATAATAATATAATTATAACAGAATATGGAAACATTGATGCACTCTAACAACTCCTTAGATAGCATATGAGTAATTAGTATTCTCCCTGGTCAATTTCATAGATGTATATATTCTTAATTAGGTCTTGCAATGCATTGCACATAAAGGATTTTTTATCAGCCACGCAACTTTTTTTTTGAAGCGGGCAAAAGACTTGCCTATTTTATTGATATAGAAGGAGCAAACATGGTTTGGCCTAGGCCATCAAAAAAAAGAAAAAAGAGAGACACATGCACAATAGACGCCGCTACTGCACGATCTCTGCTAAGTGTTTGGCCCCTGCCAAAATCCAGTTCTTGCTTTCGTCTTTAATTCTTTGCAGCAGTGCAGGAGGCGAGGAGGCCACGTTGTTGAACACCCTAGCGTTCCTTTCCTTCCAGATTTCCCATGCAATTAGGATGACCGCCGTCTGAAGCCCCTTGGGGCAGCTGGACGGTGACCTAGCAATGGAATGCCAGTAATGCAATACTGTGGGCCGTCCGCTCCCCAAGTCCTGTAGCAGAGTTGGGCAGGAGAGCCAGGAGGCCGCAGCCCTCTAGATACGCAAGATTTGATAAGATTTGACATATCGTGCGCACGATTTGACATATCGTGCGCATTGGGGCGTAGAAAAATCACCGCGTCGTCAGCATATAGCGAAATGCGGGATTTGACGAAGTTTCCAGGGACCGGCTGAAGTAGCCCAGAATCCGTTGCAATCTGAAGAATGCGCGGCAGTGGGTCCATGGCGATATCGAAAAGCAGGGGGGAGAGTGGGTCTCCCTGTCTTAGCCCTCGGCCATGAGAGATGTCAACGCCGGGACCCCATTCAGCAACACTTTTGAGGAAGCGGTCGAGAAGATCAGGGAGGGCACCTAGCTGCCTGGTGGTAGGCTCGTTGGCGTGGACGAGAATTGGCGACGCCAGCTTGGAGGATGCAGCCGTGAACCCCGGCGGTGCTGATCGAATGCCCGCGATCCAGTCACGGCAGACGAGGCTGAAAGGCGAGGGCGAGGAAGGCGCGGTTGACGGGCTGGCGCTCACGACCTGGCGCAGCGGTGCTCCCAGGAACTCGGGCATGGCCGAGCGTGCAGCCTCAAGGCTCGAGCGCATGAGCGTGCCGAGCTGGGCGGTGATCTCGTCGTCCGAGAGTGGCCGCTCCGGGGTGAGGGTGATTCTTGGGCCTAGGATGAGCGACGGGAGGGTGGCTGTGGTCGGAGAGCTCATCGGGGGCAAAGCGTGGCGGCGGCCACCGTGGCCGCGGCTCGGAGAGTGGCGACGCGGGGAGCGGTCGCGGACGCGCTCGTCGCCGCGGGAAGATGACTGGTGCCGGCGCCTTGAAGATGGCCGTCGAGAGCTACGGCGTTTAGCCCTGTCATCCTCGCGACGCTGAGCGTCGTCGTCGTCTTCCTCTTCGCAGCGGCCGTGGGTAGAGACCCTGTCATCGCAGCGCCTGCCCGACCTGGAGGGGCTGCGCTCACCCGTGCGCCTAGAGCTTGAACGCTCGTCGTCGTTGCCGCGCCTGCTACTGGAGCGCCGCGCACCACCGTGTCTGCTCGAGCTTCGTCTATCCCCGTGCCTCGAACCGGAGCGGGCGTTATCAGTGTGGCGCCGGCTGCTCGATTGCCGCTCGCTGTCCACGCGGTCACGGCCAAGGGGCGGAATGGGGGCTGGAGGGATGGCAGAGGACCCAGCCAGGGACCCGTCCACCACCCCCAGTTGCCAGTCGGGAACACACAACTTTAGAATGTCAGAATGCACCCTGCCAAAAAACGCTTGGAAAGAATAGATGCTCTAAACATTCTATGAGAAGTAAAGTAAACCAACGGCATGAAAGGTACATACCATCTAAGATTCTAAGCAACGGCATCAGGTCGGAAGAAAATAAGGGTGCCCCAGCAGTTCACTTCAATTAATTTGACATCCAAATTTTCAGAAACTGACCCTGCTTGACCTGCAACTCGGTCTCGATGGCATGGGCGGACTGGAGGATGGCATCCGCCGACTTCCATAGCACGAGCCTGAAGGCAGTAGTGTGGCTGAACTAAGGACATCTCCAGCGGGGCTGCTCAAATGCGGACCAATTTGGTCCGCATTTTGTCTGTTTGAGCAGCCGTCCGTGGCCGTGTCCGGCCGGATTTTGGCCCTGCACCCAGCGGGGCTGCTCATTTAGTGGCCGGACATTTTTTTTTTTCTAGTTTTTTCTTCTCATCCATACTTTGAGCCTAAAACAAACACAATACTAAATAAAATACGAGTTATTTATTACAAATTTGACCGTTTAATAAGAAAACAAATAAGTCTTAGTTAAAATAAAAAAAAACTACTGGTTTCCAACGAAGTTCCAGATGTGTTGCACCAAATCATCCCGAAGTGTGAGGTGGGTGTCCTGATCACGCAACTCGTACTGGAAGTCGATGAAATCCGCAAATGTTGCCACTCCTGGCTGGGGCTCCACGTTCTCACCCTGAAACAACCAGTTCTCGTCGTAGACGCTGTCATCGCGCTCATCCTCTATGATCATGTTGTGCATGATCACACAAGCAGTCATCACCGACCACATAATCTCCGGGCTCCATGTTCGAGCAGGGTGGCGAACAATAGCCCATCGAGATTGAAGCGCACCAAAAGCACGCTCCACATCCTTTCGGGCACTCTCCTGCTCTTGGGCAAACCGCTTCCTCATCTCATCTTGAGGATTGGAGATGGTCTTCACAAAGGTAGCCCACTGGGGATAGATACCATCTGCCAGGTAGTATCCCTTTGTGTAGTGGTGGCCGTTGATATCATAGCTCACCTCGGGGGAGTTGCCTACGGCAAGTCTGCCAAACACCGGAGAGCGCTGGAGCACGTTGATATCATTGTGTGAACCTGCCATGCCGAAGAACGAGTGCCAAATCCACAGATCATGCGAAGCAACTGCTTCGAGAATAACCGTGCACTCACCAACATGGCCCTTGTACTGCCCCTGCCAACCAAATGGGCAGTTCTTCCACTCCCAATGCATACAATCGATGCTTCCAAGCATCCCAGGCCACCCTCTGCTCTCGTTGATCGACAACAGCCGCTGAGTGTCGGCAACAGTAGGTTCCCTCAAGTACTCCGGGCCGAACACCTGAACCACAGCTTCACAAAACTTGTACATAGCCTCCAGGCACATGGATTCACTCATACGCAAGTACTCGTCAACCAGATCACCAGCTACTCCGTATGCAAGCATCCGAATTGCCGCGGTGCATTTTTGATAAGAAGTGAAGCCAAGCTTACCGGTGGCATCGGGCTTGCACTTGAACCAATCGTTGTAGTCGAGGACGCCGAGCCGAATGCGGTTGAACAAGTCCCTTTTCATCCGAAAACGACGCCGGAATAGCTTGGCCGTGTACACCGGATTGGTGGGGTGGAAGTAGTCGTTCCACAGCTGCATCTGGCCGGCCGCTCTGTCCCTGTCCAAGCCCGGCGCACGGCCGGGAACGGATCCTCTGAACACCGGCCGCATCCTTGCGATGTGGTCATTGACCACGAGAGTGGCAACGAGGATGTCGCTCTCGTCCTCGGAATCGGAGTCCGACGAGGACGAGTACATGATAAAGTTGTTGAAGAAGAACTCGTCGCCGCTATCCGCCATTTTTTGGGCCGAGGTCGGGCAGGCACACGGACGAACAGCTTGTGTGCGCCCGTGGAGGTGGGGGGAGGTGGAGCGGGCTGTACGAAGGCCGGTGAGCCTCCTGCGGGGCAGGCGGTGGCGCGGCGGCGTGGGAGGGAGGTGGGGGGAGGTGGACGTCGCCGGCGAGGGGCCGAACGGTGGTCGTGGTCGCGAAATCGGCGACCTATCGGCGGCGAGGTGGGTCGCTGGCGGCGCGGGGGGGAGGAGGGGGCTTTTTTTGCGGGCCAGGGAGTGTGTCCACGGGACACTTTTGTTGTCCGCGGGGCTGCTCAAATCTGACCCAAATTTGGGTCAGATTTGAGCATCCGGGGACAAAAAAAACGGACCGCGGTCCGTATGAGCAGCGCCGCTGGGGCCTGGTTTTGGCCCAGGCTGCTCAAATCCGGCCGGTCCGGGCCAAATGAGCAGCCCCGCTGGAGATGTCCTAAGGGCGAGCGATGACGACGGACAAGGCATCAGAGCGAGATCAGAACGAGGATGCAAGGCAACAGCAAGAGGGTCATACCTTTTTTCTTGTACCGGGGCAAGAGGCAACCAGTCTGGCGAATTTCATGATCAGTTGTTGCCGGCCGTTTGAGTGATTGGATCATGAAGGAAGTTGCCATCGCAGGCTCTGACCAAAGAGCAACAGGGAAACAAGGAATCTGAAGCGGTGGAAGATGAGGGATCAGAGCGGCGGCTTCGACGGTGTGACCGGTGCCAGCACTCCTGCGCTACGGAGATGGGGCAGTCGGAAAAGTCAACAAGGATGGGGTCGGCCGCCTTGGCCTATCAGGAGCAAGGAGAGGCGGCAGACTGCGAGGGAGTCGTGAGTTGGGAATTGTATTTGCCCTTTTTCCTCTAGTTCGTGGGTGTGGAAGCGGTTTCCTTCAAGGTTTTTTTTTAACCTGCAACCGTCCAATTTTTTCTATGCGAGGCTGGAGGGTGGAGGGGTGGTACGACTTACCACGGGACACGGACACCACCAAGAGCACTTTAATAGTAAAGATAGCAGATCTGTATAGCTTTGGTCCCGTTTCCTTCAGTTTCATACAATTCGTGGACACTTTGATATGCATAGTTGGTTATGACTAGCATGGATACACGGAGTAGTAGACTGAGGATCCGGACTACGTGCTGATGAATCCAGTCTGCCTGCCGTTGTTTGTTGCGGCCGGGGCTGGTAACCCTGAAGCCCTTGTGAGTCCATGGCTAGGAGCACATAACAATATGTATATCTCTGGATCCGGGGTCGTGACACATCCTTCAGTGTTATCTTGAATACGGTCAAGAAGATCCCATTTACCTTCTTCCTTCCAGCGATAAGGAAAGTAATTTCCTTTTTACTTGATCCATTGTAATACCTGCACACCTGAATAACTCGCATAATTCATGTATAAAGAGCAAATGATCACCGAGATGGATAGTTCCATCACCTTAGCAGTTATCCATAACACGTCCAATAATTTTCATAGGTATTTTGTAAGGATATAATTCAGCAAAAGACGGGTTACCAACTACCCTAGTAGCAACGGTAGAAGTACCCCTAAATAGAGAACCAAAAGTATTCTCCACAATGAAATAAAACAGCACACAGAAATAAAAACAGCACTCACAGTAAAAGTTTCTCTTACCAATTCCACTTACCAATAGTGCTTCACTCCTCGGCAACGGCGCCAGAAAATAGTCTTGATGACCCACAAGTATAGGGGGTGTATCGTAGTACATTCGATAAATAAGAGTGTCGAACCCAACGAGGAGCAGAAGGTGTTGACAAGCAGGTTGGATAGAGAATTCACTGTAAACACTAGTAAACAGGTTTTTCGTTGTTTTCGATATAGCAGATAAATAAAGTGCGAGTAAATAAAGTGCAGTAAATAATATTGCAGCAAGTGGTCCAATCCTTTTGAGAGCAAAGGACAAGCCGGTTGAGTTACTTATGACTACCAAACATTCTCGAGGACACATGGGAATTTCGTCAAGTGCTTTCGCTTCGTTACAGTTGATTAATATCCATTGGTTCGTGAAGTGTTGTGTGGATGAACCTATGCTAATGCACCGCCCAACTAGGACTAATACATACTTGTGATTACACCCCTCGTAAGCATCCGCAAATACAAGAAAGTAATTAATATAAAACTAACCACATCCTTAAAACTCTGGGATTCTACGCTCCCTCGTGCATTGGTTTCTTAATGGGGGTTTAGGTTTCTGTCACTCCGGCAACCCCACAGTTAGTAGACAAATAAACAATGCATCCTCCTAGGCCCATAAAGTTTAAGTATCATGTAGTCGGCGTTCACATGAAACCACTAGAAGAATAGCACCACAACTTAACTACCGAACCACGAGATATTACTTCAATATAACTTCACTACTAACATCATGACTTCTCCCATGTCCTCAAGAACTAAACGAACAACTCACAAGACATCATATGGATCATAATCAGAGGTGATATAATGGATGATAACAATCTGGTCATAAAGTGCTAACACCGATAAATCTCACAAGCATCAACTACTAACAAGTAATCCACACCGGGAGAGAGATCTAATGTAAAACAATGATAGGAGCCTCTAATTGTTACAACGGGATGACGGTGGATGATGAGTGTGATGGAGCCGGTGATTAGGATGATGATGATGATGACGATCTTGATGATGCCCGGAGTGATGACGGTGACGATGGCGATGATTTCCCCTCTCCGGAGATGAATTTCACTTACAAATTTTTCCCTGCCAGAGAGCTTTTCTCTCTCGGGTGTTTTCTGCCCCGAGGCGGCGGCGGAATAAATCTTCGATGATGGTCTCAGCCTTAGGGTTCTCTGGGTGTCAAGTACGCGAAAGATATCCACCAGAGGTGGTCCAGGGTGGCCACACCATGTGGCGGCGCGGCCAAGGGGGGGGGGGCGCCACCGTATGATGTGGGCCCTTGGTGGGCCCCTCGGCTCTCCTCGCGGATGGCTCCCTCTTCTGAACTTCTAAGATACCTCCGGTGTCCCCCTTTCTTCTTCTGGTCTTCTGAAATAGGGTATCTTGACGGTGCTTTTTTCCATCAGAATTCTGGTCCCGGTGTTTATTCTCCAAAAATTATGAAACATGCAAAATAAGATAAAATAACATAAGGGATGCATCATAACATGAAATATATCGATGAATAACAGAAAATAACAATATAAAACGGTGATGCAAAAATGGACGTATCAGCCACTGCCCCGCGGGGCCATGTAGGATCGAATGTTGTTGTGGCGTGCTCTGCCATGACAGGTGCATCCTGGAGAGGAGGCAGCCGCCCCAAATCCAATAGAGAGAAAAAGTGTAGAGAGAGAAGAAAAGTAGGAGAGAGAAGAAAGAATTTAGAGACGGGGACCAATACAAGCTTACGTGTGACCACAGTTTCCTACTTCCTCCACTACTGGGAAAGCACGTCTCATCCTTTTATTTTTGCACTTTGAACAAATGCCCAAATTTAAGATTATAGCGTATTAAACTGTTGAATACCGAATAAGCTGCAACCAAGGTGCATGGATGCTTTGTTCTAAAGGAACTTTCCAACCGGCTAGGAAAACAGGAGATGTGGAATAAGGGGTTTTTGCACAAGCAAGAAGCGTGACCAAATAGATGAAAGAAAACACAAATTGATGCATATAGGAACCCAATCTGATTGTGCAACGGAGCCGATTTACCAAATATAACTTGAAAAAAAATCTCTTTTAGAAGAACCGGTCAAACCCTAGGCCAAATTACTCAACAAAATCAACTTCAGGGGCAAGTATTTGGTTGGCGGTGTGGTCGTGCATCCATGATCGACCAGGCATATGCTTTTCCCCATCGCGACGCCTCAGCCATCGCATTGTCTCTTTTATCAGGGGAGAGGCGTGATCTTCTTCATGAGACCGCTCGGCTCTCCAGGCGACATCTTTCATCGACTTGCATCTGGGAAATGACGTGGCAGCGTGAGGCAGTGGTCCACCGTGGAGCGTTGGACATACTCTCATGCTCTTAGAGCATATCTAGCCGCCCCCAGGAGACCTTTTTTTGCGCCAACGCTTATTTTTCCATCCAGTCATGCCCCAACAAACCCAAATAGCTTCGGTTTGGGCCAAATTATCAACCGACGAACCCATGAGGAACCCAGCGCACCGGGGGGCAATTGGGGGCCCCGGATGAAGGGAAATGGCGCGAAAACAATGCCCCGTCGTTTCTCTCGCCTGCGGTCCCGCCCTGTCAGTGAGAGAAAGCCATGATGTCCTCATCGCCTAGGCTCCCACGCGCATTGACGCCTCCGGTTAGTCCAATTGGCCCACACGGCGGAGTTATGGCATTGTCGCCATCGCTTCGGCTATCCCGCCCGCTCGCCGGTACATAATGCCATCAACCCGGACCCCGGAGACACTTCTCGCCATTATCCTCGCCCCATTCTTTTCTTCTCCCGCGCGCAGCTTCGTCATGGTTCATGGATACCCCCTCGGCGGTGCGGCCGCCAATGGACTTGGCCGCCACACCCTGCACCTCTAGGAAGCCATGCTGCTGCACGAGGCGAACTTCCACGAGCTGCCTGGCATGAGCACGCAGAGGACATGGCGGCTCAGCACAGGCGGCATACCTATGCCTCCATGATGCGCGTGTAACACACGTTCGTTAGGAAACCCCAAGAGGAAGGTATGAAGAGCACAGTAGCAAATTTCCCTCAGAAAGAAACCAAGGTTGAATCGACCAGTACAAGAAACAAATCACTTCCGAAGGTTGATGCAACTGACGTGGCATGGCGCACTACCGGTTCAGAAGCAACGTGGAACCTACACAACACAACCAAATCACTTTGCCCGAACGAAGCAGTGAGGTTGTCAATCTCACCGGTTTTGCTGAACACAAAGAGGTTAAACGTACCGTGTGGAAAATAATATTTGTTTGCAGTAGATGAAAGAGAACAGTGGTGGCAGTAGTAAAACAATAGCAGCAGTATGAAAACAGAGATTGCAGTGGTTATATTATCAGTATGAGGAAAATAGACCGGGGTCCACAGTTCACTAGAGGTGTCTCTCCTAAGACAGATAGATAGCATGTGTGGTAAACAAATTACAGCTGGGCAATTGATAGATATAAAGGCTGCACCGTAGTGCATATGCATGACATGATGATTACTATGTGATTCATGCGGGCATTATAACAAGATACATAGACCGTCATCCAGCTGCATTTATGATTAATAATCCATCCTCAGAATGTCATCCGAGCAAACCTTGTGTATTAAGTTGCAAGCAACAGATAATCGCAATAAGCAAAGTGTGTAATATAAACATCGTTGTTTTCTCCCTAATGGCAACAACACATCCTCCATCCGTCACGTTTCTGTCACTCGAGCACAGATGCAAAGGAGGCATGAACCCACTATCGAGCATAAATACCCCCTTTTGGAATCACTAGCATCTACTTGGCCAGAGCATCTAATAACAACGGAGAACATGCAAGAACATAAATAATATACACATGAAAAGAACATGATAGATTGATAATCAAGAGACATAGCATTCAATATTCATCGGATCCCTGCAAAAACAGTATGTAACATTACAATAAGATGATCTTGATCATGTAGGGCAGCTCAGAAGATGTAAACATGAGACATAAAGAGGAGAGAACAACCATCTAGCTACTGCTATGGACCCATAGTCCAAGGATGAACTAGTCACGCATCACTCCGGAGGCGGGCATGGTGGTGTAGAGCCCTCCGGTGATGATCCCCCCTCCCGGTAGGGTGCCGGGGAGAGCTCCAGAACCCTCCCGAACTAGGATTGACGATGACAGCGGCTGCAGATGTTTTTGGTGGAAAAGGCTCCCGTTTCTAGGGCTAACCCTTCGGGGAGAATATATAGGCGAGAGGGCAATGTCGGTGGGCGAGCAGGGGGCACACCACCCCTGCGCGCGGCCACAGGGGGGCGCCCACCCATGGTGTGGGGACCCTGTGGCTCCCCTAAGGGTCTCCTCCGGACTCCGTGTGCGCGGCAACTTTCTAAGACTTCCGGGCTTCAAATCTTCCAATTCCGAGAATATTTCCAGAACAAATTTTCTGAAACTAAAAACATCAGAAAACAAGAACTGGCTCTGTGACATCTTGTCGATAGGTTAGTCCCAGAAAATCGATAAAAATGGCATAAAGTGTAAAGAAAACATGTAGCATATGGCATGAAAACAACATGGAACATCAGAAATTAAGGATACATTTATGACGTATCAACATCCCCAAGTTTAGTTCCTACTCGTCCTCGAGTAGGTAAACAATAAAAACAAATAATTTCTGAGGTGACATGCTACCAACATAAACTTGATCATCTAAATTGTAAAACCATACGTAAATCTGAGATCATAGAACTTAAAACACATGCATGATAGATATAATTTTAACAATGAAACTTAGCAATCACCTTGCATCATGAAAAGTAACACAAATAAAAGATCATGAATAATAATGCACTTGAAAGTTATACGTTTGTTTCGAGCATAGAGAAAAATAGCAAAGTGATATTTCGCTTGTCCTGAAGAGTGGGGCAAAACATAAATGCCAGGACACCTTTAAAGTTCAATTGGAAGACTAGAAAAAGTAATTTGAGAGCAAATAATAACACATCATGAATCAATTAATAATGTTTCTGGGACAAATGCACATTAAACTCAGAATGGCCACTATGCTCTCTCAACTGTGCATAAAGTTAGAAGATGCAGACTCAATATAAAAGTAAAAGAAATACCCTTCGCAGAGGGAAGCAGAGATTAACTCATGTGCTAGAGCTTTTTATTTTATTAAACAGAGGTATTGAAAACATTTTTTTAGAGAGGTGTATGCTTATGTCAACGTATCACTCCGCCACCCATAGGCTCCGAGCACGCCGTCGAGATCGAGGACACCCGTGAGCGCTTGCCGCGGCGGAGGAGCATCGCCAGCCGTAGTGGCATCCCGCCAATGACGCCTCCTGGACGACGTACTTCCAGGAACGCTTTGAGGCGGAGTTGGCAGAGGTCCTCGGCGGCGACGTGGTTTCGGGGCGCAAAAATGTCCAGGGCCGCCGCATCTGGTGGAGAAAGCCCATGCGCACCCTCTCCTGGGTCCTCGCCCACATCGAGCGGCAGATGAGCAAGGGAGGAAGCGCTGCTCGTCGGCGACTGCTCCAGTTCCTCTTGTCATCGTCAAGGCCGAGCCAGAGGAAGCGCCGCCGCGTCGCCGGACTCGGAGCCAGAGCATCGTCATCAACGAACGGCGCGCTCCTCAGGCCGGCGATATCATCGTATTCTCTGACAATGACGACGACGCCGCAGCCTTCCCTTCCCGGTCACTGCACGTCGGCAACCTAGGGCAGAGCACCAGCAACGCTCCGAAGGCCGAGCCGCCGAGCGACTCCGATGACGACGACGACATTGACTAAACCAATATGTACAAGGCCCTTGACATGAATTATCCGCTTTTTTAAATTGCATCTACTACGTAAAAATCGCCTATATTTGGTCACCTATAATGAAATCGTCTAAAATTTCGTCAAAAGTTCGCCGTTTTTGTAGTTTTTACAAGTTTTCGCATTCTTTCGTCTTGTTCGGTTGGGGTCACGGCTGGGAACTACCCCCGGCCAAAAATAGCGTCGGCCGCCCCAGGAGGCGTTATTTTGCGCCAAAAATAGCATGAGTGTGTGTGTGGGGTGGTGGGGGCGACGGCCACAATAGGTCGAGATGCTCTTAGAGCATCTCCACCAGCACCCATCAAATATGTGTCCGATACCCCCCAATTGTACCCCCTTTGGGGGGCGCCGGACCTGTGTCCGTTATTTTGGTGGGCGTGCTCCACAGCTGCGCCCTCCAATCAACCACCCCCCAATTGGACCCCGATCAAATAGTTGGCGAATTCATTTTACCCAAAATAACGGTGATCGGCCAATGCAAGTCTGACGATCGAATGATAGTCCCGACCAACACACGACCGTTCAAAAGGGCACCACTATCCGTGCATGGGAGTTCACTCTTCTTGGGTCTCGGCATCCGCTATAGCTGCCGCCTCGGCGGCATCGGTGTCAGCAGCTACTGCAGCAACCGCATCGGCCTCGACAGCTAGAGCCTCCGCCTCGGCCGCCGCCCTCGCCGCTCTTGCCGCAGTGATGCGTCGCCTTTCCTCTCTGAAATAGGCCTTCTGATCAGGACTCATGTCAGCAGTGTTGGTTGCCATGATTGAGCGCTTCTCGTCTGCCAATTGGGCTTTGGCTTTTGCCTCGGCCATGACAAGAAAGTTCCACCTCTCTTTGATATCGTCGTGCATCTTCAGTTTCTTCGCCGTCGATGCGGCCACCTCTTGCACGTACACGACCATGGCCTCTTGCAAGCCGCTCGCAGACGCCGCATGCATTCCAGCCTTCGCCTTCTTGTTCCCAATCGGCCGTTCTGCACTCCTGCCCGGCATCTTGGTTTCATCCACGTCGGCATCGCCCTCCCCTTTTCCGGCCGCCGTGAGACGCCAACTCTTTCACTTCGGGGATTCCTTAATCTTGATCCAAACGTTCATGTACTTGAACGACTTCTTGTTGTCCATGTTCAGCGCTACGTACATCTTGTGGGCGTCCTTGAGCTACAGAAAGGACGGCATCACAATATGCAAAAAAGTATAAAAAGGTGCTCGACAACCATTTGAAAGGATTTTACTTTGAGGTCGTCGGTCTTGACACTCTCGTTCCTCATCCATACTTGATCAGGAAAGCCATGAAACTTGTTGCACAATCCTTGAAGAATTGCCCACTGGTTCTCACATCCTTTGGCATTGCAATCGGGGAGGTAGCCGCACTGATGGTATGCCTTCCTTTCGTCGAAGTCAGTTTTGATGCGCTTCCAATACGCATGACGTGTTTGTTGTGCGCCTTTGCCGGCATCCGACGCCACAAAAATCCATGACTCGGACAACATTAGGTCCTCCTCATCGGACCATGTCTTACCTCGGGTACCCGGCTTCTTGACGATCTCGTCTGTGTCCATATTGTGCACGTCTATTTCGTCACCGTCAGCGTCGGCGTGCCCAATTTGATCTTCATGAGCTCGAGCAAATCGATCGGCGTGCACAAAGTTGGTGGTGGAGACGCAGATAAGTTCGTGGATAGACCCCTACATCAGAAGATCGGCGGACAGCACACAATTCACCTAGGCAACCAGCGGAAATGAATGCACGGCCGCAATTAATGCATGCCAGCAATGAATGCACATCAGCAATCAAATACCTCTGCCTGGTCCGTCGTTTGGTTCATCATCATGGCACCTTCTTCACATAAGAGGCCCCGGGATGCCGTCTGCTCGCCGTTTGTGAACCCTGTCCGACGCAGCGCCACGAGGACTAGAAGAGAGCCTTCTTGTTCAGATCGATGCTGGTGGACTTCGTCGGGTCGTCTGGCGAGATGGAGAAGCGGGATTGCTGCAAGGGATGTACCTGGCTAGGCTCGGCGTAGTAGCGCGGGGAAGACGGCGACACGCTAGACTAGGGGCGGTAGACGTGGCAGTTTGGCTCAACGCCACCAGCACGTCGGCGGTCTCCAACATCGCCAGTTCTCTGGCCTCTGGCCCGTACGTGGCGCTGTTGACGAAGGGTAGAGGCGACGGTATGTTGCTGCTTCCCCGACAGCTCCACCATCTTATCTATCGACTCCGGCTTCATCGGCAGCCTCTTTGGCGCCAAAATCAGCGCCGCCGCACGCGGGAGGCCGAGTTTCTTTGAACCTTTTGGCGGCATGGTGCGGGAATACGAGGAGGCGGCGGCGATGGGAAAGGGGGGGGGGAATGGAGCGCCGCACACTCACTCTTTCGACGTTATGCGCGCCAAAGTAGTGCCGTCATGGCGGTTTGTGTCACTAACGGGCGGGGGCCGTCCGTCTGGTGGGGTGACCGTACAATGTCCTGCACCCCTAGGCATGCCCCAAGTTTAACGGGTGGGCTAGGGGCCAGACACAAATATGACAGGTGGAGAGCTTGGGGGTGCCACTGCAGTTTTTTTTTTTTGATCCGGACCCGTTAGGCCTTTAGGACATCTCCAGCGGGGCTGCTCATTTGTGGACCAAATTGGTCCGCAATTTGTCCGTTTGAGCAGCCGTCCGCGCTGCACGGACATGGCCCAGACTAGGTGCCCCCTGCGGGGCTGCTCATACCAAAAGAGGACATATATAGATTTCGTAGGGCCCATAGGGGCCCATAGGTTTACAACTTAAAAAAAATAAAAAAGAACTAAAAAAAGTCTAGCCCTAGCTAGACGGCCACTGGCCAGTGGCCTCGCGGCGGCCGGAGTCGCCCCGGAGCATCCTAGTCGAGGATGATGTACTCCGAGGTGTCAGGCGCGAGGTGGGGGGGAGCGCGGCGACCCTCTGAGGAGTGGGCGGCTGGGTTGCGGGCTGGGGCGCCGCCAGCTCCGGCGGGGGCCCCGTCCACTCCCACTGCATGCCCACGAGGGGCTCAAACCACGCCGGGACCGGCCGGTTCTCGTCCCGCCCGTCGTCTACCTCCTCCTCGTAGGGGTAGATGTCGACCTCCCGGGCGTGGATGGCCGCCACGGCCTCGTCCACCGCCCTGGCTCCCGTCGCGCGGGCCTCCGCCTCCTCCACGGCCTGTTGGGCGGCCACCGCCGCGAGCGCGTCCGCCAGCCCGCGCTCCTCCGCCGCGGCGGCCTCCTCCGCCTCCCTCTGGGAGGCCTGGATGGCCATGGCCAGCTGCAGCTCCTCGCTGGGCTGCGCCATGGCGGCCTCCTCCTCGTCGTCGTCGTCCTCCTAGTACCACTAGGGGGTTCCTCCAGTGGTTCCTCCTTGACGGCCGGCGCGTGGTCGCCGATGCGGAGGGGACGAAGGGGTGGCGGCGGCGCTGTGGGACCACGCCGCGCCGGGCGTGGAGGAGAAGATGGCGGGTACTGGGCCGCGCCGCGCGCCTGGCGCGCCCCGAAATACGACCTGCGGCGCAGGTCGTGTTCGTCCCTGAACCAAGTGTCCCAATGGGGACTATCCACGGCGAACGCGGGGTGGCCGCGCAGGTCCAGCGGGAGCTCGTCCCGACGGCAGTGGATCTCCACCTCCCGCTCGAGCCCGCTGCGCGGAACGGGCGGCACCGGGATGCGATCCCGGTTCAGATGCCACCCGTCCGGCAGGTGGACATCCGGCCATGGCACCGGGATCGCGCGGTCCCAGTACCATTGGCACCTCATCTTGTTGAGGTAGGGCCTGTCGCAGACGCGCGCAGGCACTAGCCGGAAAGGGGCGGCCGACCCTTGAGAAGAAGGAGGGGGCTGCACCTGCTCCGCTTGGGCGCGGGCGGCGCGGGTCAGAGGGGGTGGTGGTGGAAGGGGAGGGCTCGGCGAGGGCGCGCGGCGGCAGGAGCTTCCGGCCTCGTGGTCGTTCTTCGCGCCCTTCCCCCAGTTCAACCACTTCCTGCCCATGGCGCGGCGGCGAGGGAGCTAGGGTTGGGCTGGCGGCGAGGGAGCCAAGGGAGTGGCAGTACTGCGAGGGAGGTGGCGTGGGGACTGAGGAGGCGGTGCGCGTGGGGATGGATGCGTGGCCGCGGGTCCTATTTAATCGGACCGGTGGGGGAGGCGAGCCGTCGCCACGGTCACTGACCGGTGGGCCATCCCCCTTGACCGAAAAGCGGCGCAGCCCCGCGCGCGTCTGTTTCGCGTCCGCGGGCTGCTCAAATCTGACCCAAATTTGGTCTGGGTTTGAGCATCCGCGGACCCAAAACGGACCCAGGCGTGGGTTGAACAGCCCCGCTGGGGTCTGCTATTGTCCGGGTCTGCTAAAATCCGGCCTGTCCGGGCCAAATGAGCAGCCCCGCTGAAGATGGCCTTAGGGCATCTCCAGCCGTCCCCCCAGAGCCCCCCCCCAAGAGGCGTTTTTCGCGCCGTTTCGCGCCGTTTCGCACCAGTCGCCCCCCAGGAACCGATTTAGCGCCGCTTTCCGCCGTTTTTCGCGCCGTTTGGCGCCACCGAACCCAGGCCGAACCCAGCGCGCTGGGTTCGGCTTGGGGGGGGGGGCGAAATGCGCGCGTGGGCCACGCCTGTCGGCGACGGAAGACGATTTCCCTCCCTTTTTTCGACGCTTCCCTCCACTTTCCCCCCACATGTACCTCTCCCCCCGGTCCATTCCCGCCATTTCCCCCCGCCCCCGAGATCTAGACGCCATGGCTCCCGCCCGATTTACAGGTCCCCGCGCCGCCGCCACCGCCGTATCCATTCCCGCGGCCTCCGAACCGGCCAAGAAACCGCGCAAGCCGAGGGCACCGAAGGAGCGGCCGCCCGGCATGTCGAACAAGGAGTGGATCGCCGAGAGGTCGCGCCTGGAAACGGCCAACATCAAGCGCCGGGGGAAGGAGGCAGCGCAGCGGCAGAGGCAGCTGATGGCGCAGCTGCAGGCGGAGGAGCAGGCCGCCGCCGAGGAAGACGAGCTGGAGGACGAGGAGGAGGAGACCGCGCCGGACGAGCCACCTACGCCGGTCGCCTCCGCGGCGTCGCTCGCCAAGAAGGAGAGCCCTCTCGGCCCCAGGTTCGCCGGCTGGAAGCAGTCGCCATCGCCGTCACCACTCACCACGCATGTCACCGCACCCGCCGCCTGCCTGGTTCGTCGAAGGCGACTCCCTGGGAGGTTTCAACCCCAACCTCACCTTCCCCTACCACCCGCAGATGATGTATGGTGCCGCGCCGGGCTACGCAGCTTCCCCGTCCCACCGCCGTGCGATTCTCGCCGGGCTCGATGGCGGCGGCTACATGGAGGAGATCATCGCGTCCGGCTCGATGGCGGCGGCGGCGAGCCCGGGCTTCCTCGAGCACAGCGGGGAGTTCTTCGCGCAGGGCGGTGGCGACTACAGTGAAGCCTCCGGCACGCAGGCGACGGAGGAGCAGGGCGAAGACGACGAGGTGGACGAGACGCCGAGGGCTCCGACTTCAAGTTCCTCCACGTCTTCGTCCTCATCGAGAAGTGCGAGAAGTGGGCGGAGGTGCGGCAGTCGATCGGCAAGGGCAATGAGTACGTTCCCGACGCTGTGGTTGCAGGTGCGTCCGAAGGGCGTCCACCGATGGGCCACAAGAAAGCCAAGTTGGCGAGGGACGGCGCGCCGGCAGCGGCAAAGCTCCAGGCGTCGATCGAGACCTGCATCGCCGACGCCCAGGCCCAGGCCGTCAAGAGGGACGAGGTCTCCAAACAGCGGTGGGCGGCGCTCATGGCCAACTCGCAGGTCAAGATCGACCTCCTCAGGACTGGCACCGCGGCGAAGAAGAGGAACAATGACCTCGCCTTCCTCACGGGCGGCGACCCGGCCGCGATGACCCCCGAGGTGAGAGCTTGGTTCCTGGCGCAGTGCAACCTCATCCTGACCGACATCAGCACGCCCCCGGCCCCGACTACGTCGTCTGGTGGCACCAGCTACACCACCGCGCCGACAAGCCCGCACGCCGACCTGCAGGATGCCGCGACCATCGTCGACAAGGATGCCGAGCCCGTCGTCGACCTGGAGAATGACGCACCCGTCGTCGACAAGGATGCCGCGCCCGCCGTCCACTCCGACGCCGTCATCGACCTGGAGGATGCTGGGCCGAGCTCGCCGCCTGCTCCGACGCCGGCCGACGCTTCTGCCTGATCGCCTACGTTTGCCCACGCCGCGCGCGCCCGTCTGTGTGATTCGATCTGGACTATATTTGATCGCCCACCTGGCGTTTTTTGTAATATGATCGCCCGAAACTATGGCTGTTGATCGCCGAACTAGGACTCTATTTTTTGGTGCGGGAAGATGAAGTTTCAAATGATATCGCCGTTTTCTTTTCTGGGCGGCCGAACGGCTAGTGAAATCGCCCTCCCTCCCAGGTTTTGGTGCGGCCCGGCGCTATCGCTAAAAAGCGCCGATATGAAAGACCGAACGACTCGAGATGCCTAAGGAGCCGTTTTTGGGTGCCGCGGTGGAGATGTTAGCTAAGTGCACGGAGCAAGCTGAGTGTGGTGATGTCTCGAAAAAAGTAAAGGTGGCAGTGGTGAATGCTACAACCTGAACCCGACGATACAAAAGAGCGCTGCTATGCGTACGATACAATTCGTACGATTTGGGTACGACAATGCATATGGGACCTTGATCTACAAGGCCAAATCAAGTAAGCCCATTGGATAGTGCATCGTACAGAAATCGTATGCAAAGTGTCGTACGCAAAGTACTTTCGGATACAAAATGACTGTCCGTCCTTGCGTCTCCCTCTTGCAGAACCTCCCCCAAATCCTGCCATGGCGCGGAAGAACGGGAAGAGCAGAGGCAAGACCAAAATAAAAACCACGCCTTCCTCCACCTTCGTGCTTCCTTCCCCGCCGACGGTGGAGCCACAGCCTGAGGCGGCAGCGACGGCGTCGATCGATGTCCTCACCGAGTTCGTCCTCCAGGACATTCTCCGCCGCCTCTCCCTCGCCGACCTCCTCCGTGCTGCCCTCGCCTCCCACCGCTGGCGCCGCATGGCCTCCCGCTGCCTCCCTCGCGCCCCTCCTCTTCTCGGCTACTTCTTCCACCCAACCAAACCCCCTCCACCGGTGCCCGCCCCGGATCCCAATATCGTCGATGCCCCCGCTGTGTTCCTCCCCCTCGACGCATCCGCCCCGCGCCTCTCCCTCGACTTCGCCCCGGACGCGTCCCGTTTCTTGGTCTACGACGCGCATCAAGGCCTCCTCCTTCTCGAACCGAGCGAGAGTCTCCCCAAGGTGATCCTCCCCCGCTTCCTCGTCCTCGACCCAGCCACCCGACGCCACGTGCTCCTCCCGCCTCCTCCTCGCGACACGGTGCCCGATGACCGCCGTTGGCGCAGCTCAAGGTACTACGTTGGCTCCGCGCTTCTCTCCCGCACGCACCCGAGCAAGCTCTGCTTCGACGCCGTCTGCTTCACCATCGACGGAGGACATCCGCGCGCCTGGGTCGCGTCCGTCGACGACGGCAAGTGCTGCTGGCGCGCGCTCCCGCGTGACAAGGAGGTCCTGGTCCACTTCGACCCTTATTGGTTCGAGGGACGCGCCGTGCACGCCGCCGGGAAGATCTACTGGCACATCTGCAACTCCTGGCGCCTGCTCGTGCTGGACCCTTCCACACTCAAATTCTCCTACCTGCCGGTGCCGGATGAGCTGCATTCCGATTTCGCCAAGTACCGCGTCGGGGAGACGCCGGAAGATGGGCGGCTCTGCATAGTGGCCGACGGCGATGATCAGCTGCGGCTCTGGGTACGTGGGGAGGGCAGGACGAGCGACAACGGCTGGATTCTGGAGAAGATAATCGTCGAGTTGCGCGTGTTGTGCGACGAGGCAAAGATTCCTGGTTTGCCCACGTTGGCCACGTACCAGCGACATGGATGCGTCTGGCCCAGCGACATGGACGCCGGTCGCACAGGGAAGGTTTTCATCAAAACGTGGGGATTCGGGCGCTACTCCTTCCATATGGACACCGGGAAGATCGAGCGCCTGTCGACCAAACGTGGCAAGGAATATGGGCACCCCATCTTCGCCTACTTCCTAGCATGGCCTCCTGCGTTCCTGGCTCCAGAGTACTGAACTTCAGGTAATTTATAAGACAGCCCTCTACTCTGAATGGTGTCACTTGCAGAATTGTTATGCCTGAGTAGTTTGTTGCGTGTGCATAACACCCTAAGGCATTATCTTTAGGAGTAGGCTACTGGAACCTGGAAGCACAAATTTCGAACTTCTCTAGGATTTAAATGGTTATAGGGATTTCTTCTTGTAAGATAGGTAGGATACTGAAGCGACTGTGCTCAAAATGACAAGGAGGGAGGCCCTTGTTCAAAGTCTGTTTAAGAAGTTACAATCATACTATATTCAAAAAAAAAAGTTACAATCATACTTTCTGCTGGCTGGAGATTTTATATATCTGCTGGTGGTATAACAGATGATGACACACTTGATACTTCCCCAATTTGTGCTGCATGGTTCATAGTCTTAGTCTACATATTTTCGCTATCCTATCATGCCGTTATAGTTGTATTTGTCACTCCGAACCTTTCCAAATTACAACTTCGGAAATCGGAATCATTCATACACAATTACTTCCTTGTATGCGTCGAATGAGGTTTGATGTTGTGCGTTACGGCCCCTTTAGGTGACTTTCCTAGGACCGGATTTTATGTATGCTACACCATAAGTAATTTTGGCACTAGGACCAACATAACGGTTATGTCGGTAACTGTTGCTTTGGATTGTAATGTTTATTTTTGATAATGCAGTTCTGTACAACAGGTTTGCAATTCAACTGCCTGCTCACTCTGATTTCCTTGTTAATTTTGGTTTATAATTGATAGCTTTGAGGAATTAGCAAATGCAGAATAAATTTACGCTGGGAGATTAGTGTGCTTGATACTTTGATAGTCTTCTTTGTATGTTTGTGACTGGAGCTAATAGCTTCTGTTTCTTAATGCTGTACATCGGAAATCAGCATCTTGAGCAATCCCATCTTACTCCCTCCAGTTTTTTTAACTCCACGTATTAGGTTTGTCCAAAGTCAAACTTGATATGACCAACTTTATAGCAAAAAATATCAACATTCATAATACCAAATAAGTATCGTTTGATTCACCATATGATATACTTTCATATTATATCGATTTGGTATTATATTGTTGATATTTTGTTCTACAAATTTGGTCAAACTTTGCAACGTTTGACCTAAGACAATTCTATATACCATAATGTGTTTCTTCTCTTAGACATTGGGGGATGGTCCCTTTCTAGGTTATAAACACCGTCATTAATCAAATTAAGTTCCATACTATCACAACCAATGTCACTTGTACATTCTCTTAACTTTACAATCAATAAATTTACCACTGTGTCTGTGTATTTTCTACTAGTATTTGGTGATTTAGAAGATCAAAGAAATCTAGATAGGACATTATTGGTGTCATGTTGCGTACGATTATACATGTGTTGTTCACTGTGTTGTTAATTGGTTGAGTACCTTGTAGCTCGCTGCATGAATTCAGTTGATAATTGTGTTTGTGGAAATATAGCCCATCTGTTTCAGTTTTCGCTTTTATAATAATTGCTGCAATCTGCATGAAAGGTGTTTAAGCCTTTAAGAGAAAATCTTTCAGTAGCTGAGTGTGTATCCCTTCTAGGTTTGAATTCTAAGTACTCCAAACAACATACACATGACCTTAATGTTCCGGTTACGAGCCAGTTTGATATTTTACTACCTGCTCTTCTATTTTACTCATAAAATTCTAATGTTTGATCCAGTGCAAATTTGGTAGCTGATACTTGTGCCATTTCTATGGTTCAGGCCGTGTGGGTGACTTGTAACGAATTGGCGCAACTTTGTGTGAAGTCGGCTCACATGCATACATTCATTTCTTGGTCACTGCTTCCGTGTGGTGACCTGTAAGGAATTGGCGCAACTTTGAGGAAGCTTTGAATTTGCGTACCTTGTACTGTATGAGACTATTTAAGCAGTTATCCGAGCATCATCTGGACTTGGTTATAATGAGCGAGGCTCTACTGTCAAATTATGATTATTTTGGGCGACCCATGATTATCAGTAATATGTATTGCATTTCGCCTTTCCTACTGTTCTGTCCTCCCTTATTAACTTGTGAGGTTAGCCTCTGGTAGTAGTTGAACATCTTTGGACTCGGATAGTACAAGTAGTGTACAACTACGAGCCAACCAGTTTAAATTGGAGATTAGCAGTAGTATGAAACCAGCTTCACAAAATTATAGCTAGTAATTTGCTCTGGTTCATGTTCTGCTTAAATTAGTACAAAACTAGTGTCGCCGGGTCACAAAATAAAAGCAGGTGTAAATTGGAGACTAGCGACAATATGAAACCAAGGCCACAAAATTGGACAACGCTGGGCGTCCCCCGGGGGCTAAAAGTTTTCCATCCCCGTGCTGTGACACGTGTCCTTTTTCCCCCCTAAAACGCACTTTTGCTTCGGTAGCAAAAATCATCCCCGCTTTTGCTCCGTGTAGCAAAAAACGGTTCGTCACAGAAAAAGAAAAAGGCAGACCAGGCCGGAGTTACTGTAGCAAAAAAAAAATGTTCTATTGTAGCAAAAAAATCAAGTTCGCCGGAGACATCGCCGGGGGTTCGCCGGCGATCTCGCCGGATATTGTCATAGCAAAATAAATCTACTAAAATAGCAAAAACTTAGAATTATTGTAGCAAAAAAATTGTGCTATGATAGCAAAAATTGACCTCGCCGGAAATATTGCCGGAGTTATCGTAGCAAAAAATTTACTCAAAAATAGCAAAAAAATTACAGAAAAGTAGCAAAAAATTCCGGGCTGCCTCAGGCTGTACCCGGAGCATTTCCTGCTATGGGAGCACCACCACGCTTCTTCAGTAGCGCCGCCGCCCTCACTATATGAGCATCGACGTGCTGGTTTCGGCAGCACCAGCGTCCTCCCTTTGGAGCATCTCCTCCCACCAGTGGCGGCCGAAAAACCGCAGCTCGCCGGAGCTTGGGAAGATGGCGGAGAGGGGTTGTGGAGCTCGAGGACGCAGCAGGTGCCTCACCTGTGCCGGTCGCTGCTTGGGTAGCGGGCTCGACACCCCTCTGGATCTCTTTCGCCATGGGAGCAGCTCGAGACCAGCATGTGCGGGATGCGGAGGTGCTGAAGGTAGATGGTGAGCCTGTGCGCCGGGGCCGGTGGAGGGTCGCCGCCGCGTGCTCGGGTGCCGCCGACGTTGGTGCTCGGAGCAGCAAGGCGCGGCCTCTCAGGAGCAGCAAGGCGCGGCCTCAACAGGAGAAGCGGCGGCACGGTCTAATCCGGAGGGATCCACGGCGGGGCGACGTCGCCGGAGGTTTTGCGGGAGATGGCACGCGTGGGCGCCGTGGGAAAGCTCTGCTGCATGCTGCAGGCGGACTGCGACCCGGTCGTGAAGGAATGCACGGCGGGGAAGAGATAAGACGAATACACGGTGGGACCGGGGTGGGAGGCGGGGGACCGGGTGGGAGACGGGGGATGAAAGCGCGTGATCCCCCGCCTGATCACAAGCGCTTTCCCACAAAATTCTAGCTAGTTTGGTCTGGCTCATGTTCTGCTTACATTAGTATAAGCTAGTGTCGATGGTTAGTTTTTGAAGATGTAAGTTGGGTTGAGCTTATCTTACACTTTGTGAGGGTTTCTGGGTCAGGAAACATCTCCACTCGTCGCCCCCAAAGCCTTGGGGCAGCCCAAACGAAAAATAGCGTCCACTCGCGCTCCCAATGGGTCTTCTCGTCTGGATGGTCATAATTATTGTCCGGAAAAATCAGCCCAACTTGTCTCCCTGGGGCTCCCTTGATAGCTTCGGACGACTCGACGCACCCGCCCTGTACCACTTTCGCCGCCGATCTCTTTCCCGCGTTTTTTTGCCTCACCGCCGCCGACATGCCCCCGAAAGGGCCACCAAGACCGCGGAAGGATCCGGGAAGGCGAAGTCACCTAGCGTCGACTGACACGCTCAGCGTGAAACGCCACATGCAGAAACCACACACGGCGAAGGAGAAGCCGGAGGGCATGTCGGACGCCGCGTAGGCGGCGGGCTGCCACCGACACGACATCAGCTCCAAGGAGCGCCGCGAAAGGCGAGAGAAGGAGGCGCATCTTCTGGTGACGAACCTGGATGTCGTGGCTAGCGGTCTCGGCGTTACCGGGAACAGCCCGACCGGCAGCTCGAGGAGCTCGTCGCCTTCGAACTCGCGGTTTCCCATGGGCGACACGCGGCATTCCCAGTCGAGGCTGTTTGCGAGCCCCTGGGCTCTCTCCAACTTCAACGAGGCCGACGGCTACACATACGGCTCCAACGGCGCATACAGCTTCCACCGCTCCGATACCAACGCCGTCTTCTCCCAGCCCCCGCCCGCCTACACCGGAGAGACCCTCTGCCTCAACGAGGCCTACGTCGCATCGCCGGGCATGCGCAGGGGCACCGTGGTGCCCGACTAGTACCAGGCCGGTCGCAGCTTGGCGTTCGACACGGGCGCCCACAACTTGTTCGATGCCGGTACCCGCAACCTTTTCGGCGACTTCGATGCCAGCCAGGTATGTTCCTCAGCCCATGCATGTATTTGCATTATACCGGCGTGTCTTTGCTTGACCCCAGCGTGCGCATTGCTTGTGGTGGTTGTGTAGGCGCAAGACAGCCGCGCACGCGACATTATCAATGATTGCCAAGATGAGGATGGCGGTGGTAATGAGAAATATGAGGATGAATGCGGTCATGCAGATGAGAGCAGCGAGGTCGTCGACACAAAAAATGTCAAGAAATAGAAGAGTGGAAGTCGTGGCATCACCTGGACCAGTAAGGAGAACGAGTGTTTGCTCGACTCGTGGAGTGTCATTACCCATATGTGACCATCGGAGCGAACCAAACACGCGACTCCTACTGAAAGCGGATCAAGTTCGAGGTCAACGAGCGTAGATACCACAAGGACTACCACATCGACCACAATAAAAATGCACTATCCCATAGATGGCAAGCAATCCAAAAAATGGTGAACAAGATTCGTGGATGCTATGAGTGTTGGATGTATACCCAATAGACAATAATATACGTATGTTTCATGATTAAAGTATTATGTTTTCATGCTATAACTGATGTGTTCACTATGAGATTCAGAGTAAAACCCATACACACGTGTAGAAACATAAACACGCTGTTATACCCTTTGTCATGTCTCATAGACAAACTTGTTAATATTAGATGACCATATTTTCCTGGTCATGGATACATATTTTGTCAATATTAACAGGAGCACTTTGTTGTTTCAACAAAGTGGTTGGGTAGACCCAAGCAATTGAGATACTCCAAGATTTGTTTTGATGAATAGCATCATCATAAGATGGTTGTTTTGTTTGCTTCCTTAGACCATGAGAATATTCAATGATGTTTACCTAAGGATCACTTTGGTATAGCAAGTATCACACCGTAAAATGGGTGATCGAAAAGGCTAAAACTGGGTGGTCACGAAAGTATTCATTTCATTGTGATAGTTCGAGATTGTAAATTAATGCTCTAGTTAATAGAGATATATAAATATATTCAGGATCCAGTCGGTAAAATAGTATCGGTAAATAAATCTGCGCACACAAAGATGTGACACTAGATATGGGGATACTATGTCACGATAACGAGTAAAAGGAATCATACAAGGTCTTGTGAATAATGTGATAAGGTGATTAAAGAGTTTAATAACGGTCCTATCATTCATCTCATCTCGGAGTATTGATTGGTATTAAAGAGGTAGATGGTGATATTGTGAAATTAAGATTTTCCCCTTTCTCATTAAGAGGAAGAGCTAAGGAATGGTTATTGTCTTTGCCTAAAAATAGCATTGATTCTTGAACTGAATGCAAAGATTCTTTTATTGGGAATTATTAGCCACCTGCAAAAATTATACAACTGAGGAGTAACATTATGAACTTTAGAAAAAATTATAATGAACAAGTTTCTCAAGCTTGGGAAAGAATAAAAACTATGGTCAAGAATTGTCCCACACACGGACTGACTATGTGGATTGTTGTCCAAACTTTTTATGCAGGATTTTTTTTCCAAGGAATTTATTGGATTCAGCTGTGGGAGGAACCTTTATGGACCTCACTTTAGGTGCAGCAAAGAAGTTATTGGATGATCTAATGACAAACTATTCCCAATGACACACGGAAATGGCTCCAACATGTAAAAAGGTAAATTCTGTTGAGGAGGTATCTTCTTTGAGTGATAAAATTGATATGCTTGCTTCTTTGCTAGCTAAACAAGTGACAATAGAAAATAATAATGTTCCCTTGAACTCTCTGGTTGCTAATGAGAATGACCAAATTGATGTGAGTTTTATTGCTAGAAAGAATTTCAACAACAATGCTTGTAAGAATAATTTTGGTGGTAACAATTGTAGGCCTTATCCTAATAATAATGGTAATTCTTATAGGAATTCTTATAGAAATGCTTAAAACAATCCTAAAAGTTCCACCTATGATCTTTATAACATGCTTAGATAATTTATCACTACACAAAAATAGTGGAATAGAACCGTTTATGAAAGGTTTGCAAAACTAGATAATATTGTGCTGAAAGTTGATAGTCTTGCTCATGATGTAGAAATTTTATAAATTAGGACTACAACTATTAAGGCCAAGAAAATTGAACATATAAATGCTATAAAAGTTCAAATAAATGAAAACATGAATATTTCAGCTCAAATATGTGCTACAAGATAAAGAGAAGCTAAGATTGCTGAAAAAACTGCTAAAAGTGAGAATGTTACAATTTATACCATCCAACCCTTTGAGGAAGTGAAAACTTTCAGTACCAATGAGTATCCTAATGCTTCTAAACATGTTGGTGTCAAAAAATGGGATTGGATAGTTCATGACTTTAGGTAGAAGAAGTCCCCAAAAGTTTAGAGATTAAAAATATTTCTAATGAGAAAATTGTTGCAAGTGGGATTAAGGATAATATGACTTTAGGACAAAATTTCCCACCATGTTTGAGGATGATAAACTTTATTTTTATAATTGCACCATCACTGATGTTATTAAGTTCTTACAAGAATTAGCTAAATATCCTAATGGTAATAAGATAAATATTGCTTTCACTAAACATATCACTAATGCTCAAATTGAAGCTACAGAGGAAAGGCTCAAACTTGAAGCCTCTATTCCTAGAAAATTACAAGATGGTTGGGAGCCCACTATTAGAATAAGAGTGAATGATTTTTGTTGCAACGCTTTGTGTGATCTTGGTGCAAGTTCTTCTATTATGCCTAAAATCTTATATGATATGCTTGATTTGAAATCATTGGATGAGAGTATTTTGGGAGTGCATATTATAGACTCCACCGTTAAAAGAACTTTGGGAAGGATTGATGATGTTCTTATTATTGCTAATCATAATTATGTACCCATTTATTTGCTTGTTTTGGATATTGAATACAATACTTCTTGTCCTATCATTTTGGGGAGACCTGTTCATCACACCGTTGGTGCCATTATTTATATGAAAGAAGGAATAATAATATTTCAGTTTCCCCCTACAAAGGTCATGGAACATTTCCCTAGAAAGAGAATGAAGTTACCTTTTGAGTCCCTTGTGAGTACTACTCATGATTCTATTGATAATACTTGATTCGCTCTCCATGCCTAGCCAAAACGCGTTAAAAAACCCGCTTATGGGAGGCAACCCACTTTGTTTTTCTTTTGTTTTCTTTTGTTGTTTTTGTGTATTGGAAGTTGTTACCTCTGTAGAAACCTCTCCTTATCATTTTTATTTCATTTTGTGCCAAGATTAACCTCTAATAGAGAGGTAGTGCGATTTGGGGAAGTTGCTGTTCTGAATCAGATTTATGGGTTGACACCAAAAAAAAAATTCTCTCAGACAGAACGTCACATTGCTTTGAAAATAAATAGACACATGACCCAGGCTGTTATATAACTTTAATTAGTTTCCCACTTTTTTATTTTAGAAACTGATGGAGGCTGATGCTCTTGTTGTGAGACCCCAAGTCGAAGGTATGAAGAGCACAACAACAAGTTTTCCCTCAGAAAGAAACAAAGGTTGAATCGACCAGTAGGAGAAAGAAATCACTTCCGAAGGTTGATGCAGTTGATGTTGGCAGGGCGCACTGCCGATTCAGCGGCAACGTGGAATCTACACAACACATTCAAATTACTTTGCCCCAACGAAGCAGTGAGGTTATCAATCTCACAGGCTTTGCTGAAACAAAGGGTTAGACGTGTAGTGTGGAAAGTATTACTTGTTTGCAGTAGATGAAAGAGAACAACAATTGCAGTAGAAAAACAGTGGTTGCAGTGGTTGTATATCAATGTAAAGAAATTTACCGGTGTCCACGGTTCACTAGAGGTGTCTCTCGAAAACATATAGATAACATGCTTGGTAAACAAATTACAGCTTGGCTATTGACAGATATAAAAGATGCACGTAGTGCATATGCATGACTTGATGATTACTATGTGATTCATGCGGGCATTACAACAAGATACATAGACCGTTATCCAACTGTATCTATGACTAATAATCCACCCTCAGAGTGTCATCCGAGCAAACTTTTGGTATTAAGTTGCAAGCAACAGATAATTGCATTAAGAAAATTGTGTAATGTAAACAATAAAATCACCTTTACAAAGCATTGTTGTTTTCTCCCTAATGGCAACAGCACATCCCCTACCCGTTACGTTTCTGTCACTCGAGCGTGAGTGAAAGGGAGGCATGAACCCACTATCGAGCATACATACTCCCTCTTGGAGTTAGAAGCATCAACTTGGCCAGAGCATCTACTAGTAACGGAGAGCATGCAAGATAATAAATAACATACACATGAAAGAACATGATAGATTGATAATCACTGGACATAACATTCAATATTCATCAGATCCCTGCAAACACAACATGTAGCATTATAATAAGATGATCTTGATCATGTTAGGCAGCTCACAAGATCTAAACATGAGGCATAAAGAGGAGAGAACAACCATCTAGCTACTGATATGGACCCGTAGTCCAGGGATGAACTACTCACGTATCACTCTGGAGGAAGGTATGGTGATGAAGAGCCCTCCGGTAATGATTCCCCCTCCCGGCAGGGTGCCGGGGAGAGCTCCAGAACCCTCCCGAACTAGGGTTGACGATGACGGCAGCTACGGATATTTTTGGTGGAAAAGGCTCAGTTGTTTAGGGTTAACCCATGGAGGAGCTTAAATAGGCGAGAGGGCAACGTCGGTGGACGGCCAGGGGTCCACATCACCCCAGGCGCGGCCAGAGGGGGGAGGGGCGACGTCCTATGGTGTGGGGCCCCTGAGGCCCCCCTCCGGACTCCATGTACGTGACGACTTTCTAAGACTCTAGGATTTTGTTTCGTCCAATTCCGAGAATATTTCCAGAACAACTTTTCTGAAACCGAAAACAGCAGAAAATCGGAACTGACTCTGTGGCATCTTGTCAATAGGTTAGTCCCAGAAAATCCATAAAAATGACATAAAGTGTATAAGAAACATGTATCATAAGGCATGAAAATAACATGGAACATAAAAAATCATGGATACGTTTGATATGTATCAAGCATCCCCAAGCTTAGTTCCTACTCGTCCTCAAGTAGGTAAATGGTAAAGCCAAATAATTTATGAGGTGACATGCTACCGACATAAACTTGATCACCATAATGTAAAGCATGTAAAATAAGATCAAATGAATAAAGGTTGTGGTTTATAGTTGATATCAAATATAGTAATGTATAAACCATTAGGATGAACAGAGTAAAACTTTTCAATGAATCAATACTAAAACACAATCGACTATGCAAAGTATATCAAAAGTGATTTAAGCTTCATGAACAACAATATAATCATCCTAAGCATCAAACTCTCACAACAACTCCTGTTAGGATCAAGTCAAGTGACAACAATATGCACGTAGGAAAATCATTTGATGAAAAGGAATCTCGAGGTTCAGGATTTAGAACTTTGAAACATGTAGGAATGTGGAATCCGGACAACTCTGAGAGAGGTTGGGATGGAAAGGAAATCTCCCAATTTGATCAAAAGAAAACGGACTGTGGAACACACACGACTCCAGAAACTATAACACTAGGTCAAATTGGGTAAAAACGTCCTTGCCAAAGAAGGCACCTAAGTTTTGAATGACTAGAAGGGATAGCAAAACCTTTTCAAATCCAAAACAGGTAAGAAGACCCAGACTTAGAGCGATACCAGATACGGAGTAAATGGAATCCTAAGAAGGTTTTTCACAATCCATTTGGGAGTTTCAAAGTAGTTTTCACGAACTCTAGACTCGACATCGACCAAGCAATAAGGTTTTCCTACAGGCAGTCCTGCTCTGATACCAAGACTTGTCAGACCCCGGACCCAGAGATATACATACTGTTATGTGCTCCTAGCCATGGACTCACAAGGGCTTCAGGGTTACCAGCCCCGGCCGCAACAAACAACGGCACGCAGACCGGATTCATCGGCACGTAGTCCGGATCCCCGGTCTACTACTCCTTGTATCCATGCTAGTCATAACCAATTATGCATACCCAAGCGTCCACGAGTCGGATGAAACTGAGGGAACGGGACCAAAGTTATACAGAACTGCTATGTGTCCAGAAAGTGCAACAACAATCGAGGGTTACTGGGGTTACCTCGCCCCAGGCCGATCACATCGACAGGCGGGCTCGGACATGGATCATCGGCTCCACAACCCCTCGACTGCGACAACTATGCAGGCATAGCCAAAACTGTATAACAATGAGCTCGAAACCAACAACCGATCAAAGCAGTACTCTAAACATGAAGCTTTATTAAACAGGTGTTACTAGAGTATAGCTTACAAACAGAGGTCACACGACCCAACATTTCATCAGACAACGGAAAGCAAATTATGTTGCTAATCAACAAGAATAAAAAAGGCCTAAGAGGCCGCAACATAAGGCGACGTCCCAGCCCATAGATTCCAGGCTGCTACCTGGGAACCCCGAACTACTCGTCGATGTCCACGTCGAAACACCACCGAACTGAGGAACTCCACCTGAACCAAGTTGAAGCAAACATGAGTACGGGAGGTACTCAACAAGACTTAGTTAACCTATTATATATCTGCTTCTCTTAGAAAGAGTTATGAAGGTTATTTTTGCGTAAAGCCATCTTTGTTTTCCAAGTTGAGGGAGGAATAGCACGTCTCATGGAGTGTTTTGAAAACTGATGAGGGAGCTACTCAACTACTGATATCATCATCTTTTTAATCCACCAACTCATATCAGCACCTCGTGCTTCAAGGATCACCACCTCCAGTTGTTCGGGTAACTCATGCTACAAGGTAACCCCTCTCGGCATCTCCGAGGAGGCATCCTTCATTCGTTATCAGCAAATTTTAATCATTCCGTTTAGGTATCTATGATCACAAAATCCGTCACCAAGTTGTCCTTAACCGCGGACACGGCTTTTCGAAAAGATTTAACCCTGCAGGGGTGTACAACTTTAACCACACATATCAACCAACTCTTAATGCCAGAACATTGGCACTATTCCGGGAAGTGCCGGCAGATGGAGGTCGACCACGACCTTTCCCTTGCTTCGCCTATTCCATGAGTCGCTCCGAGTAGAGATGGACCGCTAATAGGGAGTGGCCATCTCCTGCCGGGTCTCTATCGTTGTGCGCAATGCTCGACGGTTACCTACCCGCAGAGCGCCGATACATCGCCACGTCCTAGTTTTGAAAAGGTTTTAATATCCCCGCAAATCCAAATGGAAAGCCCGAACTAGGCAACTCATGGAACAAACTAGGCAAGTTGAGACCGAGGGGAATCCAATCCCCGTGTGGATGCACGCTCAGTCTTGGCTCGAAGACGATAACTCGCTCCTAGGGGCATGAACGAGACAACCACCACAGACCCTCTGTGATCTCGTCATCCACACCTTTAAATCATATAATCAAATTCTCTTAAATTCCACAACATCCTACCATACTAGATTCATTCGTAACTCTGATTCATCAACCGGATGGAGCAGAGATCAAAGACATGTATGACTAAGCATGGCATAATTGAGGCTCTGGCGATACACACAAACAACTCCTACGTCTGCTAGGAGCATTGAGTCATGATATCTGGGTTATGCAAATAAATAGGATAACTCTATCTATTGACTCAAGATACATTGGAATCGTATGCATTTGTACGAGAATCAAAAGTCTTTCGAAATCATATATGGGCAGATAAGAGGTTATGCTTGCCTTGCTTCAAGAAAACGAGATAAAGTCTTCAGGAATAAGTGCTTGACTTGTCGGTTAAGATCAAGTATTCGTCATGGAATTGTTGGCCTTCTCTTCGGAGTCGCGTTGTACCGAGGGGGGGGGGGGGAACAACACCGAAAGAGAAATAACAATCAACACATGGCATCGATGCAATGCGCAATATGTATGCATGAGCAAATTAATGCAATGAAATAAAGCCCTAAGCATGATCGTTGGGTTGCTAGGGTTCGTATGTCAGTTATGAAGTTTTACTGAACTTAACCCGAAACAGACCCCGGAGGGGGTTTCGGGCGATCTTAGAAGTGAATGCAATTTTTATTGCTCAAATGGGTTTGAAAACATCATAACTGGATTGCATTTGTCATTTTGATCAAAATGGTATATAACTTTTAATTTTCTAATTTTATTGAATAAAAACTTATTTTCTATTTTAAATGATTAAACAATATTAAATAAATGGTCATTTTTGGACTTTCTCAAATATGTTTGAAAATGACATATTCAGATAGTTTACATTTTTATGAAAAATTCTATATTTTTATTTTATTTTTCTAATAAACATAATAGAAGTTATTCAATTATTAAGATTAATTCATTTTTCGGAAATAATAAAAACAGGGATATATGACGTCGTGCTGACGTCACTGTGACGTCAGCCATGGCCGGAATCCCTCTGCTGCCAAACGATCTTGCGATTGGGCGCGAATTGGGCGAAGTGGTTTGGGGCATTTGGGAGAGGGGAGCACGGTGAGCATTTAGGTGGCGGCGCCGCCCGAGTTGGGCCGCCGGAATCTCGCCGGCGTGCGGCAACCGCGGCGGCGGGACAGCAACCTCCGCGGGAAGAAGCTGCGAGGAGGGACGGGAAGATTGAAGGGCACCAGGAGGCTCACCGGAGCTCGTGGAGCATGATGGGACAGGCGACGAGGCGAGGAAGCGACGGAGCTCGCCGGAATCGCCCATGGAGGCGACGGCCGGAGACGAGGAGGATGCACCCGATTCGGCTCCTTCCGGTTGTCCTAGCTCGAGTGGCTTCTTGAGGAGGTAGAGGAGACAACGACGGGGCCGATGGTGTGCACGGCGGGGCGCGGGGTTGGCCAGATCGACGGCGGCGTGTCGGCTGGCCGGAGCTAGGGTTTGTTCGGCAGGGGAGGAACACAGAGGGAGAGGGCGCTCGAGGGGATCTGTGTTGTGCTCGATTCATACGTATCCGTAGGGCTTCCAGGCCTCCACGTCACAAAGGGGCGAGCAGGAGGTGGAGCTCTCCGCTCAACTTCATCCTTCTGGCCGGAGTTGGGGAAGAAAACGGAAAAGAAAAACAAGACGCAGATAACCCCCTGGACTTTCTGGAAAATTACCAAGGGGTCCTTTTCCATTAGAGAACTGAACAGAAAATTGAGATTTGAGGGCCTTTTTGTGAACAGAAAATTTGGCAAAAATATGATTTGGAAAGCTTATGAAATTTCCAACCTCACCATGTATTGCTTTGGTGAAATTGAAATACTTTTCAGTACAAAATTTTGGAACCCCTTTTAAGTACCATTTGCTGGAAATTTCTCAAACCATTTGAATTCCAAACCAAATTGTTTAAAACATGGTTTAAATTTTTGATTCATGCATGTATGAGATGCCAACAACACCACAACCCTAAATTAGCAAAATTGGGATGTTACAAATCTACCCCCCTTACAAGAATCTCGTCCCGAGATTCCCGAAGGAGAAGAAAGAAGGAACACCGGTTTTGAACGATCTTCTCGAACCTTACGGTTCTCTTCTTGTAGAGATTGATCCGTAGCATCGAGTGTTGCTTGGCTACACCTTAGGTGAGAGGGAAAACTCTTAGGAACTGACCTTTACGAAGATCGAGTATCCCATGGGTACTCATGACAGGAATGTTCATAAAGAACTGTTGAGTTATCGTGCATGAAACACATCAAGGTAATGGAGGGAATAAAAGATGGTTTCAAGTTTATGGATGATAGTTCTTGAAAGGATTTCGAATATGAGCTTTGCACAAGACTTTAAATCCCTTTGGAAAAAGAAAGGTTGAACAACTTGTAACATCGAGTTTTCTTCAAACAGAATATCAAGATCGTGAGGATGGTCTTGGATACCAAAACATAATGTCCACAGACGGGGGAGAACACGAGAAAACACTGTAATTCGTGCGTCGAAGAAAATTTTGATACAAGATCATGTTCACTCTTCGGAGTGGACACGAAAGATAATGGAACTTTCACTCCGTCAAAACTTTGTCGAAAACTTTGTCAAGGATCGGAATGTTACTTCACGACAGAATATGAGTAACCACGGGATGTTGGAACACCGTAGTTAGGGAGGAATTCTTGGTCGTACTATAAAGATGAGCAACCATCGGGTTGGAACATTGAAAAGAATAAGGAATCTCTTTCCTATCGTGGTTTGGACGTAACCATACATCCACCACCTGGTTGAGATCCCATGGCTGAAGTAACTGATGAATTCACACAATGTGTGAGATGAACAGAACTCCAAGTACGAACAACTTGAAAAAGGGAACTGATCAAAGGCGGTTACAAAGCACCACGAGATGGTTCTCATGATGAACTTGTTTTCTTGAAAGAAAGGTTTGGAGGGTTGACAGAGAGACGTTGGAGGAAACAACTTCCAGGTTCCCCTGGATGTTCTAGATACCAATATCAGGCTCATGACAAGCCTTCTATAGGTCATCAAGTGAAAGTAGAACTCCGGTTTGGGAAGAACGATGAGAAAAACTGGTTAGCAGGAGCCACACAAGAATTCTCATGGGGAGTGGTTGTTCTTACGGATTCAGAGGGATATGATATTAGGTCTTCCGGCTAATTGTGTCAACCACAACATCAACCATGCCGGATTTTTGAGTGGACCTAATTCAATACCCTTGAGAAGACACCAACCATCATTGCTGCTTGAGATTCAGCTCTAATTAGTGGATTTATAGCTCAGGATCGGTATGTTTGAGCGAAGAGATTTGCACCGTTTACCAACGAGATACATATGCTGCATTCTCAAGATATGGACTATGATGCCAAGCTCAAGAAGATGAGCAGGATTATGGAACCCATGTATTAGCAACTTGTGGAAGACGGTTGCACCTACATGACTTACTTACAAAGAACACATCGGAGTCCTGGTTGGGAAGATGATAACAAAGATAACGAAGTTCTTAAACTTCTTCTCTTTTACGAAAGATCAGTCAGTGGCTTAATGTGGATGGAAACTTCTTACAGTAGACGGAGGTAACAACCAACCATCTTAAGAATAGTCCACACATGCATGACCGACTTGGGATTATTCCCGAAGGAACAAGAAAACTCTACTCGGATCCACGGCGACAACATTCACCAGGAGCACATGGACCGGAGTAAGTCACTTCGAACATCGAGAGCACAACTTCGTGATAACACAAAGATGGTTCTCAAAAGTTTCCAACATTAGTGCCAAGTGTTCAACATGAAACTCTTGCAACTTGGAGAAAATAGAGATGTCATCGATGGGCTCGACAATACCCTGATCATAACACTCCAAGAGGAGGGGTTCATATGATACATGAACGAGGCAAGGTATTGGTCAGACCAAAGGACATAAAGGTGTACTCGGGCAAAAAACCATAAAGATAGTCCTTGGATCTTTTCTCAATTTGACGATAGACCAAATCAAATCAAGGTAGAATGACAGCGTTTCCGCAAAGGAGATACTATCCTGCTTCCACACGAGGAAAACTAGATATCCCTTAACAAAGGAACAAGTTAGGATGAGCTTTTGTCTTTCAACTCTCCAAGTTATTGTTTAAGCTCAACCGATTAGTCCAGGATATCCAGCGAAGTTTCTTGGAGAAAGGAGTAGTTCAAATTACCCCTTATTTAGACATTACGGTCAGGTGATAAACCCGGCGATACTTCTTGGAAGACAACCAGAATATCACGAACCACCGATATGCCTTGGAGTTCGAAAGGAATTCTTGCTTTTCAAAGCAACTGATATGAACATGAGAGCTTGGGCATGGACCTAACTATTTGATCAAGAATGTGCACCAGAATGAACGGATTTGGTAACACGGTCAACTTTAAGTAGGGACCGGGTGAACAATAGTGCTAAGAAGGATACTGATGGTTCACAAGTTTTTCAAAGCAATAGAAATTGCTAGGAATATCTGATACACACGTCAAAGCACGAACCCATCACACTCAAGCATTCAAGCTTGGAGAAATGGGGGGAGTGAAAACGTGTAAGAGCATCACTTCACCATTGAGGCCATGAAACTCAACACAACCTCTTGATATATAAGAGTGTGATACTCAAAGGTAGAACAGAATAGAAGCTAGTGAAACTTCTTTAATCTGCGAATTACAAAACTTTGACCTGGTCTTGGAGGTGAACGAGGTACTGGAGTTTGTTTCTCCTGACATTTCAAGGTGGAATGTTTTGACAGAAAACAAGAGCAGCTGCATTGGAGGACTCCAACACCATATGTGACTTGGTTTCCAAACAACAGACGAAATTCGGAAAGCAACTAAAGAGTAGGAACGTACTCTGGAAAATCCTGAGATCACGCTGGATGCACGGGGTAATACCCATGTGTAGAACCCATGCCAAAAGGTTGGTATAGCTGAACCAAGAACAAAGTTATGAGAATCATAAGAACACTCTTGTTGTGATCCTTTTGATTCCTAGAGAAAAACCATGGCTATTGGAGTTGAAATTACCTAGCCATCCTGAGGTGGAACGGATTCTTCAGGATCCAAAGAAACAGAACTTGGGTTAAAGGTCAGCATCCTGTACTGATAGCATGAGCATTACATGGTTAAGAAACCACATGACTCAACTCACCGCAATTCAGCACATTCCGGGACCTTCGGTTCAAGTCCAAGGTTAGAAACCGAGAGAAAGGAGTAACTACTATCTAAGTGTCTTAGAACACTATAAATAGCAATCACGGAGTTATCTTCCAAAAGACAACGATAGCTCCGAAATAGCTTTGAGCAGAGGATAACGGTTACATTCGAGATGAAAAGGAATCTCGAGGTTCAGGATTTAGAACTTTGAAACATGTAGGAATGTGGAATCTGGACAACTCTGAGAGAGGTTGGGATGGAAAGGAAATCTCCCAATTTGATCAAAAGAAAACAGACTGTGGAACACACACGACTCCAGAAACTATAACACTAGGTCAAATTGGGTAAAAACGTCCTTGCCAAAGAAGGCACCTAAGTTTTGAATGACTAGAAGGGATAGCAAAACCTTTTCAAATCCAAAACAGGTAAGAAGACCCAGACTTAGAGCGATACCAGATACAGAGTAAATAGAATCCTAAGAAGGTTTTTCACAATCCATTTGGGAGTTTCAAAGTAGTTTTCACGAACTCTAGACTCGACATCGACCAAGCAATAAGGTTTTCCTACAGGCAGTCCTGCTCTGATACCAAGACTTGTCAGACCCCGGACCCAGAGATATACATACTGTTATGTGCTCCTAGCCATGGACTCACAAGGGCTTCAGGGTTACCAGCCCCGGCCGCAACAAACAACGGCACGCAGACCGGATTCATCGGCACGTAGTCCGGATCCCCGGTCTACTACTCCTTGTATCCATGCTAGTCATAACCAATTATGCATACCCAAGCGTCCACGAGTCGGATGAAACTGAGGGAACGGGACCAAAGTTATACAGAGCTGCTATGTGTCCAGAAAGTGCAACAACAATCGAGGGTTACTGGGGTTACCTCGCCCCAGGCCGATCACATCGACAGGCGGGCTCGGACATGGATCATCGGCTCCACAACCCCTCGACTGCGACAACTATGCAGGCATAGCCAAAACTGTATAACAATGAGCTCGAAACCAACAACCGATCAAAGCAGTACTCTAAACATGAAGCTTTATTAAACAGGTGTTACTAGAGTATAGCTTACAAACAGAGGTCACACGACCCAACATTTCATCAGACAACGGAAAGCAAATTATGTTGCTAATCAACAAGAATCAAAAAGGCCTAAGAGGCCGCAACATAAGGCGACGTCCCAGCCCATAGATTCCAGGCTGCTACCTGGGAACCCCGAACTACTCGTCGATGTCCACGTCGAAACACCACCGAACTGAGGAACTCCACCTGAACCAAGTTGAAGCAAACATGAGTACGGGAGGTACTCAACAAGACTTAGTTAACCTATTATATATCTGCTTCTCTTAGAAAGAGTTATGAAGGTTATTTTTGCGTAAAGCCATCTTTGTTTTCCAAGTTGAGGGAGGAATAGCACGTCTCATGGAGTGTTTTGAAAACTGATGAGGGAGCTACTCAACTACTGATATCATCATCTTTTTAATCCACCAACTCATATCAGCACCTCGTGCTTCAAGGATCACCATCTCCAGTTGTTCCGGTAACTCATGCTACAAGGTAACCCCTCTCGGCATCTCCGAGGAGGCATCCTTCATTCGTTATCAGCAAATTTTAATCATTCCGTTTAGGTTATCTATGATCACAGAATCCGTCACCAAGTCGTCCTTAACCGCGGACACGGCTTTTCGAAAAGATTTAACCCTGCAGGGGTGTACAACTTTAACCACACGTATCAACCAACTCTTAATGCCAGAACGTTGGCACTATTCCGGGAAGTGCCGGCAGATGGAGGTCGACCACGACCTTTCCCTTGCTTCGCCTATTCCATGAGTCGCTCCGAGTAGAGATGGACCGCCAATAGGGAGTGTCCATCTCCTGCCGGGTCTCTATCGTTGTGCGCAATGCTCGACGGTTACCTACCCGCAGAGCGCCGATACATCGCCACGTCCTAGTTTTGAAAAGGTTTTAATATCCCCGCAAATCCAAATGGAAAGCCCGAACTAGGCAACTCATGGAACAAACTAGGCAAGTTGAGACCGAGGGGAATCCAATCCCCGTGTGGATGCACGCTCAGTCTTGGCTCGAAGACGAGAACTCGCTCCTAGGGGCATGAACGAGACAACCACCACAGACCCTCTGTGATCTCGTCATCCACACCTTTAAATCATATAATCAAATTCTCTTAAATTCCACAACATCCTACCATACTAGATTCATTCGTAACTCTGATTCATCAACCGGATGGAGCAGAGATCAAAGACATGTATGACTAAGCATGGCATAATTGAGGCTCTGGCGATACACACAAACAACTCCTACGTCTGCTAGGAGCATTGAGTCATGATATCTGGGTTATGCAAATAAATAGGATAACTCTATCTATTGACTCAAGATACATTGGAATCGTATGCATTTGTACGAGAATCAAAAGTCTTTCGAAATCATATATGGGCAGATAAGAGGTTATGCTTGCCTTGCTTCAATAAAACCAGATAAAGTCTTCAGGAATAAGTGCTTGACTTGTCGGTTAAGATCAAGTATTCGTCATGGAATTGTTGGCCTTCTCTTCGGAGTCGCGTTCTACCGAGGGGGGGGGGGGGAAACAACACCGAAAGAGAAATAACAATCAACACATGGCATCGATGCAATGCGCAATATGTATGCATGAGAAAATTAATGCAATGAAATAAAGCCCTAAGCATGATCGTTGGGTTGCTAGGGTTCGTATGTCAGTTATGAAGTTTTACTGAACTTAACCCGAAACAGACCCTGGAGGGGGTTTCGGGCGATCTTAGAAGTGACTGCAATTTTTATTGCTCAAATGGGTTTGAAAACATCATAACTGGATTGCATTTGTCATTTTGAGCAAAATGGTATATAAATTTTAATTTTCTAATTTTATTGAATAAAAACTTATTTTCTATTTTAAATGATTAAACAATATTAAATAAATGGTCATTTTTGGACTTTCTCAAATATGTTTGAAAATGACATATTCAGATAGTTTACATTTTTATGAACAATTCTTTATTTTTATTTTATTTTTATGATAAACATAATAGAAGTTATTCAATTATTAAGATTAATTCATTTTCTGGAAATAAGAAAAACAGGGATATATGACGTCGTGCTGACGTCACTGTGACGTCAGCCATGGCCGGAATCCCTCTGCTGCCAAACGATCTTGCGATTGGGCGCGAATTGGGCGAAGTGGTTTGGGGCATTTGGGAGAGGGGAGCACGGTGAGCATTTAGGTGGCGGCGCCGCCCGAGTTGGGCCGCCGGAAGCTCGCCGGCGTGCGGCAACCGCGGCGGCGGGACAGCAACCTCCGCAGGAAGAAGCTGCGAGGAGGGACGGGAAGATTGAAGGGCACCAGGAGGCTCACCGGAGCTCGTGGAGCATGATGGGACAGGCGACGAGGCGAGGAAGCGACAGAGCTCGCCGGAATCGCCCATGGAGGCGGCGGCCGGAGACGAGGAGGATGCACCCGATTCGGCTCCTTCCGGTTGTCCTAGCTCGAGTGGCTTCTTGAGGAGGTAGAGGAGACAACGACGGGGCCGATGGTGTGCACGGCAGGGCGCGGGGTTGGCCAGATCGACGGCGGCGTGTCGGCTGGCCGGAGCTAGGGTTTGTTCGGCAGGGGAGGAACACAGAGGGAGAGGGCGCTCGAGGGGATCTGTGTTGTGCTCGATTCATACGTATCCATATGGTTTCCAGGCCTCTACGTCACAAAGGGTCGAGCAGGAGGTGGAGCTCGCCGCTCAACTTCATCCTTCTGGCCGGAGTTGGGAAAGAAAACGGAAAAGAAAAACAAGACGCAGATAACCCCCTGGACTTTCTGGAAAATTACCAAGGGGTCCTTTTCCATTAGAGAACTGAATAGAAAATTGAGATTTGAGGGCCTTTTTGTGAACAGAAAATTTGGCAAAAATAGTATTTGGAAAGCTTATGAAATTTCCAACCTCACCATGTATTGCTTTGGTGAAATTGAAATACTTTTCAGTACAAAATTTTGGAACCCCTTTTAAGTACCATTTGCTGGAAATTTCTCAAACCATTTGAATTCCAAACCAAATTGTTTAAAACATGGTTTAAATTTTTGATTCATGCATGTATGAGATGCCAACAACACCACAACCCTAAATTAGCAAAATTGGGATGTTACAGAAGTCTTATAATCGAAGCTATGCAAGGAGTAGTGATTGCCACACAACGGATGCACATAGAGCTATAAGTGTATGAAAGCTCTCCAATGAAACTAGTGGGGGTGCATCCAACTTGCTTGCTCACGAAGACCTAGCGCACTTTTGAGGAGGATCATCATTGGAATATACAAGCCAAGTTCTATAATGTAAAGTTCCCCACATAGTTATGCAAGTAATAAAATGAAAACTCTCTCCAAACTGAAGTATTGGTGCTAACTAATCACAAGCGTGGAATAAATGATAGTAGTGCTGCCCCCTCTCTCTTTATTTTCTCTCTTTGGCCCTCTCTTTTTTTCTTTGGATTTTTTCTCTTTTTTTTCTTTTTTTATATAACCTCACTGGTAGGGGCAACACTCTATTTTACAATGAATCATCACACTTTTAGTACTCATAGCTGAAACTGAAATATCTGCGGTGTATAAAACTAAATGCTCCTGCCAGTGTAGCAGTATGCAGAATAGCAATGAAACATGTAACAAGTAACATAATGAAGATGGATGTTGTATGGCAATATATCTCGGAATGGCTATGGAAATGCCATGATAAGTAGGTATGGTGGCTGTTTTGAGGAAGATATTTTGGGCTTATGTGTAGGAGAACAAAGTCCTCCCATGGGGTTTGGATGCATTGGCGAAGTTTGCACCAACTCTCATTGTGAGAATGGGCAATGCACAGTACCGAAGATGCTAGCAAATATGGATGGTGGAAGTGCCAGAAAACCGCAACTTAGAACTCACAAGTTAAAAGATTACAACTAGAAATATGATCATACAAGGCATAATGAAAATCACTCCAAGAGGGTCTGTGGAAGTGACAATTCACTGTTGGCTACCCCGACCGTAGCGCGTAACAAAAAGCCATAATGATTGTTATTATTAGAGGAAGTCATATACCATTATACTATCAACTGGGTTTTTCGAGTGTGGCACAGTTTCAAGCTTTTAGACCAAGCATTAATTTTTTTTCCTTACTAAACCATCAGGTTTACCACTAAGCATATTAATATATATAAAAACATCAAATAATCAAGTGAAACAGTTTAATGATCTACATACCATCTACCACATGTAGCATTTTTTATTTCCATCAAACACCAAACAATATATATTTCAACACAAACTCTCCAACTAATATAGCAATGAAACAACAGAGTACTAACATAACTCTACTAGAACTAACAGCTCTGAATAAGAGATGCATGAAAACAGGAGCTAAAAGGATTTGCAACAGCTAGAAGAAAAACTAAGAATACGAGCATGGAAGATACGAGTATTCATCGAAAAAGCGGAGCGTGTCTCTCTCCCACAAAAAGAGTGCTGGGTTCCGAACATATTTATTGCAGCAAAGAAAACTAAAGAAAACAAAACAAAAAACAAATAGACGCTCCAAGTAAAGTGCATATGATGTGACCGAATAAAAAGATAGTTTCACTAGAAGTGACCTGATAAGTTCCTGATGAAGAAGAGGATGCGTTGGGCATCCCCAATATTAGAATCTTTAGTATTATTATAATTTTCTTGGATGAACCATGGGGGCATCCCCAATCTTTGGCTTTTCACTCTTCTTGATCAAATTATATCACCCTCTTCTCTTGACCCTTGAAAATTTCCTTCACACCGAACTCAATGTAATTCTCCTTAGAGGGTTAGTGCACAACCAAAAATTCACATGTTCTCCTTGGAGACAAGCATTATTTTTAGATAAAAGGCCTTTCGCCAACTTTGAATTGACAAGCCAAACAAGGTTCAGTGGTTACGATACATAATGCTGGGAATACAGCTTAGCCAAAAGAAAAAACAACTGCGATAGCAACATGCTGGGCATACAGCTTAGCCTAAAAACGAGAAACGACAACATGCTGGGCATACAGCTTTAGCCAAAGCAGTAACAGATAAGCGACTTCAGGTGAGGTAACATCCCGACGGCTAGGAGCGAAGCTGGAGACAAGATCGGTGAATCGTCTTCAGCTCCGAAGCGATAAGTCTAACATCCTCCTGGTCCTCCCCCCGAAGCGTAGGTGTCCAAAGCTGCAGGAATAAGGTTGTTTTAAACACAATGTCAGCGGGATGGTTAATTATTTTCCCTTCAATTGCATGTTTATTACGGATGTTCCACAGTGCCCAAGATTGAGCCAGGAAAAGTAGCCAGCCGTGTCTAGCCTCTCTAGGATGCGTCGCGCTGATCATGTTTAACCATTGGTGTCTAGAGTTTGGGTTCCAGGCCCTCCCTAGGGCCTGTTGCGCCACACTCCAGGAAAACGAGGCTAGAGAACAAGCGAAGAAGATGTGGTCTGCAGTTTCGGGGGCTGCGCAGACCATGCAAAGGCCATTCGAGGGGCCCTGTCGAGTAGCAATTTGGTCGCCGGATGGAAGTCTATCTAACATAAACTGCCATGCGAAGACTATTAATACTTTTTAAACATTAGCTACAACCACTGATGTTTTGTGGAGCAAAGAAATCCACTCAACATAGTAAAAGAGAGAATGCAACTAAAAATACAGAATCTGTCAAAACCAGAATAGTCTATAAAGACGAATTTTTTTTAGGCCACTTACGTTGCTCAAATCGAAAAATGAAAAGCTAGAATTGTTTTCGGAATTAGCTGAGGAATAAGCACAAAATTTTGCAGGTCATTTTGACCATTCTGTGAATTTTCACGAATTTAACGAAGGACATCAGAAATCTGTTTCCTACGTAGAAATCCAAATCTAACCTCAACTTTCACTAGAGACTTTACTTGGCACAACAAATGCGAGAAAATAAAGATACAAAGGAGTTGCTACAGAAGTAAACAACACCTTGACTCAAATAAAACAGAGATAAACAAAACAAAATAAAACCATGGGTTATCTCCCAAGAAGTGATTTTCTTTAACGCCTTCTAGCTAAGCCTAGAAAACTAGAATCAAGTATTTTCAAGTGAAAAAAGCATCCAAATCAATAATTTTCTCCAAAACACCACTTGTAGCAGTTGGTACTTTAGGTACCCCTGAAGATGATTAAACATGCAAATCACTTTTAGTTTCACTAAAATTTTTACCAATTTTAAGCACATTTGGGGGGTTTTGGTTTAGGCGGCTTGGGGACATACATAAATTTTTGCTCTTTTCCCATAAAAGCTTTCTCCCTCTTAAACTTAAAAAATAAAAAAAGTTGAACTTAAAGTTTCCATAGCCTCCTCTAGTTTTCCAATACTAATGTTTTGATTATCATGGGTATTGCTAGCCTCTAAAACAATAATTCTCTTATTGATACTTACTATTGATTCATTAACTTTGCTAGCATTATCAAGGAAATTTGGCAAATTTTCTCCATAGAGTTCAGTTTTTTTATAACATCATCTATAGTGATCTCAGTTTTAACGAATTTGGTAGGTGGTGTTCCAACTAAACTTTCAATTAAATTGCAGGCTTCTAAAGCAGGAGTTCCCAGAAAATTACCACCTGTAAGAGTGTCTAGAACATACCTATAACAGCTAGTAATACCAACATAAAATTCCTAAGGAGGATCAAGGTAGAATATTTTTTAGTACATGTATGATGAGAATAACTTATTCTATACCAAGCATCTTTCAAACTTTCTCCCCCTTGTTGCTTAAAAGAACAAACCTCAACTTCAGGAATACTCATTTTAGCAAGATTAAAACGGGATAAAAATAACAACTAGAATAAGAACTATTTTCTTGTGTGTTTTTGATATAGAGAAGCAAACAAGACAAAATAAAATAAACTAAGCAAAACAAAAACAAAGTAAAGAGATTGGAGGTGAGAGATTCCCCTTGCAGAATTCCTCTTCCTCCCCGGCAACGGTGCTAGAAATTACTTGATGGGGGTTGATGCTCTTGTTGGGAGACCCCAAGTGGAAGGTATGAAGAGCACAACAACAATTTTTTCCTCAGAAACCAAGGTTGAATCGACCAGTAGGAGAAAGAAATCACTTCCGAAGGTTGATGTAGCTGATGTTGGCAGGGCGCACTATCGGTTCAGCAGCAACGTGGAATCTAAACAACAAAATCAGATTACTTTGACCCAACGAAGCAGTGAGGTTGTCAATCTCACCGGTTTTGCTGAAATAAAGGATTAGACGTATAGTGTGGAAAGTAGTACTTCTTTGCATTAGATGAAAGAGAACAATAATTGCAGTAGTAAAACAGTGGTTGAAGTGGTTGTATATCAGTGTAAAGAAATGGACAGGGGGTCCATAGTTCACTAGAGTGTCCCTCCAAAACAGATAGATAACATGCTGGGTAAACAAATTACAGCTGGGCAATCGACAGATGTAAAGGATGCACCGTAGTGCATATGCATGACATAATGATTACTATGTGATTCATGCGGGCATTACAACAAGATAAATAGACTGTTATCCAACTGCATCTATGACTAATAATCCACCCTCAGAGTGTCATCCGAGAAAACTTTGAGTATGAAATTGCAAGCAAAGATAATTGCATTAAGTAAACTGTGTAATGTAAACAATAAAATCATCCTTAGAAAAAGCATTGTTGTTTTCTCCCTAATGGCAAAAACACATCCCCCACCCATTATGTTTCTGTCACTCGAGCGTGAGTGAAAGGGAGGCATGAACCCACTATTGAGCATAAATACTCCCTCTTGGAGTTAGAAGCATCAACTTGGCCAGAACATCTACTAGTAACGGAGAGCATGCAAGAGCATAAATAACATACACATGAAAGAACATGATAGATTGATAATCACTGGACATAGAATTCAATATTCATCATATCCCAGCAAACACAACATGTAGCATTACAATAAGATGGTCTTGATCATGTTAGGCAGTGATACGTCCATTTTCATTTTTTTATATTGTTATTTTCTGTTATTCATCGATATATTTCATGTTATGATGCATCACTAATGTTATTTTATCTTATTTTGCATGTTTCATAATTTTTGGAGAATAAACACCGGAATCGGAAATCTGATGGAAAAAAGCACCATCGAGATACCCTATTTCAGAAGTTCAGAAGAAGAGGGGAGACACCGGAGATGTCTTAGAGTTCAGAGGAGGCGGATAGCCAGAAGGGGAGCATGAGGGGGGCCGGCAGTGGCCCACACAATGAGGTGGCGCGCCCCCCTTGGCCGCGCCGACAGGTGGTGTGACCATCCTGGCCCACCTCTGGTCGATCCCTTTCGCGTACTTGACCCCCAGGAAACCCTAAGACCCATACTATCATCAAAAATATTCCGCCGCCGCCTCGGGGTGAAAAACACCAGAGAGAGAAAAGCTCTCCGGCAGGGAGAAATCTGTTGGGGAAATTCCTCTCCGGAGAGGGGAAATCATCGCCATCGTCACCGTCATCGCTCTGGGCATCATCAAGATCGTCATCGTTATCATCGTCACCACCAGCACCATCACCCTCATCATCCACCTTCATCCCGCTGTAAAAATTAGGGGCCTCTATCGTTGTTTTACATTAGATCTCTCTCCCGGTGTGGATTACTTGTTAGTAGTTGATGCTTGTGATATTTATCGGTGTTAGCACTTTATGACCAGATTGTTTTTATCCATTATATCACCTCTGATTATGATCCATATGATGTCTGTGGAGTAGTTCGTTTAGTTCTTGAGGTCATGGGAGAAGTCATGATGTTAGTAGTGAAGTTATGTGAAGTATTATCTCGTGGTTCGGTATTTAAGTTGTGGTGCTATTCTTCTAGTGGTGTCATGTGAACATCGACTACATGATACATCACCTTTATGGGCCTAGGAGGATGCATTGTGTATTTTCTACTAATTGTGGGGTTGCCCGAGTGACAGAAACATAAACCCCCGTTTGGAAACCAATGCACCAGGGAGCGCAGAATCCCGGAGATTTAAGGCTGTGGTTAGATTTATCTTAATTACTTTCTTGTATTTGCGGATGCTTATGAGTGGTATAATCACAAGTATGTATTATTCATAGTTGGGCGGTGCATTAGCATAGGTTCACCCACACAACACTTCATGAACCAATGGATATTAATCAACCGTAACGAAGCGAAAGGACTTGACGAAATTCCCATGTGTCCTCGAGAATGTTTGGTAGTCATAAGTAATACAACCGGCTTGTCCTTTGCTCTCAAAAGGATTGGGCCACTCGCTGCAATATTATTTACTCGCACTTTATTTATCTGCTATATCAAAAACCTCCAGAACCCCGTTTGCCAGTGTTTATAGTGAATCCTCTATCCAACCTGCTTGTCAACACCTTCTGCTCCTCGTTGGGTTCGACACTCTTATTTATCGAAAGTACTACGATACACCCCCTATACTTGTGGGTCATCAAGATTATTTTCTGGCGCCGTTGTCGGGGAGTGAAGCGCTATTGGTAAGTGGAACTGGTAAGATAAACTTTTACTGTGAGTGCTATTTTATTTCTGTCTGCTATTTTATTTCATTATGGAGAATACTTTTGGTTCTCTGTTTCGGGGTACTTCTACCATTAATACTAGGGTAGTAGCTAACCCTTTAGCTGCAGATTTAGATCCTTATAAAATACCTATGAAAATTGTTGGACGTGTTATGGATAAATGCTATTATGGTGATGGAACTGCCTATTTCGGTGATCATTTGCTCTTTATACATGAATTATGCGAGTTATTCAGGCGTGCATGTATTATAATGGATCAAGTTAAAAGGAAATTATTTTCCTTATCACTGAAAGGAAGAGCCACTTAATGGTTCAAATTACTGAAGAATGGTGAATCTATTGGATGGGAGGAAATTGTTCCTCTCTTTTATTCTAAATTCTATCCTCCTAGTGAGATTCATAAAGACCAGAATCAAATACATAATTTCTGGCCTCATGACGGAGAGAATATTGCCCAAGCGTGGGGGATAATGAAGTTATTAATGCTCAAATGTCCCGCTCATGAACTCCCGCGTAATATTGTTATCAATAACTTTTATGCAAGGCTTTCTCTTTATGATAAGGATTTATTGGATGCTTCTTGTTCTGGATCATTCACGTATGAAGGAAGAAGCTAAATAGGATCTTGTTGCTACACCTTGATGGTGCCTTGACGGGGAGACTTCTTGATGATGATGAATTTTAAGTCCCCGACAACGGCGCCAGCAATTCTTTGCTATGGATGGTGTGTTGGGAACCCCAAGAGGAGGGTGTGATGAGTGCAGAGGTAAGAATTTCCCTTAGTTAAGAACCAAGGTTATCAATCCAGTAGGAGAAAGAGGATCTTCGAAAGGTTGATGCCACTGATGGTGGTGATGGCGCCTCACCGGTGTCAGCAACAACACGGAACCTGCACATAACACAACCAAAATACTTTGTCCCAACGGTACAGTGAGGTTGTCAATCTCACCGGTCTTGCTGAAAACAAAGATTAGACGTATAGTGTGGAAAATGGTGTAAGCTTGCAGTAAGTAAAGAAAGCAGGTGTAACAGCCCAAGTATGAAAACCTACCAATTAGAATGTTTGATTTCTTGTTTATTAAAGTATTGCATCATGTCATCATATTGTTTCCATGTTGTTTGCATTTGTTTCTTATTTGTTGCATTTGTTCCTTTTGTTTTGCATCTGTTATTCTTTGTTTTCACAATGAAAATCAAACAATTCCAACTGCCTTGTTTTCATACTTGCTCTGTTACAACTTTTGGAATAAAAATAACAAATAAAAACAACTCCTTGTTGTCATTTTATGTCATAGTTATCAATTACTAAAATGGTGCTTCTATTTCAAACAAATAACTCCCAAATTGTTTTCAAACTCAAATCTCAAACAACACTCAATTGGAATTATAAAATTGCCCACAACAATCTAACCTTTTGTTCTAAGCTAAAATAGGGTTCACCCTATTGAAGGTTGGTTTCATTTATAAGCACCTAATAATCAATTTTAACCCCAATTTGAATTAACTACAAACAATATTTTAAAGTTTGAACTTTGGAAAATAAAAGTTAGCATTTTGTTTGCTATTAACCTAACTAACTTAACCTAATTTTTCTAACCTTTTTACTAACTCAAAAACTCATCTTTTCCTTCCTTTGGGTTTTCTACAAAAAAAAAAATAAAACAATCAGAAATTGTAAAAAGAATAACTGGTTTAGAGGGGGGAGAAAGCACAGCCCACCTAACCAGCCCAACAAACCTAGCCCAGTACCCTTTCCCTGTGTCTTCTTCCTCGTGGCTGAGGTCACCACAGTACGAACCCCATCAGCACCGTGCGATCCCTTCTCCCCTCCTCAGATGCTTGCCGTACCCATGCCTCCCCCTCCATAAAGCTCCACCTTCCCCTCTGCTCGAACCCTAGAAACCCTAGAGCCCCTCTTTCTTCCCTGCCGCCGCCCTCCTCTTCTCCCTGCTCCCTCTGCTCTGTATTCTGAAACTCTGAAACGCACCGAACACCTCCTCGTCGCCGTCAGACCGCCGGCCTCCACAGCCACCTCGAGGAGCGGCCGGGCGTGGGAATGGAGCCGCCCCGCTCCCCTCGTCCTCCCGGTGCCCTCGGTTCCCGCCGGGAGCCCCCGGAGCTCCGGCGCCGTCCGCCCCAAGGCGGCCATCGCCCTGCCTGCTGCTCGACGTGCTGCGCGGAACCAGCCCCGACCGCATCCTTCCAGCGCCTCGAGGTGAGGTCCCACCTCTCTCCTTCCCTCCGCTCCCCTTCCTCCTCTCGCATCTCCCTGCCTCCCCTCCACCACGCGCAGCACCGCCCGGCGCCCCATGGCCGCAGCGATCGTTGCTCTCTGTCGAGTTACAGGAAAGGAAGCGAACGCATCTTCAGTTTGGAGACAGATCCCGCGAAACGCCACCTTAAGTCCCCTCGCTTCCCCCTACTGCCACCAAAGCTTCAGTACCGTAGTGGTAGCAAACCGTGCACGCAAGCCCGAGGTCCCTGGGTCGAGTCCCCCAGCACCCACCTTTTCTGCCTACTTTTTTCCTATTTAGATTCAGTGCAAGTTTCTGAACCATATCCCCCCGGAGCCCCCCTTGCTATCACCAACACCTCACCAGCCTACTGGTTGTGTTCCCCTTGGCGCATCAGAAGGTGCAGGGATCAAATCCCACCCCCTGCACATTTAAAAACCATTTTATTTTGCAATAATTTGGTCACAAAACTTTCTGGTATTCACACCTAGGCCCTTGCAAGTTATTCTAGTCCCTGTAAAAATTTTTCCTAAGTCCCTAGATCATAAAAAATGGCAGATTTGCACTATATCTTGTAAATAGCATAATAAAATCATTTTAGCTCCAAATCCAACAATTTTGATATGTTTTCAATACCAAATTAAATGTTCTATCCAAATATAAAATTTGTTTACTGTTTTGAATATTTTAAATTGGTGCAATATTTGAAAACTTGTCAAATTCACTTAAATTTGCAAAATTCATAACTTGTTCATAAAAATTCCAAATTTCACAAACCAAATATGTTTTCCAATCAACTTTTCATGTACTTTCCAAATATAAATTTTGTTTGCTGTTTTGAATAATTTAAATTGCTGAAAACAACTGTTTCTTAATTATTGTATTTAAAATTGCCAAAATAATAACTTGCTCATTTTAAATCCAATTTCCACAAATGAAATATGTTTTCCATGCAAAATTAAACCATATTTCCAAATATAAAATTTGTTTCATGTTTTGAATAATTAAACTTGGTTAAATAATTTAATCCTTGTTTAATTCATTTAAAATTGTTAATTTCATAACTTGATCAAATCAAATTCTTTTGGGACATATAAAATATGTTTTCCAACCACAAAAGTATAAACTTTGCAAATATGAATCTCACTTAATGTTTTGAACAAATAAAAATTCATTTAAGTTCATGTTTGAATTAAATTCATTTAATTCTTGTTTAACTTGTTTAATTCCTAAATAAATCATTTGAAAATCCTTTTTCAACAAGTGAAACATGTATTCCAACTAAAATCTTGTTTTCTTTTCAATTATAAACTTTGTTATCTATTTTGAACATTTAAAATTGGTGAAAAACAACAAATGCTTGTGTGACACCTTTAAGTAACCAAAATTTCCTAACTTGATGAATGAATTTCCAAACTTGCTAAACCTTATTTCCATTTGCTTCTATTGTTGTTATTTTGCTGTTTTCCTCATCCATGCATCATGCTAATCCACTTTCATATAATGATTAGTTGTAAAACAATTAATTCAACCATAATTCATGGGCTTTCCATATGCAATCCAATTGCATATGGGTCCATTTAATCCTGTTTCTATCTTGTCAACTATTTCCTTTTGGATGCATCAATTAAACTGTCATGCATCATCTTTGGTTGTGCACCTATGCCATGATAATGATTGTTTATCTTTCTGCATTGCCTGTTTGCTTCTTCTCGGATACACGACGACGTTGAGACCGACGATACTTACGACATCCCTTCTAAGGATTTAGCTCAGTACCAGGCTACTGGGTTTTGCAGGCAAGTTATCACTCACATGAACCACCGTGTTCCTTTCAACATTGGTTACCGATACTTTCCGTTGCTCTTTTCTGCTAGCCTTATTAGTAGTTGTTCTGTTACGAACCCATCACATGAATCCCTTAAACCTGATATTGCCTCATCTCCCTTCCTACAACCCATTGTTTGAGCCAGTGTCTTACTAGCATGCTTAGGTTGCTTTTGCTCGAGTCTGTTACCCGTTACTTCTGTTACTACTTCAATTATGTTCTGGGGGCTCGATGTTTAATCAATCAATCATGCTAATGTTATATGCTTAATAATAAATTTGATGATAAGGCACCGGCAGGAGGCCCATGAGAGGTTTTGAAGCCTGCTAGTGTCGACCCTAATAGGAAAAGGGTCTTGTCTACTGATCCATGATGAGCGCACTACCCGCATTTGGGAAGCGAGTATGGGCGCCCCCCTCAACTTGACCTGATTCGCATCTCGTCCAAATCGCCTCATTTAGTTCGTGTTTTCCATTTGCCGCATGCATGTTTTTGCGAGCCCAGGCCAGGGTGGAACTTTTGTAGTCGGCATATAGGGGGACACGTTCTTAGAGTGCTATGAGGGTCCATTTTCTTCTGGGCTCGATTAGCCGTGCGCCCAAGGTTCTTTGGGCTTGATGCGAAGAATGGTTGGTTGTGTAGAGTACCCCGCTTGGTGGAAGTGCATTTCCATCTGGCGGGTTATTCTTGAGTGTACGGCCAAATTGGTGCAACCCTGCAGGGATAATCTTCTCGAGAAGCCGTGTTTTCCGCGGTTATGGATTACTTGGTGAAAGTACTGGCTAACAAGTACTCAGGACAACTTAAACATAATGATCAAACATGTTACACCCAATGATTAATAACTTGACTAGTAATAGGTGGATGACACAATAACTTGATTCACCTTTAATACAACTGTGTGAGTTATCCTCGGATTGCTTCTTTGGATAAGGGGCGAGATCCAGGATGGGTTTGTTTGAAGTTATCTTTCAGTTGGTTACAATCCTCGATCTTATCTCCTTTCTGTTAGCCGGCAGTTGTAGTATGTTTCTGTAGTTGGTTAGCGCAGCCAGTTGCAGCATCTTTCATACCCCTTTCCTTCCGTTGAACCCAAGGCATCCGTGCTTGGTGTTGACGGGTTACACTTTGGTGAACTGTGAGTCTTGCTTGCCAGTACGTTTATGTACTGACCCCTTTGGGGCTGTGGTTTACGCAGACGACGTTTCCGAGGATCTACATGGTGGCTACTATGTGGAGTATGACGAGACTGCTGACGAGTAGATAGCGGACCCGGGCAGGATCCGAGACTTCGTGGATGGGCTCCGTCTGTTTGTTTCCGGCCTCTTAGGCCTATTTGGTCCTTGTCTGTACTCAGACATGTTGAATGCTTCCGCTGTATTGTAATGATGTATTGTTGGGGCATGTGCCCTCTGAATGATTGTATTTGCTATCTCTGCTCTAATGAGAGCCATTTGCAAGTTATTTCAATCTTTTGTGTCGTAGAGATCTGTTGTGATATCAGTTGTTCAACGCCGTTGACGTACCATGTGTGTATGGTTTGAAGTACGTCGACGGAAGTGCCTTTGATCTCTAGTGGATAGTTTACATCGACGATGGAATAGCAGGGCTTGTGTTGTCGCGCATAAGCGCAGGCCTACCAGGAAGCTGGGACGTGGGAGCAGTTATGCCCCATAATCCAAGCATCTGCTATCCAGTTCGTACGGTGAGTATCCCCTAGAAATCAGGGTGCGACAAATGGTATCAGAGCCTGTCTGCCTGTAGGATCCCTTTTTACTGGTCGCAGTTGAGTCTAGAAACTATTTTGTAGCTATATAGGAAAAATGAAACGTGAGAGTAGGAATTCTGTTCTTTTTCTTCTTTTCCCCACCCTCCCTCCCTTTTCTGGTAAGGAAGTGCAACGTTGATTTTTCCCTTCTCATCTAAACTTTCGAGTTAGGATTTCACGAATCCTTGTTTCTCTAGGATGGTTATATCTACTAGACCATAGGAAGGGAGGTGGTTGTGACATGATTTATCATGTTGCCTACTCACGATTGAGAACGGAGGCGTGTAAGCCCCGGAAGAAAATCCTCTATTCCTTAAGCAGTAGATAATGATCCTTTAGAAGCCCGGATGGGTTTTTCCGTAGTACCTCAGGAGTTTGTTCTCGTTTTCCCCGATGTTGATATTCTGTTCTTCTCAACATCCTTTTCGTCCGTTGAAATCTTGTTGTTGTTTTCCATTTCAGTTATTCTACCGGCGTCTAATCAAAGTTTCCCCGTTCATCTCCTAAACTCTATTCCAATTAAAGTGTTATTTGATACCGGAGCATCACATTCCTTTGTGTCAACAATCTTTTCCACAACATACAACCCAATTCTGGTTCCACTAAGCAATCAAATCACCGTTCACTCTCCGGAATCTCAAATGTTGACTTCCAAGTTCAGTCATAGAAATCAAATTCTAAATGGGAGGCCACATATTCCTCGTTACTCTCATGTTGATGATTCTGACATTGATGTTATTCTTGGTGTTGCATTGATGTCAATAACTCTGTTCCACCCTTATTACAGATAGTCTATTCTCCAAATGAGTCAAATCCTATCCAGCTATACACCCTCGATGCAAAACCTCTCCCTTTACTTGAAAATGTTCCGGTGGTTTCCAAATTCCCTGACATCCTTCCAGAAGAGTTGCCAGGAATTCCTATCGTTTTGAACTTCCAGAAAAACTATCCAATGTGCACGATGTGTTTCACGTGACACAGCTCAAGTGGATATTCCCAAGAAGTATCCTGACCATTTCTTTTCTCAGTAGGAATCTCGGGGCGCGATTCCTTCAAGGGGGGGCGTTTTGTAACAGCCCAAGTATGAAAACCTACCAATTAGAATGTTTGATTTCTTGTTTATTAAAGTATTGCATCATGTCATCATATTGTTTCCATGTTGTTTGCATTTGTTTCTTATTTGTTGCATTTGTTCCTTTTGTTTTGCATCTGTTATTCTTTGTTTTCACAATGAAAATCAAACAATTCCAACTGCCTTGTTTTCATACTTGCTCTGTTACAACTTTTGGAATAAAAATAACAAATAAAAACAACTCCTTGTTGTCATTTTATGTCATAGTTATCAATTACTAAAATGGTGCTTCTATTTCAAACAAATAACTCCCAAATTGTTTTCAAACTCAAATCTCAAACAACACTCAATTGGAATTATAAAATTGCCCACAACAATCTAACCTTTTGTTCTAAGCTAAAATAGGGTTCACCCTATTGAAGGTTGGTTTCATTTATAAGCACCTAATAATCAATTTTAACCCCAATTTGAATTAACTACAAACAATATTTTAAAGTTTGAACTTTGGAAAATAAAAGTTAGCATTTTGTTTGCTATTAACCTAACTAACTTAACCTAATTTTTCTAACCTTTTTACTAACTCAAAAACTCATCTTTTCCTTCCTTTGGGTTTTCTACAAAAAAAAAAATAAAACAATCAGAAATTGTAAAAAGAATAACTGGTTTAGAGGGGGGAGAAAGCACAGCCCACCTAACCAGCCCAACAAACCTAGCCCAGTACCCTTTCCCTGTGTCTTCTTCCTCGTGGCTGAGGTCACCACAGTACGAACCCCATCAGCACCGTGCGATCCCTTCTCCCCTCCTCAGATGCTTGCCGTACCCATGCCTCCCCCTCCATAAAGCTCCACCTTCCCCTCTGCTCGAACCCTAGAAACCCTAGAGCCCCTCTTTCTTCCCTGCCGCCGCCCTCCTCTTCTCCCTGCTCCCTCTGCTCTGTATTCTGAAACTCTGAAACGCACCGAACACCTCCTCGTCGCCGTCAGACCGCCGGCCTCCACAGCCACCTCGAGGAGCGGCCGGGCGTGGGAATGGAGCCGCCCCGCTCCCCTCGTCCTCCCGGTGCCCTCGGTTCCCGCCGGGAGCCCCCGGAGCTCCGGCGCCGTCCGCCCCAAGGCGGCCATCGCCCTGCCTGCTGCTCGACGTGTTGCGCGGAACCAGCCCCGACCGCATCCTTCCAGCGCCTCGAGGTGAGGTCCCACCTCTCTCCTTCCCTCCGCTCCCCTTCCTCCTCTCGCATCTCCCTGCCTCCCCTCCACCACGCGCAGCACCGCCCGGCGCCCCATGGCCGCAGCGATCGTTGCTCTCTGTCGAGTTACAGGAAAGGAAGCGAACGCATCTTCAGTTTGGAGACAGATCCCGCGAAACGCCACCTTAAGTCCCCTCGCTTCCCCCTACTGCCACCAAAGCTTCAGTACCGTAGTGGTAGCAAACCGTGCGCGCAAGCCCGAGGTCCCTGGGTCGAGTCCCCCAGCACCCACCTTTTCTGCCTACTTTTTTCCTATTTAGATTCAGTGCAAGTTTCTGAACCATATCCCCCCGGAGCCCCCCTTGCTATCACCAACACCTCACCAGCCTACTGGTTGTGTTCCCCTTGGCGCATCAGAAGGTGCAGGGATCAAATCCCACCCCCTGCACATTTAAAAACCATTTTATTTTGCAATAATTTGGTCACAAAACTTTCTGGTATTCACACCTAGGCCCTTGCAAGTTATTCTAGTCCCTGTAAATTTTTTTCCTAAGTCCCTAGATCATAAAAAATGGCAGATTTGCACTATATCTTGTAAATAGCATAATAAAATCATTTTAGCTCCAAATCCAACAATTTTGATATGTTTTCAATACCAAATTAAATGTTCTATCCAAATATAAAATTTGTTTACTGTTTTGAATATTTTAAATTGGTGCAATATTTGAAAACTTGTCAAATTCACTTAAATTTGCAAAATTCATAACTTGTTCATAAAAATTCCAAATTTCACAAACCAAATATGTTTTCCAATCAACTTTTCATGTACTTTCCAAATATAAATTTTGTTTGCTGTTTTGAATAATTTAAATTGCTGAAAACAACTGTTTCTTAATTATTGTATTTAAAATTGCCAAAATAATAACTTGCTCATTTTAAATCCAATTTCCACAAATGAAATATGTTTTCCATGCAAAATTAAACCATATTTCCAAATATAAAATTTGTTTCATGTTTTGAATAATTAAACTTGGTTAAATAATTTAATCCTTGTTTAATTCATTTAAAATTGTTAATTTCATAACTTGATCAAATCAAATTCTTTTGGGACATATAAAATATGTTTTCCAACCACAAAAGTATAAACTTTGCAAATATGAATCTCACTTAATGTTTTGAACAAATAAAAATTCATTTAAGTTCATGTTTGAATTAAATTCATTTAATTCTTGTTTAACTTGTTTAATTCCTAAATAAATCATTTGAAAATCCTTTTTCAACAAGTGAAACATGTATTCCAACTAAAATCTTGTTTTCTTTTCAATTATAAACTTTGTTATCTATTTTGAACATTTAAAATTGGTGAAAAACAACAAATGCTTGTGTGACACCTTTAAGTAACCAAAATTTCCTAACTTGATGAATGAATTTCCAAACTTGCTAAACCTTATTTCCATTTGCTTCTATTGTTGTTATTTTGCTGTTTTCCTCATCCATGCATCATGCTAATCCACTTTCATATAATGATTAGTTGTAAAACAATTAATTCAACCATAATTCATGGGCTTTCCATATGCAATCCAATTGCATATGGGTCCATTTAATCCTGTTTCTATCTTGTCAACTATTTCCTTTTGGATGCATCAATTAAACTGTCATGCATCATCTTTGGTTGTGCACCTATGCCATGATAATGATTGTTTATCTTTCTGCATTGCCTGTTTGCTTCTTCTCGGATACACGACGACGTTGAGACCGACGATACTTACGACATCCCTTCTAAGGATTTAGCTCAGTACCAGGCTACTGGGTTTTGCAGGCAAGTTATCACTCACATGAACCACCGTGTTCCTTTCAACATTGGTTACCGATACTTTCCGTTGCTCTTTTCTGCTAGCCTTATTAGTAGTTGTTCTGTTACGAACCCATCACATGAATCCCTTAAACCTGATATTGCCTCATCTCCCTTCCTACAACCCATTGTTTGAGCCAGTGTCTTACTAGCATGCTTAGGTTGCTTTTGCTCGAGTCTGTTACCCGTTACTTCTGTTACTACTTCAATTATGTTCTGGGGGCTCGATGTTTAATCAATCAATCATGCTAATGTTATATGCTTAATAATAAATTTGATGATAAGGCACCGGCAGGAGGCCCATGAGAGGTTTTGAAGCCTGCTAGTGTCGACCCTAATAGGAAAAGGGTCTTGTCTACTGATCCATGATGAGCGCACTACCCGCATTTGGGAAGCGAGTATGGGCGCCCCCCTCAACTTGACCTGATTCGCATCTCGTCCAAATCGCCTCATTTAGTTCGTGTTTTCCATTTGCCGCATGCATGTTTTTGCGAGCCCAGGCCAGGGTGGAACTTTTGTAGTCGGCATATAGGGGGACACGTTCTTAGAGTGCTATGAGGGTCCATTTTCTTCTGGGCTCGATTAGCCGTGCGCCCAAGGTTCTTTGGGCTTGATGCGAAGAATGGTTGGTTGTGTAGAGTACCCCGCTTGGTGGAAGTGCATTTCCATCTGGCGGGTTATTCTTGAGTGTACGGCCAAATTGGTGCAACCCTGCAGGGATAATCTTCTCGAGAAGCCGTGTTTTCCGCGGTTATGGATTACTTGGTGAAAGTACTGGCTAACAAGTACTCAGGACAACTTAAACATAATGATCAAACATGTTACACCCAATGATTAATAACTTGACTAGTAATAGGTGGATGACACAATAACTTGATTCACCTTTAATACAACTGTGTGAGTTATCCTCGGATTGCTTCTTTGGATAAGGGGCGAGATCCAGGATGGGTTTGTTTGAAGTTATCTTTCAGTTGGTTACAATCCTCGATCTTATCTCCTTTCTGTTAGCCGGCAGTTGTAGTATGTTTCTGTAGTTGGTTAGCGCAGCCGGTTGCAGCATCTTTCATACCCCTTTCCTTCCGTTGAACCCAAGGCATCCGTGCTTGGTGTTGACGGGTTACACTTTGGTGAACTGTGAGTCTTGCTTGCCAGTACGTTTATGTACTGACCCCTTTGGGGCTGTGGTTTACGCAGACGACGTTTCCGAGGATCTACATGGTGGCTACTATGTGGAGTATGACGAGACTGCTGACGAGTAGATAGCGGACCCGGGCAGGATCCGAGACTTCGTGGATGGGCTCCGTCTGTTTGTTTCCGGCCTCTTAGGCCTATTTGGTCCTTGTCTGTACTCAGACATGTTGAATGCTTCCGCTGTATTGTAATGATGTATTGTTGGGGCATGTGCCCTCTGAATGATTGTATTTGCTATCTCTGCTCTAATGAGAGCCATTTGCAAGTTATTTCAATCTTTTGTGTCGTAGAGATCTGTTGTGATATCAGTTGTTCAACGCCGTTGACGTACCATGTGTGTATGGTTTGAAGTACGTCGACGGAAGTGCCTTTGATCTCTAGTGGATAGTTTACATCGACGATGGAATAGCAGGGCTTGTGTTGTCGCGCATAAGCGCAGGCCTACCAGGAAGCTGGGACGTGGGAGCAGTTATGCCCCATAATCCAAGCATCTGCTATCCAGTTCGTACGGTGAGTATCCCCTAGAAATCAGGGTGCGACAGCAGGGAACTGTAGTGGGTTGTTTAATAGTGTAGGAAAATGGACCGGGGTTCATAGGTTCACTAATGGTGTCTCTCCATAAAAGATAGCATGCTGGGTGAACAAATTACAGCTGGGCAATTGACAAATAGAGGTTGCACCGTCGTGCACATTCGTGACATGATGACTACTATGATATTTAGTGCGGGCATTACAAAAATATACATAGACCGTAATCCAACCGCATCTATGATTAATAATCCACCCTCAGGTTATCATCCGAACCCCCTTAGGTATTAAGTTGCAAGCAACAGATAATCACATTAAGCAATGTGTGTAATGTAAGCAATGATTGTGCACGCGGGCACTCACACCACTGTTTTCTCCCTAGTGGCAACAACACATCCTCCCCCGTCACGTTTCTATCACTCGAGCACAGGCAATAAGGAGGCATGAACCCAACAATCGAGCATAAATACTCCCTCTTGGAGTCACTAGCAACTACTTGGCCAGAGCAACCACTAGCAACAGAAAGCATGCAAGATCGCAAATAACATATGCAATAAAGACTATAATTAACTTGGCATAAGTTCAATATTCATCGGATCCCAGAAACACAACACATAGAATTACATAAGAACAATCTCAATCATGCTAGGCAGCTCACGAGATCTAAACATTGAGGCATGGGAGGAGAAGACAACCATCTAGCTACTGATATGGACCCGTAGTACAAGGATGAACTACTCACGCATCCCTCCGGAGGCAGGCATGGTGATGAAGAGGCCTCCGGTGATGATCTCCTCTCCGACAGGGTGCCGAGAGACAGCTTCAGAACCCCGTGATCTAGGGTTGACAACGACGGCGGCTGCGGAACTTTTCGGGGATTTTTGATCAGGTGCTTAGGGTTTTCCTTCGGAGGGGAATTAATAGGCGAAAGGGCATTGTCGGTGGGCCACCAGGGTGGCCTCACCACCCCCAGGCGCGGCCAAGGGGGGGCCGCGCCTGGCTATGGTGAGGCCCCCCTGGTGCCCATCTTTGACTCCTCTTCGGACTTCTGGATGCTTCTGGGGAAAATAGGAACTTCAGGATTTATGGGGTCCAATTCCGAGAATATTTCCAGAACAACTTTTCTGAAATAAAAAACAGCAGAAAACAGGGAACTGGAACTTGGCATCTTGTTAATAGGTTTGTCCCAGAAAACGTGTAAAAATGCTATAAAGAAGGGAGAAAACATGTAGCAATTGGCATAATATCAACATGGAACATCAAAAATTATAAAGAAGGTCTTGATTCTCAATTTTTTGCAAACTGTCTTAAAGCTTCTGCCTCCTATCTTGATATTCTGAAAAAGGATTATCACAAGTATCATGCACCTTATAAAGATATTGTTCCTGCTAGTAATGTAGAAGTGCATGCTGTTAATCCTGCTGTTCCTGAGACTTATGTTGAAAAAATGCCTTTCCCTGCTAAGGTGAAAGAACACTCTATGGTGTCTAGTGTGGTTAATAAGAGTAGTAAGAAATCTATTGAACCTGATGAACAAATAACTGTTGAACCTGCTGTAGCAATAGTAAAAGATCTTGTTTGTGGAAATGTAGAGGATGAACACATTGTTTTCTGTGAGGATGCTTCTAATATTGTTTCCCATCCTCGTAGACCTAAGAAAACTAGTGTTCCTATGCTTTATGTTAAGATTGGTGATCATTGCTATTATGGTTTGTGTGATAATGGTGCTAGTTCTAGTGCTATTCCTTATGATCTCTATAAAGAAATTATGCATGAAATTGGTTCTTGTGAGCTTGAAGATATTGATGTGGTTATTCAGCTTGATAATAGAGAAAATCTCTTTCCAATTGGTATTGTTAGAGATGTGGAAGTTTTATGTGGTAAGAATAAATATCCCACTGATTTTCTAGTACTTGGTAAGGCTGCTAGTAAGACTTGTCCTATTGTTTTTGGTAGACTTTTCTTGAACACTTGTGGTGCTATTATAGATTGTAAGAGGGAGAAGATTTTGACTAAATTTGATGGAAAATCTTATTTGTTCAATTTCTCTAAATTGCCTGACGAGAATTTTAAAGTTGAACAACTTGCTTCTAGTGCTCTTGCTCCTAACAATGCTTTGCAGCAATATATGGAGGACCAGGAGAGTGAGGTCTTTATGGAAGAGAGAAATGAGATTGACGATATTCTTCTCCGCCAACCGGTGATACTGAAACATAATTTACCGGTTGAAGACTTGGGTACCACATTACCACCCAAGGAGGATCCTGTTTTTGATTTAAAACCTTTGCCCGATGATCTTAAATATGCTTATATTGATGATAAGAAAATATATCCTGTTATTATTAGTGCTAAACTTTCATGTGAAGAAGAGGAAAGATTCTTGGGAATTCTGAAGAAATACCATGGAGATATTGGATATACTCTGGATGATTTGAAGGGAATTTCTCCTACTATATGTCAGCATTCTATTAATATTGAACCTGATGCAAAGCCAGTTGTTGAACATCAACGCCGTTTGATTCCTAAGATGAAGGAAGTGGTAATAAATGAGGTATTAAAACTTCTTCATGCTGGTATTATTTTTCCTATTGCTGATAGTAGATGGGTGAGGCATGTGCATTGTGTCCCTAAGAAGGGAGGAATGACTGATGTGCTGAATGAAAACAATGAGCTCATTCCACAGAGAGTAGTAGTTTGTTATAGAATGTGCATTGATTTTAGAAAGGTTAATAAAGTTACTAATAAGGATCATTACCCTTTACCCTTTATTGATCAAATGCTAGAGAGATTGTCTAAAAAACTCATTTTTTGCTTTCTTGATGGTTATTCTGGGTTTTCTCAACTTGCTGTTAGGAAGTAAGATCAAGATAAAACAACCTTTACTTGTCCTTATGGTACTTATGCTTATAGACGTATTCCTTTTGGTTTGTGTAATGCTCCTGCTACTTTTCAAAGATGCATGTCTGCTATTTTTCATGGTTTTTGTGAAGAGATTGTGGAAGTATTCATGGACGAGTTCTCCGTCTATGGAACTTATTTTGATAATTGTTTGCACAACCTTGATAAAGTTTTGTAGAGATATGAGGAAACTAATCTTGTTCTTAATTGGAATAAATGCCACTTTATGGTGAATGAAGGAATTGTTCTTGGACATAAAATTTCTAAAAGAGGTACAGAGCTAAAGTGGAAGCAATAGAGAAAATGCCCTGTCCTAGGGATGTTAAAGGTATTCATAGTGTTCTTGGTCATGCTGGTTTCTATAGGAGGTTTATTAAATATTTCTCTAAAATATCAAAGCCTCTTACTAATCTTCTTCAAAAAGATGTACCATTTGTTTTTGATGATGATTGTAAGGAAGCTTTTGAAACTTTAAAGGAGGCTTTAACTACTGCTCCTATTGTTCAACCACCTGATTGGAATTTACCTTTTGAAATTGTGTGTGATGCTAGTGATTTTGCTATAGGTGTTGTTCTTGGACAACGCGTAGATAAGAAGTTGAATGTTATTCATTATGCTAGTAAGACTCTTGATGCTGCTCAAAAGAATTATGCTACTACTGAAAAAGAGTTCTTAGCTGTAGTTTTTGCAGGTGATAAGTTTAGGCCTTATATTGTGGATTCAAAGGTTACTATTCATACTGATCATGCTGCTATTAGATACCTTATGGAGAAGAAAGATGCTAAGTCCAGGCTTATTAGATGGGTGTTGCTTTTACAAGAGTTTGATTTGCATACTGTGGATAGGAAGGGTGCTGAAAATCCTGTTGCTGATAACTTTTCTAGGTTGGAAAACATTAGTTTTGACCCTATTCCTGTTAATGATAGTTTTCCAAATGAACAGTTGACTGCAATAAAGATAAAACCCCAAGATAGTCCATGTTATGATGATTATGCTAACTTTATTGTTTCAAAGTATTTGCCTCCAACATTTACTGCTCAATAAAGGAGAAAATTCTTCTATGATTTGAGGCATTATTTTTGGGATGACTGATGTCTAAGCACACTTCTATTCTTGTAGACAGTGTTGGGCCTCCAAGTGCAGAGGTTTGTAGAACAACACCAAGTTTACCTTAAGTGTATTACCCAAGGTTTATCGAACTCAGGGAGGTAGAGGTCAAAGATATCCCCCTCAAGCAACCCTGCAATCAAGATACAAGAAGTCTCTTGTGTCCCCAACACACCTAATACAATTGTCAGTTGTATAGGTGCACTAGTTCGGCAAAGAGAGAGTAAAATGCAAGTAATATGGATGATAATAAGTGATAATAACAAACTGAAATAAAAATGGCAGCAAGCAAACATGTAGCAGAACAGGTAGAAAATAGTGTTTCAATGATTGGAAATAAGGCCTAGGGCTCCTACTTTCACTAGAAGACACTCTCAACAATGCTCACATAAATGAATAACTAGATAACTTCTCTTCACTATGCTACTCATAACCACTCTCAGGTCGAATAACAACAAGGTTATCCAACACAAAATATAAATATAATGATAAACCACACGGTGCACACACTATCACCTTTACCCCGTGATCAAAGTGTTTACGGAGATAACAAAACCACTTGAGTAGCATAACAGATGGAGTCTACATATTTAACTAGATTACAAAGCTCATGATCACATAAAGATCACACCATGGGAGAGAGAGATGAACCACATAGCTACCGGTAGAGCCCTCAGCCTCGGGGGAGAACTTCTCCGTCCTCATCATAGGAGACAGCAACGGCGATGGAGATGGCGGTGGAGTCGATGGAGATGACTTCTAGGGGCACTTCCCCGTCCCGGCAGGGTGCCAGAACAGAGATTTATCCCTCGAAACTTGTCGGCGGCAGCGGCGGAGCTACGGATGTATTTTGTGGAAAAGGTCGATTCCCCTAGGGTTTATGCATCGGGGAGTATATATGGGTGAAAGGGCGATGCCGGGAGGTGGCCAGGGGGCCCACACCCCTAGGTGGCGCGGCCAGGGGGACCCGCGCCACCCCATGGTGTGCCCACCCTGTTCCCCCCCTCCGGAGCTCTTCGGGACTTCTGGAAGCTTCCGGGACTTCTAAGACTTCTGGCTTTCGAATCGTCCAATTTCGAGAATATTTCCAGAACAACTTTTTTGAAACTAAAAACAGCAGAAAACAGGAACTAGCTCTGTGGCATCTTGTCAATAGGTTAGTCCCGGAAAACGTGTAAAAATTCTATAAATAAGGGAGAAAACATGTAGCAATTGACATAATATCAACATGGAACATCAGAAATTATAGATACGTTGGAGACGTATCAATGACCCACATTTATATAAAGAAGGAGTAGATGGTATTATGAGAAGATGTGTTCCAGATCATGAACAATGTGAAATATTGAAGAAGTGCCACGATAGTGCTTATGGAGGACATCACGCTGGAGTTAGAACCGCACAGAAGGTTCTACAATCAGGTTTCTATTGGCCTACTCTCTTTAAAGATGCACGTAAATTTATTTTATCTTGTGACGAATGTCAAAGAGTTGGTAATATTTCTAGACGTAATGAAATGCCTATGAGTTATTCTCTTGTTACTGAACCTTTTGATTGTTTGGGATTTGACTTTATGGGTCATTTTCCTCCTTCGAATGGTTACACTCACATTCTTGTTGCTGTTGATTATGTTACTAAGTGGGTAGAACCTATACCTACTAAAAGTGTTGATGGTGAGACCTCTTAAAAAATGCTTAAAGATGTTATTTTTCATAGGTTTGGTGTGCCTAGATATCTTATGACTGATGGATGATCTCATTTTATTCATGGGGGTTTTCGAAATACCCTTGCTAAATATTATGTCAATCATAGAATTGCCTCAGCTTATCATCCTCAAACTAGTGGGCAAGTAGAATTATCAAATAGAGAAATTAAATCTATATTGCAAAAGACTGTTAATAAATCTAGGAAGAATTGGTTTGATAAGTTGAATGATGCTTTATGGGCTTATAGAATTGCTTATAAAAATCCTATGGGTATGTATCCTTACAAAATGGTTTATGGAAAAGCTTGTCACTTGCCTTTAGAATTAGAACACAAAGCTTATTGGCAGTGAAAGATCTTAACAAAGATTTTAAACTTGCTGGTAAGAAAAGAATGCTTGATTTGAATCATTTCGATGAATGGAGATGTGAAGCTTATGAAAATGCCAAGCTCTTCAAAGAGAAAGTTAAACAATGGCATGATAAAAGAATCCTTAAAAGAGAGTTCCATGTTGGTGATAAAGTTCTATTGTATCGGTCTCGTCTCAGATTTTTTGCAGGAAAATTACTCTCTAGATGGGAAGGACCTTATATTATTGAAGAAGTGTATCGTTCGGGTGCAATCAAAATTGCTTCCCTCAAAGATAACACTACACAAGTGGTAAATGAGCAAAGACTCAAACATTATTTTTCTCGGGATTCCTATGATGAAGATGTTGATGTTATTCAAGTAATGACTCCACAGAAGTTCATTAGAGGGAAGATTCCAGAATATCCAGAAAAAGTTCGTGGAATACCTTCCAAGTTATAATTTATTGATTTTTGGAAAATATGAAAAATACCGAGCCGAAGAGGAGTTGGAGAAGGTGCCCGGAGGCACCACACCACCTGGGGGCGCGGGCCCACACCTGGTCGTGCCACTCTATGGTGTGGGCGCCCCGGTGCCCCTCTCCGACTCATTTTCGACCTGGACTTTCCTTTCAGTACACATATTTTTGCTATATAACCCTGCGTACCCCCGGAGGTCCGTATATTATTTTCTCGTCGTGTTTCTGTTTCGAGCTGTTTCTGCCAGGATCTGTTAGCAGTTTTAGAAGCATCATGGCCTCCGCCAACAACAACAAGGGGAAGGAGCCAATGGAAGATGATCTCCAAGGTCCCAAGCGCAAGAACATGGATCAAGACGTTAAGAGAGAAGCAAAAAGGACGTCATCAAGCCATGTTTATTCTTGTAGCGTGCAGGTATCAACACCATCAGTTCCGGGCCTCAGTCCCGTCCCTGGAGTAGAGGAAGCTCTTCGGGTTGCAGATGAGTATTGTGAACGTTATCGAGCTTTAAGGACGGAGGTAGAGATTCTTCAAGAGGAAAACGACAGGTTTCGTGAGATGTTGCAACGTTTACACGCTTTGCTCGAGAAGAGTGTATCAGCACCACCACCGAAGAATTGATTAGTCATTGGTATTGGCATCCCCTTGGCTTGTTCCAAGCTTGGGGGAGTGCCGCGGTATCACACCTTTATCTTTCACCCTTTTACCTTTTAGTAGAGTCATATCGTGAGTGAGAAAATATCATATAGGATGTTTTGCAGTATGGAAGTGTCACTCCTTAGTTGGTTATCATTGTATCCCTTTGTTTGAGTTGCCGTAATGAAATATTAATGAGAAGCTTCATCATCTACTTGTTCTACTTTATTTTAGTTTGTAATTTTTTGTTATATGGTTGATCTTGTTATTAGTATTGGTATCAATGTTGGAGCTTCAAGTTAATCTAGTTAGTTTTGGCAAACTTAGCATTGGTCAGTAGCAACAATTCGTTGAGACTTAAGTAGAAAAGAGGGAGTTGCATGTAGATATATTATTCCATGATCTTTATTTCTTGTTAGCTCATAAGCTTACTATTCTCAAATAAGTTTGTTTCTACTTGCAAGGAAGATTGCATGATTGGCTTTATCATATATGTTTTTGTTTTTTTTACTTCAATTCTTATGGTTGCTACCCAACCTTGCTAGACAAAAACCTGTACTGAGAGGGAATGCTTCTCGTGCATCCAAACCTTGAGCCCAAAACCTTGCCATTTGTGTCCACCATACCTACCTATATGTGGTATTTCACCACCACTCCAAGTAAATTGCTTGTGTGCTACCTTTAAACCTTCAAAATTAAGCATGTTATGTTCCCCTGTTTTAGCTCACGAGGACGCAAATAGAGAATCTTTATCTCACTTGTTGATTGGATTTCACACCCTGGACTAGTGGCTTCATCCGCTTATCCAAATGCTAGAAGAGCTGGCAGCGGGGTTCCCAGCCCCAAATAATAATACAAATTCTCTTCACTAATTTTGCCCCTAATTTGTCAGTCAATGCATAATTGTGTAAACAAAAGAGAAAGAGGGATGATCTTCTATACCAGTTGCGTCCTTCAATGGGAGCCTCTCTTGTGAAGTCTAGTTGGCTTGTGACGTACTATATTTTCTGTTTGCCTTTCGTTGACATAAACATACACCTCTCAAAATTAGATACTCATCCATGGTTTATGATTGTCGGCAGGCAGCCGAGGATTCGGTTAGCCATGGTTTGTGTAAGAAAGGTTGGGAGGAGTGTGTACCATTTTATACCTATGTTTTACAAATAAAAGCTCTCGCACATGAATGATCCATGCTTCCCTCTGCGAAGGGCCTAACTTTTACCATTATGTTGAGTCAGTAAACCTACTTCTTTCTATCTTAAGCAAGTATTTGAGTTGTTATGATTCATCTAGCTATATGTTGATTTACTCAATCATGTTCCTTATTCTTCCTTGTTTGTACAAATGCTTTTATCAGTTTGAATACCACTTTGAAAGTTACCAATGTCTGCAAATAGACCGTTATAATTGAGCATGATAAACTCTGCATTATAAGCTCTAGTATAAAGACTCTGATCGAAAGATAAGTACACTGTTAATTGTTCTCTCACCAAGAACAAAGTTTGCCTTTACCAATTTAGATTTACTTTTTGAACATTTATTGTTCCTATGCTTGTTTCAAGTTTGATTATATGGGAGGAAGTTGCTATCTAAAATGATTTGTTCTTTGTTAGATGTGATGCCTTTTGTCCGTATTTTATTTATCGACACCTCACTCCATAAAACCGTGGTTATGTTTACTGAGTTCGGTTTCGCTTGGGGACAAGCGAGGTCTAAGCTTGGGGGGAGTTGATACGTCCATTTTGCATCACTGTTTTATATTGTTATTTTCTGTTATTCATCGATATATTTCATGTTATGACGCATCACTTATGTTATTTTATCTTATTTTGCATGTTTTATAATTTTTGGAGAATAAACACCGGAACCAAAATCTGATGGAAAAAGCACCGTCGAGATAACCTATTTCAGAAGTTTAGAACAAGAGGGTGGACACCAGAGATGTCTTAGAAGTTCAGAGGAGGAGGCTGGCCAGAAGGGGAACCAGAGGGGGCCCACCAGGGGCCCACACAATGAGGTGGCGCCCCCTTGGCCGCGCCGCTAGGTGGTGTGGCCACCCTGGCCCACCCCTGGTCGATCCCTTTCGCGTACTTGACCCCTAGGGAACCCTAAGACCCAGACTATCATCAAAGAATCATTCCACCGCCCCCTCAGGGCAGAAAACACCAGAGAGAGAAAAGCTCTCTGGCAGGGAAAATCTCCCGGGGAAATTCCTCTCCAGAGAGGGGAAATCATCGCCATCGTCACCGTCATCGCTCCGGGCTTCATCAAGATCGGCATCGTCATCATCATCACCACCAGCACCCTCATCATCTACCTTCACCCTGTTGTAACAATTAGGGGCCTCTATCGTTGTTTTGCATTAGATCTCTCTCCCGGTGTGGATTAGTTGTTAGTAGTTGATGCTTGTGAGATTTATCGGTGTTAGCACTTTATGACCAGAATGTTATTATCCATTATATCACCTCTGATTATGATCCATATGCTGTCTTTGGAGTAGTCCGTTTAGTTCTTGAGGACATGGGAGAAGGCATGATGTTAGTAGTGAAGTTATGTTGAAGTAATATCTCGTGGTTTGGTATTTAAGTTGTGGCGCTATTCTTCTAGTGGTGTCATGTGAACGTTGACTACATGATACTTCACCTTTATGGGCCTAGGAGGATGCATTGTGTATTTGTCTACTAATTGTGGGGTTGCCGGAGTGACAGAAACCTAAACCCCCGTTAGGAAACCAATGCACGAGGGATCGTAGAATCCCGGAGTTTTAAGCCTATGGTTGTATTTATCTTAATTCTTTCTTGTATTTGCGGATGCTTACGAGGGGTATAATCACAGGTATGTATTAGTCCTAGTTGGGTGGTGCATTAGCATAGGTTCACCCACACAACACTTCACGAACCAATGGATATTAATCAACCGTAACGAAGCGAAAGGACTTGACGAAATTCCCATGTGTCCTCGAGAATGTTTGGTAGTCATAAGTAACACAACCGGCTTGTCCTTTGCTCTCAAAAGGATGGGGCCACTCGCTGCAAAATATTATTTACAACACTTTATTTATCTGCTATATCAAAAACCTCCAAAAACCCGTTTGCTAGTGTTTACAGTGAATCCTCTATCCAACCTGCTTGTCAACATCTTCTGCTCCCCGTTGGGTTCGACACTCTTATTTATCGAAAGTAGTACGATACACCCCCTTTACTTGTGGGTCATCAGGCGGCTCACAAGATGTAAAAATGAGGCATAAAGAGGAGAGAACAACCATCTAGCTACTGCTATGGACTCGTAGTCTAGGGATGATTTACCCACACATCACTCCGGAGGCATGCATGGTGATGAAGAGCCTTCCGGTGATGACCCCCTCTCCCGGCAGGGTGCTGGGGAGAGCTCCAGAACCCTCCCATAGTAGGGTTGATGATGACGGCGTCTACGGAATTTTTTGGTGGAAAAGGCTCGGGTGTTTAGGGTTAACCCGTGGAGGAGCTTAATAGGCGAGAGGGCAACATCGGTGGGCGGCCAGGGGGTCCACACCTCCCCAGGCGCGCCTGTGCGCCGCCCTATGGTGTGGGCCCCTGAGGCCCCCCTCCGGGTCTCCTCCGGACTCCATGTACATGACGAATTTCTAAAACTTTGGGATTTAGTTTCGTCCAATTCCAAGAATATTTCCAGAACAAATTTTCCGAAGCCAAAAACAGAAGAAAACAGGAACTGACTCTCTGGCATATTGTCAATAGGTTAGTCCAAGAAAATCCATAAAAATGGCATAAAGTGTATAAGAAATATGTAGCATAAGGAATGAAAATAAAATGGAACATCATAAATTATGGATACGTTTGAGACGTATCAAAAAACAGAAGATTTTCTAAAAAATAATCATCTTTACTGACTGTTCTGTTTTGACAGATTTCTGCCAATATTTGTATTTGCGTCTTAATCTCTTTCTTTCTGTGTTCTTTTGAGGTGAAGTGATTTAACAGAAGTCGTGACAGTAGATAATGTTTTAAATTGAGTGCTAGACTTGTGTTGAAGCTGAACCAAGTGAATTTATTATTTTGATTGCACAAACGTTGCTAATGAATATTGTGAGAAGTTTTAGGTGGAGGAAGTTTTCAAGTGTAGGGAGAGAAGTATGATGTGATGAGATGAAGGATGAAAAAAAGCTGAAGATTGGAGATTCCCATGTCACCCCAAGACATATCCAAGAATTACAAGCGTCATAGCTTCAGGATGCCCAAGGCATCCTCTTCTTCATCAGCAAAAATACCAGGTTTCTTTCATAACACTATATTTTTATTGCTTCACATGATATGTGTTATTCTTGGAGCATCATTTTATTTTGCATTCACTTTTGTTTTGTTCTATTTTGTGTAGCTTTTGTTTGGATCCTAGCACTTTTATTTCGGAGAGAGACACGATCCATTTTCATTACCTAGAACACTCTAGTTTTCACTCTTTTTGTTCTATGAGTGTTCAATTTTTGCTAGTACTACGTTTAGCTCTTGTTTTTCTCTCTGGTCTTTGATGTTTATTTCCTTTTAGAGTTGTTTGAAATAAGTTGATTGGTGTTTGACAAGAGTAAATTATTTCATGCTTATAGTGGTGCAATAGGAAGCTTGTTTTAACTGTGGCTTAGACTTTCGCATGTCATGTTAGATGTTATTTTAATTGTGTTATGCATCATGACTAGTCTCAAATATGTGAGAGTGCTTAATGTGTCATTGAAATTAATCATGTTTTGTTTCCTCATATTGAAGCATGGTATTGTGGTATTTCTCCTTTGAATGATTTATCTCGATTGACTTGGTGCATGCTCACACCATGTTATGACTACAAACAAAGTCACCTCTGGCCTTGATGATCATTTAGTTTTTGACTTGTAATATCACTTCATTCTTTGATTAATGATGGTTTGTCGCTATGCATGATTATAACTGTTATTGCTCTCTTAGTTTGTTGCTCCCAGTCTTTTGCTAGCCTTCACATGTACTAAGTATGAGCTCAACTCGTGCATCCAATTCCCAACAACCAAAGTTTGCCAAATATGTCCACCGTATCTACCTATACGTGGTATTTCACCGCCACTCCAAGTAAATTTCCCATGTGTTACCTTTAAAGCCTTCAAAATTATTAACCTATTTTGTGTTTTGTTTTAGCTCATGAGTAAGTAGTTTAAAGTTTATTATGGTTTATGTCAAGTAAAGTTCTTCTCCCTTATTTCACCCGATGAGTATGGAATCTATGCTCATCTACTTTCACATAGAGATGATGCCAAAAATATGAATTTAAATAGTAAAAAAGGCACTTCCCCATGATTTAATGAATGCTGGTGGGCACCCGTGGATACGGCTAACTCTAGTTTGTGAAAGAGAAGGTGGGGGAAGTGCCAAACAATAGAGAAAAAATGCTAATGGAAACCGCTCTCAAAAGTCTAAACACTTTGCTTGACATGGATTATGATAAGTTTTTCATTACCATTCGTTGACATAGACATACACCTCTCTCAAAATTCTTTTCAATACCTCTATTTTATTAAATAAAATGCTCTAGCACATGAGTAATCCCTGCTTCCCTCTTCGAAGGCCCTTTCTTTTACTTTTACGCTGAGTCTTGATCTTCTTACTTTATGCACCAGTTAAGAGAGCATAGTTGTCATTCTGAGTATAATGTGAATAGTCCCAAAATTTATAATTGATTGATTCATGATTGTGGTATTGCTTCCTCTCAAATTATTTGTATCTAGTCACCATTTAAACTTTGAAGGTGTCCTGACATTTATGTTTTTCTACCACACGGACAAGTTGGATACCAGTTTATTATGTTTTTCTTTATGACTGAAACAAACGTATCACTTTCAACGCTTCATTATTCATTTTTTTTATTTGTGTTACTTTACTTGTGCAAAATAGTTGCTAAGTTTACATTAGTTCAAATAATATTTATCATGCCTTTGTTAAAATACTTTGATCTCAGCTTGCAATGCTTTTACTTAGTTTATTTTATTTTGTCTTGTTTGCTTCTTTATATCAAAAACACAAAAAAATAGTTCTTGTTATAGTTGTTATTTTTGTTATCCTGTTTTAATCTTGCTAAAATGAGTACCCCTGAGAACACTAAGTTGTGTGACTTTACTTGCACAAACAACAATGATTTTATTTGTACACCTATTGCTCCATTTGCTCCTAATGCAGATTTTTATGAAATTAAGCCTGTCCTATTAAATCTTGTTATGAGAGAGCAATTTTCTGGTGTTAGTTCTGATGATGCTGCTGCTAACCTTAATAATTTTGTTGAACTTTCTGAGATGAAAAAGTATAAGGATATAGATGGAGATATTATTAAACTGAAATTGTTTCCTTTCTCTTTAGGAGGAAGAGCTAAAGAATGGTTTCTATCTTTGCCTAAAAATAGTATTGATTCCTGGAATAAATGTAAAGATGCTTTCATTGGAAAATATTATCCTCCTGTTAAGATTATATCTTTAAGAAGTAGTATGATGAATTTTAAACAATTTGATAATGAGCATGTTGCTCAAGCTTGGGAAAGAATGAACTCTTTGGTAAAGAATTGTCCCACTCATGTACTGACTACTTGGATGATCATCCAAAACTTTTATGTAGGTCTGAATTTTTCTTCAAGAAACCTTCTGGATTCAGCTGCTGGAGGTACCTCATGTCCATCACTTTGGGTGCTGCAACAAAGCTTCTTGCTGATACGATGATAACTTATTCTAAATGGCACACTGAGAGAGCTCCACAAGGTAAGAAGGTAAATTCTGTTGAAGAAACCTTTTCCTTGAGTGATAGGCTTGATACTATTATGTTTATGCTTGTGAATGGTAAAACTCGTGTTGATCCAAATAATGTTCCTTTAGTATCTTTGGTTACTCAAAATGATCATGTTGATGTGAACTTCATTAAAAATAACAATTTCAACAAAAGTGCTTATAGAAATAATTTTGGTAGTAACAATTATAGGCCATATCCTTCTAATAGTGGCAATAGTTATTCTTATGGTAGATCTAGAATGCCTAGTGAGGAAAGGATTTTAGAAGTTGAAAGAGCCACTAAGAACTTTATGCAAATGCAATATTAGAAGAATAAATTATTCACTATAACCATGGAGGAACAATCTGCTATGTTGAAAAATATTAGTCAATAAATTGAGAATTTAAATAGGGAAATATTTGGTTTGCAAGTTAAAATTTCGTGTGCTGAAACCTATATTTCATCCATGTCCAAAGCACAATCTTCTTTGATTAATAAAATAGCTTCTAAACCTGAAACTAGGGACAACAATCCCTTTGCTGCTACTAATGCAATTCAAGTTAGAATTGATGAAAATGTTAGGATGTTGGCTGAATTGCATGCTAGGTGGGAAAGAGAAGATGAAATTGCTAGAAAGAAAAATATAACTAGAGTTTGTACTATTACCACCACTAGTAATGTTGAAGTTTCAGATGCCATTAAACCTCCTACCATTAATGGTAAAGTAATTGGTGTTGGCAATGTCTCCACTGAAACTGCTTGAAACGACTGAAACTGTTCCTGATAAAAGTGCTAATTTTTTTTGAAATATGGGAGACAATGGTCCCATTACCTTTGATAATAATGATTTTGATTTTGATGGTTGAAATATTTCTAAAGTAATTCTGTTCCTATAAAAGCTTTCTAAAAGTCCTAATGCTAGTTCTATAAATATGGCTTTCACAAAACATATTACAAATGCTCTCATGCAAATTTGAGAAGAAAAGTTAAAATGTGAAGCCTCTATCCCTAGGAAGCTAGATTGAATGCTTGATTATGTTTTCATGTTTTATGGCTTCACACGTGACTAGCATGAATAATGTGCTAGTCCTTAATTTTGCAAAAGAGAAGGCATCTGTGTGCCCAGCCCAAAGTAAGCTACAACAATAACGCTAATATCTCCTCACACTATGGACTTGAGAAATCATGAACTTAGCTTGTGCAAACAATGGAGACAGGGGAATGTTATGATTATCCTATGGGAGCCGCTCTTGAAGCCATTAAACATGAAAAGATGATAGGTCATTTGATAGCATTCGTTGATATGGACATACACCTCTCTCAAAATTGTTTTCAATACCTTTGTTTTATTAAATAAAAAGCTCTAGCACATTAGTAATACATGCTTCCCTCTGTGAAGGGACTTTCTTTTACTTTTATGCCGAGTCTTCATCTTTTTACTTTATGCACCAGTTAAGAGAGCATAGTTGTCATTCTGAGTATAATGTGCATAGCCCCAAAATTTTATTATTGATTGATTCATGACTATGGTATTGCTTGCTCTCAAATTATTTGTATCTAGTCTCCATTTAAACTTTGAAGGTGTTCTGGCATTTATGTTTTGCTACCACACAAAGGACAAGCTGGATACCACTTTATTATCTTTTTCTTTATGATTTAAACAAACATATCGCTTTGAATGCATTATTATTCATTGTCATTTATTTCTGTTGCTTTTCATGTGCAACATAGTTGCTAAGTTTACATTGGTTCAAATAATATTTATCATGCCGTTGTTAAAGTACTTTGATATCAACTTGTAATGCTTTTACATAACGGTCATCAAGATTCTGTTGGCTTCATGCCACCTAAAAAATTATTTTGTTATCATTTACCTACTCGAGGACGAGCAGGAGTTAAGCTTGGGGATGCTGATATGTTGCAAACATATCTATAATTTTTTATGCTCTATGCTTGTTTTCTACCCAATACCTTTTGTTTTCCACATGTTTCCTATCATTTTTTTGGATGTTTTCATTGACTAACCTATTAACGAGATACCCCAGGCTAGTTGTTGTTTTCTGCTGTTTTTCTATTACGGAAAATTTCTTAAAGAAATATTCTTGGAAAGGGCTAAAAATCCACGAAGATTGTTTTTTTACTCGGAAAAAAGACGGAGACCTAAGAAAAGCCGAAGGGGGGCCAAGGGGATGTCAGGCACGGCCCCAACCTAGACCGCGCTGATACGTATGATGACCCACAAGTATAGGGGATCGCAACTGAGTTGTCAATTCAGGTGCACCTGGAAGTAGACTTGCTCGCAATAATTTATCAGTGCTAACAGTTTTATAGCAGGAGTAAAAATAAAATAACAGCAGTAGTAAAATAGTAACAGCAGTAGCAATCACGGAAAATAGCAGTATGGGAAGTACCGTAGGCATAGAGGGAATGGATGGACGGGCGTTGCGTGGATAACATAGGACATGTAATAGTCTAACACGAGCATTGGAGATACTAATATAAAGCATCAAACATGTAGGCAAACCATAGGCATGTGTTCCAATATAGTCATACATGCTCGCAATGAGAAACTTGCACAACATCTTTTGTCCTACCAGCCCGTGGCAGCGGGGCCTCTAGGGAAACTATTGGTAATTAAGGTGCTCCTTTTAATAAAGCACCGGAGCAAAGCATTAACACTCCGTGAACACACGTGATCCTCACATCACAACCATCCCATCCGGTTGTCCCAATTTCTATCACTTTGGGCCTCGGGTTCCGGAGAATGACATGTGTAAAGCAACTTGCAGATATGATCAAGAAACATAATTATACTCATGAAACAATAACATGTTCAAATTTGAAATCATGGCACTCGGGCCCTAGTGAAAAGCATTAAGCATAACAAGTTGCAACAATGATAGAAAACACTAACAATGGATACTAGGCACTATGTCCTAACCATCTGGCATTATTACATGATTGATCTCATCCAATCCCCTCCATCCCTCTCAGCCTACAACGGTGTTTACTCACACATGAACAGGGGAAACATAGATGGTTGATGGAGAAGAGGTGGGGGTGTCGATGGCGATGATCTCCTTCGAATCCCCATCCCGGCAGGGCGCCAGAACAGGAACTTCTGATCTTCGAATCGAGGTTCGGGGTGGCGGCGGCGCTCTATTGTGTTTCGATGGAATATGACGAACCCCCTGTTGTTTTAGGGTTGAAGGCATTACGTAGTCGAAATGGGAATTCCGAGGGGGTTCCGGGGTGGCCCACACCACCAGGCGGCACGACCAAGGGGGGGCAGGGGGTGGTGTGGCCCCCTCCTGGCCCCTCTCCTGGCCCCCTTCTGGCTCCTAGGGTCTTCTGGTGTTTTAAGATAAATGGGATCTTTTCTGGGCATTTTCCCGAAAGTTGATTTTCTGCACAAAAACGAGACACCAAGGCAATTCTGCTGAAAACAGCGTTAGTCCGTGTTAGTGGTATCCAAAACTTACAAGTTTAGAGGAAAACAATAAGAAAAGTGTTCGGAAAAGGAGATACGTTTTGGACGTATCAACTCCCCCAAGCTTAGCTTATTGCTTGTCCTCAAGCAATTCAGTGACAACTGAGTGCGATAAAAGACTTTTACGAACACATCTGTTTCATATGATGTAAATATACTCACTACATAATCAAGTGCTGAGGCAATTCATAATAATATATATGGAAAATAAAAGTCACCCAGCAGTTATCCAAACCATGAAAAGATGCCAACAAACTAATAATAGACAACATGAAGTACTTCAATCTACAAGATTGCAATGCTCATAATAGGGTATGATAAAGTGTACTCGCTTGCCCTTAATAGTGGAGCAAAACATAAATGCTAGGGAACCTCTGAAGTTCAAATGAAGACTAGAAATATAGATATCAAAGATAAAAGCATCAAAGTTATAACACTATCAACCGTGTTTTGGGACAAGCACATTATACTAAGAATAACAGCCATGCTCTCAAGAAGGTGCATAAAGAGAGAAGGTGGAGACTCAACATAAAAATAAAAGAAAGGCCCTTCACAGAGGGAAGCAGGGATTAACTCATGTGCTGGAGCTTTTTATTTTATTAAACAGAGGTATTGAAAACATTTTTGAGAGAGGTGTATGCTTATGTCAATGAATGGTAAACATGCAATACAGTACGTCACAAGACAACTAGACTTCACAAGAGAGACTCCCATAGAAGGACGCATCTGGGTAGAAGGTCATCCTTCTTTCTGTTTTGTTTACACAATTATGCTTTGACTGATAAATTAGGGGCAAAAAGAGTGAAGAGAATTTGTGTTATTAATTTAGGGCTGGGCACCCCGTTGCCGGATCTTTTATCATTGGATAAGCGGATGAAGCCACTAGTCCAGCGTGCGAAATCCAATCAACAAATGAGATAAAGATTCCCTATTTACGTCCCCGTGAGCTAAAATAGGGGCACAAAACAGGAATAAGTTTTAGCAGGTTTTAAAGGTAGCACACGAGAAATTTACTTGGAGTGGCAGTTAAATACCACATATATAGGTAGGTATGGTGGACACATTTGGCAAACTTTGGTTTTTGGGAGTTGGATGCACGAGTAGAGCTCATACTCAATACAAATGGAGGCTAGCAATAGACGGGGAGCGACAATGAAGAGAGCAACAACTGTCATAATCATGCTTACGACAAAAGAAAATTAACAGGGGCATAAAAATGATACAAATACTCCGAGGCAAAATAAATCATCGAGGCTTAAGTGACTTTTTGTTTTCAGTCATAGCATGCGTGAGCATGTGCCAAGTCAATTAAAGCGAAACAATCAGAGGGAGATACCACAATGTCATACCCTTCTATGAATAAAACAATGCAAGCAAACATTCATACGACATGCTATCTTATATTAATAAGTTGGAACTAACACGTGAGAGCACGAACTACCAAGCATCAATTAAATAACATACACCTTACATGAACAGACTAAGCATGTTCACACGATGAGTATATGTACAAAAATAAAACAAATATAGTTCATACCAGACTCTCACCACAACTATGATTGTCGTAAATCATCATTACTGCTCTTCACTTGTGGATTGAATAATATAGAATGATAATCATGCTCCAATGGAGACACGGAAGTCCGGTGAACTCTGCAACAAACTTTACAAAACCAAAGAAGAACAACAAATATTTTTGGGGTTTTGATTTAAAATAAGAACAAAAAGAAGCAAGCAAACAAAGCAAAATATTTTTTTGATTTTTGAATACTAAACCGAAACGAGAAAAGAAAGCAAACCAAATAAAAAAAAACTAAAAAAACAAACAAAGAGAAACAACAGAAGTATTTTTGGTGTTTTTGTGTTTTGGAAAACAAGAACAAAACAATAAAACAAAGAGAAACGAAAGAAGCGAAAGAAAACAAAAACAAACGAAAGAAACGAAAATATGGATATACAAAGAACTGACCGACCATGATATATAAATGAGTGTCATGTAGGTATACCTCCCCCCAAGCTTAGGCTTTTGGCCTAAGTGCAGATCAATCACCAAGGGGCCATGAGGTGGCGCCCCCATAGTATGCTGAGGAGGAACCCTCCTCTTGATATGTGCTTGAGGATGTGCCGGTGTACTACATGTTGTGGTCCTCGGGAGGCGCGTCTCGCCTCTCCTGCTGCTGGTAAAACTCAGTAGTGCTCAGATGCTCATCTACCTCCCCCTTAGAGAGCGACCATGGTGACATGTCAATCTTAAACAAAACAGGCTATGGCAAACTAACTTTTTTCTCCTCTCCATCTATATTTAAAACTCTATATACTAAACGTTCAGCAGTAGAGTTAGCAGTAACAAACTGATGGGACTTCATGGCAGCAAGGTTAAGTCTATAGGGAGCAATCCATTCATCATCAGGAGCAATAGAAAATTCTAAAGCAGTTTCTATACGTGTAGCAATAGTGCCCCCAAAAATAGGCCCCTTAGCAGCTAGGCGGCGTGCAACAAGTGCACCAAGGTTATACTTTGTACTACGGTTCATCGCCACATCAATGAAAGGAAGGTGGTAACCAGAAACGTTGCTAGTGTTCTCCCTACCAAGGATACTAGTAGCAATATAGTAAGTAAAATATCTAAGAGCAGGAAGTTGAATGTTCCTTATCTTCCCACGCTGGGATGAGCGACCATCATCGTTGGTGATTTCTCGGAAAAGCGCCGTAAGATCCGCGGGTTTCTCCTGAATCCGGCACGTTGTCCCGGTAGAGTTGATACCTACAATGGCACAAAAATCTCCTAAGGACAAACAAAAAGATCTACTATATAATTTGAAGCCAACAGTGGGACCAAACTGTGTGTTCCGAAATTGAAAACTCTCAACAAAAGATTTTGTGAGAGCTGCATACTGAGGCCCTTCATCCTCCATATAGTTGGTTAGACCAACTCTTTCAATAAGCATACGAAAGTCATCTAATAGACCTGCACTTCTTAGAAATGTAATGCAAGGAAAGCTAGATGGGTTCATGATACCATCATCTCCCGCATCGTCAATACTTGGTGCAGTAACGTCTTCATTGTACGATGGCCTCACTGAAGTGGATGAGCGTGAGGGCCTTGTCCTTCTAGGAGCATCACTCCTAAATATCTCTCCAAAATTATAAATATCCATCTCCGAAATTTTTCAACAATCATCATAAAAATTAATTTCAAGCAACTATAAGGTGGAAACTACCAAAGGGACTTATATGAGAGCTAAACATACAGAAAAACTACATTATTTCTACTCAAATCAAGCATGCAAACTCACATAAGCTGTCACCTACAGTACCAAAACACTCAAGAAATACTTCACCAAATAAAATTCTACTTGGATCATCGGAGGAGTCACATACCGAAGAGAAAATGCACCAGATTTCAGCACAAAAGATGGGCTGAGCAGAGAGATCGAATTTTTTTGAGGAAGAACAGCAAGAACTCGGGTTCCAGGAAATGTGAGAGAGAGAAGACTTTTGTAGGGGAGAGAGTTAGTGGGGGGCCAGGGGGGGCCCACATCATGTGCTGGCGCCACCAGGGGCTGGCCGCGCTACTCCATGGTGTGCATGACTGGTGGCTCCCCTGGGGCCTCCCAGGTGGCTCTCTGCCTCATTTTGACGTAAAAATTTATTATATTTTTTCTGGAATTTTTCGAGAAACTTTATTTTTGAGGTATTTCCAGAATTTTAATATTTAATAAAAAACAGAAAAAAGTGAAAAGGTGGAAAAAGAAAACCAAAACCAGAACTACAGAGGTTCTATGACACTCTAATATCCAAAGAAAACAAAGGTGGTAGTGATGAAAACAAAAGTACGGGTGGTGAAAACATGCATAACCTCAGTAATCAGGGTGAAAACATGAGGAAAACATGCATAGGGATGGTGGAAAACATGATTGTACTCAAGTAGCAATGTGATAACAGAAATAAACATGGTGAAAACATAATGGGGAAGGTGAAAACATAGTGAAAACATCGTCCTCTTCATTCAAAATCATTTTGTTAACAAGGGTGATCAAGTCTTGTTACCAGAACAATTTTCACATGATGGAAAACTTTGCTAATCACTAAATAATTATGTTACCTCAACCTTGATAGACATAGTTCCAATCATAATAATTTCATATTCTTTTGGTTGTACTTGAATGGGACAATAAAATTCTCCAATCTTTGATGGTCTCAATATTTTCAATTGAATTTAAACCATATCTTCTATCAATCTTGTTGGCAAAATAAACAGTATGCTCTTTATCATTAACATTAAAAGTTACTTTTCCTTGATTGCAATCAATAACAGACCCTGCAGTATTAAGAAAAGGTCTCCCAAGAATAATAGACATATTATCATCTTCAGGCATTTCCAACACAACAAAGTCAATTAATATCAAACAATTAGTAGCAACTTGAACAGGAACAGGAGAGAGTCTCTTATAAAGACAAAAAGGCATAACACTAACTCCAGCTCCCAAGTCACATAAAGCAGTTCTAACATAATTATTTTTAATAGAACAAGGGATAGTAGGAATACCAGGATCTCCAAGCTTCTTTGGAACCTTGCCATTGAAAGAGTAATTATCAAGCATAGTGGAGATTTCCTCATTAGGAATCTTCCTTTTGTTGGAGACAATATCTTTCATATATTTAGAATATTGAGGTAGTTTAATAGCATCAGTCAAAGGGATTTGCAAAAAACAGAGGTTTCATCCACCTACAAAACATGTTATAATCTTCTTCTTCCTTTGATTTGTGTTTCTTATTAGGAAAAGGCATTGCTTTTTGTACCCAAGGCTCTCTTTCATTACCATGTTTATTAGCAATGAAATCTTCCTTAGTATACTTTGCAGTTTTAGTTTGCTTTTCAGGATCAACTACAGGTTCTTCTTTATCAGAATCATCACTTTTATCATTATCACTTTTAGTTTCAGCATCAGAAATAGACATACTATTAGGATTTTTAGCAGGTTCAAAAGATTCTACAACATTTTTACGTCTCTTCTTCTTTTCCTGAGAAGGAGAACTATTGTTTTTAGGTTGCTGAGAATCTTGTTCAATTCTTTTAGGATGTCCTTCAGGATACAAGGGGTCCTGAGTAGAAACACCACTTCTAGTAATTATTTCACAAACATGTTTATATCGAGAAGCATTAGCTAGCATGTCTTTTTTCACTTTAGTAAGTTGATCAATTTGAGTTTGAACCATTTGAAAATGTTTAACAAGCATTTTAACATCATTAGAGGTTCTTTCAATAATACCTTGAAAATTATCAATAAATCTAGAGTTTCCCATAAGGTGATTTTGCACTCTCCTATTAAAGTTGTCTTGCTTAACAACATAATTATAAAATTCATCTAAGCACTGATCAGGTGGTTTAGAATAAGGAATATCTCTATTATCAACGTATTCGAGAGAGTGTACCTCAACAGTTGATGGATGAGGAATAGGCTTACATAATTCTTCTATAGCAGGTAAATTCTTCACATCTTCAGATTTAATACCCCTCTCTTTAAGATATTTCTTGGCTTCCTTCATCACTTCATCATTTAATTCAATCATCCATCTCTTCTTGGGCGTTGGTATTGTTGTTTGCTCTGGTGTAGGTGTAGGATCAGGTATATTCCAATCATCATTATTTTTGGCTATTTTAGCCATTAATTCCTCAGCTTATTCTGGAGTTCTTTTCCTGAAAACACAACTAGCACAACTATCCAGGTATGTCCTAGATTCAACATTTATTCCATTATAAAATATATATAGGAGCTCATTTTTAGTTAATGGGTATCCAGGGCTAGCTCTTATCAAAGAACAAAACTTTGTCCAAGATTCAGGCAATTGTTCTACTTCAATTTGCTTAAAGTTAAAGATATCATGCACAACAGCATGTTGGGCACTACCAGGAAAATATTTTTGAAAGAAAACATCAACCAAATCCATAGGATCAGTAATACACCCAGGTGACAGATTGTTAAACCAAATTTTAGCTTCATCTTTCAATGAGAAAGGGAAGATCTTGGTAACAAAATAAGTATGCAGCTTAGTATCATCTAAAAATAAACTACTCAAAGATGAAAGCTCATTCATGTGTTCCATAGCACTTTTACTTTCAGTTCCACAAAAAGGTTCCTTCTCAACAATAGATATATAAGATAAATCTAAAGAGAAATCATAATCCTTGTCTATAATGTGTATGGGAGATGTGGCAAACTTAGCACCAAGAGAAGATTTATATTTCACAGCATGTCTTACAAGAGGACTCTTAAGAGCACTTGCACCAGTAGTAGCATGAGCTTCTTCAATAAAAGCATCATTAAGTTCGATATAGGTTTCATCAAGATCATCAATAAGCTCAGTTGAATTAATAGATGTACCAATATTTTCAACATTTTTCATTTGTTTGGATCTAGCAATAGTAGCATCTAGGAAAGGACCTAGAGAACCAGTATCATCAAGCACATTAGAAGCATCATCAAAAGTTTTAGAAACATTCTCAGATTCAACAGAAGTAACAGTACGTGTAGCATGTGGTGGAGTAAGAAGCTTACTCATAACAGACGGTGAATCAAGAGCAGCAGAGGTGTTCAGAGTTGTACCCTTCTTGTAGTGGATGTTTATATAGGAACTTTTCCATCATGAGTCTTGCCCATGATGAATGGCTTGCAACAAACAATATCACGATCAAGTGAGCAAATAAATAAAGCTATGCTCCCCGGGAATGGTGCCAGAAAATAGTCATGATGACCCACAAGTATAGGGGATCGCAACAGTCTTTGAGGGAAGTAAAACCAAAATTTATTGATTCTACACAAGGGGAGCCAAAGAATATTTATATGCCTTAAAAACTGAGTTGTCAATTCAGCTGCACCTGAAAGTAGACTTGCTCGCGACAATTTATCAGTGGTAACCATTTTATAGCAGCAGTAGAAATAAAACAACAACAGTAGTAAAATAGTAACAGTAGTAGCAATCACGGAAAACATCAGTATGGGAAGTACCGTAGGCATAGAGGGAATGGATGGACGGGCGTTGCATGGATAACATAGCTCATGTAATAATCTAACACGAGCATTGCAGATAATAATATAAAGCATCAAACATGTAGGCAAATCATATGCATGTGTTCCAATATACTCATACGTGCTCGCAATGAGAAACTTGCACAACATCTTTTGTCCTACTAGCCCGTGACAACGGGGCCTCTAGGGAAATTACTTGCAATTAAGGTGCTCCTTTTAATAAAGCACCGAAGCAAAGCAATAACACTCCGTGAACACACGTGATTCTCACATCACAACCACCCCCTCCGGTTGTCCCAATTTCTGTCACTTTGGGGCCTCGGGTTCCGGACAATGACATGTGTAAAACAACTTGTAGATATGGTCAAGAAACATAATTATACTCACGAAACAATAACATGTTCAGATCTGAAATCATGGCACTCAGGCCCTAGTGACAAGCATTAAGCATAACAAGTTGCAACAACGGTAGAAAACACTAACAATGGATACTAGGCACTATGCCCTAACAATCTGGCATTATTACATGATTGATCTCATCCAACCCCTTCCATCCCTCTTAGCCTACAACGGTGTTTACTCACACATGGACGGGGAAACATGGATGGTTGATGGAGAAGAGGTGGCAGTGTCGATGGCAATGATCTCCTTCGAATCCCCGTCCCGGCAGGGCGCCAGAACAAGAACTTCTGATCCCCGAATCAAGGTTCAGGGTGACGGCGGCGCTCTGTTGTGTTTCTGTGGAAGCTGGCGAACCCCCTGTTGTTTTAGGGTTGAAGGCGTTATGTAGTCGAAAGGGGAGTCCGAGGGGTTCCGGGGTGGCCCACACCACCAGGCGGCGCGGCCAAGGGGGGCGCCAGGGGATGGTGTGGCCCCCTCCTGGCCCCTCTCCTGGCCCCCTTCTAGCTCCCGTGGTCTTCTGGTGTTTTAAGACCAATGGGGTCTTTACTGAGCATTTTCCCGAAAGTTGATTTTTCTGCACAAAAATGAGAAACCAAGGCAATTCTGCTGAAAAAAGCGTTAGTCCGTGTTGGTGGTATCCAAAACTCACAAGTTTAGAGGAAAACAATAAGAAAAGTGTTCGGAAAACAAGATCCGTTTTGGACATATCAACGTCCATTTTGCATCACCGTTTTATATTGTTATTTTCTGTTATTCATCGATATATTTCATTTTATGATGCATCACTTATGTTATTTTATCTTATTTTGCATGTTTCATAATTTTTGGAGAATAAACACAGCGACCAGAAATCTGATGGAAAAAGCATCGTCCGAATAACCTACTTCAGAAGATCAGAAGAAGAGGGGGGGGACACGGGAGATGTCTTGGAAGTCCAGATGAGGGAGCCAGCCACGAGGAGAGCCGGAGGGGGGGCACCAGGGGCCCACACCACCAGGTGGCGCACCACCCCCTTGGCCGCGCCGCCAGGTGGTGTGGCCACCCTAGCTCTTCTCTAGTCGATCTTTTTCACGTACTTGACCCCCAGGGAACCCTAAGCCCCAAACTATCATCGAAGAATTATTCCGCCGCCGCCTCGGGGCGGAAAACACCCGAGAGAGAAAAGCTCTGTGGCAGGGAGAAATCTGCCGGGGAAATCATAGCCATCGTCACTGTCATCACTCCGGGCATCATCAAGATCGTCATCGTCATCATCACCACCACCAGCACCATCACCCTCATCATCCACCGTCATCTCGCTGTAACAATTAGGGGCCTCTATCGTTGTTTTACATTAGATCTCTCTCCCGGTGTGGATTACTTGTTAGTAGTTGATGCTTGTGAGATTTATCGGTGTTAGAACTTTATGACCAGATTGTTATTATCCATTATATGACCTCTGATTATGATCCATATGATGTCTTGTGAGTAGTTTGTTTAGTTCTTGAGGACACGAGAGAAGTCATGATGTTAGTAGTGAAGTTGTGTTGAAGTAATATCTCGTGGTTCGCTATTTAAGTTGTGGTGCTATTCTTCTAGTGGTGGCATGTGAACGTCGACTACATGATACTTTATCTTTATGGGCCTAGGAGGATGCATTTTGTATTTGGCAACTAATTGTGGGGTTGCCGGAGTGACAGAAACCTAAACCACTGTTAGGAAACCAATGCACGAGGGAGCGTAGAATCCTGGAGTTTTACGGTTGTGGTTAGATTTATCTTAATTACTTTCTTGTATTTGCGTATGCTTACGAGGGGTATAATCACAAGTATGTACTAGTCCCGTATGGGCGGTGCATTAGCATAGGTTCACCCACACAACACTTCACGAACCAATGGAAATTAATCAACCGTAACGAAGCGAAAGCACTTGACGAAATTCCCATGTGTCCTCGAGAACGTTTGGTAGTCATAAGTAATACAACCGGCTTGTTCTTTGCTCTCAAAAGGATTGGGCCACTCACTGCAATATTATTTACTGCACTTTATTTACTCGCACCTTATTTATCTGCTATATCAAAAACCTCCCAAAACTCGTTTGCTAGTGTTTGCAGTGAATCCTCTATCCAACCTTCTTGTCAACACCTTTTGCTCCTCGTTGGGTTCGACACTCTTATTTATCAAAAGTACTACGATACACCCCCTATACTTGTGTGCCATCAAGACTATTTTATGGCGCTGTTGCCAGGGAGTGAAGTGCTATTTGTAAGTGGAATTGGTAAGAGAAACTTTTACTGTGAGTGTTGTTTTTATTTCTGTATGCTGTTTTATTTCTTTATGGAGAATACTTTTGGTTCTATATTTAGGGGTACTTCTACCGTTGCTACTAGGGTAGTTGGTAACCCTTCATCTACTGAATTTGATCCTTATAAAATACCTGTGAAAATTGTTGGACCTCTTATGGATAACTGCTATTACGGTGATGGAGCTGTCCATCCCGGTGATCATTTGCTCTTTATACATGAATTATGCGACTTATTCAGGTGTGCAGGTATTACAATGGATCAAGTTAAAAGCAAATTATTTTCTTTATCGCTGAAAGGAAGAGCCGTTGAATGGTTCAAATTACTGAAGAATGGTGAAACTATTGGATGGGAGGAAATTGTTCCTCTCTTTTATTCTAAATTTTATCCTCCTAGTGATATTCATAAAGACCGGAATCAAATCTATAAATTATTGCCTCATGATGGAGAGTGTATTTCCCAAGAGTGGGGGATAATGAAGTTATTAATGCTCAAATGTCCCGTTCATGAACTCCCGAGAAATATTGTTATCAATAATTTTTATGCAAGGCTTTCTCTTCATGATAAGGATTTATTGGATGCTTCTTGTTCTAGATCATTCACTCATATGAAGGAAGAAGCTAAATGGGAAATTCTTGATCGTATTCAAGAGAACACTTAAGGATGGGAGAATTTAAAAGGTAGAAAGTCGGGTATAAATTATGATTATGAATGCATTAAATCTTTTATGGGAACCAATGATTTCTATGATGTTAGTGCTTTTTGTGGTCTTGATTCTCAAATCTTTTCAAACTATCTTAAAGATTTTACCTCCTATCTTGATATTCCTAAAAAGGATCATCACAAGTACCATGCACCTTATAAAGATATTGTTCCTGCTAGTAATATAGAAGTGCATGTTGTTAGTCCTGCTGTTCGTGAGCCCTATGTTGAAAAAATGCCTTTACCTGCTAAAGTGAAAGAACACTCTATGGTGGCTAGTGTGGTTAATAAGAGTAATAAGAAATCTATTGAACCGGATGAACAAATAACTGTTGAACCTGCTGTAGCAATAGTGAAAGATCTTGTTTGTGGTAATGTGGAGGATGAACACATTGTCTTTTGTGAGGATGCTTCTAATATTGTTTCCCATCCTCATAGAACTAAGAAAACTAGTGTCCTTGTTCTTTCTGTTAAGATTGGCGATCATTGCTATTATGATTTCTATGATATTGGTGCTAGTTCTAGTGTTATACCTTATGAGCTTTATAGAGAAATTTTGCATGAAATTGGTTCTTGTGAGCTTGAAGATATTGATGTGGTTATTCAGCTTCCATGAAATTGGTCCACCAATATATCGATGTTATCACTTTATATTGAAAACTGCAATAAAACTATCCTCCATTTGGATGAGCTTGAAGAACAGCGTGCATTACATATTACTAAATGGAACTTCCGGGATATTGTTAAGCGTAAACTCGAATTTCTTCTAGAATGTAAGCTCGAATATTGGAAAAAACGTTGTACAACTCGATGTGCTAAATTTGGGGGCGAAAATACCAAATTCTTTCACTCCATGGCATCCATTCGATATACACATAATTTGATTGCTTCCCTTGATAGGGGAGATGGCACATTGGCTACGGATCATCTCGAGAAGGCTGGTCTGCTAAGAACCACTTTCAAACAGAGACTCATCCCCAAAATATATACACCCTATGGATGGCCTTGAGGTTCTATCTACTCCATTCTCCCATGATGAGATCGATAAAGTGATTATAGACTTACCTACTGACAAGGCCCCAGGACCTGATGGCTTTTCTGGAATGTTTTATAAAATTTGCTGGCCAATTATTAAGTGGGATTTCTATAAACTTTGTGAAGAATTATGATCCAATGATGTTAATCTTCAGAGTATTAATGATGCCTACATTGCTCTCATCCCCAAAATATCTAGCCCCACTAGCCCAAATGATTTTCGACCTATCTCTTTACCGAATTCCTCCTTCAAACTGATTACCAAACTTCTAGCTAATCGTTTGCAAAGTAAAATTTTGGATTTAGTGCATGCCAACCAATATGGATTCCTCAATAACAGATCAATTCATGACTGCCTTGGTTGGGCATATGAATATATACATCAATGTAAACAATCCAAGGCAGAAGTGGTTATTCTGAAATTGGATTTTGCCAAAGCATTTGATACTATTGAACATGTTGCTATCCTTGCTATTCTTAAATGTTGGGGGTTTGATAATAGATGGATCTCTTGGGTAAAAGCTATTTTTAACACTGGAACGTCCTCGGTGTTACTGAATGGGGTCCCAGGAAAAAAATTCCCATGTCGTAGAGGTGTTCGTCAAGGTGACCCGTTCTCCCCAATCTTATTTGTGGCAGAGGCTGACCTCCTTCAGTCTATGGTTAACTCGATTATGATAGAAGGGTCCCTCACACCTCCCCTACCGATTCCAGAAGCTGATTTTCCGATTGCTCAATATGAAGATGACACACTTCTCATTCTTCAAGCCTGTCCCACTCAGCTCACTAATCTCAAAACCCTTCTGAACAGGTTCACTGCTGCAACAGGCCTCACTGTTAACTATTCTAAGTCTTGCCTTATTCCTATTAATATCACTTCAGAGAAACTTCAAATGCTTGCTGCCACAATGGAATGTGCTACTCGATCCCTCCCATTTACTTACCTTGGGCTCCCCCTAGGCGACACACGTCCAACTGTTCAAGATCTCTCACCCATTGTGGACCAAGTGGAGAGACGGCTGAATGCTAGTGTCTGTTTCCTTGACTATGGTTGTCGCCTTACACTAGTCAACTATGTTCTTTCATCCCTTCCAGTGCACTTCTTATGCTCTATGCGCATACCCAAAACTATTTTTGCCTTGTTCGACCATGTGAGAAGGCAATGCCTGTGGAGCAAAGATGATGAGGGGCACACTGTTAATTCGCTAGCTGCCTGGCCCCTTGTCTGTAGACCTAAGATCCATGGTGGACTAGGGATCAAGAATATGGATATTCATAAGAAAGCCCTCCTCATGAAGCACCTCCACAAATTCTATTGTAAGCAAGACACTCCCTGGGTTCAGTTGGTTTGGTCGCTATATGACACCTCATCTCCCCCCCCCATGCACAATCCGTTTGTGGATCCTTCTGGTGGCGTGACATATTTAAACGTATCGACACTTACAGAAGCATTACCACCTCGAGTATTAACAACGGACTGACAACGATGTTCTGGAAGGATTATTGGCTGAATAAAACCCTGCTATGTGATCGATTTCCTCGGCTTTACTCATTTGTGTTAGATGAAAACTCATCAGTGGCAGTGATGAAGTCCAGCTGGGAGGTTAGAAATGTATTTTCACTCCCCTTATCTACACAGGCATTTGCAGAATTCAACCAGTTACATGAGATACTTGAATCCATTCAGCTTAATAATGATTTGGCAGACTCCAAATGCTTCCCTTGGGGATCCACTCAATTCACTGCCTCTAGGTTCTACAACTATATGTTCTCTCAACTCCCCAAAAAGGATTCCTTCATCTCCATCTGGAAATCTAAATGTCTCCCCAAGCTGCGTGTGTTTGCCTGGCTACTCCACATGGACAGACTTAACAGTAAGGACTTAACGCTCAGGAAACATTGGTCATTTGAGGGGGGATCAAATTGCTTCTCTATGATCAGACTGCTAGAGAAGATCGTGATCATCTCTTCTTTTCATGCAAGTTTGCAGCCAAATGCTGGTCCTTTACTAGAATACATTGGGACATGTCTCTCTCCTTCTCCCAAAGATTTCTTCGAGCCAAAAAGGATTTTAGAGGAGCTTTCTTCACTGAAATATTTGTTTGTGTATGATGGAACATCTGGAGAGGCAGAAATGATTTCATCTTCAATGGCATCACTCCAACATTCAACAGATGGAAGGTCACCTTTCAAAATGATCTTCTACTACACCAACATAGGGTTTCCCCCTGATTGTTCAGGATATTTTTGATTGGATCTCAGTTATCTTTTCTTAATGTTCATTTACTTTCAAATTCACCTTTTCCCTCCCTAATTGTAATCCTTTTGTAATCTCTCCCTTCCCCCATTCCTTTGTAAGCTCCTGGCTTTCAGCATATAATTGAAATCTACACCATAGGGTCTTTGCCCTATGGTAAAATTTTCAAAAAAAAAATAGAGAAACTGTTTTTCCGATTGGTATTGTTAGGGATGTGGAAGTTTTATGTGGTAAGACTAAATATCCAAATGATTTTCTAGTGCTTCGTAAGGCTGCTAGTAAGACTTGTCCTATTATTTTTGGACACTTGTGGTGCTATTATAGATTGTAAAAGAGAGAAGATTTTGACTAAATTTGATAGAAAATCTTATGAGTTCTAGAGCACCTTATGAATCTAAATTGCCTGATGAGAATTTAAGGTTGAGCAACTTGCTTCTATTTCTCTTGCTCCTAACAAGGCTTTGCAGCAATATTTGGAGGACCACGAGAGTGGTATCTTTATGGAAGAGAGAAATGAGATTGACGATATTCTTCTTTGTCAACCGGTGATACTGAAACATAATTTACCTATGGAAGACTTGGGTACAACATTACCACCCAAGGAGGATCATGTCTTTGTTTTAAAACCTCTGCCCGATGATCTTAAAAATATGCTTATCTTGATGATAAGAAAATATATCCTATTATTATTAGTGCTAAACTTTCAGGTGAAGAAGAGGAAAGATTATTGGGAATTCTTAAGAAACACATATTAATATTATCTTGATGATTTGAAGGGAGTTTATCCTATTATATGTGAGCATGCTATTAATATTGAACCTGATGCAAAGCCAGTAGTTGAACATCAACGCCGTTTAATTCGTAAGATGAAGGAAGTGGTAAGAAATGAGGTATTAAAAGTTCTTGATGCTGGTATTATTTTTCCTATTGCTGATAGTAGATGGGTGAGCCCTGTGCATTGTGTCCCTAAGAAGGGAGGAATGACTGTTGTGCCTAATGAAAACAACAAGCTCATTCCACAAAGAGTAGTAGTTGGTTATAGAATGTGTATTGATTTTAGAAAGGTTAATAAAGTTACTAAGAAATATCATTATCCTTTACCCTTTATTGGTCAAATGTTAGAGAGGTTGTCTAAGAAAACTCTTTTTTTGCTTTATTGATGGTTGTTTTGGGTTTTCTCAAATTGCTGTTAGGAAGCAAGATCAAGAGAAAACAACCTTTACTTGTCCTTATGGTACTTATGCTTATAGACGTATGCCTTTTGGTTTGTGTAATGCTCCTGCTACTTTTCAAAGATGCATGTGTGCTATTTTTCATGGTTTTTGTGAAGAAATTGTGGAAGTATTCATGGACGATTTTTCCGTCTATGGAACTTATTTTGATAATTGTTTGAACAACCTTGATAAAGTTTTGCAGAGATGTGAGCAAACTAATATTGTTCTTAATTGGGAGAAATGCCACTTTATGGTGAATGAAGGAATTGTCCTTGGACATAAAATTTCTGAAAGAGGTATTGAAGTTGACAGAGCTAAAGTGGAAGCCATAGAGAAAACGCCCTGTCCTATGGATGTTAAAGGTATTCGTAGTGTTCTTGGTCATGCTGGTTTTTATAGGAGGTTTATTAAAGATTTCTCCAAAATATCAAAGCCTCTTACTAATCTTCTTCAAAAAGATGTACCATTTGTTTTTTATGATGATTGTAAGGAAGCTTTTGAAACTTTAAAGAAGGATTTAACTACTTCTCCTATTGTTCAACCACCTGATTGGAATTTACCTTTTGAAATTATGTGTGACGCTATTGATTTTGCTGTAGGTGCTGTTCTTGCACATCACGTAGATAAGAAGTTGAATGTTATTCATTATGCTAGTAAGACTCTTGATGCTGCTCAAAAGAATTATGCTACTACTGAAAAAGAGTTCTTAGCTGTAGTTTTTGCATGTGATAAGTTTAGGCCTTATATTGTTGATTCAAAGGTTACTATTCATACTTATCATGCTGTTATTAGATACCTTATGGAAAAGAAAGATGCTAAGCCTAGGCTTGTTAGATGGGTGTTGCTTTTACAAGAGTTTGATTTTCATATTGTGGATAGGAAGGGTGCTGAAAATCATGTTGCTGATAACTTGTCTAGATTGGAAAACATTACTTTTGACCCTATTCCTGTTAATGATAGTTTTCCAAATGAACAATTGGCTGCAATAAAGGTAAAACCCCAAGATAGTCGATGGTATACTGATTATGCTAACTTTATTGTTTCAAAGTATTTGCCTCCAACATTTACAGCTTAACAAAGAAGAAAATTCTTCTATGATTTGAGGCATTATTTTTGGGAAGACCCACATTTATATAAATAAGGAGTAGATGGTATTATGAGAAGATGTGTACCAGATCATGAACAACGTGAAATATTGAAGAAGTGCCATGGTAGTGCTTATGGAGGACATCACGCTAGAGATAGAACCACACGGAAGGTTCTACAATCAGGTTTCTACTAGCCTACCATCTTTAAAGATGCACATAAATTTATTTTATCTTGTGATGAATCTCAAAGAGTAGGAAATATTTCTAGATGTGATGAAATGCCTATGAGTTATTCTCTTGTTATTGAACCTTTTGATTGTTGGGGATTTTACTTTATGGGTCCTTTTCCTCCTTCGAATGGTTACACTCATATTCTTGTTGCTGTTGATTATGTTACCAAGTGGGTAGAAGCTATACCTACTAAAATTGTTGATGGTGATACCTCTTTAAAAATGCTTAAAGATGTTATTTTCCCTAGGTTTGGTGTGCCTAGATATCTTATGACTGATGGAGGTTCTTATTTTATTCATGTTGGTTTTAGAAAAACCCTTGCTAAATATGATGTTAATCATAGAACTGCCTCAGCTTATCATCCTCAAACCAGTGGGCAAGTAGAATTATCAAATAGAGAAACTAAATCTATCTTGCAAAGGACTGTTAATAAATCTAGGAAGAATTGGTCTCATAAACGGAATCATGCTTTATGGGCTTATAGAACTGCTTATAAAAACCCCATGGGTATGTATCCTATAAAATGGTTTATGTAAAAGCTTGTCACTTGCCTTTAGAATTAGAACACAAATCTTATTGGGCAGTGAAAGAATTAAATAAAGATTCTAAACTTGCTGGTAAGAAAAGAATGCTTGATTTGAATCATCTAGATGAATGGATATGTGAAGCTTATGAAAATGCCAAGCTCTTTAAAGAGAAAGTTAAACAATGGCATGATAAAAGAATCCTTAAAAGAGAGTTTCATGTTGGTGAGAAAGTTCTATTGTATCGGTCTCGTCTCAGATTTTTGCAGGAAAATTACTCTCCCGATGGGAAGGACCTTATATTATTGAAGAAGTGTATCGTTCGGGTGCAATCAAAATTGCTTCCCTCAAAGATAACACTATACAAGTGGTAAATGGGCAAAGACTCAAACATTATATTTCTGGGGATTCCTATGATGAAGATGTTGATGTTATTCAAGTAATGACTCCAGAGAAGTTCATTAGAGGGAAGATTCCAGAATCTGCAGAGTCTGTTTTGGAATAGGTAACAGTTCTGTTAAGAAAAAGTTCACGTAATACATTTTCAGTTATAATTTATTGATTTTTGGAAAATATGAAAAATACCGAGCCGAGGAGGAGTTGGAGAACGTGTTCGGAGGCACCACACCATGTGGGGGCGTGGGGCCACCCTTGGTCGTGCCACCCTATGGTGTGGGAGCCTCATAGCCCCTCTCTGACTCGTTATCGACCTGGACTTTCCTTTCATTACGCATATTTTTGCTATATAACCCCCTGGATCCCCCGAGGTCTGTATATCCTTTTCTCGTCGTGTTTCTGTTTCGAGATGTTTCTGCTACGATATGATTTCAGTTTTAGAAGCATCATGGTATCCGCCAACAACAATAAGGGGAAGGGACCGAAGGAAGATGATCTCCAAGACCAGAAGCTGGGGGAGGAGATCGAGAGTGGAGCTGAAGGAGATGTAGAAGAAAACCTAGGAGTGCGTCCACGCGCTACCATCACAAGCATTGGAGTGGTTGCAAAACCTTCGAAGCAAACGGCAAGGATGAGCACCGGAGGGAAGTCCCCACGTCACTTCTTAGCTTCAAGGACACCACTTTCAGGCATAAAGAAACCTTTTCGTACTTTAATTCATGAGTATCAATCTAGGAGGGTACCAGAGTCAAGGTTGCCTTCTTGCTGGGATATGGATCGTTCTAACCGTGCAGATAGAGAAAGCTCTCAACCTAAGGAAGTGTGGGGGAAAAATCTTGATGGCTGGAATTCACCGTCAGACAAGCATGCAAACCGTATTGGTCACAATACGGAGATGATGTGTATGCTTATGTTCAAAATTGAAGACCTGAAGAAAGCAATTGATAAGCTCATTGAGAAGGATTCACCACCACCATCGAAGAATTGATTCGTCATTGGTATTGGCTTCCCCTTAGCTTTTTCTAAGCTTGGGGGAGTGCCGCGGTATCACCTTTATCTTTCACCCTTTTACCTTTTAGTAGAGTCATACTTGAGTAGAGAAACTATCATATAGGATGGTTTTCAGTATGGAAGTGTCGCTCTCTAGTTAGTTATCGTTGTATACCTTGGTTTGAGTTGTCGTAATGAAATATTAATGAGAAGTTCCATCATCTACTTGTTCTACTTTATTTTAGTTTGCAATTTTTGTTATGTGGTTGATCTTGTTATTAGTAATGGTATCAATGTTGGAGCTTCAAGATAATCTAGTTGGTTTTGGCAAACTTAGCAATGGTCATTAGCAACAATTTATTGAGACTTAAGTAGAAAAGAGGGAGTTGCAATGTAGATATATTATTCCATGATCTTTATTTCTTGTTAGCTCATAAGCTTAATATTCTAAAATAAGTTTGTTTGCATCTTCAAGGAAGATTGCATGATTGGCTTTATCATATATGTTTTTGTTTGTTTTACTTCGATTCTTATGCTTGCTACCCAACCTTGCTAGCAAAAAACCTGTACTAAGAGGGAATGCTTCTCATGAATCCAAACCTTGAGCCCAAAACCTTGCCATTTGTGTCCACCATACCTACCTATATGTGGTATTTCACCGCCACTCCAAGTAAATTGCTTGTGTGCTACCTTTAAACCTTCAAAATTACACCTGTTTTGTGCTCCTGTTTTAGCTCATGAGGACGCAAATAGAGAATTTTTATATCACTTGTTGATTGGATTTCACACCCTAGACTAGTGGCTTCATCCGCTTATCCAAATGCTAGACGAGCTGGCAGCGGGGCTCTAAGCCCCAAATAATAATACAAATTCTCTTCACTAATTTTGCCCCTGATTTATCAGTCAAAGCAGAATTGTACAAACAAAAGAGAAAGAGGGATGACCTTCTATACCAGTTGCGTCCTTCTATGGGAGCCGCTCTTGTGAAGTCTATTTGGCTTGTGACGTACTGTATTTTCTGTTTGCCATTCGTTGACATAAACATACACCTCTCAAAATTTAGACACTCCTCCACGGTATGTAATTGTTGGCAGGCACCCGAGGATTCGGTTAGCCATGGTTTGTGTACGAAAGTTTGGGAGGAGTGTCAACCATTTTATACCTTTGTTTTACAAAATAAAAGCTCTAACACATAAGTGATCCATGCTTCCCTCTGTGAAGGGCCTATCTTTTACATTTATGTTGAGTCAGTGAACCTATTTCTTTCTGTCTTAAGCAAGCATTTGAGTTGTTGTGATTCATCCAGCTACATGTTGATTTACTCAATCATGTTCTATATTCTTCCTTGTTTCTGCCAATGCTTTTATCTGTTTGAATACCACTTTGAAAGTTGCCAATGTTTGCAAAGGGACCATTATAATTGAGCATGATAAACTCTGCAATATAGCTCTAGTATAAAGACTCTGATCGAAAGATAAGTACACTGTTAATGGTTCAGTGACCAAGAATGAAGTTTGCCTTCACCAATTTTGATTTATGTTTTGCACCTTTGTTGTTCCTTTACTTGTTTCAAGTTTGATAATATGAGAGGAAGTTGTTGTCTAAAATGACTTGTTCTTTGTTAGATGTGATGCCTCTTGTCTGTATTGTATTTATTGACACCTCACTCCATAAACCTGTGGTCATGTTTACTGAGTTCAGTTTCGCTTGGGGACAAGCGAGGTCTAAGCTTGGGTGGAGTTGATACGTCCATTTTTCATCACTCTTTTATATTGTTATTTTCTGTTATTCATCGATATATTTCATGTTATGATGCATCACTTATGTTATTTTATCTTATTTTGCATGTTTCATAATTTTTGGAGAATAAACACCGGGACCAGAAATCTGATGGAAAAAAGCGCCGTCAGGATACCCTATTTCAGAAGATCAGACGAAGAGGGGGGACATAGGAGATGTCTTAGAAGTCCAGATGAGGGAGCCAGCCACGAGGAGAGCCGGAGGGGGTCCACCCGGGGCCCACACCACCAGGTGGCGCACCCCCTCTTGGCCGCGCCCCAGGTGGTGTGGCCACCCTGGCCCACCTCTGGTCGATCTTTTCGCGTACTTGAACCCCAGGGAACCCTAAGCCCCATACTATCATCAAAGAATTATTCCGCCGCCGCCTCGGGGCGGAAAACACCCGAGAGAGAAAATCTCTCCGACAGGGAGAAATCTGCCGGGGAAATTCCTCTCCGGAGAGGGGAAATCCTCGCCATCGTCACCGTCATCACGCTGAGAATCATCAACATCATCATCGTCATCATCATCACCACCAGCACCATCATCCTCATCATCCACCGTCATCCCGCTATAACAATTAGGGGCCTCTATAGTTGTTTTACATTAGATCTCTCTTTCGGTGTGGATTACTTGTTAGTAGTTGATGTTGTGAGATTTATCGATGTTAGCACTTGATGACCATATTGTGATTATCCATTATATCACCTCTGATTATGATCCATATGATGTCTTGTGAGTATTTCGTTTAGTTCTTGAGGACATGGGAGAAGTCATGATGTTAGTAGTGAAGTTCTGTTGAAGTAATATCTCGTGGTTCGGTATTTAAGTTGTGTTGCTATTCTTCTAGTGGTGTCATGTGAACATCGACTACATGATACTTCACCATTATGGGCTTAGGAGGATGCATTTTGTATTTGGCTACTAATTGTGGGGTTGCCGGAGTGACAGAAACCTAAACCCCCGTTAGGAAACCAATGCATGAGGGAGCGTAGAATCCTGGAGTTTTAAGGCTGTGGTTAGATTTATGTTAATTACTTTCTTGTATTTGCGGATGCTTACGAGGGGTATAATCAAAAGTATGTATTAGTCCTAGTTGGGTGGTGCATTAGCATACGTTCACCCACACAACACTTCACGAACCAATGGATATTAATCAACCGTAACGAAGCGAAAGCACTTGACGAAATTCCCATGTGTCATCGAGAACGTTTGGTAGTCATGAGTAATACAACCGGCTTGTCTTTTTCTCTCAAAAGGATTGGGCCACTCGCTGCAATATTATTTGCTGCACTTTAGTTACTCGCACTTTATTTATCTGCTATATCAAAAACCTCCAAAAACCCGTTTGCTAGTGTTTACAGTGAATCCTCTATCCAACCTGCTTGTCAACACCTTCTTCTCCTCGTTGGGTTCGACACTCTTATTTATCGAAAGTACTACGATACACCCCCTATAATTGTGGGTCATCACGCGTCTGGTGGGCCCCTGGAGCCTTTGTCCATCGCCTCTCTCCGCCTCTTTGCCTATAAATTTCCTTTAACACTAAAAACATCGGGGACATAGTTATTTTCCACGAAAGTCCAATCTAGGGCTTTTGCAGCTTGTTTTTGGCACCCTGCTGGAGAGGGAAATCTTCATCGGAAGCCTCTACATCGCCATGATTGCCTCCAAACAGATGCATGAGTAGTTCATCTCGGGACTACAGGTCCATAGAAGTAGATAGATGGTTGTTCTCTCCCCTATGCCTCCATGTTTAGAGTCTCATGATCTGCCTCACATGATCGAGACCACTGTTATGTAATTGCGCATGTTGTGGTTGTTGGGGTCCGATGAATCATGATATTATGATTATTTTATTCATGTCAATCTGAGATGCTTCACTAAAATTCGTAGAGAGCTTTAATCTTGTCTTCCAATTCTCTCCGGTGTTTATGATTACCTTGCTCATATTGTTTTTTCACCTCCAAGAGAGGGTTTATATGCTAGATGGTAGGTTCATGCCTCCGTTACATTTGTGATCGCATGACAGAAACGTGACGGATGGGGGATGTGATGTTGCTACTAGGGAGAAACAGTGGTGCTCTTTTCTACGGACGAGGACCACTTCTTACATTATGTATTGTTCTTAATGCACTTGTCTGTTGCACACAAAGTAATCACTTTGTTGCTGCAACTTAATACGAGAGAGATTTGCTAGATAGATTTCTTGAGGTGGACTTTTAGATATGGATGCATGCTGGATAACGGTCCATATGCGTTGACGTAATGCCTACAATGTTATAACCCGTGAACTATATCTCGTCATAATAGTATTGTTATACATTCATGATTTGTCAATTGCCCAGTTGTAATTTGTTCACCCAGCATGTTCGTTTTCTTTGGAGAGACACCACTAGTGAACCTATGGCCCCCGGTCCAATTTTTCTCATATTTGCAACTTTCTTTTAAACACTTTCATAATTGTTTCCTTTCTATTCCGTTTTTTACTTTTATTACTTTTCAAGACTCTATACGTTTAATTCTCTAGTTTTTAGCAAGACCGGAAGACTGACAACCTTCCAAAAAGTTGGGGCAAGAGAGAGCTTGTGTTTGTGTGCAGGTTCAACGCTTGTTGACATGCCAGACAACAAGCAACCTTCTCCAAGACTATGAAGTCCTATTGGTTCGATAAACCCTGGTTCCACAACTGGGGGGAAATTAACGCTAGAAAACGTCATACCTTATGCTTGGTGTCTCCCAACGAGCGTGTGATCACGTCAGCATCAGTATCCACTAGGCCGACAGTACCCCCGGGCCCACGGTGGACACGTGTCCAAAGGAGGGGACATGATGCGGGGCCAACTGTTGTCGGGCCAGTCGTGCGCATGTGGTGCAACGGTTCGTGTGCGACGACCTACAGTTCCATAGGCGTGGGCGGTAACGGCTCCCAGCGCCATGGCCAGGCCATCGCATAAAGCCTGGGAGACCGTGCCCAGGGCTTTTTTTGCCACACCGATCCTTGCCACCTTCCAGTTTCCCCTTCTGTCTTGTCTTCCATCCGTGAGGAACTTGCCACCCGTGGTGGCAAGGGATACGCGTTGATTGCTTCACGCAGCCGCGTGTCTTCAACCTATTCTTCGAATGTGGCCGCCATGGTGCTTGTCCTCGCGGCGTCCCGCATCGTCCAGGGAGAAAAATGGAGAGAGCCGAGCGCATGGTGTCCCTTCCCTCCAACGAGCATGGAGCGACCATTCTTCACGCAGGTAAGGTGGAGTTGGGTACCCTCTCTACGTCGCCGTACCCCTTCTTCTAACACACCATCTTTGCGGGGCTGATTCCCCCTTTCTCCACCTTCTTTCTCGCAGTTTTGGCCCACTACCAAATCCAGCCACTTCACCTTGACCCCAACTCCATCTTCATCCTCTCTATATTCTCCTTTTACTATGAGACATTCTTAGGCGTTAGGCCCTCAATCGCCATCTTGTGTTGTTTCTTTGCCCTGCGCGAGGACGTAGGGGTCCCAGTGTTGGGAGCGTCTCCTTCCATGCCGACCCCAACATGGGTGCGTGGTTTCCTTAGCTGGAGCTCCCGAGGGAGCTGGATGACATCCATAGGCGCTGGGTGTACCTGGACACGCACGATGTCAACAAACTCTTTGAGGTCCCCTCCGCGGCTCCTTCGAGGCACTCGGGGTGGGCTCAGGAGGATCTCGGCGGTGTATGTATGGCGCCCTTGGTGGAGCGCGCGAGGAGGCTGCACAACAGCGGCCTTACTGCCTCCATGATAGTGAGAGATTTCATCGAGCAACACATCACTCCTCTCGAGAGGAAGGAGAGTCACATGTGGCTCTACACCGGCTCTGGGGATGCGATGAGGCTCAGCGCCCTGCCTCTTGAGAACAAAGCGTTTACGGGCATGCTGAAGATGCTTCTGGGTGATTCATCGATGTCGGTCCAACTTGATGGCATGGCTCCCCTCTATGATCTCAAGGCGGGGGAGAGGGACGCAGTCGTTGCCGCAATGACGCGGTTTGATCGATGGGGCCCCTTCGCCGAGGGGCGGAGACACGCGAAGACAATCCGTATGCGCTAGACTTCACCGAGGAGAATGTCGGCGAGTATGGGGTTGCCAAATGCTCTGACTCAAGCAAGGATGCGAGGGCCCAACCGTCGAGGAATCGCCGGGCGATGGTGGTTTCTTTTGACGAGGAGGAGGACGAAGCCAATGAGGGCTTCTGGGCCGGCCTCTCGCGACACCTACAACCAGGCAATGATGAAGGCATGAGCGATGTTCTAGGCAAGCCTCGCGTGGCGAAGATGGTGCAACACGAGAGCGCTCACGGTGGTTCTGGGTGACCCTCGTTTAGAGGGACCCATTTTTGTGGTCTCTTCCTCCAAGAAACGCCCGCCGAGGGTCTGGCGCTTCACGAAAAGGTAAGACAATCCTTCGTGTGCTTCCCTCGCTCTTACCACGCCTAGCCGCTGACCTCCTCTCCATCCTCGGAGGGTTCCAGAGGGAGGCGAACTGAAAGGATAATGGGTGAGGGTCCCGAGCTCCACGACCGCCACAACCTCGGAGACTCCCGCCCCTGCGGAGGAGAAGAACATGAGCGCTACGGAGCTCGAGAAGGATCTTGTTTCTCTTGGGGGCTCGTCTGCGGCGATTGCGGTTGAGCAAGAGATCACGAGCTCGCTTCTTCTTAGTGGTGCTGGTGAGGTCTCCCGCACAGCCAAGGGTGAAGTGGCAGAAGCCACCGCAGCTGGCGAAGGGGCTGGTCAGGAGGCAGCGCCTGCCGCGGCAGAGGCCGACTCCTCGCCGAGGGAGGAACCCCCAGTGCCTCTCAAGCCCACCCAGCGCGTGTGGAGGTGATAGCAGAGTGTGCTTTGCCGATCCTGACGGCGCGATGGTGAGTACGCTGGCGATTGTGTCTTCTTCTCTCGGTGCTCCCGACGACGCGGTCGGCCTCGTCTCCAAATCATCTCCCCCACGCGCAGCGCAGCCCTGGCGAGGGAAAAAGGGCTCGAAGCTGCTCCGGGTCCTGGCGACTCCTCCGTGCGTGGGGGAGGAACTCCTTGACACAGTGGCGCACGAGGACCGCTGGTCCCTGTTGTCTATGACTGCTGCGGGCCGAAACTCAGTATCGAGGGTTTCGCAGCCGACATCACGAAGCAAGTTGGCAACATCATTCGGGCCCAGGTGAACTCCCATGTCGAGGCGGTGGTCAAGGAGTACGATTGCCTTGAAACTCTGGGTCCCCAGCTCCACGAGATGGGCGTATTGGGCCGCAAAAAGGAGGAGACCACAGCAGAAACCAGCAGGTTGATGCTTGAGGAGGCTAGGCAGCAACACCAGAACTCCGTTATGGTCTTTGAGGAGGCCGCTGATAATTTGTCTAGATTGGAAAACATTGTTTATGACCCTGTTCATGTTAATGACAGTTTTCCAAATGAACAACTGGCTGCAATAAAAGTAAGCTCGCGAAATAGTCCTTGGTATGCATATTATGCTAACTTGATTGTTTCCAAGCACTTGATTTCAACCTTTACAGCTCAGCAAAGAAGGAAATTATTTTATGATTTGAGGCATTATTTTTGGGATGACCCACACTTATATAAAGAAGGAGTAGATGGTATTATGCGAAGATGTGTTCCAAACATGAACAACGAGAGATATTGAGAAAGTTCCATGGTAGTGCTTGATGCGCATGTAACACACGCTCGTTGGGAGACCGCAAGAGGGAGGTATGAAAAGCAGAGTATCAAGTTTCCCTCAGAAAGAAACCAAGGTTGAATCGACTAGTAGGAGAAAGAAATCACTTCCGAAGGTTGATGCAGCTGATGTGGCAGGGCGCACTACCGGTTCAGAAGCAACATGGAACCTACACACCACAATCAAATCACTTTTCCCCAACGAAGCAATGAGGTTGTCAATCTCACCGGTTTTGCTGAAAACAAAGAGGTTAAACGTACTGTGTGGAAAATAATATTTGTTGGCAGTAGATGAAAGAGAATAGTGATGGTAGTAGGAAAACAGTAGCAACAGTATGAAAACAGAGATTGCACTGGTTGTATTATCAGTATGAGGAAAATGGACCGGGTTCCATAGTTCACTAGAGGTGTCTCTCTCAAGACACATAAATAACATGATGGGTAAACAAATTACAACTCAGCAATTGATAGATATAAAGGATGCACCGTAGTGCATATGCATGACATGATGGTAACTATGTGATTGATGCGGGCATTACAACAAGATACATAGACCGTTATCCAACTGCATCTATGACTAATAATCCACCTCCGAATTTCATCCGAGCAAACCTTGGGTATTAAGTTGCAAGCAACAGATAATCGAAGTAAGCAAAGTGTGTAATGTAAACATTGTAAACATCGTTGTTTTCTCCCTAGTGGCAACAGCACACACCCCCCATTCGTCATGTTTCTGTCACTCGATCATAGATTCAAAGGAGGCATGAACCCACTATCGAGCATAAATACTCCCTCTTGGAGTCACTAGCATCTACTTGGAAAGAGCATCTACTAACAACAGAGAGCATGCAAGATCATAAATAACATACACATGAAAATAACATCATAGATTGATAATCACTGTACATAGCATTCAATATTCATCGGATCCCAGCAAACACAACATGTAGCATTACAATAAGATGATCTTGATCATGTAGGGAAGCTCACAAGATTTAAACATGAGGCATAAAGAGGAGAGAACAACATATAGCTACTTCTATGGACCCGTAGTCTAAGGATGAACTACTCATGCATCATTCCAGAGGCGGGCATGGTGGTGTAGAGCCCTCCGGTGATGATTCCCCCTCCCGGCAGGGTGCCGGGGAGAGATCCAGAACCATCCCAAACTAGGGTTGACGATGACGGCAGTTGCGGATGTTTTTCATGGAAAAGGCTCGAGTATTTAGGGTTAACCCTTCAGGGAGAATATATAGGCGAGAGGGCAACATCGGTGAGCGAGCAGGGGGCAACACCACCCCTTGACGCAGCCAGGGGGCGCGCCCACCCATGGTGTGGGCCCCTGTGGCTCCCCTCCGGGTCTCCTCCGAACTCCATGTGCGCGACGACTTTCTAAGACTTCCGGGCTTCGAATCGTCCAATTCCGAGAATATTTCCAGAAGAACTTTTCTGAAACTAAAGCGAGGAGAAAATAGGAACTGGCTCTGTGGCATCTTGTCAATAGGTTAGTCCCAGGAAATCGATAAAAATGGCATAAAGTGTAAAGGAAACATGTAGAAAATGGCATGAAAACAACATGGAACATCAGAAATTATGGATACGTTTATGACGTATCAGTGCTTCTGGAGGACATCATGTTGGGGATAGAACCGCACATAAGGTTCTACAATCAGGTTTCTATTGGCCTACTCTCTTTAAAGATGCACGAAAGTTTATTTTATCTTGTGATGAATGTCAAAGAGTTGGTTATATTTCTAGACGTAATGAAATGCCTTTGAATTATTCTCTTGTTATTGAAGCTTTTGACCGTTTGGGATTTGACTTTACGGGTCTGTTTCCTCCTTCGAATGGTTATACTCATATACTTGTTGCTATTGATTATGTTACTAAATGGTTAGAGGTTATACCTACAAAGAGTGCTGATGGTGAAACCTCATTAAACATGCTTAAATATGTTATTTTCCCTAGGTTTGGTGTGCCTAGATATCTTATGACAGATGGAGGTTCTCACTTTATTCATGGTGGTTTTAGAAAAAACCTTAATAAATATGATGTTAATCATAGAATTTCCTCAGCTTATCATCCCCAAACAAGTGGGCAAGTAGAATTATCAAATAGAGAAATTAAATCTATCTTGCAAAAAACTGTTAATAAATCTAGGAAAAATTGGGATAGTAAGTTGAATGATGCTTTATGGGCTTACAGAACTGCTTATAAAAATCCTATGGGTATGTCTCCTTATAAAATAGTTTATGGGAAAGCTTGTCACTTGCCTTTAGAATTAGAACACCAAGTTTTTTGGGTAGTGAAAGAACTTAATAGAGATTTTAAACTTGCTAGTAAGAAAAGGATGCTTGATTTGAGTTCTTTAGATGAATGGAGAAGTGAAATCTATGAAAATGCTAGACTCTTTAAAGAGAAATTTAAAAAATGGCATGATAGGAGAATTCTTAAGAGAGAGTTCCATGTTGGTTAGAAAGTTCTATTGTATAGGTCTCGTCTCAGATTTTTTTCCAGGAAAATTAGTCTCGAGATGGAAAGGACCTTTTGTTATTGATGAAGTGTATTGTTTGGGTGCAATAAAAATTGTTTCCCTTAAAGATAATACTACACAAGTGGTGAATGGGAAAAGACTCAAACATTATATTTCTGGAGATTCTTATGATGAAGAAGTTGATACTATTCAAGTGGTGACTCTGGAAGTGTTCATCAAAGAGAAGATTCCAGAAACTGCAGAGTCTGTTTTCGAATAGATAACTGCTTTGGTAAGAAAAGTTCGCATTTAACCTTCCAACTTATAGTTTTGTTGTTTCTAGAAAATATGAAAAATAATGAGCAGAAAAAGGGTAGGAAATAGTGCCCGAGGGCACCACACCACCTGGTGGCGTGGGCCCACCCTGGCCGCGGCACCACATGGTGTGGGCGCCTCGGAGCCTGTCTCCGACCCGTTTTCGCCATGCACCTTCCTTTTGTTATGATACTTTTCGCTATATAATCCCCTGAGGTCCATGTATCGTTTTCTCATTGTGTTTTTGTTTCGATCTGTTTCTGCCATATTTCATCTTTAGATTTAGAGCCACAATGTCCTTTCCTGGAACCTCCAAGGACAACTTCTTCGTGAACGTCATCAACCCGTACATGAACGAGTTGAAGATGCATCCCAAGGAGTTGCTGCTCAGGGATGGAAAAGTGCAGAAACAAGATGTTTGGGGTCCTAAAGGAGAAGGAAGTATGGAAGCTAGGATGGAAGAGCTGGAGCAAGAAGTCTTTAGGTACAAGAAGATGGCGGAGCGTGAAGTGGACATCATCCACATAATTAATGCAGAACTCATTGCCGAGCACAAGAAGGATACTTTCGAGCTTTGGGAGGATATCTTCTCGCTCCATGAGGCCATCAACAAATTACAAGCGCAACTCTACGACGTGCAGAATCAAAACTATGAGTATGAGATCAGGTTTAAGCGTATAAGTTCTACTGGCAGTTTCAGGATATTGGAGACCAAGTCGTCATTTGTTGATGGAGAGCCTTTACCTTAGAAGTCTGATGATGGGAAGGATTCACCACCACCACCGAAGGAGTAATTCATCATTGGTATTGGCATCCCCTAGGCTTGTTCCAAGCTTGGGAGAGTGTCGCGGTATCACAACATTATCTTTTAGCTTTTTACTTTTTAGTAGAGTCATATCATGAGTAGAGAAGTTATCATATAGGATGGTTTGCAGTGTGGAAGTATCTCTCCTTTAGTTGGTTATCTATGTATCCCTTGGTGTGAGTTGTTGTTATGGAATATTACTGGGAAGTTTTATCATTTACTTTTTGCACACCTTATTTTAGTTTGTAATTTCTTTCATATGATTGATCTTGCTGTTAGTATTGGTATCAATGTGGGAACATCAATTTAATCTATTTGGTTTTGGCAAACTTAGCATTGGTCAGTAGCAACAATACTTTGAGGCTTAAGTAGAGGAGAGGGATATGCATGTAGGTATATTATTCCATTATCTTTCTTTCTTGTTGGCTCATAAGATTAGTATTCTCAAGTTAAGATTGTTTGCACTTCCAAGGAAGATTGCACGATTGTTTCTATCACATGTATATTTGTTTTTTACCCTCAACTCTTATGCTTGCTACCCAACCTTGCTAGCCAAAAACCCGTACTGAGAGGGAATGCTTCTCGTGCATCCAAACCTTGAGCAAAAAACCATGCCATTTGTGTACACCATACCTACCTATATGTGGTATTTCACCGCCACTCCAAGTAATTTTTCTCATGTGCTACCTTTAAAACCTTCAAAATTATACCTGTTTTGTGCTCTGTTTTAGCTCATGAGGATGTAGGTAGAAGGTCTTTATTTCACTCGTTGATTGGACTTTACACACGTGGACTAGTGGCACATCGGCTTATCCAACTGCTAGAAGAGTTGGCAACTGGGTGTCGAGCCCCAAACTTGGTTACTATAAATTGTCTTCACTCGTTTGCCCCTGATTTATCAGTTAAAGCATGATTATGTAAACTAAAGAGAAGAGGGATGATCTACTGACCCCAGTAGAAAGGACGTCCTTCAATGGAAGCCTTTCTTGTAAATTCTAGTTAGCTTCTGACTTAATGTATTGTCTGCCTACTGATTCGTTGACATAGACATACACCTCTCTCAAAATTGTTTTCATTACCTCTGTTTATCAAATAATAAGCTCTAGCACATGATTTAATCCCTTCTTCCCTCTGCAAAGGGCCTATCTTTTAATTTTATGTTGAGTCTGGTAAACCTACTCCTTTCGGTCTTAAGCAAACATTTGAGTTGTCGTGATCCAACCATATATATGTTGATTTACTCAATCGTGTCTTTTATCCTTCCTTGTTCAGTACAATGTTTTTATCCGAATGAATATTACTTGGTCTAGTATAAAGACTGTAAGGAAACTTTTATGATTGAGCATGTAAAATTCTGCAATATAAGCTCTAGTATAAAGACTCTGATTGAAAGATAAGTACAATCTTTTAATTGTTCTCTGACCAAGAGCAAGTTTGCCATAACCAATTATGATTTACTCTTTAAACATTTATTGTGATCCACTCTACTAGTTTCAAGTTAAGTTATATGAGAGGAAGTTGATGTCTAAAATGACTTGTATATTGATAAATGTGATACTTCTTGTTTGTATTTTATTTATCGACACTTCACTCCATAAACCTATGGTCATGTTTACTGAGTTAAGTTTTGTTTGGGGACAAGCGAGGTCTAAGCTTGGGGGAGTTGATACGTCCATTTTGCATCACCATTTTATATCATAATTTACTGTTATCCATCGATATATTTCATATTTAGAGATGTTACTTATGGTATTTCACCTATTTTGCATGTTTTACGATTATTGGAGAATAATCAAGCGGGGCCAGAAATCTGCTGGAAAAAGCACCGTCAAGATACCCTATTTCTGAAGATCAGAAGAAGAAGAGAGACATCAGAGAGTTCTTAGGATGCGAGATGACGGAGTTAGCCAAGAGGGGAGCTAGAGGGGGGCACCAGGGGCCCACACCACCTGGTGGCGTGCCCCCCCTTGGTGCGCACGCCACATGGTGTGGCCACCCTGGCCCACCACTGGCAGCCCCATTTCACCTACTTTATCCCCAGGAACCCTAAGACCCGGAAAACGATCTAGGAAATATTCTACCGCCTCCTCGGGGCGGTAAACAACAGAGAGAGAAAAGCTCTTCGGCACAGAGAAATCTGCAGGGGAAATTCCTCCCAGGAGAGGGGAAATCATCGTCATCGTCACCGTCATTGCATCGGGCATCATCAAGATCATCATCGTCATCATCATCACCACCAGAACCATCATCCTCACCATCCACCTCCGTCCCGCTGTAACAATTAGGGTTCTATATCGTTTTTTCCACTAGATCTCTCTCCGGGTGTGGATTACTTTTTGCACTTGATGCTTACGAGATTTATCGGTGTTTGCACTTTATGACCAGATTATTATTCATCATTATATCACCTCTGATCATGATCCATGTGATGTCTTGTGAGTAGTTCGTTTAGTTCTTGAGGACATGGGAGAATTCATGATGTTAGTAGTAGAATTATGTTGAAGTAATATTTATTGGTTTGATATTAAGTTGTGGTGCTATTCTTCTAGTGGTGTCATTTGAACATCGACTACATGACACTTCACCTTTATGGGCCTAGAGGGATGCATTATGTATTTGGCTACTAACTGTTGGGTTGCCAGAGTGATAGAAATCTAAACCTCCGTTAGGAAACCGATGCATGAGGGAGTGTAGGATCCCAGAGTTTAAGGTTGTGGTTAGATTTATCTTAATTACTTTCTTGTAGTTGCAGTTGCTTGCAAGGGGTATAATCACAAGTATGTATTAGTCCTAGCAGGGCGGTCCATTATCATAGGTTCACCCACACAACACATGTCAAAACCACCAAAAACCTGTTTGCTAGTGTTTATAGTGAATCCTTTATCCAACTTGCTTGTGAACACCTTCTGCTCCTCGTTGGGTTCGACACTCTTACTTAACAAAAGTACTACGATACATCCCCTATACTTGTTGGTCATCATCAGACAACAATGGCGACACGGGGAGTTTACCCAGGTTTGGTCCACCTTGCGGTGTAACACCCTACTCCTGCTTGTCTGATGGATTGCACTGATTGATTACAATTCAAGTTGCGAGCTTGTGCTCGGGTTCATCTTAGGGGTGCTCGGGGGTGAAATGAGCCGTCCCCTCCTATGGGAGTGTGCTGCTCCTTATGTACTTTCTTCGGCCCTCTTTCCCTCTCATTCTTGGCCGGAAAGCGTCACCACGCAGTGACAAACATGAGGGCAAATCGTGTTCTGCAGCCTCTGGTGATCTTGGTCTTCAGGGGACAGTGAAACCGTCCATGGAAGAACGGTGGGGGATCTCGATGATGTTCCCTTTTTCTTGTAGCGCCGACTTAGTCCTCTTTCCCCGAAGAAGAAAGCTTTGGGTGGCGCTTTGGTGCGGCAGATGTCGCCCACACTTTATACATAGAAATGGCAACTACGGCCAAATTGGCTCTGCAGCACTGGCGTGCTCTCGTCAGCACGTAGATCTACGTGCGTCATCCGCACATGGGATGTTTATTCTTGAAGGAAAAATCCTCTGGGGAGGAGCACGCATCTCGAAGTAGAACTCCTCCCCGAGAAAACATGAACTGTGCCAATCCGGAGCAGCCTGCCGTCTGCAGGCTGTGTCATGGGAGGGGCAAAAGTCCCACGAGTAAGGAGTTCCTCGTGAAGCATCCTTGTGGAGACCTCTCTTCTCCAACTGGACTGGGCCACAACGGACGGGCAGTGGTACCATGGTATCCACCGGGCCGGCACCATCATTTACCTAACCGATTCCATCAAAATCCGGTTATGTCTTTCTGAAACCCCATTCCTCTGAGGAGTTCCTGGTGGTGTATGATGTGGAACAATTTCACGTTCCTTCATGTGTTCACTAAATTCATGACTCAAATATTCCCCCCCATGATCTGATCATAGGAATTTAATCATTTTGTCATGTTTATTTTCTACTTCATTCTGAAACTCTTTGAATTTCTCAAAAGTTTGTGACTTTTGCTTCATTAAGTAGACATAGCCATATCTACTCAAGTCGTCAATAAAATTCACAAAATAGAGATAGCCACAACGCGCAACAATGTTCAAAGGTCCACACTCATCAGAGTGTATGACCTCGAGCAATTTTCTTGGTCGTTAAACTGTACCATGAACGGTGTCTTGACCATTTCCCCCACTTGGCATGCATCACAATCATCAAATGATTAAAACAATCCATCCTTATGGAGTTGTTTCATGCGATCCTTTCCAATGTGCCCAAGATGACAATGTTAGGTGTAAGTATCATCTTCCACCACCTTTATTCTTTTTGCATCTATATGCAATATATCTACTTTCTTTTCAAGATTTATTTTGAACAGACCATCCTAAATAGGGGATGATCTATAAAATGCATTATTGTAATAAATTGAACATGAATTATTTTAAGAATTAAAAGAATACCCGCCAAGTAAGATTAGTGACCATGAAATAATAATCTTAGTCAATACTGCGACATAGTAACAATTACTAAGTTCAAGAATGAACCCTGATGGTACGTGAAGTTTCATAGTGCTGACAGCACGAATGTGACGTTTTGCTCCATTGCCGCCCTTTATTGATACTTCATCAAACCTAAATTCTCTCACATTCTTTAACCCTGATTTATAGTTGCAAATGTGAGACACTGATCCGGTGTCAAATATTCATGAATCACCATGAGGACCAGTAATATTGGGATGGTTAATCCCTTAACCTCCCACTAAATTTAGGTTGTCTATCTCAAGTCTTTTTGATGGTATGAAGTTCTTGTCAACAGCTTCCATTGTGTTGAGTTTCTTGATAAGCTCTCTTATTCCAGTCGTTCCCTCAATCAAATTTGAAATTTGAATATATCCGTTGTGAGGCAGAGGGACTTACCCAAGCAATATCATTTGATTTATTTGAGCATTCACTAGAGAAACTCGATCCTCCAACATTTGATTAAACTTAATCATGCTAGTCAAATAATCAATGAGCGAACCTTCTTCAATTAATTTAACATTAACGAGAGAACTTGTTATCTCATAACAAACAACTTTAATTATCTCTCCAAATAGGTTTTGAGGCTCTATGAGCACATCACATGCAATTGATTTTTCAAAGAGAGTGTGCATCGACATATCCATGTAAGTTAACATGAAGTTCTTTATAGAACTATCATCTTTATCACGAATGTCATTACCTGAAATTCTTGAAACAATAGCATGTTGAACATAAAGTTTCTTAACTTCTCTAAGAATTATTCTCATACCGCAGATCCAATCCGCAATGTTTTCACCATTAGCAGATAAAAATTCATCTCACAAAACTAGTTATTATTGACAGCCATTATCTACAATGATAGGAAATTTTACTTTAGACATGTTCATGATTAAATTGCACTAAGTAATATATTATTTGACCTAACAAGTGTGCTCCCACTAAAATTGATATTCCTCATAATCAATATTTTGTTACTCAAGATCCACATTAGTGCTATGATTAGAAGGACGTAGCTGTCTATGCAACTAATCATGACCCTAAAGGGTAGGCCAACATGCCAATCACATCTCATGTGATTCTCGTTCATGTTTATGCTCCGAGCTCATGACTATCATGCCAGGACATCAAGACGACCAACTAGTGATCCTACCTGTATTGTATTGACCCTCGTAACCAAGTGATCAATCCATACTAGCCTCTAAGGTTCTAAGAACACGCCGATCCCCGTATCTGAGTGATGGACCTGAACCTTAAACAGTTTGACGATGCACAGTTTCGGAGAGCACGACCACCATGATATTTTCAAGTGAGGAATCATCCTAATAATCAAGACTACTGTGCAACCAAAATATTGTGTTAAAGGATTAACCATCACAGTCACTTTAAATAGTGATGTACTATAGTGCTCTTCTACTTCTCGGCTCAGAATTCCTTTTTTACCCCATGGATCGTTATCGAGGTGTACAACATTTAAATAACGATGTCCATGTCCTGCTCCTATCTCCAAAATACTAAAAGAAAACATGGGGCACGTAGGCCAAAGATAGCAATCATATGGTTTTCGATCATCATGCTTTAAGTTAACTCGCAGGTAAAAATAAATAGAGTGGATAACATTTCATACAACTCTTGAATGAGAATGTACTATACCACATCACACCACATCTTGTGAAAAAACAAGTTATATGGATCTAACACTTGAGTTTGCAAGTTTTACGTGGTTGTAGGTTCTACGGTGTGAACCATTACTACCTATGAGCAAAATCAGACATGATTGTCCATGAAACTAGATTGACATTGCAGGGTGATTGAAACACAGACATTACAAAAATTTCTTCAGCCTCAATCTAAACTTATTCATAACCATGACCCCCGTGTGGATCCAATACACATGGACCGTCCACTATGACATCCACGAATCCAACTATAGCAAGATCCAAAACTATCGAAGCACTTCTTCGTACTATACGAGATATGCTTGGAGCAACTCAAACGTCATAGGATTGCCAAAAGTTTCTAAAAAATTCACTATGCCGTTGAGAACAAAACAACACAAATTATTGGGAAGCGACGAGGAACTATCTGAATATTAGAGAACTTCCTAATATACTTGCACAAACTTTATGAAATGCCTACACTCACTGGTGGTCTAGATCGTACTTGTACCAATGAATAGACCACTCTGCTACCACTATAGGGTTACGTGTAGGAATTAAAAAAAATCGTCTTGCACAACACACAAGATCTACTATGAAGATACGGACGAGGATAGATCGGATCGTTACCGGCATGAATAATGGAACATATGCCGATGACGATGTCGGCGATGCCTGATGAAGAGTTCCACGACTAAGCCTTGTGGTGTAACTGTTTCCATCTCCCCATATTCAGCCTTCTAGATCCAACAGAGTGAGGGACTCACGTGTTACCTGTAACACCTGGGGTGTTACCCTAAATAGGAAGTGTTGTTTTCTTTTTTCTTTGCATCACATGCATCACATAAGCATGGCATTTATGTTTTCAAAACAACTCAAAATTCAAAACCACATTAAACCTTCAAACATTTTCCAAAATTTTCCAATTTAGAAATTGCAACCAAACAACTCCAATTGTTTCCAATAGTTTTGAAGTTGATTTGTTTAAATTGCTTGATAAATCAAAACCCCTTTAATCAACACCCTAAATGGCAAATTCAAATTCAAATCCACTCAATCATAGTGGGCATGATCCAATTGTGGTTCAAACACTAAAATTTTGCAAACAATTAAAATTCAATAAAGGTTTTCATAATTGTGGAGTTCATTGAATAAAAATTGTTTGAGAAATCAACTCCTTATGATTACTAATGGAAATTCAAATCACAATTTAAAAATCCAATTAGTAATTCAAAGTTTGAAATCAATGCTAGCATTTGCTTTTATTTTCTGTTTTGAAATTTAATAAAAATATTTCATAAAATAAACCCCCCAAAAAACCCTATTTCTATCCCTCCCTCTTTTTCATCCTTTACAAAAAAAAAGAGGAGAAAAGGAAAAATCAAAAGAAAAAAATGGAGGGAGGCAGCCAGCCCATCTGTTTCTTTTTTTTCCCCTCAGCTCACCCCCCCAAGCCCATTTCTTTTGGCCCGATACCCTTCATCGCTTGTCATTTTCCTCCCCCCTACATCATCTCTGTACGACAGCAGCAACACCGTAGATCACCTTCCCCCCTCCTACGATGCTTGCCGTACGAGCTCACTCCCCACCATAAAAACTAGCCTTCCCCCTCTGCTAACCCTAAGCCTAGCCCTACCCTCTCTCCCCGCCGCGGCGCCTCCCTTCTGCAACCACGCGAGCTCGCCGTCTCCACTGTCTCGCTGTTGACCCACCATCACCAATCTCTCCGGGATAGTTCGAGGCTGCCAGTAGCTGCTCCTCGACGCCCTCTTTCATACGCCCCGAAGAAGTGGAGCCGAGTCACTTCAGGTCCTCGTCGACCTTCTCTTTTCCTCTCCGATCAGCCGTCGTCGCCGCCGAAATTCTTCGCCGTTGTTCGCCCTCGAGCTGGACCACCCTCTACCTAACCTTCCAGGTGATCCTCTCGGCCGATTCCGGCCATCTCCCAGCTCTTTCCCCTGCTCTCTGTCGGCGTGAATTTCTGAACCATGCTCGGCCCGCCATGTTTCTGTTGAAGAGAAGCTCCAGCTCCAGGGGGTTGTGCACTCTGTTGATCACCCGTGCACAGCACCAGGATGGGCTGGTCGTCTCACAGTCCCAGCACGCCTAGCTGACCCTCGCTACACCTCGAGATCGTACCAACGCGCGCGGATCGCCAGCAGCTGCGGTATACCTTCTCTGAACCCAACGATGAAAACCTGCACCTTGTTTCTGTCGCAAAATTCAGTAGACGCGTTGTTCCCTCTTATTCAGACAAGCACCCCTTCCATCACAACAGCAATCAGTACCGTAGTGGTACTGCTCCACGACGCGCAGCGCATCGACCGCGGGGTCGAATCCCCTCGGCCGCAAGGCCCTTTTCCTTTTAATCGCGCGCAGCAGGGCCCACCCGTCATAGACCCCTGCGCCACCTCACCACACACGCGCTCAACTGTGGCTCCACCCTGGCGTGGCCCCACTGGTCAGCCAGTGTGAGTAGCCCAGCCACGGTGCAAAAGGTTCAATCCCCTGTTTTCTTTTTTTTCCAGAAATGCTTAATAACCCTCAAAATTCAACTGGCTATAACTTTTAATTTATAAATCCAAATACTACAAACTTTATATGTATTCCACTCCAAATTTCCTGTACTTTTCAAATATGCATTTTGTTTTCTGTTTTGGATAAATAATATCAATGCCATTACTTAATGCTTTAATTAAATCATTTAATTGGTGAAATTCATAACTTGCTCAATTAAATTCCAATTTCAACAAACAAAATATGTTTTTCACTCAAAATGAAATCACCTTTCTGTTTATCAACTTGGTTTTGCATTTTGGGCAATTAAAATTAATGTTATTTAATAATTCTTAAAAATGACAAATTAAATGGCAGAATTAATAACTTGCAAATGGTTGCTCCAAAATAAATACTCAAAACATGAATTTCATCCAAAATAACATGCCAACCTTGAATATGAACTTTGTTTTCTGGTTTGCAACCTTTAATTTGAATATTTGCTTCACCTCTTAATTAATGCATTTAAATTGGTAATATGCTTAACTAAATCATTTAAAATTGTTTCTCAACCAATAAAGTATGTTTTCCAATCAGTTCCATGTCATTAACATGTTCATGCCATTCATATCTCTGTTTGCATCTTATCTTGTGCATTTTAGGGTTGTTATGCATGTTCATCTATATGACAACATATGGAATGTGTTGGGGTATTTAATTCCAACTGTTGCCCCATTCCATTTAAATTGCCTAACTCATCTACTTTATTGTTTGCCATGCTAAACAACATTTAAATTGTTGGTTAGATAAACAACTTGAACCAATTCCTATTTCTCCGGACTCCGGTTCCGATTAAATTGCTTAAGTTGTTTTCCCTGTTGCATCTTGCCATGCCATGCATATAAAATAGGATCATGCTGGATCTTTTGCCGTAGTAGTAATTGTTGCATCTGGTGTTTGTTCGAGGTTCGTTGCTTCTTCCCGGATAGGACGTTGAGATGATGTGAGCAACGACAAGTTCTGTGGATGTACCTCTACTTGCTGGATCTCAGGCAAGTATACTCACTTGCTGCCAAATGGCTGCCTTTCATCACTTGTTACCGATGCTTTCCGTTGTTCTTATTCTAGCCTGTTGATTCGATGCTTGTGTCTCGATCCTATTATATGTTTACCTTGCAGCCATGATATAGCCTTTCCTTCCACTTCCTATTAACTGTTGTTTGTTTACCCTGTTGGCCCTCGTGTCGTAGTTGCATGCTTAGTGTTGTTTGCGCTCAAGTCTTGTTGTCCGTCTTATCACCTGTTTAGATTGATAGTTGGGTTTCAATTCAATCAACAACATGTTAATTGTGTTGGGTAATAATAATTTGACGTTAAGGCACCGGCAGGAGGCCCGGGTTAGGGTTTTGAGGCCTGCTAGTGTCGAACTTAATTAGGAAAAGGGTCTTGTCTACTGATCCATGATGAGCGTGCTCACCGCATCCGGGAGGTAGTATGGGACCCCCCTCGACTTAGACCTGATCTGCAACTTGTCCGAAGAGCCACACTTAGTTCGGGTGTTCCATTTGCTCCTTGCATAATGGGTTGATCACCCATGGTTACTTATGATGATGATGATGATGATGCATATAGGACGAGGCCTGTGGTGCCGGGGGGTGTGGTTTTCACCCTTGCGCTTAGCGGACTGGCCGGGACCTTATAGCTCCGTGGCTCCTAGGATGGGTTGTAGAGATGGTTTGGGTCGTGTCGAGCCAACCTGAGTTTTAGTTGGTGGCTTGAGTGTGTACGGGTACTGGAGCACACCCTACAGGGATAAATCTTCTCGAGAAGCCGTGTTTTCCGCGGTTATGGATTACTTGGTGAAAGTACTGGCTAACAAGTACTCAGACAACTTACACCTAATCAACAATAATTTGACTAGTAATAGGCTTATTGCCACAATAACCTGACCTTCACCTTAATTAACAGTGTGAGTTATCCTTGGGTTGCTTCCTTAGTAGGGGTGACATTGGATGGGTATTGTCTGGTGAGTAGTTGTAGTTGGTTACGATACGCTATCTTACCCCCCTCTTTTAGCCGGATGTTGTAGCGAGTCTCTGTAGTTAGTTAGTGCAGCCCGCTGCCGCTTATTTGCAATAATCCCTTCCTTTCCGTTGACCCCAAAGTATTTGTATCTTGTGATGACTGGTTACGCCGGTATCTTGTGAGTATGGGTTTATCCACTTGCCAGTACTTAACCGTACTGACCCACGAATCTTTTTCGTGGCTGCATATTCAACATTGCAGTCAACAGGTTTGAAGTCTGACGACGTTAGCTTGGGAATCCCTCCGGCTTGGCCTGGGCAGGGATTGGACGCTCTCTGTTATCTTCAGGACTCTTAGTCCAATTTGGATCTTGTCCGTAGCCGGACGCTATGTTGTTTCTTCCGTTGTTATTTGGATCTTTGTATTGTATCAGTTGTATCCCTGACTCGTTTGAGTCATCTTGTATATTTCTGTTGTTGTTGTGGATTATTCGTGAACTGTTGTAATGTTATCACAAGTGGCAACCTGGAATCGGTTATTATGTGGATTTTGGCGGGAATGCTGAAATCTGCATAGTGCCCGATCTCGGGGCGTCACAAATGGTATCAGAGCCTTGGTTCCGATTCCCGATATTGTTTCGATACGAATGGTTATCGAAGCAACGGGTCCGCAAAGCCTGTAGGATAACCTCGCTAACGGTCGTTGTTTCTAGAGTGTCAAAAACTATTTCTGCTAAACTATTTTGGAAAACATCCCAATAGGATTCTTGTTTCTCCTTATCTCTATTCTATTTCCCCTCCCATCTTATTTGTTTTGGAGTCTTCCCCCCTTGTCTATCTTTCAAAGTGTTAGGATCCTACGTGGGTGGACGTTTTCTGAGCCTTTAACCTAATAGGTTCGATCATCGGAAGATTCCTGGTGGAAGAACATCGCCGTCGCTCCGAGCAAGAATCTCTTGTTAGTGGTGTCGAGGAGATCAACTGGAGGCACGAAGAATCGATAGTCGAACTTCTTTCCCCTCCCGGGTTAGCAGGTGGATTGCGAGGGCGCAATCCCTTGTTAGTGGTGTCGTCTGTAACACCTGGGGTGTTACCCTAAATAGGAAGTGTTGTTTTCTTTTTGCTTTGCATCACATGCATCACATAAGCATGGCATTTCTGTTTTCAAAACAACTCAAAATTCAAAACCACATTAAACCTTCAAACATTTTCCAAAAAATTTCAATTTAGAAATTGCAACCAAACAACTCCAATTGTTTCCAATAGTTTTGAAGTTGATTTGTTTAAATTGCTTGATAAATCAAAACCCCTTTAATCAACACCCTAAATGGAAAATTCAAATTCAAATCCACTCAATCATAGTGGGCATGATCCAATTGTGGTTCAAACACTAAAATTTTGCAAACAATTAAAATTCAATAAAGGTTTTCATAATTGTGGAGTTCATTGAATAAAAATTGTTTGAGAAATCAACTCCTTATGATTACTAATGGAAATTCAAATCACAATTTAAAAATCCAATTAATAATTCAAAGTTTGAAATCAATGCTAGCATTTGCTTTTATTTTCTCTTTTGAAATTTAATAAAAATATTTCGTAACATAAACCCCCCAAAAAACCCTATTTCTATCCCTCCCTCTTTTTCATCCTTTACAATAAAAAAAGAGGAGAAAAGGAAAAAATCAAAAGAAAAAAATGGAGGGAGGCAGCCAGCCCATCTGTTTCTTTTTTTTTCCCTCAGCTCACCCCCCCAAGCCCATTTCTTTTGGCCCGATACCCTTCATTGCTTGTCATCTTCCTCCCCCCTACGTCATCTCTGTACGACAGCAGCAACACCGTAGATCACCTTCCCCCCTCCTACGATGCTTGCCGTACGAGCTCACTCCCCACCATAAAAACTAGCCTTCCCCCTCTGCTAACCCTAAGCCTAGCCCTACCCTCTCTCCCCGCCGCGGCGCCTCCCTTCCGCAACCACGCGAGCTCGCCGTCTCCACTGTCTCGCTGTTGACCCACCATCACCAATCTCTCCGGGACAGTTCGAGGCTGCCAGTAGCTGCTCCTCGACGCCCTCTTTCATACGCCCCGAAGAAGTGGAGCCGAGTCACTTCAGGTCCTCGTCGACCTTCTCTTTTCCTCTCCGATCAGCCGTCGTCGCCGCCGAAATTCTTCGCCGTTGTTCGCCCTCGAGCTGGACCACCCTCTACCTAACCTTCCAGGTGATCCTCTCGGCCGATTCCGGCCATCTCCCAGCTCTTTCCCCTGCTCTCTGTCGGCGTGAATTTCTGAACCATGCTCGGCCCGCCATGTTTCTGTTGCAGAGAAGCTCCAGCTCCAGGGGGTTGTGCACTCTGTTGATCACCCGTGCACAGCACCAGGATGGGCTGGTCGTCTCACAGTCCCAGCACGCCTAGCTGACCCTCGCTACACCTCGAGATCGCACCAACGCGCGCGGATCGCTAGCAGCTGCGGTATACCTTCTCTAAACCCAACGATGAAAACCTGCACCTTGTTTCTGTCGCAAAATTCAGTAGACGCGTTGTTCCCTCTTATTCAGACAAGCACCCCTTCCATCACAACAGCAATCAGTACCGCAGTGGTACTGCTCCACGGCGCGCAGCGCATCGACCGCGGGGTCGAATCCCCTCGGCCGCAAGGCCCTTTTCCTTTTAATCGTGCGCAGCAGGGCCCACCCGTCATAGACCCCTGCGCCACCTCACCACACACGCGCTCCACTGTGGCTCCACCCTGGCGTGGCCCCACTGGTCAGCCAGTGTGAGTAGCCCAGCCACGGTGCAAAAGGTTCAATCCCTTGTTTTCTTTTTTTTCCAGAAATGCTTAATAACCCTCAAAATTCAACTGGCTATAACTTTTAATTTATAAATCCAAATACTACAAACTTTATATGTATTCCACTCCAAATTTCCTGTACTTTTCAAATATGCATTTTGTTTTCTGTTTTGGATAAATAATATCAATGCAATTACTTAATGCTTTAATTAAATCATTTAATTGGTGAAATTCATAACTTGCTCAATTAAATTCCAATTTCAACAAACAAAATATGTTTTTCACTCAAAATGAAATAACCTTTCTGTTTATCAACTTGGTTTTGCATTTTGGGCAATTAAAATTAATGTTATTTAATAATTCTTAAAAATGACAAATTAAATGGCATAATTAATAACTTGCAAATGGTTGCTCCAAAATAAATACTCAAAACATGAATTTCATCCAAAATCACATGCCACCCTTGAATATGAACTTTGTTTTCTGGTTTGCAACCTTTAATTTGAATATTTGCTTCACCTTTTAATTAATGCATTTAAATTGGTAATATGCTTAACTAAATCATTTAAAATTGTTTCTCAACCAATAAAGTATGTTTTCCAATCAGTTCCATGTCATTAACATGTTCATGCCATTCATATCTCTGTTTGCATCTTATCTTGTGCATTTTAGGGTTGTTATGCATGTTCATCTATATGACAACATATGGAATGTGTTGGGGTATTTAATTCCAACTGTTGCCCCATTCCATTTAAATTGCCTAACTCATCTACTTTATTGTTTGCCATGCTAAACAACATTTAAATTGTTGGTTAGATAAACAACTTGAACCAATTCCTATTTCTCCGGACTCCGGCTCCGATTAAATTGCTTAAGTTGTTTTCCCTGTTGCATCTTGCCATGCCATGCATATAAAATAGGATCATGCTGGATCTTTTGCCGTAGTAGTAATTGTTGCATCCGGTGTTTGTTCGAGGTTCGTTGCTTCTTCCCGGATAGGACGTTGAGATGATGTGAGCAACGACAAGTTCTGTGGATGTACCTCTACTTGCTGGATCTCAGGCAAGTATACTCACTTGCTGCCAAATAGCTGCCTTTCATCACTTGTTACCGATGCTTTCCGTTGTTCTTATTCTAGCCTGTTGATTTGATGCTTGTGTCTCGATCCTATTATATGTTTACCTTGCAGCCATGATATAGCCTTTCCTTCCACTTCCTATTAACTGTTGTTTGTTTACCCTGTTGGCCCTCGTGTCGTAGTTGCATGCTTAGTGTTGTTTACGCTCAAGTCTTGTTGTCCGTCTTATCACCTGTTTAGATTGATAGTTGGGTTTCAATTCAATCAACAACATGTTAATTGTGTTGGGTAATAATAATTTGACGTTAAGGCACCGGCAGGAGGCCCGGGTTAGGGTTTTGAGGCCTGCTAGTGTCGAACTTAATTAGGAAAAGGGTCTTGTCTACTGATCCATGATGAGCGTGCTCACCGCATCCGGGAGGTAGTATGGGACCCCCCTCGACTTAGACCTGATCTGCAACTTGTCCGAAGAGCCACACTTAGTTCGGGTGTTCCATTTGCTCCTTGCATAATGGGTTGATCACCCATGGTTACTTATGATGATGATGATGATGATGATGCATATAGGACGAGGCCTGTGGTGCCGGGGGTGTGGTTTTCACCCTTGCGCTTAGCGGACTGGCCGGGACCTTATAGCTCCGTGGCTCTTAGGATGGGTTGTAGAGATGGTTTGGGTCGTGTCGAGCCAACCTGAGTTTTAGTTGGTGGCTTGAGTGTGTACGGGTACTGGAGCACACCCTTAAGGGATAAATCTTCTCGAGAAGCCGTGTTTTCCGCGGTTATGGATTACTTGGTGAAAGTACTGGCTAACAAGTACTCAGACAACTTACACCTAATCAACAATAATTTGACTAGTAATAGGCCTATTGCCACAATAACCTGACCTTCACCTTAATTAACAGTGTGAGTTATCCTTGGGTTGCTTCCTTAGTAGGGGGTGACATTGGATGGGTATTTTCTGGTGAGTAGTTGTAGTTGGTTACGATACGCTATCTTACCCCCCCTCTTTTAGCCGGATGTTGTAGCGAGTCTCTGTAGTTAGTTAGTGCAGCCCGCTGCCGCTTATTTGCAATAATCCCTTCCTTTCCGTTGACCCCAAAGTATTTGTATCTTGTGATGACTGGTTACGCCGGTATCTTGTGAGTATGGGTTTATCCACTTGCCAGTACTTAACCGTACTGACCCACGAATCTTTTTCGTGGCTGCATATTCAACATTGCAGTCAACGGGTTTGAAGTCTGACGACGTTAGCTTGGGAATCCCTCCGGCTTGGCCTGGGCAGGGATTGGACGCTCTCGGTTATCTTCAGGACTCTTAGTCCAATTTGGATCTTGTCCGTAGCCGGACGCTATGTTGTTTCTTCCGCTGTTATTTGGATCTTTGTATATTATCAGTTGTATCCCTGACTCGTTTGAGTCATCTTGTATATATCTTTTCTGTTGTTGTTGTGGATTATTCGTGAACTGTTGTAATGTTATCACAAGTGGCAACCTGGAATCGGTTATTATGTGGATTTTGGCGGGAATGCTGAAATCTACATAGTGCCCGATCTCGGGGCGTCACATTACCCCTTTCAGAGCTCACCCACGTACATTCGTCAAAGTCCTGGGAACTACAGGTGCACAGTTGATGTGGAGAGATCCCAACACGTGGGGGGAGGGGGAGAGATTAGAGCTAGATCTAATCGGGAGAGGACGCTCCAAAACCTTGATTAGAAGACGCTCTAAAACAATTAGAGGGTCTCTAATTAGACCCTCTGATCAACTAGAGAGAGGCACAAGGCCAATTGAAGTGATTTATCTCTATGCCTTGGGGTCCTTTTTGTAGTTGGAGGAGGGGATACTTTCGTTGGGGGGGAGGAGGAATCCCTCCCCCAATCCACATCCACCAAGGAGGTGGCCACATTAGGCCCTCTCCCAATTCGGATTGGATAACTAGTCCAACTAGGAGTCCTTCCTTGGGGGGGGGGGGGTCCTTTCCCTCCTCTCTTTATTTTCCTTCCCTCTTTGAAACCAACTAGGAAAGGGCAAGGGGGATTGGTGCGGCTAGTTTTTTTTTTTGACTATTGACTATGAGGCGAAAGCCCCACAATATTTTTTTAACTTTATTTATGAACCAAGAGAGTTACAAGAAATTACATATATACAGAATGTTAGGGGAGAGAGTCCAGTCAAGATTTTATAGAAGGAACTAAAGCTTTAGGAAATCTAACAATATGAATGGTCATATCATGAATAAATCTACTCTTCCAAACCAAGAACCTCGACCTTTCAGCTCTGAAAATTTTGTCATTTCTAATCTTCCAAATATTCCAACATGCAATAAAAACCACTTCCATGAAGAAAGGCTTGTTACAAATATCCTTAGCAGCCGAGGCAAACTCCAATAGATCATTACTTTGTACCCATGAGACCTAGAGATAATTCCAAATTCTCTGACCAAAGTTGCATTCAAAAAATAGATGGTTTATGTCCTCATAACAGGCACTTGGACAAAGAACAAAAAGATCATCATAAGCCACCTGCCAACTTATTCTCTTAAGTATATCATTAAGAAGAAGCCAGGAAAACATCGTAATTCGCATGATGCAACTGCTCTTCCATAGCCACAAAAATACAGGGCAAACCTGGATATGTTTGTGAACAAATTTATAATAATTTGCAGCATAGAGCATACCACCTTTCCAAGGACAAACCCATCTATCAGGGTGTGAATTATCAAGATGCAACGTATCCATCGAGTCTGTAATTATCCATAGCTCCTCAATAGCCTGCTGAGATAGGGGAAGATGGAAATATGCAGCTTTATCACAAACTGCAAACATCTGTTGATCTGAGATATGTTCATCCAGAACAAACAAGAAGAGCCTATGAAAACAAGATTTGAGAGGTATGTTAGAACCCACAAAATTCCATGAATCTGACCAAAATAGCACTGAAGTCCCATCACTGACCACGGGTTTAACAAAAGACATAAACTTATCCATAAGTTTAAGAATATCCTTCCACTAGAAAGAACCACAAATATCCTCAACATGTGGAATTTTATCCTTGTAATACATATTCCAGATTAATTTGACCCAAGGTAAATCCTCTTTGTTTTAAAACTTCTAAAGAAACTTTAGCAACCCCATGAAGGGTGCGGCCATGGGGGCAGATCTGCCCACCTCCGGCACTCCCCCTTCTCGGTTTTGGCCCAAAACTCTTCCGGAACCCTATGAACCCAGTAGATAAAATCATCGACCTTATCTACTAATATAAGAAACATATTTCCGACATCTCGGGACATCTCATGTACTCCGTAATCTCTCTGAATATTAATTCTATCACGCCGGAACCATCCGGATGATGCCCGCTCTTTTCTCCGGACCATCCAATGTGAACAAATGACTTTGATGCCTTAAGTGTGTGACCCCTACATGTTCCATAACAATTATACATGATCAAGACACCGTTTTTTAATCAATAATCAATATAGGCACCGTGGACGTCCATATTGATTCCTACAAGTTATACGAAGAAACTCTATTGAACATGTTGGTTATTAAGTAAGTTCCCATTACTTCATGATACCAATCAATATCGTGAGACAAGATGAATGATAGGACCGTGATTAAACTCTTTAATAACCATATCACTTTACAGAGAGGTTGTCATAATGTGTTGGCCGAAGGAGAGTGCTTGTTGGTGAATCTCACACACCCGTTGGGAAACCCTAGGAGGAATGTATGATATAGTGTAACAGAAAATTTATCTCGGTAAAGAAACCAAGGTTGTCTATCCAGTAGGACTTCAAGGCAATCAATTAGCTTGCTTGTTGTCCGGCGCTTCAACAAGCATGGACCTACACATAAAGTACAAACTCTCTCTTACTCCTAACTTTCCAGGAAGGTTGTCAATCTTTCTGTCTTGATGTTAACTAGAGAATTAAACGTATCGAGTGTTTTGAGATGAAAAGTAAAACGGAACAACGAGAACGTGATGTGAAAAGTAAGTAAACGAGGTTGTAATCAATCTAAAATAATGGACCGGGGGAAATAGTTTTACTAGTGGTGTCTCCCTATGAAACAACGCACATGTTGGGTAACAAATTATAGCAAGGCAATTGCCAAATCATGAGGGCATAATAGTGATATTATTAGAATATATACTTCACAAGTTCTAATCATGTAGGCTTTACGTCAAGGCATATAGACCGCTATCCAGCGTGCGTCTATATATAATAGTTGACCTCAAGAAAGCTATCTAGAAAATCTCTCTGTTATTAACTTGCAAGCAATAGAAAATTGCATTACGATCTATACATAATCTAACCAATAATTCTCGTCACACAAACAAGAACACATATGTTTTTCCCTTAGTGGCAACATCACATCCTTCCCCATGCATGTTTTTGTCACCCGAACTCAGGCAATAAAGAGGCATGAACCTACTAATTAGTATAAAACTCCATCTTGGAGATGAATACAACAACTTGGCCAGAGTAGCCATACACATCGGAGAGTGTGCAAGAACACATTAAACCACTAACAAGATATAAATGAAGCGGAAATAAAAACATGAACAAACTGATCATAATTTCATGATTCATCGGATCTCAGCAAACACAACACATAACACAAGGAGAATAGATCACCATCTAGTCAAAGGATGAATTACTCACACGTCACCGGGGAGGCAGACATAGCGGTGAAGAAGCATCTGGTGACGATTCCCCTTTTCCGGCAGGGTGCGGGAACAGGGCTACAGAAGCCCTCGATTGGACTTTCGAGGTTACGACGCCTCCATGTATGTTTCATGGAAAATTTCCCGTCTTCTACGGGTTTTGGGGTAGAAGGCAACTTATAGGCGAAAAGGCGGTGTCGGGGGAGGTCCACCTCCACCAGGCAATGGGGAGTCGTGGCCTAGGCCTCCACCCCTGCCTAGGCATCACCTGGTGGTGGTGGGCCCCCTCTCCGGCTCTCCTTTGGACTCCGTCTTCGTCGCGGGTAAAAACATGCCGCCGTGAATTTTTAGGACTTTTCGCGAATATTTCATGTACATCTTTCCTGAAACAAAAATAGAGCAGAAAACATGAACTGGCTCTGGGCATTGGGTTAATAGGTTAGTCTTGGAAAACGTGTGGAAAATGATAGAATACATAGAGAAAAGATGGCGCAATCGAGAGAAAACAAGCATGGAGCAATCAAAAATTATAGATACGTTTAGGACGTATCAGAGAGATGGTAGACGAAAGTAATGGGAAAAAATAGTAGGATCTAACAACATCTCCACGAGACCCACCCTTTATTTTGTCTCCCTAAAAGTGTTTTAGGGACATGAGTGAGAAATACTTATTAGGGAGCTAAATTTTATTTGCCGGAGAACAACCATACAACATATTAATTCAAATACTTATCCGATGCACCCAAATAATAAACACCGCAACTAAGATAATAATAACTCCAAATGCATGTTATAGGAAAATTTCCTTCTCGATGGCATATCTCTTGATCATCTTCATCTTCAACCGAGTTGCATTCGCCTCGTGTCATCATGGACGATAATGGATATAGGCTAGTCTTTTTGCATCTTCTCCTTTTAATTCTCTTCTTATCTTCTTCGGCGCTTTCTCCATCTTAGTTGTCTCTTGAGCCACCTCTAGATTTTCCTCGACCTTTTTATATTCTCGATTGTGAAGTTCAAATCTTCGAAAATAAACATTTTGGCTTTGAGACAATACTTCCGCTCGGTTTTACTACCTTGAACACCGCATTCACATGTTGATTCCCATATGACAATTTCCAAGTCAAATCAAATCGGCGTAATTGGTGTTGGTCTTCCCGTTGTCGCTGAGGGATACTACATCCTTGTTGGAGTCCCAGGAGACCATGATGGCAATGGCATGCACACGGGAAGGCCGGAGGTGGCAGAGAGCTCACAGGATGGTGGCGGGTGGGACCATAGAGGCGCCGCAAAATCAACATATCGCATAATGGATGCTAGACAGGACGGTAGCGTGTAGTTTTCTGTACCTATAATATTCCTCCTCCATCCAATGTGACTAATATGTTTAGGAACTGGTTGAATGAGTTGGATAAGAAGACCAAAAATAGAATACCTATTGGTATTTCGACTATTTGTTGGTCTATATGGAATTGTAGGAATAACATTGTCTTTAACAGGAAAGATTCTTTTCATGTCTTACAAGATCCAGTTATGGTTTTCCTACTTCCTTCGGACTAGCGCAAGTTTATGGTGGATGGATGCACGAGGCTTGTTACAGTGGCACATGATTTTTTTCCCCGACATGCGTGGCAGCATATTCCTATACTTTTGTAGTTCTTTAGCCGCTAGTGTGTGATCCAGATAGTCTCTTTTCTCAGTTGGCTTTGTGTCTGAGAAGATGTAAACTGTATTGATACTTTTGGCGCTTTAATAATCAATAAACAGCTGTGTGCATCACTCGATGCAGAGGATGGGGATACCCATTTCGAAAGGAAAAAAGACAGACCGGGTAGAAAATGGTTACTACTCCCTCTGTTCCATAAAATGTTTTAGGTGTTTCACATGTCGTTACTACTCCCTCCGTTCCATAATATGTTGTGTTTCACATGTCGTCTAGATTTAGACTAAATGAGTAGACATATACACTAAAATACATATGTATATATGTTTTTTTATTAGAAATGGAGGTTCTGCCCCCAGCCTCTGCATCAAAATGATGCACACAGCCGGTACTTTATTGATGAAAAAAAACGGACCACGAAACCATACAAGGAAATACATGGATCAACCAAAAGCCACCTATCTGACGAGAATCGTCACACCTAGAGAACTCTTGATGAAGGGGGTAGTCATAATCGGGGCCGATACCCCGACATAACACACCAACGCGCATCATCTAAACCGGTTGCTTCCATCAAGTCGCCCGATAGCGAACTGGGAGCACAAATCCGGTTCAGCTGGCCCGCAGTATACACCGATATGCACACTCGGAACCGCTGCCGCCAACCTCGGAAGCCGTTGCCGCCGATATCCGCTAACCCATCTTCTGGAGAGAACAATGCAGCCCCTATGTCAGGTCTGCTATCAACGCCACCATGGCGCCAAACAGCTCCACCTTCCCGCGCATGTCCAACTTCCCGCATCCATCGCCAAGACCCCGTGGCACCACGCCGCCAAGACTCGCCGTTGTCGATGCAGTTGAAGAAACACCGCTCCACCTCCAGACCCTCGAACCAGATCGTACTCCAGAACGATGCCCCCAGAGGCTGAACGACACAGAAGCGCCGCTATCGTCCGATCCGGGAGTCCCAGATCTGAGGTTTCCCTCGGAGCACCAGGTCGGGAGGCTGGCGATCGCGATGACGCCTTCATGAAGGTAACGACGCCCACGGGCATCGTCGCCATCGGCCCCAACTGGAGCTCAGCTTTCGCCTGACCACCAAACCTCTCCAGATCCGCCACGAAGGTACTCGGGGCGGTCGAAACCACCTCCATCCGCACCTTGCTGGGATCGAAACCGCGCCGCCACACGACCGGGGGTTGCAGCCCAGCGGCCTAGACCACAACTCCAAGTCGCCGATCTGCCCAAGAGGAAGCCTCCGAGCCATCCCGCGCCGCCGATCTGGTGGAGGAATCTTCCCACCGGATCCCGATCGGATCCGTCCGGAACCGCTGCGGCCGGCCCGTCCCAGCCCGACCACCATCTCCTGCCGGCGACCCCTCGACGCCCACCGCACGCAGCCGCCGCCGGAGACCAGCGGACGCCGTCGCAGCCAGTGCCGCGGCCGCTCCGGCGAACACCGAGGCGACCCGCGCCAGCCCCGATCTTCGCGAGGGAGAGGTCCCCCCGCCACCACCGTAGCACCACGGGCCTAGCCCCGCGGCAGTCACTGGCGGCGACGGGAGGGAAGGGAGAGGGAGGCGGAGCGGTGGTTGGCGGCGGCGGCGAGATCCGCCCGTGTCGCCCACGCGGGGGACGACGCGGGGGAGGGGGATAGGTCGCGAGCTCATAACATTTGGTATCAGATTCCTCGGTTGCGATGTCTTCGGGACTGTCCACTGCCTCCGCCGCGGTCGCCTCGTCGGGCGCACCCACCACCATGGCGCCGCCGCCGGCGTCTGCGGCCCCGGCCGCGCCGGCTCGGGAGCCCGCCCCCATCCTCTCGATCCAGGAGCTCTCCACGCGCCTCCGCGACCTGACCGAGTCGGTCTCCGACATAAAGCACGTCATCGCCGTGCTCCTCCAGCGGACGGAGCCACTCGACGCCAGGCTACTGTCGTCGCCGCCACTCTACGCCAAGCTGCTGCAGCCCCCGCTGCCGCTGTCCGTCTTCGGGCCGATCTATACGGCAGCTTGGGCGCCGCTGCACATCCAGTCACCACCGGCGCCACCCCAACAGTACGGCGGGCCCTCCCGCTTCGCCGGTACTTACGCCGATCCCGACGGTGCGCCATTCCACGGGGGGTCCTCCATGGTCGCAACACCGGCGCCGACCCCCGCAGGGCCGCCGCCCTCGGCCGCGACCACGGCGCCAGTCATCACGTTCCCGCATGGGATGACCTACGACGGGATTGCGACGACCTTGTTCCCAGCAGCGCCACCGCCGTCCCATGACAATCCCATCCAACCGATCAAGTTCCAGCCCCCGGGGGCCCTCACCACCGCCGACCAGGGGGCTAGCGCGGCTGCCGCCCAGACCGCCGCCGCGCCCCCACCAGCCACGGGCCTCGACCTCCTGCCCGCGGCACTGGCGGACCTCGCCGACGGCCTCCGCGCCATCCGACTCGAGCTCGCCGAGCTCAAGGCGGGCCAGCACCCGCCGCCCCCGGCGGCCGCTGCTCCGACCGTGTCCGCCACCCCGCCACCGCCGGGCCCCATCGCCAGCAAGGGCCGCCCCGCGTTCCAGTGGCCGGCGTCGCCCTCGCCGATCCCCTCATGGGCCGACACTCCTCCCGTCTACACGCAGGCTGCGGTACGGACGACGGTTCAGCAGCCTGCCCACACCTTTGGCGGTCCGGGCGGGTTTGCTGCTCCCTTCGCCGACAACACGTCCTTCGTCCCAGGCCGCCCGGAGGGCGCCTACGGGGTCCCGCCGCCAGCACAGCAGCCGCCCCGCTTCACCAAGCTGGAGTTCGCCACCTACGACGGCACAACCGACCCCCTGAACTGGCTGAACCAGTGTGAGCAGTTCTTTCGGGGGCAGCGGACGCTCAGCTCCGACCGCACGTGGATCGCCTCCTATCACCTACGGGGCGCCGCGCAGACTTGGTACTACGCCCTCGAGCAGGACGAAGGCGGGATGCCGCCATGGGAGCGTTTCCGCGACCTGTGCCTCCAGCGGTTTGGACCGCCTCTCCGCGGCAGCCGTCTCGCCGAGTTGGGACGCCTCACCTTCACCACCACGGTCCAGGACTTCGCCGACCGCTTTCAGGCGCTCGCGTGCCATGCCCCGGGCGTCTCGGCACGGCAGCGCGCCGATCTCTTCGTCGGCGGCCTCCCCGACCACATCCGCGTCGACGTCGAGATGCGCCAGCCTGAGGACCTGCAGACGGCCATGTACTACGCACGGGCCTACGAGCAGCGCGCCATCGCCATGCAGCAGGTGTACGCGCAACGGAGCAGCACTCGCCCCGCGCCCTGGCCCGCCTTGGCGCCCGCCGCTCCGCCGCGGCCCGCGCCGGAGGCCGCGCCCACGGGTCCCCCTGCGCCGACCCGCCCCTTCAAGCGGCTGACGGCTGCGGAGCAGCTCGATAGGCGCCGCAAGGGATTGTGCTTCAACTGCGACGAGCAGTATGCGCCGGGCCACACGTGCGCCCGCCTCTTTTACCTGGAGACTGTCGACGACGACGACGTGGCGGCCCTCTCCGCCGAGCTCGAGGCCGCCACCGTCACTACGGTCGGCGTCACGACCTACGGGCCGGTCGATGCATCCTCGTGCGTCATCTCTCTTCATGCTATGGCGGGCATCACGACGGCGAAGACGATGCTACTCCCGGTGACGATCAATGGGGAGCGCCAAACTGCTCTGGTGGACACGGGCTCGACGCACAACTTCTTGTCCAACACCGTCATGCGCCGCCTCGCCTTACAGCCGGCGGGACCCGAGACGTACAGCGTCACCGTTGCCAACGGGGACCGTCTTACGTGCAAGGGCATGGCGCGACAGGTTCCCATGCTCGTAGGCGACGAGCCTTTCTCCATCGACTGCATCGGCATCGACTTGGGCTGCTACGACTTCATCCTCGGCGTCGATTTCCTGCGCACGTTAGGCCCTATCCTCTGGGATTTCGACGTGCTGTCCCTCATCTTCTGGCGCGAGGGACGGCCGCCGTGTTCACTGGACGGGCTTGAGTAGTATATATGTGAATGTGGAAAATATGTAAAATATATTGGGGAACGAAGGGAGTATATAATTCCAGTTTCATGCTACACAAGGTCTCCAATTTTAAATAGGTCTTCCTACCTAAGTGGTATGCAATTTCAAGATTGTGGCTTATCGTAGTTATCTGCAGAAAACATGCTAAATGGGACAAAGAATAACTTGCACTACCCAAATTCAAGATGCCAAGCTATGGATTGATATACATATTCAAGCTATATTAATTTTAGCAACACAAGTCGCCGAAACGCTCACATTGCCAAGGCACGACAGAATAATACTAGATTCAGAATGAGATAAATATTACTCAGTATGAGCAAAACCATGGCCCGTTCAAAATCAGCATAATTTGACAGTACGTCTCCCCAAAGATCATCTGGTCCAAAGGATGTTGGATAACACAGCAACAACGAATTGCATAAATAGTCTCATACAGCACAACACCACACACTGCGCAGAGCTTCTCGGCGTGCAAATTGAAGGGGAGATGGCAGCAGGCAAGTAGTCGACCACAACTAGAAATGAAAGGATGCATCCGAGCTGACTTCAAAAAAAAGTTGTGTCCATGCCTGGCAAGTCACCACCCTGAATCATAGGAATGGAGGAATTATAAGCAACCGAATTTCGGTGAATCAAATCAATAGAATTTCATGAGCAAACAAGTAGAGCAACTAGAATCAAACTGGTCTGTAATCAGAACATTAAACCCATGTGTATGTGGTGTGGGACTGAAAACGGTCCAAAAACTCAATCTTGTAAAGAGCTTTATGAAAAATTGCAATAATTCAGACGTACTGTGACCTACCGAGTATTTTGAGTTTTTGACGTGAAATCTGAACTAGATTGGCTATCTGCCAAACTGAACATGCACTAAATAAAGTTAACTATGTGACACCATCAACTGATTTTACGCGGTGAAGTTCACAAGGTAATTAACCAACAACAAAACATATGTATAACCATATGCATGTTTGACACTAGCATACCCTTTCCAGAATGTATTTGCTCTTCTAAACTGACCGAATTCAACAAAACACAGTGGAACAGTTGTATGCTTGTTAAATGTACTCCCTCCGTCTCATATTAATTGTCTCAAGGTTGGACAAAAGTGGATGTATCTAACACTAAAACATGTCTAGTTACATCCATTTTTGTCCAACTTTGAGACAATAATTTTGAGACGGAGGGAGTACTACAACTGTGGCAGTGTGGGATTCAACGTGGGTAATAAAGACTACTACACCCACAGGGAGAAATGTCTTTGAGAACGAACACATTGAGGTACAAACTAAGTGGGATGCTCAGGATGTTTATTTCGTAGGCATAAGATTCAGAAACACTAGCTGAATTCCCAGCATAACAATCACCCCTAGGCCCTAATCACTCTGCATTTTAAAATTCCAAATCAAAATGAAATAAGGACACATCAGAGTAAGCGAACTAAAACCCAGTTGATAAAACTGTAATGTCAAAACAAACATAACGACCCAGAAGCAAGATAGCTATCAGGATAAACATCACACTGGCCCTGGTGACGGAATTACCTATCACATACTACCTCCGTTCCATAATGTAACCATTTCTAGCTTGCTAAAAAGGCTTACATTGTGAAAAGGAGGGAGTATTAAATAAAACCGGTCACTTTAATTGACTATAATCCATGCCATCCAACTTCATTCAAAATGTTTATCAACAGTCCAGACATTTCAAACGGGAAAGAGCTAGTAAGCAAGTACAGCACCAGTATAGGATCATAGACATGTGCAGAAACTAGAAACTATGAACCATGTAGTGGAAAAAATTACTGAAGTAACAAATATGTCATGAACTGTGACGAGAAGTTCAGAACTTTAAAAATACACTTAGTTTTGATTGGCTCACATTCCTTGCGTGCTGAGCACAATCACTTCAGTATCATGCAACATGAACTCCGTATAACCCCAACAAATCCTAGAATCCTATTCACTGGGATACAATTTTGCTTACGAGTTGTAAGTACAATCCTATTCAAAGGCTAATGCACCTACATGTGGTAGTATTATGCACATGCAACAAATTTCTAGAGGCAAGAACAACACATGAAAAGAAATGACATGAGTAGCATAAGAGCAAGTAACATTGCTGAACAAAAAAGGAGAGGAAGGTGGTCTTACAAACAAGCGAATCAGTACTCTCGAGCAAGGAACTCCGGCGGCCATGCCAGAGAGTAGGCGAAGATAGGGTGTCCATAATCCATGCCACTTTCCGTGGACAGGCGCTCCAACTTGCCCGTATCCAGATGGAACGAGAAACGCCCGTACCCCGTCGTTCTGATGAACACCTTCCCTGTGCGACCGGCGTCCATGTCGCTGGGATAGACGCTCAGAACCCTGAACATCGGGTGTGTGGGCAGGCCAGGAATCATGTCGCAGAGCACGCGCAAGTCCACAAGTTTCCTCTCCAGAAGCCAACCTCTGTCGCTCCACTTGGCCTCCCCGCGTACCCAGAGCTGCAGCTCACTGTCGGCGTCGGTGACCAGGCAGAGCCGCCCATCTTCCGGCGTCTCGCCGACGCGGTACTTGGCGGTACGGAGCACGGCCGGCACCGGCAGGTAGGAGAACTTGAGTGTGGAAGGGTCGAGCACGAGCAGGCGCCAGGAGTTGCAGATGTGCCAGTAGATCTTCCCGGCGGCGTGCACGCAGCGTCCCTCGAACCAAAAGGGGTCGAATTCGACCACGACGTCCAGGTCCCGCGGGAGCGCGCGCCAGCGGCACTCGCCGTTGTCGACGGACGCGACCCAGGCGCGCGGGTGGCCGTCGTCGATGGCGAAGCAGATGGCCTCGAAGCAGAGCTTGCTGGGGTGCGCGCGGGAGAGAATCGCGGAGCCCACGTAGTACCTGGAGCTGCGCCAAATGCGGTCATCGAGCACCGTGTCGCGCGGAGGCGGCGGCAGGAGCACGCTGCGGCGGGTGGCCGGGTCGAGGACGAGAAAGCGGGGGACGATGGCCTTGGGGAGTTTCACGCCCGGTTCGAGGAGCAGGAGGCCTTGGTGGGAGTCGTAGAGCAGGAAGTCGGAGGCTTCCGGGGCGAAGTCGAGGGAGAGGGGCTGGACGGAGCCGTCAAGGGGGGCGAACACGGCGTTGGAGTAGGTTCGATCGCTTTCCCTGGTGGGGTGGAAGAAGTAGCCGAGGAGAGGGGGCGCGCGGGTGCAGCAACGGGAGGCCACGCGGCGCCAGCGGTGGCAGGCGAGGGCGGCACGGAGGAGGTCGGCCGCGGATAGACGGCGCAGAATGTCGTGGAGGTCTTCCTCGCCGAGGTCATCGACGGTCGCCGTCGCCTTTGGCTCCACCAGCGGTGTGGAAGGAGCCGAGGCGGCCGGGGGAAGTTCGGCGACGGAGAGGCGGCCAAGAGCGTGGCGGACATGGGTGGTCGCCGTAGGCTTTGGCTTCACCGGCGGTGGGGGAGGAACCGAGGCGGAGGAAGGTGGGGTTTTGGTCTTGGCTTTGCCTCTGTTCTTCCGGGCCATTGTGGGAGAAAGAGGGTTCTGGAGACGGGAGATGGACAAGCACCTGCTGTATTTTTGTAGGACGGACATGTGATTTTTGTAGCGTTTCTTGGTTCAGTCCTTTTAGTGAGAAAAAGCTTCGGCTTTGGGGAACTACTGTATTTTCGAATTTTGAAATGGCGGCGTCGTTTGCTGTGAACTGTTGACTGATTCCTGTACGTATGGACGACTGAAAAATCACCCGGAAAAAAATATCGAAATCACGCTTTCATTACAGTATCTCTAGCACCCTTAGATCATCTCCAGTCTTGCCCCCCCCCCCCCCCCCCCCCACAAACAGGCGTCCGGATCGGCGCCTGGCGCGACCTTTTGGAGGCTCGTCCGGATGGCGGGGGGCACGGCTGCCCACTCGCAGCCCCCAACCAAAACCCGCAAAGCAATATTTTGCCTATTTTCGTTATTTTTGAGTCTAAAAAATACTTAAAAATACTTGGTTCTAGGTTTAAATTATTACATATATAGTTCACGAATGACTACAAATAAAAATAATTGGAAGTGCACTATGCCGCCGTTAATCCTTTGCGAGTCCACAAATGCTCCACTAGATCATTTTGGAGCTGATCATGAGTGGCCCCATCTCGGATCTCCATATGCATAGCGATGTACTCGGTCCAATCCGCTGGCCCACTATGATCCACATTGGCAAGAGGACCCTGAAACTCATATGGAAGATGATCATGCACTAGATTTTCACGCTCAGCCTCAATGATCATGTTGTGTATGATCACACATGCATTCATGATCTCTCCCATCTGCTCAGCCGATCAAGTGAGAGCAGGATACCGCATAATGGCAAACCTCTGTTGTAGCACTCCAAATGCACGCTCGACATCCTTTCTTGTGCTCTCTTGTACCGAGGCAAACTAGGATTTCTTGTTGCCTAGAGGATTGGAAATTGTCTTCACAAATGTTGACCGTCTTGGATAGATACCATCCGCTAGGTAGTACCCCTTGTTGTACTCGTGGCCATTGGCACCATAGTTCACTGATGGAACATGGCCTTCAACAAGTTTCGCGAACACGGGGGAACGCTGCAACACATTGATGTCATTGTGAGATTCTGCCATGCCGAAGAACGCATGCCAAATCCAAGTCTCGTGATCTGCCACTGCCTCAAGGACCACGCTGCAAACTACTTGATGGCCCCCTTTGTACTATCCTTGCCATCCAAATGGACAGTTCTTCCAGCTCCAATGCATGCAATCAATGCTTCCAAGCATACCAGGAAAACCTCTTGCTTCATTCGTTGCCAGGATCCGAGCAGTTTGCTCCTCATTTGGTCCTCTCAAGTAGTTTGGATCAAACACTTCCACTATCGCAGTGGAGAACCTGTACACGGCTTTGATAGCCGACGACTCAGACAAGAGGAGATAGTCGTCCTGGCCATCTGCAGGGGCGCCATATGCAAGCATTCTCATAGCAGCTGTGCACTTCTAAATGGAGGAGGAACCTACCATCCCCATGGCGTCTTTCTTCATCTTGAACCAGGGGTCGTGCTCCCTCACATGCTGCACCAATGTGTTGAACAATCTTCGGCTCATCCGAAATCTCCGTCGAAAATCCTTTGCATCGAATCTTGGCTCATCGGCAAAATAGTCGGCAAAAAGCATGCAGTGGCCCTCCACTCATCCTTGGTTTCGTCTTTCTCCTCCCAAACTTGGATCCTCCTCGCTTTGGTTCGCTATTGGCTTCATCATCGGCGAGGATTTGTGCCAAACAAGTAAGAACAAGCAAGTTCTGATCTTCCTCCTCGTCGATATCGGCTTCTTCCTCTAAGAGAAAGTTCACCATCATCTCATCGTCGTTGTCCATCTGTAGAAATGAAAATGACTTTAAAACATGACAAAAACAACGGCTGGCCCCCAACCGGGCAAATCGTCGAGCACTTTGGGGGCGAGGTGGTTACCCCTGGTCGCCGGAGGTGGTGCCTGAGGCGGCGCTGGTGGGGCAAGGGGCGTGGCGGGAGAAGGGCCGGGGAGTGGCGCCGAAAGGGGACGATTTGGGAGCAGCGCCGGAGGGAGAGAGAGCGGCGCCGCCGCGAGGCATAGGGAGATGGCAGAGGGCGAGGCGGCGTGTGCAGGGCACAAATGGGCGAGGCGCAAGCGGACGTGGCGCAACTGGGCGTTTTGTGTCGCTGGCAGGACGGGCCCGCGGCGCGAAACGACTCGTCCGGCGCCCTGATGTGTACACATGCTTCTATTCTTGTAGACAGTGTTGGGCCTCCAAGTGCAGAGGTTTGTAGAACAACAGCAAGCTTCCCTTAAGTGGATCACCCAAGGTTTATCGAACTCAGGGAGGTAGAGGTCAAAGATATCCCTCTCAAGCAACCCTGCAATTAAGATACAAGAAGTATCTTGTGTCCCCAACACACCCAATATACTTGTCAGGTATATAGGTCCACTAGTTTGGCGAAGAGATAGTGAAATGTGAGCAATATGGATAGTTATAAGTAATAATAGCAATCTGAAATAAATATGGCAGCAAGCAAACATGTAGCAGAACAGGCGAAAAACGGTGTTTCAATGCTTGAAAACAAGGCCTAGGGATCCTACTTTCACTAGTGGACACTCTCAACAATGATCACATAATTGAATAACTAAATATCTTCTCTTCACTATGATACTCTTAACCCTCTCCGGTTGGATAACGAACACTAATTATTGCGTAGGGCTGCAAAAATCATTCCTTAAAGTAAGCATTACCATGTCTAGTTAACCCCACGCTGTCACTATGAGCTCCCTAGAAGGTACTAGACAAACACCACAATTCATAGAGGAGACACACACGATGTGCACACTGTCACCTTCACACCGCGGGACAAGGTGACTCCAAAGTTCATATTAATAAAACACTTGAGTAGCACAAGATGAAGAGTAACATCTACTTATTCAACTAGATTACAAAGCACACGATCACATATAGATCACACCATGGGAGAGAGAGATGAACCACATAGCTACCATAGAGCCCTCAGCCTCGGGGGAGGACTACTCCCTCCTCATCATAGGATACAACAACGGCGATGGAGATGGCGGTGGAGTCGATGGAGATGGGTTCTCAGGGCACTTCTCCGTCTCGGCAGAGTGCTAGAACAGAGATCTGTCCCCCGAAACTTGGGTTGACGATGACGGCGGCTGCGGAAGGTTTCGTGGAATTTCGCTGATTTTTTTGGGTTTTCCCTCGGGGGAGTATAAATAGGTGAAAGGGCGATGCCGGGGGGTGGCCAGGGGGGCCACGCCACCAGGTGGCGCGGCCAGGGGGACCCGCGCCACCCTATTGTGTGGCCACCCTGTGGCCCCCCTCCGGGGCTCTTCGGGACTTCTGCATGCTTCCGGGGAAAATAGGAACTTTGGGATTCGTGGGGTCCAATTCCGAGAATATTTCGAGAACAACTTTTCTGAAATAAAAAACAACAGAAAACAGGGAACTGGCACTTGGCATCTTGTTAATAGGTTAGTCCCAGAAAACGTAAGAAAACGTAGGAAAACATGCGGAAAACATGTAGCAATTGGCATAATATCAACAGGGAACATCAGAAATTATAGGTACGTTGGATACGTATCAAGCATCCCCAAGCTTAGTTCCTACTCGTCCTCAAGTAGGTAAACGATAAAATAAAATAATTTCTGAGGTGACATGCTACCACACAATCTTGATCATAATATGTAAAGTAGAGCAAGTAAACTAGGATCAAATGAACTAAAGTTGTGATCTATATTCGATATCAACAAGTAATGCATAAACAAATAAGAAAGAAGTAATACTTTTCATGAATCAATACTAAAATACTATCAACCATGCAAAATTTATTAGAGATGATTTAAGATTTCAAGAACAACAATATGATGCACGTCAAACGATATTCACAACCCCTGTTAGGATCAAGTCAAGGTTTCCACATGATGCAATGCTTGAATCTTAAACTATTTGCGCACTAAAAAAAGCAAGTGTTCTGCGTTGGTCCCTGGCACAAGGATGTTATGGAAAAGAGAACATTATGGGAGGTTTGGAAGGTCAATGGAAGAAAGGCTCACAAAGCTGAAAGTGGTCATTAGACAAGAGAAAGTCTTACAAACGAAGCTATGCGAGGAGTAGGGATTGCCACACAACGGATGCACATAGAGCTATAAGTTTATGAAAGCTCTCCAATGGAACTAGTGGGGGTGCATCCAACTTGCTTTCTCACGAAGACCTAGAGCTCATTTGAGGAGGCTCATCATTGGAATATACAAGCCAAGTTCTATAATGTAAAGTTCCCCACATAGTTATGAATGAATGATAATATGAAAACTTTCTCCAAACTGAAGCATTGGTGCTAAACATGAAGCACAAGTGTGGTATAAAGGATAGTGATGTGCCTCCTCTCTCTTTGGCCCATTTTTTTAGGATTTTTCAAAAAAAAATTCTATTTTTTATATATATCCTCACCGGTAGGGGCAACATCCTATATTACAATGAATCATCACACTTTTAGTACTCATAACTCATAAAGAAATATCTCTGATGTCTCTAACTGCATGCTCCTGCCAATGTAGCAGTATGCATAAATAATCATGAAGCTCATCATCAAGTAACATAATGGAGGTGGATGTTGTGCAGCAATATATCTCAGAATGGCAATGGAAATGCCAGGATAGGTAGGTATGGTGGCTGTTTTGAGGAAGAATATATGGGCTTATGTGTAAGAGAACAAAGTCCTCCCACGGGATTTGGATGCACTGGTGAAGTTTGCACCAACTCTCAATGTGAGAAAAGGCAATACACAGTACCGAAGAGGCTAGCAAATATAGATGGTGGAAGTGCCAGGAACCACAACATAGACTCGCGAGTTAAAAGGTTGCAGCAAGCAAATCATCTTACAAGGCAAAGTGCAAATCACTCCAAGAGGGTCCGTGGCAGTGACAAGTCACTGTTAGCTACCCCGACCGTAGCGCGTAACAAAAGGCCGATCGGAAATGTATCACTCGTAGCAACCATATACCATTGTTTCTATCAGCTGGTAATTTAAGTGTGGCACAGCTTCAAGTCTCTTAGACCAACCATTAAAAGTTTCTACTTACTAGTCCTTCCCGTTTATCCATTAAGAAAATTAATATCTCAAAACAACAGCAATGATTCAAGTGAAGCAGTTTAGTGATCTACAAGACCATGCAATCTTTTCCACTATACCAACTATCATAATAGCATTCCTATTTCCAAGCAAACACGCATATGAGAACCACCTAACTACAAAAGCTAACAGCTCTGAACAAAGGATGCATGCAAAACAAGAGCTGGAAGCACTAAAATATCTAAGCATGAATACTCAACAAATATAAGTGAAGCACAAGAGTATTCTAACGAAAAAGCGGAGCGTGTCTATCTCCCAAACAAATATGGTAGGATCCAACTATTTATTACATCAAAGAAAACCAAACAAACTGAAAACAAAAATAAAATACGCTCCAAGTAAAGCACATAAGATGTGACCGAATAAAAATATAATTTCACTAGAAGTGACCTGATAATTTGTCGATGAAGAAGGGGATGCCTTGGGCATCCCCAAGCTTAGATGCTTGATTCTTCTTGGAATTTTCTGGGATGTACCACCGGGGAATCGCCAAGCTTAGGCTTTTCACTCTTCTTGATCAAATCATATCATCCTCTTCTCTTGTCCCTTCAAAACTTCCTTCACACCAAACTTCTCACAATCTTCAATAGCAACGTTAGTGCAAATCAAAATAATAAATTCACATGGTTCAGTTTCAACACAAGCCTAACACTCATAAACACATTAGATACTTTCACAACTTCTTTTAAAACTCTTTTTCTCAAAAGAACGCCAAAAGAAAAAGATTAAGAGACAAATGCAATTATTAGCACAAATCTGTCAAAACAGAACAACAGGTAAAGATGGTTTTTTTTCGAAAATCCTATGTTTCTTAAATCAAAAAGTGGTGAACTAATAAAATTTGCGTATATAGCCTAAGATTACGCAAAAAAAACTCAGGTCATTTTGAATTTTCTGTGATTTTATACGATTTTAACAGTGGACAGCAGAAATCTGTTTCCTGCGCAGAAATCCGAAATATAGTCTCAACTTTCCACTAGAGGCTTTACTTGGATCAACTAATACATGAAAATAAAGATACAAAGGAGTTTCTACATAAGTATACAACCCCTTGACTCAAAGAAAACAGAGAAAAACAATTCAAAAATAAAAACATGGGTTATCTCCCAAGAAGTGCTTTTCTTTAAACCCTTTTAGCTAGGCATGATAATTTGAGAAGATGCTCACATGAGAAATATGAGTTGAAGCACAATGAGAGAGCATCACGAATCAAATATAAAACACATTTAAGTCTAACCCACTTCCTATGAAAAAGAATCTTGTAGAAAAACAAGTCTACAAAGCACAAAGTGACCAGCATAGGAAGACAAAATAAGTGCAACTTCAAAAATTTCAACATAAAGAGGGGAAACTTAATATTGTTGAGATGCATAAAACCATGTTTCCCTCTCTCATAATAACTTTCAGTAGCATCATGAATAAAATTAACATTATAGCTATCACATAAAACATTCTTATCATGAGCCACATGTATAAAAGAATTAATACTCTTCACATAAGCATAGTCATTCTTATTAATAGTAGTAGGAGCAAATTCAAAAAAATAGCTATCATTATTATTCTCATCACCATAATCATCAAATATAGGAGGCATATTGTAATCATAATTAACTTTTTCCTCAATAGTAGGTGGACTGAAAATATCATATTCATCATTGTAAACAGGTGGAACTAGAATACCACAATCATTATAATCATCATATATTAGAGGCAAGGTACCATCAAAGAAAATTTCCTCCTCAAAACTTGGGGGACTAAAAATATCATATTCATCAAAACTAGCTTCCCCAAGCTTAGAATTTTCCATAGCATTAGCAATAATGGTGTTCAAAGAATTCATAGTAATAACATTGCTACTAGCATGCAAATAAAGCTCCATAGGTTTTTTAATTTTCTCTTCAAACACTTCATGTCCTAACTCAAGATAAATATTATAAAGCTCTCTGATTTTGTTGTTTTTTTCGCATTAAGCCTAACTAGCGAAAATTAGAAACAAAAAGATAAAATTGCAGAATCTAAAGGAAATAACTCCGAGCACTCACACCCAAGGATATGAGTACCTTTTACCTTACCTCCCCGGCAACGGGGCCAAAAAAGAGCTTGATGTCTACGCACGCTTCTATTCTTGTAGACAGTGTTGGGCCTCCAAGTGCATAGGTTTGTAGAACAGCAGCAAGTTTCCCTTAAGTGGATCACCCAAGGTTTATCGAACTCAGGGAGGTAGAGGTCAAAGATATCCCTCTCAAGCAACTCTTCAATTAAGATACAAGAAGTCTCTTGTGTCCCCAACACACCCAATATACTTGTCAAAAATATAGGTGCACTAGTTTGGTGAAGAGATAGTGAAATGCGAGTAATATGGATGGTTATAAGTAATAATAGCAATCTGAAATAAATATGGCAGCAAGCAAACATGTAGCAGAACAGGCGGAAAACGGTGTTTCAATGCTTGGAAACAAGGCCTAGGGATCCTACTTTTACTAGTGGACACTCTCAACAATGATCACATAATTGGATAACTAAATATCTTCTCTTCATTATGCTACTCTTAACCCTCTCCGGTTGGATAACGAACACTAATCATTGCGTAGGGCAGCAAAAAGCATTCCTTAAAGTAAGCATTCCCATGTCTAGTTAACCCCACGCTGTCACTATGAGTGCCCTAGAAGGTACTAGACAAACACCACAATTCATAGAGGAGACACACACGATGTGCACACTGTCACCTTCACACCACGGGACAAGGTGACTGCAAAGTTCATATTAATAAAACACTTGAGTAGCACAAGATGAAGTGTAACATCTACTTATTCAACTAGATTACAAAGCTCACGATCACATATAGATCACACCATGGGAGAGAGAGATGAACCACATAGCTATCGTAGAGCCCTCAGCCTCGGGGGAGAACTACTCCCTCCTCATTATAGGACACAGGAACGGCGATGGAGAAGGCGGTGGAGTCGGCGAAGATGGGTTTCGGGGGCACTTCCCCGTCCCGACAGGGTGCCAGAACAGAGACCTGTCCCCCGAAACTTGGGTTCACGATGACGGCGGCTGCGGAAGGTTTCGTGGAATTTTGCCGATTCTTTTAGGGTTTTCCCTCGGGGGAGTATAAATAGGCGAAAGGGAGATGCCGCGGGTGGTCAAGGGGGCCCACACCACTAGGTGGCGTGGCCAGGGGGACCCGCGCCACCCTATGGTGTGGCCACCCTGTGGCCCCCCTCCGGGCTCTTCGGGACTTCTGGATGCTTCCGGGGAAAATAGGAACTTCGGGATTCCCGTGGTCCGATTCCGAGAATATTTCCAGAACAACTTTTCTGAAATAAAAAACAACAGAAAACAGGAAACTGGCACTTGGCATCTTGTTAATAGGTTAGTCTCGGAAAACATAAGAAAACGTAGGAGAACATACTGAAAACATGTAGCAATTGGCATAATATCAACATGGAACATCAGAAATTATAGATACGTTGGAGACGTATCACGCCCCCACGGGAGCCCCTAGGAGGCGGGGTTGGGCTAGGTTTGCCGGACAAGAATAAGGGGGCGTCCGGACGGGAAGGCCCAATGGGGGCGCGAGTGAGCGCGCTCGGGGCTCGTCCGGACGGGAAGGCGCTTGGGGGCGGCCTTTGGGGGCGCGACTGGAGATGATCTTATTTTTCTAACCCGAGAATATGTTTACGGTTTGAACCAAGACGGAGGAAGGTGGGGTTTTGGTTTTGGTCTTTGGCTTTGCCTCTGTTCTTCCGGGCCATTGTGGCGGGAGGAAGAGGATACTGGAGACTGGAGATGGATAAGCACCTTCTAGGTTTATAGGACGGACATGTGACTTCTGTAGTGTTTCTTGCTTCAATCCTTTCGGTAAGAAAAAGGGCTTCTCTCCTAGCGTTCAATATACCCCGTACATGAACTAAATATACCTCTTTATCCTTTTGAGTATACTTTATTACTGAATACTAGATACCTCAAAGTGGGTCATATGAAAATTTCCATTTGAATCTCCGTATCTTATATTATTTGCACATATACTGATTTTTTGTGTGTAAAAAGGGTATATTGAAAAAACTGAGTATGTAGGTGATACTATTTTCTTAAAACTTGTATTGAGATATCTTATAATAATTAAGTGGGTATATAAAAAATAATAAAGAGGTATAACACACTTTTATGTGAGGTATATTGAATATGGGAGTATGTACACCCAGGAGTATATAATAGGAGTCATATATATTTTTAAATATATTTTAACGTGTCCAAAAATTGCAAAAAAGTTTGTATATAGATCTTAACATTCTTTGTATTCACAAAGTCGTCACACCAAAAGCCGACATAGTTTATGCCTTGTGTAAAAACCACAAAGTTTGGTGCTAAAATAAATCTTTTCACGAGACATTTTTTGTCTTTTTTATACACGACACAAAAAATATCAGTTTCTTATGAAACATTTTTGTGCACATATATTATGTTAACATCTATGCGTTGATTTTTTATATTTTTTGACATTTCAAAATACGTTTTAAATACCGGATGCATATGCATCTCAGAGTCCATTTTACTCGTGTGTTCAATATATTGTCGGCACATTAGCATTGCCTTTTTGAACAATCATTCTGCAAAATACGTGTTAACTAAAGTTATTAAGTCAGCGGTCTAGGGTTCCCGTTAATAAAACATAGAAGGTATGCCAACCATTGTATATATAGCATCCACAAGGACACAAATATCAACCAAAGGCCACAAATGGACATCACCTCACATAATTTTCCTGATGTGGTTTTATCCTTGCGATTTAGGGCATGTTTGGTTTACTAGCTAATAGCTATCCTCCCATGGGATATGGATATGCAATTTTGGAGTGGTTGACATGTGTTTGGTTAATAGTCTAAGAGAGATTAAGGCATCACAATTGGGGAAACATGTCGTAAAGATTTTGGCAAATGAGGTCCGAATTACCCAAGAATTGTTATGATGGATTTGCTCCTCGTGAATATTTCAATTGATCTGACCCCTCCCAACCCGAGCGAAGCAAAACCAATCACTATCATTTTATTCACACCTCTCCCCTAAGACGCGTTTACCACAGCTGAATCTCTCACTCGAATTGTCCTAATATGCCTAATTGTTGTTCCAAATTTTCTTTTAGTTCTCTAAGGACCACAAAGATGATGAACTATTTCTTAGCAAGCCTAGGATTATCGTGATATGACTACTATTCCTGGCAATAGCACGAACACAAGGAAATATGCAAGAGACTCAAGTGAACCTCTAATTACCTAGATGACTAATTTTGGAGAGGATCTATCATGAAATTTAGCCACCGGCTCTTGGACCAAAAAAAGAGAACTAATCCTTGTGTGGAAGAAGGGCCAGAACCAACTCTCATGGCTTGTAGTTGAAGAATTTCCTTTTCCATAGAGAAGAATGTTAGCACCCATAGCAATTCCACGTAGGGTCCTTGGGCGACGATGAAAGTACTCTCATGTTTTGTGAAAGTGCATCTAGTGCCCTCTTAGTGATTTTGTTGTTTAATGACAATTGACTAAAGGAGTAATATGTTATCGAGTACACACATGTGATTAGTCTTAGGGGGTTGGTTTAACCATAAGGAGGTCGAAAACTCAAAATGAAGTGAAGAAAAGTTTGGTCTAAACTCAAAGACAGAGGGCATCCCTAGGGACGTGTGGCGTCCTTGAAGACTCAAGAGAGAAGTTGAAGACTTAGTCTTGTGCTTCATTAGTTATAGTGCTTTATAGTCGTATGGAAACCTGTAATAGGGTGTGCTTTTATATGGTATAAAATGAAATTTAATTGCGTTCTTAGGTAGGCTCATACTTCGTGTAACAATCTATTTGGAAATCTCTGTGGAATTAGTATGCAAAAATACATGAAGCACTAGGTTCACACATCGTAGAACTCGTTGAGGCTTGTATAACCAGCTTTGATTTTGGTTCTTCAATGTATGAAAACTGCATTTCCCAAGAGTTACGGATTCATGTATGTTATGAATATCCTAGGTGTAAGTTGCTTCCTCGCGTAGCACTTTATAAAGAATCATCATGTGGCTGTTGAGATGCTTTCGATACAGAGCATAGTCGGTGCAATGGCTAAACCTCCGGTTCCGCCTGTAAATATAGGACCCCAGCCCCATGGGGCAGGATCGATGACTTGAACTGAATTCTTGATCTGAGATATACTCTTTGTCATGAGAGTTTGCCTCTATATTGTGTTCTTCAGCATTTCTTGGAGTGAGAACGTTTGAGCTTAGTTGACCATCGAGTAAGAGCATGTTCTATCCTTGTACATATCCTTGTTATTCATCGATATTTGGCATTGCCTAGCATGATGCGGGTTGTTGTTACTAGTACAAAACTACACTATGAATACCCCTCTATGGAAACAACAACGAGAGAGGCGATGGTAAAAAGAATTTTGCTCATTGCCATACAGGTTGCCGATACATCTCAAACGTATCTATAATTTTTTATGCTACATGCTTGTTTTCTCTATCTCATGGCATGTTTTCTACATGTTTTACTTTGTTTTTTAGATGATTTCATGGACTAACCTATTAACAAGATGTCCAAAGCCAGTTCTTTTTTTTGCTGTTTTGTATTTCAGAAAAACTCTAAAAAAATATTCGCCAAATGTATTTATTTTTTGCTTGGAACAAAAAGGAGTCCAAATGAGAGCCGGAGAGGAGGCATGTGACCATTGGGTGACCACCAGGAGCGGGGCCCCCTCGGCCGCCCAGCGGGGTCACCTCATTGCCTCAGACACCGCCTCACGCCGTCTCTTCGCCTATAAAATCACCCTTGACCTAAAATGGAAGACCACCGGGGATTTTTCTAGAAACGCGTCCGAACTCCGCTGCCATCAAGAACACTAACTCGGGGGACATAATTCTCTGTTCTGGCACTCTGCTGGGACGCAGAAGTGCCCTTGGAGCCATCTTCATCGGCGATGTTGCCTCCCACGATGATCCGAGAGTAGTCCCTCCGCGGGGCTGAGGGCTCGTGCTAGTAGCTATGTGGTTATCTCTCTCTCCCATGGTGTGATCTTGATTGTGATCGTGAGCTATGTTATTGTAGTTAAATCTATGATGTTTCCCCTTTGTTATGTAATGTATATTATGTTCTCAATTGGTTCTATCTAGTATAATCTTCCGGAGTCACCTATGTCCCACAGTGCCAAGGTAACAATCCGGGTGATGTGTGTGATTCTACGGATCATGGATTAAAGGAATACTAATCATGAACTTGTACTTATTTTGTTGGATTGAATTATGGAATCATGGGGTTTCTTGATGCTTGTGTTTAGTATAATCTCTATAGTGACAAGGTAATAGTGCGGGTGTTGTGGATGTATTAGAAATAGACTATTCAAGAGATATGTTGCGGTGTTTCTTAGTACTATCTTTGGATACTCAAAGTGACAGGGTTGGGGTGTCCATTGACGGGAACGTGAATTTAAGGCGTGCTTGTGTAGTCCTACGTGATTTTCATCCTATTTGACCCATTAGGTATGATTTTCGAGTAAACGTCCATCATGCATAGTATTAGAGGAAATATTGTGTTTATATTATTGAGAGTTGCCTTCAGTGAAAGTATGATACCTAGGCCTTGGTTACTACCATTTCTATACCGTGTTCTCTCAGTTTTGCTACATGTTACCTTACTGCCATTTTTATTTCATATCACGCATATCACCTCCTTCACTTCATATTACTCATATCTTATCATCTCTTCGCCGAACCAGTGCACCTATACAATCACCATTGTATTAGGTGTGTTGAGGATGCAAGAGAATCATCCCATCACCATGCCCCCAACTATTTTCTTCCATCTTTTGTTACTAATATATTTTGTTAAGTGCTTCTCAGGTGTGGTTGAACTTATAATTCAGCTGCTAAGCCTTATAAGTATCCTTTGGTTCCCCTTGTGTCGAATCAATAAATTTGATTACACACTTACACTTACCCTCGAAAACTGTTGCGATCCCCTACACTTGTGGGTTATCAGTTGCGTGCATTGGGCCCTTGACGGGCCAATCATATTGGCAACAGGTGGATGAGTGTTGCATTGGCAAAAATTTTGTGAAAAAACCTGCATCGCCGATAATGGCTCATCACACATACATTTCCAAATGTCCGTTACCCATAAGAAATATCTTACACATTCCACTAGGTGTCCAATAAAAGTCGCCCACTCCCGTCACCGTTAATCTTAGTCTCTCTCCCAATCCTAGCTAGCCATGACACACTATCTTCGCTCTCCTTGATGGCTTCACTTGCAGGAGCATCTAGGTCCGGTGTTCGCGGCCGTGACGATGGACATCACCTCAGAGTCCAGAGCAACATGGAGCACCATCACCGACTAGTGTTGTAGGACAGGAAAGCCATCATACCTTACCATCTCCCCGGAACACACTCGCGGCTTTGGGTATATCGGTCTCCCTCCTCGCTTTATGGCCCAGTTGTCGACCTCCTCGATGTTGGATCAGGAGGAGGAGGATGATCATGATCTCGAGATTGGGTGCCTATTCTCCAGCATCGAATTTGAGAGCGATAACGTCCAGCATCGTCAAGACAAGGCCGACCTGGAGGAGACCCTCCTCCTCTTAACCCCTGAGTACGAGATCAACCGCGCCGATGAGGTGGTGTTCGAGTCCGACCTCCGGGCCTCCATAGCCCTATCTTTTCTCCCCGTCAAGGGCCAGGGGCTCGAGGCTGAGGAACTCTTAGACGAGGCCGTTGCTTGCTTGATTTCTGGTGATGTCAAGTGAGCCCGACTCGCCTAATGTAAAACCCTAGATTAGGTTCTAATTTCGCATAGCTTAGTACTTATTAATTTCTAGTTTTGGTTCTCACTAATTAGTATGTATGCTTGGCTTAAAGCATAAATTTTGCTAAGCATTGTGTGGTAGTTTGAGATATATATAAGTATTTCTAGTACTTATGCTATGTTTAGAACATAAATTTTTCTAAGCATTGAACATAAATTTTGCTAAGCCTTGTCGGCCACTTCAGTTCTAGTTGTATTTATAGTAGTATGCTCAGTTTAGAACATAAGTTTTGGTAAATACTTTCCAATTCTGTATCGTAGTAGGTTGTGTTTATGTTAAATATGGCGTATACGTGTTTCATTATTATTCTTTTACGTGGCTTCCTATTGGTGTCACACCAACTTATCGTTGTGTAGTATCTTTTATTGTATTTTTTTTTTGCAAAAAAAATTACTCCACGTTGAATAGAAGCTACGTAATACTGAAGTTTGTTTTTTACCGTTGATAAAGTTATACGTATCAACGATGCCAGAGACGGGGTTTTTTTTTCGGAGTGTGGAATTACTAAGGGGATCTACTTGTGGCTCTCTATTTTATTTTAATATGTTGAATGGGCCGTAAATTATAGACAACGAACCGGGTTTGTATGTGCTCTCAGGTTTTTGGTTTTATTTGGATCTATATAGTTTCGTTATTTTATGTCATAGAATGTTTTTACAGATGTACGAAATTTTACTATAAACAAGAAGCACAAAAAAGACAAGAAAGTATACAATATTTCCCTATGTGTATGCAAATCTAACACAATTTGTATGCAGTGGAGAATAAAAATTTCAGGAAAATGGTGAGTTATATATAGCTTTGTAGACGGATTGTTAGTGCTTCAATGAAATGTTTTTTTTTTGAATTGTAGTTTGAACTATATATTTTTTTTTCGAAAATCTAGATGTTATCAAATTTTTTCGTCTTGGAATTCTAGATGATCTTATAAAACAGCTGAATGGAAGAATAAACATCCATGATCATAATAGCACACCTGATGGGTATTTAAGTTGTATTAAAGTAGAAGTACCGCGAGGGGCTAAACAAATTATTGAGTTGTTAGCGAGGACTTGGATGGAATTTGGTAGTGCTATGGAGATGGGTCCACCTGTCAGCCAAATAGAATGTCAATCGGCCGCCCACACACACACCTCTCCCCTCTTAACTACACCCACCCACTCTCTCTCATGCATACGCCCGTTACCCGGTCAGTTCATTTCTCTGTCCCCTCCTCACTCTGTTCATCGGAGAAACCAAGAAACAACCGCTGGATCGTTTTGCTAAGAACTGCATCTAGGTAATTTGCATGTATATTATTCCTCATTTGCTTGATGTTGCTCTTTCTTCTTCTTCTTTTAAGGATGGTCCTCTTTTTATATTTGACATTCAGAACCTAGGGTTTTTTGTGTTTGTCTGAAACCCATCTTTTTTGTTATGCTTGTCTGAAACTTCTCTTTCTTGTTATTTGATAGTAGATCGATGGACCCCAAAGTGGAGGTGGTCGATCTGTCTGATGATAGTACTGACTCGTCCTATGAGAGATGTCTGATGGAGGAGGACATGAACATGACCATTAAAGGTACTGTAGGGCCTTCTTGTGCTGCATGTCTGCATGCTATTTGTAGAAACTGAAAAATAGAACCTTAATGTACTGTTATTGAATGCCTTAATATAAGAACAAAGTGGTATGCAGAAGATACATTTGATGTTTACTGTATGTACCCCAATAGGGTTGCTATGCTGCCAGAGCAGGTAGTTCTTCTGAAGGACATATGTGATCTTCAGAAGCCAAGAATCCCAATCTATGTCTGCACCATTAGACAGGGACAAGTTGCAGCAGAGAATAAAGGAAAAATGGTATATCATTTAATGAACTTATTTGGATTTACAATATGATTTCATTTCCATAGCCTCTGATTTTTTCTTTTCATTATAGTACTTCAACAGTAATTTCACCAACACCTACCTGAAGAACTACATAACCAGGACTGGATATGACATCAGGGTTTACTATGGGAATGCAAAGAAAATGACTGAAGTAAAGATAAAAATGGACAAAGGGAGAAAGCGTGCCATCATGACATCAAAATGGATATCTGTTGTTGACGATCAGGGCTTTGGGGAGGGTGAGGTGCTCATGTTCTGGTTTAGGAGGACCCATGAAGAGAAGAAACTGAAGCTTTTTGTGGACAGGATTGTGCCAGGATGCTTTGGATTTGATAGGGACTACCACAATGCTCTCCTTGAAGGTTAAGGACTATGAAAGATTGTGCTAGGTGGAAAGCTATGCTGGTTGTTTCATGTGTGTTCTATGTGAACAATGCTGCTTTGTATGCAGTTGTTTTATATCTGTTATGTCTGAACAATGGTACTATATGCTAGATGTGTTATGTCTGCTATGCTGAACAATGTTGCTATATGTGCAGTTGTCATGTGTTTTATGGAGATGGTGGCATTTTTGCAATATTTAGTACTCTATTGAAATAATTGTTTTGCAGTATACAAATTCAGTACATGAAGAATTGACACAAAAATTCTTGGAAAATTTGAGATAAAGTTCTCTTTCACTACAAATGGTTACCACATAATGTGCATGTAAATGTTAGGGCTAGATGCATCTTGTATACAGATGATCTTAGTTCGGTAACATATGATTTCAGGAGATTTGTCAAATGTAAATTGTATATATTTTATCTCTTTGATTTTGATATGGGCAATGGAAGCTATCTCATGCTTGGGCCACACTTGTATCACCACGTAGTGGAAAAGCTTCAAAACCACACTTCTGTCACATTTTTTATATTACATTAGTTAAAAACCTTGTGGTCTAATTTAACATACCCTCTAGGACATTGTATCTTCATTGGATAAAACGTTAAATGTCAAATCTTATGCCTCCTGTTTGTGTAGATCATATATACTGTCATAAACTGTTGTTATTGGATTATTAGTTTAGGGCTCCAACAGCTTGTATATTAGGATGGAAGCAGTCGTTCATATAAGGAAAGGCAGTCATGTATAAACTTATGAGAAAATAATATTAAGAGGAAATGCAAATGATTTATTTAAGTATATTTTATACAGAAGGAATTTTAATGACCAGGTATGGTTGATTGTGTGTGGGTTGTTATGCTTGATCTAGAGTAGTTGGCAAGTGAAGATTATTGATTCTATGTCGTGTGGAGATGTATAATTGAAATTTTATGTATATATTTATTAGTTGCAATGAATTCAGTTACAAATAAGAATTGTAATTTAATATTTTTTCTATGTGTTTCTAAATGGTATATATGGTTTTAAAAAATATGTATTTTGGCAGCAATTTCTTCCTTTTTTAGCTTGCCTTTGTTTTTTATAATTATGTGGACAATTTAAATTAAAGTATTATTTCTTTCTTTTATCTTCAACAAAAGTGTGATTTTTTCGAGTTCTCTATACATAAAGTAGTGATCTCAATATTAGTGATATATATGGTAATATAATAAGTTTGTAGTCTTCTTACTTTAGATAAATGATACATAATCTACACGATTCCAATATTTATGGCACACGTAGTAATATGGTAGTTTAAAGAACTCCTTATTTTATATACATGACATTTAATTTACACATCTTACATCAAGTTTGTAGTCTTCTTACTCTAGATAAATGATATATAATTTACACGACTCCGATATTTGTGGTATACGTAGTAATATGGTAGTTTAGAGAACTCCTTATTCTAGATACATGATATTTAATTTACACATCTTAGAGCTTATTCATTCTAGATATACATGATATTTAATTTACACATCTCAGAGCTTATTCATCCTAGATATATGATATTTAATTTACACATTTGAGAGCTTACTTAGTAGGTGGTGTTAGATATAAACAAAGGGGAACACAACAGGCGCTTCTACTACAAATGGTACTACTAAAGGTGGTATATAAAGTCGGGGATTACAAACACTGGGATAATATGAAGATAATACTTATAAGAGTAGCAGGTAGGTGTGACATTACTTCCATAGCACTTTGCTTCTACTGTTGGTTCAACTGTTGTCGTCTCTGCTTCTGGGTTGCATGATGGCTTCTGCTTCTAGCTTCACTCTTGCACAAATCTTTACTTGTCTTTCATCTCCTTAATGGAATCCTTGAGGGCCTTTGCAATCTCTTTGCAAGTCTCTGTGCTGTTGTAACAGGTGGCTCAGGGCCCCTGTATTCTATTCCTGCTTCACTAAGGAATGGTTGGCTGATCATATTTATTTGTAAGGCAGCAATGTCGCCATAATCATGAAAGGCTTTTCTAAGCTTCATGATCAGTTTGTTCTGTGAGCTCTTGTAAGAGTCTGCTTTCTTAGTGGAAGCTCTTTGGAGAGCGCGCTGTTCTTCAACTTTGAACTCTGCGGTGTTGATTCTATTCTGGGCTTGAAGTGTTGCTTGCTTCATCCCTGCGTTGTATGCTTCCTGGAGTTGGTCTTCTGTTGGTGCTTTCTGTTGAAACTGTAGTGTTGCTTGTTGTATACCTGCTGCATACGCTGCTTGCCGCGTCTCTACTGTGCATCTGTATAAGTACTCTGCTGCAAGGACCCCATGCAAACCAAAATAACTGTGCAGTGCCATAGATGCAACGCTTTCTTCAGCCAGCAGTGGTGTCAGTTGAGGCGTGGTTTCAAATACATCTTCAGTCATTCCATGCTGGCTTCTCTGTGGATCAGTTGTTCTGACGCGTAGCTGCGATATAAATGTACCATCTAATGTTTGCATCGTATGTGTAATACCCAAGTTTAACCCGCGTGCTGGCCCAACAGCATGCAGCAGAGTCTGTCTGCTCGGGTAATCTGGGCTAGTTACCTGTACATGAACAGACTCAATTCATTATTTGATGTAATATTACAAGGAGTTTGGTTAGAACAAACACTAAGAAGTAATACTGTTTACATACCAGTGGAGTAATGAACTGGTTGGTCTGCATGTGTGCATTGACCATGGTTTGACGGTTGTCCACCTAGGCTTGGCCAAACCTGTATGCGACCTCGTGTGGCTGCTAAATGGGTGACAGCAATGCTGAAGCTGCTTGCTGTGTGCACAGAGCTCTAGCTTGATGGTTCTGTGGCATTGGGTTTGTAATTTCCGTGAGAGTACCTTGTACTGCACTTGCTAAATCACACTGTGTGCATGCAGTGTTACTTGCTTCTCCAACATGGTATGAATTTGGGTTTACGTGGCTATAATATCAATCGCATGGTAGACCAGCAGTGTCTGTATAGTGCACGCGCTGGTCTATCATCGGTGTTTTGCCCTTTGCTAATGGCGTGTTATGTGCATTTGGTGGCTGGAGGGTAAGCATAAGATCGTCTGTTGAAGTAGTCTTTGGTGTTTCAGAGATTGTTGACTGATGATGTGGTTGCTGCACTTGGGTAACATATTGTGGAATGGGAATATGTGGCGTTGGTTGGGAAGATGTGTATTGGGCCGCAGGAGGCTGAGTAGAGGTTAACTGGGCCATGTGAATCCACGACAGATGTGCAGCGTCGAATTATGGCTGGGCCAAGGATGTTACCTGCTGGTTGGGCTGGATAAATGTACTTGTCGTCGCAGTTGACTGTGGCAGCGTGGATGCTGTAAGAAACTGGATTAAAGGCATCTTAGACTGGAGAATTGATTGCATGGACACATGTGTAGCTTGCTGTCTGGTTTCCACCATGGATGGTAAGTTGCACACGGGAACGACCTGTTAAACGCATGAACTTAGTTGTGTTAACTCGAAGCTGAAGTGCAACATTTTAAAGATAAATATCTAGGTGTCTAATGGTATTTATGGAAATTCATTTACAATCTTAATCCTTCTAAATATGTGATTTTCTTAACTTGTGATAAGTAAGTGGGTTCGAGGAAAGGAAAAACTCTGTTTTTTGTTTATATATATGTGTTTATCGAATATGTTTTGAAAATTATATATATCCAAATACTGACTGAAAAGTGTATATTATGTAGGTGCTTGTAGATATTCATAGGAATACATCTGCATGAATACATGTAATCTTATACATTTTTGGAACTCTAGACTTATTTTTTGCAATCATATGGTATATCTTTATTATCCACAATAAATAAACGAATTCAAGGAAACTGAAGTTTTCATTTTCGTTTGCATGCATGTGCTTATTTAACATATTGTAAAGATTACCGTAGCAATACTTGCTTATTTTTTTCAACACTATAGTGCATTTGGATGGTGTACTTTGTATGTGCTTAGGAATTGCTTAGAATATATTGGTAGAAAAAATTCTGGGTAATCGAAGGAAGATCAATAGGCAACCTATATGCATGTTTTCGTATAACTAAGAAATAGTAATCCTATTTAACTGAAAACAAGTTCTGTGTGGCCTGGCTGTATTTTTTCCCATAATCTTATACGTTGGAAAAGTGGAAAGTATGAGGCAAAATATGTGTTCTTACATGAATCTCGTCTGTCTCCGTAGAAGAGGAATCTTCTTCTCGAGGGCGGCGACGTGTGGCCATCTTGGCGGCTCTGGTTTTCTTTTCGAGAGCGGCAACGTAGGAGAAGTATTTCTATGAAACTATGGAGTTCACTCTGTGTTTGTCTGCAGGTCAGCTTGGAGTTCACCTTTATGAGCTAAAGGAAGACGAAGACGGTATATGCAGTCTAGACGGTTGCATTGACGCGTCGGTGAATAGGTAACCGCTTGATCGTTTGTATCTGACGTGTCATTGCTTGCGCCACAAACGTGGATATACCGGCTGCTACGTGTGGCCGCAAGGTGTAAATCCGCCGCTACGTGTTCGCGCGCATGTAACCAAAGCGGTGTGTTTCCCTTCTCTCGCATGTAACACACTCGGGCCAGCTCTAGTTCGCTGCATGGGCCGTGAGCCTTTTGCCTGGAAATTTATTTTTCCCATTTCATGGGCCGCGTTCTTCCCAATCCATTTTCTTGCTTCAGACCCGCTCTATTTTTTTTTACTTCTGTATACTTTTGAGTCATATACTTGTAAAGTACATTGATTAACGTTTGAGTGGCCCATTATATTTCTTGGTCTATTTTCTATTCTTGGAATAATAGATTGGCAAAAACAAGATAATTATGTTTTTGGTGAGTGTGTATTAATTAGATATAGTTGTTTTGAATGATTTGAATTTTACAAATTGTTAAATTTATGTAGGTTTCATTTTGTTGTTGACTTGTATATTTTTATAATTGTTTGTATTTTAAAATTAAAAAGAAATTAAATATTTGGGTGATTTATTAGATATACGATAAGTAGATGAAACCGTTATAGACTATTTTATGTTTGAAAGTTGTTAGATTTCCATAAATTTAATTTTGTTATCATCCTGTACTTTTTGTACTTTTTTATTTATATAAGAGGGACAAAATAAAATGGATGTGTGAACTTGGCCGAATGGTATTTTGTTTTAGGTTTGTTTTTAGTGCATTCTCTAGGCTATTTTGGCTGTTCAGCCGTGAGTTCTTTTATTGGGCATTTCTTTGAGCTGGCTCTAGTTCGTTGCATGGGCTGTGAACCATTGGGCCGAAAATTTATCTTTTCTGGTTGATACTATGTGATAGATGCACATATTTTTTTTAATTAGTTTTAGTTCGTTGCATGGGCTGTGGGCCGTTGGTACAATTTTTTTTTAGCTGGTGAGTTGTTATTTTTCCCTCTCTGTTTTGCTGTCTTAGGCTGGTCCTATTTTTCTTTTGTGCACTTTTGCGCTATATACTTATGAGGTACTTGAATTTGCTTTCAAGTTGTTAATATATTTTTGGATTTTTTATTCTGAGATAACATAAAAGTGAGCAAAATCATTACGTTTTTCCATGAGTATATGATAATTAGATAGAAGTGATCCAATTTATTTGATAGATGTAGGTTACAAATTTACATAATCTTTATTTGTCGTTGAATTGTATGTTTTTACGATTTTCGATTAATAAAAGACAAAAATGATTAAAACGTTTGATGAATTAATAGATATATTGTTATAATTTTTGATTCATAACAGAGAATAGAAATTAAATTGCTTGTTGAATTAACGGATACACGGTAATTAAGTGGAATTTTTATGGACTATCACATGTTTATACATTCCATAATTTTAATCTTGCTACGTAGCTATATGTTTTTACAATTTTTTGATTCATAGAAGAGAAAAAGAATTAAATTGTTGGGTGGACTTATTATGTTAGATTTGGCTTAGACGAATGGTATATTTTATTGGGCCTATTTTCGATGCATTTTTCTCGTATCTTTGCTTGCTGGGCTATGAATTCTCTTATTGGACTACTCTTTATTTCAGTCTACATTTTGTTCTGCTTAATGGGTCAGCTTTCGTTACAATCTCTTGCCGAACCATTTAATCTGGCTGACATATCTTAATGGTGCTCGTCGGTGTATAGGACAACATGTGTCTCTGTGTGATAGCACGTGGTTGCTAGAATGTATACCACATAGTTGTCCGATAGCCAGGCATGCACTTTCCTTTCCAGTTTTGATCTATATATAGGCGTTTTGTTTGCCTCTTTGGTCTGTGTCTAGGTTCTCATGTTGAGCATCATTCTGCTTCCAACTCCCTTGTTTTACTTGTATATACCGCCTTGTATCCTTTTTTTTCTGCAGCCTGGGGTAGTCTAAAATGGCCGAGGATCTAGTTCAGCCTTCAAGTGATGTCGATTCAAGATTACCTGAAGAGCTGGAGATTTCATGCGGTCTTCAGTGTGATGGTAAGTGTAATATATTTTAATATGGTCCGTGGAAGTAGGAAATTTGGTAGTTAAATGGAAGCAGAGTGCAGTATATTTTATTGTTGATTAACTTATCTGTTCGCTAGTTTCTAATTGTTTGTTTTATCCTTTCTAGATGATGTCAACATTTTAAGAGTTTCACGGCCACTTATATTACATGAGTTAGTAAAACTGATGGATGGGAGTGGACTAACATTTGACTCTGTGAAGACAATGGAAGGATATTCTATATGCATGAAAGTGAAAATTCCATCCACAAAAGGGTACTGCAAAGATGATAAAAGTAGTTGGGAATAGAGTGAGATTTTTCCTACAGAGTCTGAAGCAATAGATGAAGCTGCAGAAAACCTGATATGTGTTCTTAAACAGTTAGTTAAATTTGAAATCGATGATTTCAATTGGGAAATCAACCTCGGATTACGTAACAGTGTTGAGAAACTGGTAGGAGAGGTAGCCTCTCTGAAGGAATTTTCAAATTCTCTTGTCGAAGGTTGGGCATAAAGCATTGATCTTGCAAACTCAGTGTGTAACATGACAGGCTCGATATGCTTGTCTGTTTATACTGGATTTGAACTGACTGGGTTTACCGAAGATGCTAAACAGATTGTATTAAATGCTGTTAGATTATTGAACATTACAAAATTTGCTTGGGAGGAGGGGACGAATGCAATGAGAAGAGTAATTAACATGAGGTGACTAAAGCTTCATGTATGTGTTTGCTCTTAAATGTACTTATTGTATTACTTTATTGCGGTGGTTGAGTGATGAGGTTTTTTTCTTTTCTTTTTTTTCCGCTTGGTAGTTCAAGTTGTTTCTATGTTTATCTGAGTGTTTCAAGAAAGTAAGCAACCTTGTGCTTTACTTCTTGCTAGATGTAATAATAAAGTGTTTGCATTTTTTTCCATTTTTCTTAGATAGCTTACACCAAGGTCATGTGAGTATTTCAAGAGAGAAATCAATTTGATGCTCTGGCTCTTGTTAAGTGAGGGGATGTGATAACAATTTGATGCCTTGCCTCTTGTTAAGTGAGGGGATGTGATAACAATTTGATGCCTTGCCTCTTGTTAAGTGAGGGACTGTGATAACAATTTGATGCCTTGCCTCTTGTTAAGTGAGGGGATGTGATAACAATTTGAGTCATACTGCACATATAGACGATATACATAGAGAATGCAAAATAATTAAGTCATACTACACAAACACGAACATAAAAAGTTACAATGTAGGTAAACATTTTTGTTCCACACAAGTTCTTGCTTGATATATATATCTCACTAACATGACATCAGACTCGACGCTCGATCGTTCTTGATCCACTTGGTTGCTTTTTCTTTGTGATTCTACTTATTCATAGCAAAAGAAACTTGAAAGAGGAAATTTAATAAATATTCTAGTACATGCATCATGTCTCCATTCTAATCTGTTTTAATCGTTCCCAAAAGACAGCTGTTTGCTGGCTGCTGACTTGGCGCCTCTTCTGCATTTTAAAACATTAAACATGTCTTGTAAACAATTAGTGTAAAATATAGAAACATACAAAGAAAAATATTAATGATTTCATATAAATGGTTAGTGGAAAATACAAACATACAAATAATATACTTATGATGAAAATTATATTACCCTCTTTTGGTATCAGGCTGTAATGGAGGAGTAGATTCTCTCTTTTTGCTTCCAGAAGTGTCTTTTATCTGCAAAATTTATAAGTATATTATATACTCTGATTATACATATATTTATGGTTACTATAAAGAAGAAAATATGAGAATAGGAGAACCTTTCCAACGATATCTGCAATTGTATCTTCTGGGGGGTGTGGTGTGTCTTTCTCTGAAATTTCGGAAGAAGACGGTAGTAGAGATTCTATATTTGCACTCTCAATAGCAGAAAGGGTATGTATCTTTTCTGACTCGTTTACTTGGAAACAAAGATTATCAGCATCCGGTGAATTATCTGTAAGCTCAGTGGTGATGATGTAGTCTTTGCCAATAGGTTCTAATAAGTAGCTCGGTGTAGATGTTGGTGGCGTAATATAGTTAGGAATTAACAAAGCTTCATCTTTGCCAATCAGTGTCACACCGTTTTGGCCAAGAAATGTGAAATGACCAACAGTTGGTTAATTGCTCTCTGTTTCGGATATATCAATACCAGCATAAATTGTTTTATACCTAGTTCAAAAATAAAGACATTTCTTAGCTAAAACTTGAATCACGTGACAGCATAATATATATGAGCATTCTTTGGAAAATATAATAGATCAAATTACCGTGGTTGTCCATGCTGAGATAGACACCTAGGACACTGGTATACGCCCCCTTCAGACTGCATTTTTTTCCAGCATGACTTGCATGATAAGTACCACCAGTTGTCCTTTGTGATTAAATTAGTAAGTCGATTTTTCATGTTGAAACGATCGCCCTATTAAGTTAATTATCAGAGTGTTATTGCAAATTAAATTGAAAAAATGCACATCCTTTTTTACGGCTTAATCGTTCTATTAAATTGATTAGAAGAGTGTTCCTATAAGTTAACCCCGAAAAGGAGCTCTACCTTTTTTGTATTTTTTGCACATGTAGATCAAGGTATATTGACAATATTACTAAAATAAACGAAGATTATAATTTGATAGCAAAGAGCTTGATCTTGGGTGATGAATGTATATAGGATTAAAGGAAACTCACAATACGATCATAAGGGAATGATTCTGCAAGAGTAGACAACGTGGTCTTAGTCAGCTCTCCTTTAGGCTTTGATAAGCCTTGATCATCAATCAGGTGTGAGAGGTCTTGGGTACTGTAATGCACTTTATGAATTAAGTTAATTTTATTGCTATACAATAATCCTTTTTTAATTTTAATTGTTAGGTAAAAAATTTACCTCTCACGGATGGAAACCACTTCAGGAATTGGTGCATTTATATACCACTTTGTAACGGACGTGCTCTTGAATGCTGGCAAACCTGTGGGTTATAACTGAGATTCAAATGCAGTTTGTGTTTAAACGTGTGTACCAAAGGGGGAAAATGCACTTGATAACGTGATTACCGGAAAACTGCGAAACAGTCATGCCAACAAAGAGAACGATCATAGCTTGTTGATGTGATTGCAACTTCACGTCTTCAGCCTCAAATGCTTCTGCATGATTTCCCTATAAAGTAATAACAGCTCGCTCACCGCGTATGTAAAATGGTATATTAATTCAGAAATTAGATTAAAAAGTAATTACACATGTAATTGAAATGAATATACCTTCCGTTTGTTAAAAATATATGCCTCCTCGACTGATGTGTTGAAGAAAATATGGCGACATCCGTGATTGATGTTACCAATCCCACAACATCTTGTACAAATAATATTTCTATTAGTTCGACACTTAATAATTTAGCTATAAGTAAGCATTAGAACATACCTGAAAGAATAGAATTTTCGTTCATGCGTGTGGCCAGAACACTAAATGGTTTTGTGTTATAGGCATAGCGTGGAAAGTTGTCTGGTATAGCTAGTATTTCTACCATTTTTGTTCGTTGGGTAAATCTTATCATGTACGGATGCTCAACACATTTAATTTTTTTTTGCATCTGATACCACAAAATGTTTGACCATGTATACTGATCCTTCCTTTAGGTCATCTTTAAATTGATCAATCCTGTTGTTTGGAATATATCCTTCCATCATGCCACCCTAAACACAAAGAATTACGTTTTTATAAACTATTTCCTATGATAGTAATAATTTGTGGAAACAAAACTTATGAACCTTACCTGGCGATCAATTGCAACGAAATCTATTTCGTATAAAATTGCTCCTGTTTGGTTGTCTCTGAATTCCCATATCCTTGCTAAGCGAACCAATATGTTGGACCGACAAGATTGACGAGACACGTTCTTTAACAATACATGTTGCATATTCTGCAATCCAAAGAAAAATTAAACTATGTGTAAGCACGGCAAAACAAAACTACAAACACACAAACAACAATTTATTAATTGTAGCATGAGAATAAAATCAAGAAAAAAAGCAAATCAGATGGATGTGCTAATAAAACGAGAGAACGTACTGCTTTGATATGTTAACATATCTATTTAACCCGTTTAAACTAAATAGAAGATAGAAAGCAATGAGATTCATACAGGAAGAGACATACCTGAATTTACACTTTGATAAAAAAAAAAGCGCATCCTAACTTATATTTCAATAACAAGCGAAAATACGATAGGATATGGATCGTAACCTTTGATTGAAGATGCAGTTCTCTGAGAGCACTAAAAAGGTGCAATCTACATAGCCCGATGGAGTAGAAACAGGGAAAATAGTCGTTTGAAAACAAAGGACGTAGACAGAACTCGAGAGAAGAGAATAAACGACAAAATTTCTCCTAAATAGAAGAACGCTGTTGGTATTAAGTGGTAGGTATTACTTGTGGAGGAGGCTAACACACGTAGATAGGTGCAGTAGCTACTACTCGACGACACGTGCACAACGATGTAGTGGTTTTACGTGTAAGATTCTGGTTGTATCAATCAACATATAAAAAACAACACATGAGAGTTTACGACACGTAGTAGATGCATGCGGTGGGTTTACGCGGAAGCTCTTAGGTACTTTGTATGGGCCGATCTGATATGGGCCGATTTTGTTCTTAGAGGCTATAGTTCAGTTACGAATTTAATATCTAGCTATACAACCCAGTTCTGAATTATGTAAAAACAACACATGAGAGTTTACGACGCGTAGTAGATGCATGCGGTGGTTTACGCAGAAGCTCTTAGGTACTTTGTATGGGCCAATCTAATATGGGCCGATTTTGTTCTTAGAAGCTATATTTCAGTTACGAATTTAATATCTAGCTATACAGCCCAGTTCTGAATTATGTGTTCATATGGGCCACAAATTAGTAACTGAAATAGAAACATGGGCTTTCAATGTTGTGGGGTTAACTACACTAAATTGAAATACGAGTAGCCGAAAAGGAGGTGGGCGTAGCGATATGCACTATGAGGAAGGCCCAGCTGCAAGTGCCTCTCGCCTGTCTTCCTGACTTCCACTCAAAATCACTGCCCACTCTCTCCCCGTAGTAATCACCTTGCCATTAAACGCTCCCACCCACTCGACACACACACATTCGCTTCACAAGATCGAGAGTTCGCCGGCATCAAATCAAGCATCGGCGTTAATCTACAAATTTTCAAGTTAGTGTGTTTTCTTAATCTTGGTTTATTTTTCCAAATCTCGGCGTTATGTTTCCACTCTTCCACTTTTTTCCTCCATGTTCTAGAGTTATGTTGACCCTGGAATATAGATCTAGATACAATAGTTTGATTATTTTGTTGGTTTTCGATCTGTGGTAAGATGTACATTAGTTTGAATATTTTGTGGTTCTTCGATCTGTGATATTTCATCTGACTCTGATGCTGGTACGATTGCTGAAAATCAAAGCATGTCCTCCGATGGCGGGGAACAAGACATGCAATCTGATGATGAAAATCAAAGTATGCAATCTGATGATGAGAATCAGAGTATGCAATCTGAGGGTAAATAAGAACATTGCCTAGAGTGCATTACTGAGGTAGAAAAAGATCTGGGAATGACTATCAAATGTATGTATATCCGTAGGACCAATCTTGTACTTGGCAAACTGTAGGGTCAAAATGCACATGTATGTAAGCAGTGCTATATCAAGAAATGCACAGTAAATACATGACCAAGATGGGAAAACGATGAGAGCTTTGATGAGTTCTGTGTGTACTCAAATCGTGTAGCATTGCTACTTGAGGAAAAAGCCATTTTGACATACGTGAACAAAGACAACCAAGGATCCCACTGTATGTTTGCACAATGAATGGTGCAATGGTTGCAGATAGAGGAAAATGGCAGATGGTATGTCTTCCACATTAGCTATAGTGTTGTATTCTAATACTCATACTAATTTGTTGTGTCTTTTCTTTATTCCAGTACTTCAGCCAAGAATACACTAAAGCCTATCTGAAGAAGTACTTAACAAAGACTGGATATCAGATTAGAGTGTACTACAACAAATGCAGAAAAATGAAAGAAGTTAAGATTAAAATGGGGAAGAACAACAAGCATGCCATCACGACTTCAAATTGGATGTCAGTTATAAATGATGAGCAGTATGGAGAAGGTGAAATTGTGATGTTCTGGTTTAGGAGGACTCATGAAGGGAACCTGAAGCTGTACCTGGACAGGATTATGCCAGGTGCATTTGGACTTGGAACTCAGAAGCATATTCTCTTTCTGAAAAATAAGGGGCTATAAAGCAAGATAAACTGTGTGAACATCTAGCTATCCTAGTTGGGAGCAAAACTATATATTTGCTTGTTGTGCTACATATATGTGGCCAACTATGTCCTGTAATAAATTAAGTTCCATGCTAGATAGCATGTATGTAGCCAATTTATGATCTGAATGCACCAAGTTCTGTAGTACTTATCTACACTATAGTCTTTTATGGTATGAATCTATGATATGGAATGCATTGCATAGATATGTAGGTATAAATATCAAATTTCTGAAATGATAAATTGCATGTTATGTCTAGCATAAATCTGTTTGAATATTTGATTTGCGCATCAATTAAAAATAGCTACATATGGGAGTTACAAGTTTAGTATGAACCGCAATGATCATCTAAATCAAAACTAAATAGCAACACCAAGTGCATTCTGGGTAAGTTTCATCTCTTCAGCTATTTTTACAGACATATTAAGTTGTAATAAGCATATCGTTAAGACTTAATTCCCATCCCTTTTTCCTTTTTTATCCTCATATTGTAGAAAATTCTTGGAATTTTAAATACTAGTTGCCTTGTAACATGAAAACATAAATAAATGGTGCTCAACTTATATTCTTTTAGATGTTAACATATTCGTGTAACGAGTACAATTAAGTAGAAATTAGGAAGAAAAAATGTATACAAAAAGAGACATGTCTCAACTTATATTTTCACAAAAAATGATATACTATAACTCATATGCTAATAATAAGTGAAAATACGATAGGATATAGATCATCACCTTTGATTGAAGCTGTGCTTCTCTGAGCATACTAAAAAAGCACAAACTGTGAAGTAGAGATGGGTATGGACCGATCTGGTATAGGCCGATTCTATACTGAAAGGCTACAGTTTCGCTATGGATTTAATGTTTGGCTGTACATCCCAATTCGAAATTACATGTTTGCATGGCCCACAAAGTGACAATTGAAGTAAAAACATGGGCCTTTATTAAAGTCAAGCTAACTATATTAAATTGCAATAAGCATGTCGCCAAAGTTTAACTCATATTGTCTTTTCTTTTTTTATCCTCTCATCGCGGAAATTTTGTTGCATTTTGACTGTTGGAATTTTTGTAGCATGAAAAAACAAACAAATGATGTTTTACATATATCTAAATGCAGAATTATATATTGCTATTCAAACAGATAGTATGAGTAAAACAACAAAAAGAAATTATAACTAAAACATTTTACACTGAATGACTATTATCATATAATTATTAAACAGTTACATGCACAGTCGTTACATATTTCGCAACTACTCCTAAGCATGACCATTACATTATCGTCTCCATAGCTCACAAACATGAAGGCACAGAAGTACGACAGAGGTAACTAACTACATCTTATGCTAGCATCTACTACTACTATTGCCAATAACCAGCAACACTACTACAATCATGAGAAACGTGGCTAATATCCTGCATCGCCGTCTTCGTCGTCTGATGAGAGGATCACAATGATCTCCTTCTTTGGCTCTAGATGTTGGCAGGCATGTGGAACAAGAGTGCCACTAGACTTGTTGTCTGCCTCCATAGCCTCACCTGACGGAATGGCGGTAGCGCCACCGAGTTTGTTGCCTCCCTTCGTAGTCTCACCTGACAGAATGGCAAGAGCACCACCCTGTTCGTTATCTTCCATCGTAGCTTTATCTGATAGAATGGTGTCATGCTCAGTAAGCTCGTCATATGGAACCTCGGGCTCGGCCTCGTCGTCGGTAAACATGTGGGCACCGTTGCCGCCGTCAGCCCTTTCTTCAGTCGAGCCGCCGCTACCTGCAGACGCAAACAAATCCGGTGAAAAACCTGGCTGACACGGGTAGCTCTCATCAGAAGGAGGTGGCACCATAGCTAAGGGAACGTGGTCGCTGAACGGAAGAGGCACAGAGACGTGGACAACTGTTCCGTTGATGTACATAGGAATAGGGAAAACTGGACGACCCATGACAGCGAAAGCTAGAAAAGAGCTAAAGGAAAGAAAAACGGACACAAACTGAACTGCTACGGTGAGTCAGCAATGTGGTAATTTATAGAAACACAGGTGTTACGGCGATCGTGAGGCGAGTGTCATGCACATCCGCGTGTACAGACAAGCGGCAGCACGTGCATTAGAAAGCTAAGAAACAGCTAGCCACGTATATCCCTGCCAGCAGCGAGGTGGCGACGTAGTGTAGCGACAAGTAAACGCACTCAGGGCCACGCGTTGAATAGAACATGCAGCATAGCCACGTTTTCTCCAGTGGGTGCACGGGTAGGTGTTGATCCATATGAAGGCGGGACTGACGCTTTTTTTAGGATATGACCGACGTAGAAATTAAAGGGCGAATGAAACGCTAACTTGCAAAATGTTAGACCAATCTTTCAAAGAGTAAAGGAAGTTGGATACATCTAAGTAAAAAAATTCGTAGCAAAGTGAAGCATCTTATTGAGTGTTTTATACATGTTTCTATTCGTTTAAAACCAATTAGATTCTCAATGTTGGAGCACTTGACATGTAGATAACCGAGGAGAACATCTTGAAGCAGTTGCAAAAAACGTAGATTAGTTATTATATATAGACGTTAACTTACAGTCCTTACTTATCCACTCAATATCACTACCCATCGCAAAACATATGAGAAAACATAAGTAGCTTACAACCCCACTCACATTAAACCTTACACATATAGTAATCTTTTTCAGTTATCACTCATATTTCTATTACAGGGCACACCACTTTGACAATTCTTGATACGTCGTCATGACTTGCCAAATGATAAGGCAATAGATATGTGTGCACTTTAGAAGGCAAGATACCACGATCAACACACCAAACAGAGCATTGGCACCGATATATACTGCTCTCCTCGGCTGACCCTGAGTTGTTAGCTGAATCACTGGGCGTGTAGTGCTCCTATACTAAACAAACCCCACTTAAAATGTACTCGACAATCCGCGGTGTACAAAAGTTGCAAGGTATGTCTACGAGAGTAAGTCTAACGAACTGATCAAGCTTAGAATCGACTGATCCATAATATGATGTCACCTAAACAACGATATTTCATTGCGAGCAACTGATTCTTCGAAGTGAACTGTTAAAAAATCACACAAATCAACGTCTCTTCTAGGAGCATCAAAATCTCTTTCAAGTACTTTAACCTCTATCCGAAAAGTTCCAACACTGCAAAACGCAAAGCAAACAATCGTTATGTTTGTGTAGTAATGACCCGTATTGACGGTCATAATGACTACAGTAGAATACTTCTGGATCAACCCTTCATCTAACTGATTTTTAGTTAAATAAACTTCAGGTACACAGCAAGTAACATAGTGAGACGCGTTGCTTGTTTCGTACGGGTAAGCCATCGTAACTCCCAGCATAAACTCTGAACAACTGATTAAAATCTCGTACGTCTGAGTACTCAATGGCATTCTCTCTCCCGAGGCGGTCATTTCTACAAGCGATGTACTATTAACTGTAACCTTAAGAACTGATGGTAAAAGTACTCTCCGGCGTGATCGCACAGCACATGTAAATACAGACAAGTCCTCCATTTCTCTAGTCTTAGGATGCATGTAATCAAGCACACAATAAGAACTTAATATATGCTCTATCAGCTGACTGTTCCACATATGCAATGGTAGCTTCCTGATTGTCAAAATAAGACGCTGATCTGTTGCTATCTTTTTATAGAAAAGCGGGGAATCATCCATTGTAAACCTGTACTGGCAACCATTGACAAACAAAAAGATAGCCTCTTGTGCAAAGTGACGAGCAGTAACTGAGTCTGCATGATCAGGAAAAGATATGACAATCCTCGAGAGAGAAGATCGGTGGACAACAAAGCTGGTACGGACGTGTATTTTCCGACGAACAGCATCCGGCACCAATTCAACTGGCATCCTCTGGAAGGAAGCAATAGGTTCAATCGTATAAGAGAAGTGCAGAGAAGCACATAATCTAGAACATTGTTGAATATCACCTAAACATAGTTCTCTCTCCATCGCAAAAGAAACAACCTCAGAGTCGAAATAAAAAAATCAATGGGATAGTTAATCATATGTCCTTATCTAGCTCAACTGTAATAGCAAAATTCTGAATGGCATACATACCTTCCAACCTAGGGAAATAATAAAAAAGTTTGCTAGTCAACAAGATCGTTAGGAACTGGAAGCAAAATATACCTATAGGATCAAGAAAGAAAGGTTAGTTCGAACATAACAAATAGCCAAACATGAAGATCACAAATTACAACGAAACTTAAGAAGTAAATCGTACCAGCAAAAAGAGGTAAAGAGACAGAATGGATCGACCGAGAAGACAGAAACATGAAGCTAAGCAAAGGACCTCTATCTCACCTAAGAGAAGAAGACTATATATACAAATTTACAGATCAAGACGCATAGATATAGTGAGTGCACATTTGTATAATATTATATATATACCATATAGGGTAGGTCGTGTAGACAATAAAAGGCCACGTGAAACTGATACCAAACTAAATGACCAAAAAAGACTACACGGCCATTATTAGTACACGTCATCACGGAGATAACTATGAAACCTAAAGGTGCACACAAATAATAAATTGGTACTCAAAATGACATGATAGCCGGTTGTTCACAAACCTACAAATCGGAATGCAAGAACATACTGAACGCACGTCTTTACAAGAGTAAAGAAAAAAGTGGAAAAGCAAGCTACGTGGAACTTAGAAAACCACACAAAGCTTACACTAAAACAATGAACGTGGAAGGTAGATCAGGTGGTCGATAATAGAACACATCATCCTGAAAGCAGATATGAGAGCAGCCAAGCTCGCCGCTTTGCACTTTCTATTTATTAGAACTCCCAAGGGAGAGCATAGAACACACAATCAAAAAGCACCACTTGCAAATTCGCTGGAAGAAAGAAATTGAAATGAAAAAAGGAGAAAGAGAAGACATCGTGATAGCACACATGAAGGAGAAACTAAAGGTAAACACTCATGACAACCACATAGTTTAGGTAATTTCTATCTTTTGCTGGCCCCAAAATGGAGCATGTTAATCTGAAACCCATGCTGCTTTTTTCAAAATTTAGAAATGCAACTAGAGGATACGAAAGCTGAAAACACCTTGCTACGCAGAAGATTGGAGATTGCGGAAAGAAGAAGAGTAAAAGCAGAAGGAGAAGCAAGAGAGGCTTGCTTAGAGGAGAATATCGATGAACTTTTAGAACAAATTAAGAACATGTAAGCGAGCTGATCTAGAAATAAAAAAAGCTTTATTTAACCCAGTAAAGATAAAACAGAGTGCTAGATGTTGTAAGATTTTTCTTCTAAACAAAATTAACGCCAGATCAACCTACATAACCAAAAAAAAAAGGCCGAGTACTGCAGAGAGCACCCTCTACACTATTGTACATGCCCTAAAAACAGAGGGAACCAGATCCTCTTACTTTGCCCACCTTACGTTCTCTGATTTTCTCCCCATGATAAAATAGAGTGCTAGATGTTGTAAGATTTTTACTCTAAACAAACTTAACGCCAGATCAACCTACATAACTAAAAAAAAGGCTGAGTAGTGCAGACAGCACCCTCTACATTGTTGTACATGCTCTAAAAACAGAGGAAACCAGATCCTCTTACTTGGCCCACCTTACGTTTTCTGACTTTCTCCACATGACACGTGGGTCCGGTGTGTGATGGGCTCCATTTGTCAGTGACGTCAGAGGATCCCATTACCGCACAGAGAAGCACTCGTCTCAGCATCTACAGACCGTTGCCGCAATCATTTGCATGCATGGACTCGATCTGCACCGTTCCTTATGATCAACCGATTGAAAATGACGCGACGCATGGACTGGGTGTTTTGTCTCAATGTAACTGCATGCAACAACGGACACTGTCTAGTGGGGTCCCGTTCACCAGTCCGGTGCACGCAGACCTCGACGCAGCCCTGCACGTCTCGTTTTTTCAGAGTAAACAATGTCGCAGAAAAAGAAAAGAGTAAACAATGTCGCGTCGCATTTGCAGCCCTGCACGCCTCGTTTCAGAAACACGAGTTGCGTCGTGTTTGCAGCCCTCCACGCCTCGTTTTCATAAAATACGCATCAATGCATGCAGCGAGGCAGGATTTGGCGTGAGATTTTGGATTTCATCTCTTCACCTATTTAATACACGCATGCAACATCGCATCACTTTGACTTGCACGCTCGTACCACTAGCTGTCCTATGCCTACGCCTAATGCACGTACCGCTTTGACCATGCATCGCCTGTTCTATACTGCATCCAACGTTTTCACACAATTGCTTCATTTACCCCAATTAATTCACTTCTCATTGTGTCTTTAAATAGCCTGTTTCATTCATCCTCTATCTTCTCATCCCTCTCCAGCCCCTTTGCCTTCTCATTGCAGCCACGAGCACCATCCACCATGTCTTCCTACTCTCTCCCTTCAAGCCCCGAGTCCGTCAGCGACGAGGACAACCACTCCAAGGCTCGGCCTTGGTACGAGGCCGATTGGACGCCGGAGAGATGGGCATCGTGCCCGTCGAATCTCCCAAACGGGAGCGCTCACCGTCGCCCCCTTCATCCACCACCCCGACCCCGTCCGCGTAGAGCGCGCCGAGAACCTCTCCCCCGCGAAGAAGAACCGCCGCCTCAAGAGGGAGATGCGGCTGGAGAATAAGGAGTTGGAGGCGGAGGAGAAGAAGGAGGAGAAGGCGGAGGCGGAGGCACCCCGGGGCCGCATCAAGAGGGCCCGTAAGAGCTCGGAGGAGAGGATACGGAAGAAGAACCGCCAGACCCGGGCCAAGCAGGAGACGGCGACCAGGGCGGCGGAGTGGAATAAGTAGGCCAACCCCCGGCGGTTGGCCGGAGGGCGGGAAGGGCTCCCGCATGCAGAGCGGGAGCAGTTAGGGCTAGGGCTAGGCCTTTTTTTAAAATTAAATGTAATGTCCGGCCGGCCCCACTAAATATATGTAAAGTGGGGCCAATGATTATCCTTTCTAATATATATATATATATAAAGTTATGTTTAATTATATTTGTCCAAATGTATCCAATGTTTAAATTACATTTGTCCAAATGTTTAAATTACATTTGTCCTAATGTTTAAATTACATTTGTCCGAATGTTTAAATTATATTTGTCCAATGTTATAACGGACTAAAAATCGAAAGAAATAGAACTTATAAATCTTCACGATTCCATATTCTTTCATATGGAAAGGGAGTTTATCTCATACAACAAGAACATAGAACAACCTTGTAATGTAATAAAAAACCCAAATAATATACACATACTTATTCGTGGGAACACAAATACAATATCATATTTGGATAACAAAGGGACATTTAGCGGACTAAAAACCGAAAGAAATAAAAATTATAAACCTTCACGATTCCATATTCTTTAATATGGAAAGGGAGTTTATCTTATACAACAAAAACATAAAACAATCTTGTAATGTAATAAAAAGCCCAAATAATATACACATACTTATTTGTGGGAACACAAATACAATATCATATTTGGATAACAAAGGGACATTAAAAGAAACTAAAATAAAACTATAGTATACTTTGGAGCCTCTCATAGGGGAGATTAAAATAAAACTATAGTATACTTTGAAGCCTTCATCATCCCACTACTTTAAAACTTTTATTAACCCCTTACGTAGCAAAAGAGGTTATCTTACATACAAAGCTGAATTTTTTTATAACAAATATCAGAATATTTTGAGCAAATAAACAAGTAAAATAATAGTATCCTAAAATTTAATTACCTTAGGCCTCTACGCTGTTAAGTCTTGGAGTCTCTGTATCCTACAGAAGAGACCATATCTAGCACAAAGCTGCATTTTTTTGTAACAAAGCATTAGCCCATAAGGAATAATAAGCAAGAAAAGGTTAGACACAAAGTGAAAACACAACATTTGTAAAAACGTAAAATACCTGGAAAGCCATATTATTAAAATCCATAGATATAAAATTACATAGAGCAGATCACCTCTAATGTAGACATATGGAAACCTGCAAAAAAAAATTGGAAGGCGTCAAAACAAAGAAAAAAGGAGAACTATATTATTAAAGTTCGCAAAAACATAAAATACCTGAAAAATCATATTAATCACCTCTAATATAGATATATGGAAACCTGCAAAAAAAATTAGAAGGAGTCAAAACAAAGAAAAAAGGAGAACTATATTATTAAAATTCGCAAAAACATAAAATACCTGAAAAAACATATTATGAAAATCTATAGATATAAAATTACATAGAGGACATCACCTTAATATAGACATATAGGGACCTGCAAAAAACCAAACCTGCAAAAAAAATTCGAAGGCATCAAAACAATGGGAAAAAAGGAGAACTATATTATTAAAATTCATAAAAACGTAAAATACCTGAAAAGGCATATTATTAAAATCCATAGATATAAAATTGCATAGAAGACATCACCTATAAAGTCACATTATTAAAACCCATGATATAAAATTACATAGAGCAGATCACCTCTAATATAAACATATACGAACCTGTAGAAAAATTTAGAAGGCATAAAAAAAATGAGAACTATATAAACTAAGTCAATCAATGACAAAAATGAATATCACATACAAGAAATAAAAAAACGAACTTACACTAAAGAATTTCGATGATTTCCTTATAAACCACATTTTTTGTCTCGTGAGTGGGCCGACCATTAGAATCTTCAATAAGAAGCTTCAATCCACTTTTAGAAGTGACACGAGAGATACCAACATACAACTGACATGTGAGAAAACAGATTCCCGTAGATAAATACCCACTTTGTCGAGAGTTTGTCCTTGACTTTTGTTGATAGTCATTGCATAACATAACCGTATAGGATATTGTCTACGTTGCAGCGTAAAAGGCCATTTTGTAGTAGAAGCGTGCAAAACAATCCTTGGGATGCAAACAAGCTCACCAGCATGGCTACCCGTGAGTATTTGAGCCTCTAGTACCCACTCTCCCAACCTCGTCAGAATTAGCCGCGTGCCATTACAAAGACCCATAGATTGGTTTATATTACGTAAAAGCATTATAGGTACTCCAGCTTTTAATTGTATACAGTGAGATGGAAAATTGCTGAGCTCAATAGAATGAAGAAACTATGGTGTATAAAGCAAGTGAGCATCACCAACATGATCCATAGTCTTGCATATGGTATCACAACTCTTATATTCAGTTGTCAACCTAGGTACTTTAGAAAGCACAGCCTTATTAAGCTCTTCCGCAACACAATATTTGGGGCATACAATTGCTCGTCGTGCTAAGAATAAATCATCGTTGTAACTGTTACCAAATCCATCCTATACATAATCAACTATCAAGGATAAATTATATGACTTTGGAAGCAACAACAAATCCTATGGAATTGATATCCAAGAAGGGATCGTTTCACCCTCCCTCGCCGTACAAGGCAGTGTACCATCTCCAACATTCAAAATCCAGTCCGCAAACTCCGATAGCTGAGCTCTTTCATTTAGCTGTAACTTCGGATTAAGCAAGCGCATATTTGTACGAAGATGTCTTACCTCAACATATTGCCAAAGAGGTGATCTGATAAGAGAATAATTAATAATTTCCATTCTACTACCTCCTTCAACGACAGGTAATACTTGCCTGAAATCACCACCAAACACCACTGTTTTGCCACCAAAAGGGGGCTGAGCTAGCGACTTATCATTCACGGATAACACATCTCTCATGCTTCTATCCAAAGCTTCAAAACAGCGCCGATTTTAAATAGGTGCCTCGTCCCACAAAATCAAGGAAGTATGTTGTATAAGCTCAGCAAGATTTGTACCTCGGGAAATACTGCAAAGACTTCGCTCATCGATGTCAATAGGTATACGAAACCGGGAGTGACCAGTACGACCACCTGCTAAAAGAAGTGCATCAACACCAGAAGAAGCTACAGCTAAGACCACACGCCCATCGGCTCTCAACTTCGTAACAATGGCATTCCACAAAAAAGTCTTCCCTGTGCCACCATGTCCACAAACAAAAAAATAGTACCTTTAGAAGAACTCACAGAATCTAAGGCTTCATGATATATCTGTTCTTGATCAGCATTTAATTTCTGACACAAATCACAGGACTGATCTTTGAGCCTATCTCTGTCATAATGTAGCTCTTCAAGAAGAAGCCTATTATCCAATAAACGTGCAGAAGGAACTGGGCCAGAAGTTAAATTGAAAGAAGAAAATGAATAGCCGTTCTTCCCGAACATAAGAGTGAGGTTCTGTATTAACTGAATATATAGATAGTCTGAAGGTATAACATACGTTGGATCACCTCGAGAACTCCTTATTCGAGCACAAATATCATCAGCCATAAAACACCAGTATTTAACAAGGATTCCTTTCCCATCAATGACTCCACAAAATAGCAAAACTGTCTACAAAGATATCTAAGTTGAAACGAAGTTGCCCAAGCAATGGCCGCGTCGAACAACATAAACCACTCATTATCGTCTCCGACCAATCCTCTAGCCTGACAAGCTTCTTTAAAACTATCATAAACCATGCCTTGATATGTTCTCAAATCAACAAAATCTTGTGCGCCTGATACCTCAGTAAGCAACATTCACAAATAAATTAGTTCACCGGTGGTAGGATGGACATGATAAACACGACCAACCGGAGGCCCAAACTTTGAACTATGTTTTCTCCTTGTCCAAACTTTTGATTTAGAATTCCATGTCCACTCTGAGGGAAACTTATCATAAGTCAAATCACGGGCAGACACATGATTTTTATTAGAAGTGAACCACTCAGTAAGCATGGTATTATATCGCGCAGGGTCTGACACAATATTATCCAAATCGGTATCCTCATGATATATAACCCTATTCATATTTGGCAAATGCACAACCATCCGCTCAACATATGTCTCTCTACCATGAATATCAAATCCAAACATACGCCAACAAGCCTCACATGCACAAAGATACCTGCCCAAGCAATCGAATAAAACGCACAGAAAGATGCATCACCAAGACGATCAACGTGAAAATAGCACACAAATATACAATTCTACAAACATCATAAGCAAAATAGATAAAAAGGTGCACCACCTATACGATCAAAACTGAAGAGTCAAACCACGTGCAAGAAATACTACCTAAGTGCACATAAAATGAACACATAAGCAAGACACAAAAGGGAAAAAAATTGTTGGGAATATGTCCTAGAGGCAATCATGTATGATGTAATTCCCAATGTATTCATAAAGTTATTAAGTTGTCCTTGTTTTGAACATCTGATATATGTCATTGAATATGTGATTCGATTGTGGAACTATATATTCATGTTGTTCATACTAGATTGTCCTTGGTCATTAAGGTTGTGCTGGACACACACCCTAGACTAATGTGAGTGTTGGCTGATGACATGGTTCCACTTGTCATGGGCATGGTGATGCCATTCCAACATTCACGGACTTGGCTAAAGAGTTTAGCAAGTCGGACTGACCCATATTGAGATGCAACGAGTACGTCGTCATTTGCATGTCTCAATCAATGTAATCCTTAGACCTGAGGTTGTCGCACAATCCGAGTTGTGGATCACCGACTTAGGTTCTGTCAAATGTTGTTCTGTGACAAGGTAGCTATAAAGGCAGAGTACGGGTCGAATGAGAAGCAAGCTGCGTGATGTGGATAATCAAGATGGGATTTTGCCCCTCCGAATGGAGAGATATTCTCTGGACCCTCTCGAGTGATATGATTCAGGAAGCATGGCCATGCGCGACTCAGTTAAGTGTTAACTGTGTCTGTTGACTAAGAGTTAGTCAGATGAATCACATATCACGGATCGAGAAGAGAGTCGAACTATTTAAGGGATGACGATAAATCGCCTATAGTTCGACAAGGTATATCGAGAGGCAAAAGGGACTAAGATGAATATCACATTGAAAGGTATGTCGTCATGACTCAATGGGACTTGGGAGTCGGCACGTTCTGCTAGGAGCCGCTACCGATTGATCGATTGGGAGTCGGACTCCAATCGTGTCCAAGTCGCCATGGGCCTGCAGGGTCGCACACTTAAGAGCGGGAGCAAGTATTGGTCGGGTTGGACCCGAACCAGAAATGGACTGATTTTTGTGATTCGGACTCACAGAGGGAATGGGCCACAAGTGTTGTGAAGCCCACTACCATTCGCTATATAAAGAGGGGCGCAGGTTGCCCAGCGGGCACGTTAGTCCACTCCCATGCGTTGGGAACCCTAGCCCCACTCAGTCCAGCCGTCGCATCGGACCTAGCAGTCCGCCGTCGGAGCTCCTCCTCGTATGTGTGGATACCGGCAGAGGTGTTGTACGTTCAGCACTTCGACGTTCGTGGAATCGGATTGGCTGGATCGGATCGCGGGACTGCACTGCCCCGACGCGCTTCATCGATAATCCGCAACCGCGCGTCTAATGGTAATCATCGTGGCTTTCTACCTTGGCTAGATCTTGGAAGTACCGCGTTGGAAAAAGTTTTGTTTATATCTACGCGTTCCAACAAAAATTACCTGCAATTGACATACTCTTGAATTTCATCCACACCAGAGGAGGAATAGCATCAGTACCAACGTGAGAAGGGAAAAACCCAGCTCGAGCTTTATCATGTCCTTTCGTAAGATACGTAAAAAGATATTTCAAAACATTTGATTTATTACACCACTCAACATTAAGATGACCCTAAAACTTTTTCAGCAAAGCCAAATTATACGACACAACACATGTATTATCCATTCGAATACCACTCCGCATAATAAAACGACCATCATTTCGGCGCCGATAAATCGGGAACCCAAGAGCATCAACAATTGTTTCATCATTAAACTCCTTGGGATAACGTTTAGAACAAACGCTATTTTTCATGCACTTGCAATCAGGATTATACTTGCCACAAGGACCATATATCATAAACTCCTCAACGAGAGCATATCCAAGAGGGTCAGTATAGACATCAGATATCTCAGCAGAAACAAACCTGTTGATTGTATTACCGGTCGAATCCCTTGTTTTCCTTCAACCAAACAAGAAGATGAATATGAGGGAGACCCCTTTTCTGAAATCCCACGACATAAAGATCTGCACAAAAAATGTAAAATAAAATAAAAAGCATAAACTGGGCCATCCACGGGAAAAAACAAAGAGTAAAATTTTCAGCCAAAAACTATTAAATACTCACAAGCATCAATGGGTACAAAAGCTGAACCACTCTTAATGTCAGTAATAAGTTGTTCAGCTTTCATCCGGAACACGCGCGAACTAATATCAGGCATGTCAGAATAAGACTGACCAGGCTCCATAGCAAGTGCATCTGAAATTTCTTGCCACTTTGGATTACAAGTGAAAGTACAAAATAAATCAGGAGGACCAAACTGTCGACAAATCGCCATACCATCCTAATAGTTCAAAAGCATGTAACGGCGACCTCCCGTAAAACTCGAGTGCAAAAGATACTGCACACCAATATTCTTTCTGGCAGAATTACCCTCACCGACTGCATCCGAAATACCTTGATATGTCTCAGAACAAACCTTATCTTGATTAAGACGATGATATAAGAGACGATTTGCCTCGACACATGAATAAGCATCAATAGTAGCTTGCTGAGATAAACGTACACAACAAGTAAATGGATTTGTCTCACCCATTCGATAATGAAATTGATAGCAATAATACTCCATCATCAATACTTCATCCCTTGAAGCAGAAGAGGTCCCATCAATTTGCAAATACTTAATACCCACATGGAAACCACGATCACCATAAGGAAACAACAAAGGGTACTGAAGAGACATGAGAGATGGATTGAGCGGCGAAACCTCCTGCAAATACCCACTTTTAGACTGTACAACAATATCAAATCTACAAGCATCAGTTGTAAAATCCCCAACTATCAAAGCTGCCAACTCAGAAACAGTAGGGAGAGTATAGCGTGAGTCATGACCAGCTCCTTCCAGCCCAAACAATCTTATAGAAATATCAGGCGCTTCAGGAGAAAACAAACGCTCACTTGCAGTACGGAAACGACGAACCGATGGATTTGCACACTCATTCAGCATATTCATCAACATTGCAACAATTCTTTTATCTGGCTCAACGTCACTGCGAGACGTGCGGTAAGTAGGAAAAGCAGAAGAAGTAACTTCACCAGCACGCCCCTCTTCTACCACTGCACGTCTAAAGATAACCATCATATTTTCGAGCTCATTAGCGGTATCATAAACATACAACAGAGGAAATTCAGGTCGAGACCCATCATGAGGAATCAAAGATCCAATATTATGGTGCACAGTACCACAAATCTTAAAAACATAGGGTCCATCACCCATGTTAATAGTCTTATCCACATGCACTTCAAGAGATGTAAAGGCAAACATAGAGTTATACTGTCAAATAGCACGCATAAAATTTTTAACAACCGAACCACCATCAAACCTCATAAGCTCCGACAAAAGAAATGGCCACGAGGAAGGAGCCGGCAAAGACACCTTACCAGCACGACAACATCCATTATAAACAACACGTCGCTTTTTACTAAGCCTCTTACATCTCTCTTGAAACCAGAAATAAGCACCGCTGTCGTGGTGGTGTCACGGCAGATGCCATAGGATGGCTAAAGATGTGGGGACGAAGGACGCTGGAGGTGCTCGGGGAGGGATCACGCGACGAGTAGCCGCGTGAGGTAAGAACTAAACACTGCAAACAACACGATCTACCCAGGTTCAGGGCCCTCGTGAGGAGGTAAAACCCCTACTCCTGCCTTTCTCTATGTATTCTGGTGTCTCACCGAGTAGCCACAGTACAATGTTCTCGCTACCGAGTAGCCACTCTTCTCTCTTTGTGATGAACTAGGTCAAGAATCTAGGGTTTCCTGTGTCCCAGCATGCGATCCTCACGCAGGAGGCGGCGGGGCACCTTATATACATGGTGCCCAGCCGGATACGTCCAAATACGGACAAGTGTCGACATAGTGTGCACATCGTCCTTCTTCCGAGTTCCCGCTGACAGCTTTGGTTCCTAATCTTGGTTGCATCCGGAAAGTCGTTGGGCAAAACCAAGGGGACAGTCTGGTATCACTGTGCCAAACACAGAGTAGGGCCCCCTTATCCTGCGACCGCCTGCTTCCACACTGTCGCTGTCAGGCAGGCCGGTCCCAGATGAACAGTAGTTTGAATAGTGCCAAGTACGGACCCAGGATACGCGGGATCCTGTGTCAGAACGGCTCCTTTGACTTCTGGCCCGAGTAGATTCCCGCCAATCTTACTCGGACCAGCTCTTCTACTCGAACGGACATAACTCGCTTAATATCTCCTTCTGGTCATCTTTTCGTAAGACCGAGTAGCAGTCGACCGGGTAGCAAGTACCGGGTAGGCGGTTACTTGACCAAACTTCTCTTCTGACGGTTGCCTTTACCACTTGCCTTTACCCTACTCGGGGGTAACCCCCCGACAGCAGTCCCCGAAGCTGGTAGAGTCTTGCGAACTCGTTCACTAGGCTCTGCCAGCTTAAAACCAATCTTTGCAACACCGCCCTTGAGCCTCAATATGCCGAGTGAAACCTCCGAGTAGCACTCTGGAAAGTACCTTGGGTCTCTTTTCTTCCGAATAGTGCTAGTCTCCTTCTCTGTGTCCGAGTAAAAGGACTTTAGAGAATTTCTCAAGCAGAGTCTCTGCAGCGCAGAGCACAATCCAGCCTTCCGTGCTGCAACTGGACACGTGTCAAGCATCCGCGACCCCGACGTCTCGCTGCCCAGGACACGACGTGCCACGCGCCCAGTTTTCACGGAGTGGGCCCACCGGCTCGTCATGTCCCATCAAGCGCAGTAATAACCCACGATCTGGTCGTGGGATCAACTGTGGCCGTTACGCGCGCGTTTCGCGCTTGCGTGCGTTTCTAACCGGCCACAGACCCCACCACACGAGAGTTATGGCCACGATCGATCCCACTACCCCGATGGTAACGGTAATCTGAGGAGAGGATATAAATACCCCCATCGGTAACTTCCTCTTCTCCTTCCTACGTACTTTCCTCTTTCGCCTCTCTGTTTCTTCTCCGCCGCCGAGCTCTCCGCCGCCGCGCAACTCTTTGCGCCGCCGCGGATTCATTCTCTCCACCAGATTCTTCCAAATTTTCCACCACTTTCTCACTCGCTGCCATGGCTGCTCGCGCCGGCTGGGCTGGTTCTGATGTCACCGTCGACGATTGCTCCTGGCTCGTGAACACCCGGAGGGTTCCTCCTGGTGTTCAGTGCCGGCCGTCCGACGGCGAAATTGTTCCGGCCCCGCGGGAGGGCGAGCATGTCGTCTTCCTCGCGCACTCCGCGCGAGGATTCGGCCTGCCGGCTTCCGATTTCCTCCGTTCCTTTCTGGACCACTTCGGTGTTCAGATGCATCATCTCCCCCCAAATGCAGTCGTCTTCCTCGCCTATCACACCGTGGTGTGCGAGGCCTTTCTTGGCGTCCGCCCCACGGTGCAGACATGGCTGAAGTACTTCCACCTCCGCCAGCAGAGCAAAGGGAAGAAGGACGGCGCGGCCTCTGGCAGCCGGGTAACCGACACCGGCAGCGCCATGATGGTGCAGCGGACGGGAACCAATCACCCTCGCATCAAGGGCTTGGATTCCGTCCGTATGTGGCAAAAATCCTTCCTCTACGTGAAGAATATCCCCGCCACGAAGGGGGGAAAGGTAACGGACCGCATCAACCTGCCTGCTTGGAGCAACCGAGCTCCATCCGGGCAGAATTGGAAGACGAAGCCCTCCAACGACCGCAACGCAGTGCAGATGGAGGAGCGGCTCGTTGAACTAATCGGAAAGGGCCTCAAGAGCGATGATCCCGTGGCCTGCTGGATCCGGAACCGGGTGCTGCCTCTGCAGCAGCGCTCCCACCCAATGTGCTACTTGGGAGGCCCCCGCGACTGCACTCGGACGACCACGTTCGAGCTCAGCAACGCGGAAGTCGCCGCGCACGCAAGGTCCATCCTGACGACAAGCCTCCGAGATAACTGGCAGTATGGGTTCATCCCCTTCAGCCGCACGAAGCCGATTCCATGGGTATGTTCTCCTTCCTCTGCTTCCAGTTTATATGTAATCCGAGTAGATAGCCTTCTCTTCTTGCTGCGACTGGCAATTGCATTCTGCGCCGAGTAGGGCACTTATCAGAACCGCTCAGGCTTAGTGTGCTTAGTGTTCGCACGCCTTATCGGGTAGCACACTTAAGAGAAATACTTAGGCTTAATGTGCTTGTTGTTTGCACGCCTTGCCGAGTAGGACCCTTAGCAACTTTCCCTAGGCCTAGTGTGCTTTGTGTTTGCACGCCCAACCGGGTAGAATGCCTCCACGCTACTCGGCTAATTTGCGATGTTTCTCTGTTCTTTCAGGTCCTTGACCGCCAGCTTGCTGAGAGCTGTGAGTGCTTCGAGGGCAACTGGTCATCTGACCGAGAAGAAGATGACCAGGCCTCCTTCGAGACCGCGGATAAGCTCGATCCTTCTGACGCCGCCCAGGCAGGTGATCATCCCGCGGAATCGTCTCTTCGTGACTGGTCCGAAGATGAAGTTGAAGGTAATGGAACTTATCCCCTCTGACCGCGAGCAGCGCAAACCAATCGCTTTCTGCTTCTGAAGTGCTTTTCTTCCTTTCTATTTCATAGATGTTGCTGATGCTGATGGCGAAGACGAGGATGAGGACGAGGCCGCCCAGGTCGTCAAGCCTCTTGCAGTTGCCGCTCCTGCCACCCGCAAACAGACAGGCAGTGGCGCCCAAGAACCTCCCGCCAAGAAGAAGAAGACGACCGAGAAGACGACCAAGAAGGTCGTGAAGAGAAAAAGGCCAGCAATTCCTTCCCGCCAAGGGTAAGTTCTTTCCCGGTTATACGCTTTGGTTCACCTTGTTCTTCTCGGTTGATTTCCAATCCTTTTGCCTCGCTGTTTTCTCTTGATTTCTTCTGCCCTCTTCTTATTTCTGAACCCAATTTTCCCTTCAGAGCCCCCTTGGACGCGGACGCCGCTCTTGCGTCCACTGAGACTCAGAAGAAGACCGCCATCGACGTCGACAAGGTTATCGATCTCGAGGGCGACGAGAACAACGCCGCCAACGCATCATCAGAGGGCACCGATGCCCAGAAAGCCGAGCTGGAGCAGCAGTCCCGCGCAGATCAAGAAGCGCAGGATGCTGCTCACCAAGATAGACCTCCTTCTCCTCCGGCCAACACCGCCGAGGAGAACCAGGATCCAGAGGCCGAGATGCACCACGACGCCGCCCTTGAGCGGCAGGAAGAAGGAGAAGAGCAGCCAGCAACAGGGGCTGCTGGACAAGAAGACCCCGCGGCCCAGCCGCGGGTAGAAGAGATGGATGTCTCACAGCCGGATCCTGCTGCCGAGCAGCGGGTAGAAGAAATCACCGTGACGGAGGAGTACCCATTGAGCGACGCGCAACCTGATGCCGCTCAGGGTAGCGCTCAGCCAGACGCCGCATCGGATAGCGCGCCCCTGGCGCCACCAACTGATCAAGGTAGCGCCCAACCAGATTCCTCCTTGGTGCAGACAACCGAGGCTGCAGCCAGCCCTCCGGCCAGGCCACTTACAAGGAAGAGTGCCCAAGATGCTGCAGAGAAGGAGGCAGCCGAGAAGAAAGCCGCCGAGAAGGAGAAGGCTGAGAAGAAGACGACCGAGAAGCAGAAAACCGAGAAGCCAGTCGCCGCGAAGCCAACTGCCCAAAAGGAGAAGACGAAGAAGCGGGCTGCCGACATGCCGCCGCCAACATCAACTGCCCCATCCGGTCAGCTGGCTATCCGCGGGTCCGGCGCAGCCGCTGCAACCGGTGCTCCAGATCCACCCATCTACCCTCCATACATGGTGAAGGTTAGCCAGCAGCACCAGATTGGCCTCAGCCTCACGGATAGGAGGCTTGCTCTTCAGAAAGGGAAGAAAGCCGTGGCAGTGGACTCCAGACCCCCAGCTCCAAATCAAGACAAGTCCATCTCCATTGCTTCTCGTGGAGTTCAGGACGAGGCGGTAACATCCGAGAGCCTTGAGCAAATTCTTGACTTGGTTGGCTTCATCGATGCCAGGTGGGACAGCAAGGTTCTCGGCAACTCGAACTGGAACAGCATCGATTTGGGCGACATCGACCATATGCGTGTCGATTGGAACAAGGTAGACCTGGGTTACAAACCCATGACTATCTCATCTAACTCTGCTACGCTTGCCGCCAAGATGTTTGTCCACCGCAAGAACGCCGAAGACCTTGAGCAATCCTACGCGGTAAGTTTCTATTCATCCTCTCCGAGTTGCATTTTCACTTTTCTTCTACTCTTCTTCTTTTCCTTATGCATCACCCAGTCCCCGAGATTCTGGCCGAGTAGGCGGACACTCTCCCGAGTAGCCGCCTTCTCGGGTTGAATCTCAAGTACTTTCCCTGATTCTCGCTTCTTTTGCTTCTCAGAATAGCGTACTGAAGCGGACCGACTTGCATCGTCGGCTACTTTGGAATCATGCCATTGCGAGGAGACGCATCGCCGCCCTGGAGAAAGAGAAAATAGCCGCCGAGGAATCTGATAAGGAAGTGATGAACAGCACCCTGAGGCTTTCTGAAGTCGAAGGTACACTTCTAGCTACGTGGTTCTTGCGTTTGGTGTTTACGCCCGCTTCTGCTTTTTGCGCTAACCAATTTTACTCTGCAGGGAAGTTGAAGACCCTATCTGAGGAGCACGAGAACTGCCGTGCCTTCATCGAGAGTGGCCAGGCCACCATCAAGAGATTGGAAGGTACGTTGCCGTCTTCTCGTCTTGTCTCTACATTCATTTCTTCGCTACTCTGCTCACCGTGCTTTGCTCTTTACAGAAGATCATAAGAAGTTTGTTGAAGAACATCAGGATTGCCTTAAACCCGCTGAGGTGAAGCAGCAACTGTCCAGCCAGGCTGTCGAGTTGTTGAAAGAGCATACTACCGAGATGGAGAAGCTCCAAGTCCAGCTGCAGACTGCGCTCCAGGATGCTATCAACCTTGGTGCTGAAAGGGACAAAGTGATCGCCGAGAAGGCAAAGAGCGAAGCAGCCGCCAAGGCCAGGGAGAGAACCCTCAAACAGGAGTGTGAGGTGCTGAAGAAGAGCAATGCTGGGCTCTTCACTCAGCTAGAGGAGCTCCGCTTGATCCAAGAGAAGCATATATCCAACGACGAAACATGGAAGACCCAGCTGTTAGGGCTGCGCCATGATTTGAATAGTAAGTGCTCCCTTTCCTCCGTTTCTCCGCTACTCGGCTGCGCCTTTCTTCTCTGCTTCTCGTTTCACGCTTCCACTCTGTTACTGTTTCTGATCTTCTCGATAGCTCTTGCAGGAATCTTTCCCAACCTTGAATCTTCTAGCGTGCCCGCCCTGGAAAAGGTCCGAGCAGCTCGTGCTGAGAAGGGCGAGCCTTTGGACACCAGAGCAGAAATCGAGGAAAGTATCCTGATTATGCAGAGCCAGTGTCCGCGGCTAGCGGGCGTGGGCACCGAGCTGGTGCGCGTCGCCTTCCAGATCCACAACGTCTTCTGGCCTGATGACTCCGCGCCGACAACAATCTCCGGACTTGCCTTGAAGTTGCAGCGCGTGAAAGCCGAACTGAAGAAGTGGCGCGCCTCGGGAGCTCGGGCAGGTACGGACATGATGTTGCTCTTCGTCACCACCTGGTACGAAAACCTGAACATGCAGATTATCCGCGAGATGCGCCGAGACTCCAAGTGGGAGAAGGACCCCGACTGCGTGGCTATTCGCCAGGTGATTGCTCACGAGGTCGCTCAGTATGCCGACACAGCGACCTTCATTGACGGCCTCACCGAGCCCGACACCGAGGTGGATGAAGGCGAGGAGGAGGATGAAGACGAGGAGACGGACACCGATGATCCAGAGCTGAGCTACTTCGACTCTCCTGCTGGCAAGGACGGGAAGGGGAAGGCCGCGGTCATCGCGGGTAGCGACGAGGAGGACGAGAACGTGGAGATGTCGATCGACACCTCCGCGCTCGAGTTCGGCACCTCGTCGGGAGCTGCCCTTGACGACACCGTCAACCTTCACGCCCACGCCAGCGGCTCCACCTCCGCGACAACGCCCGTCTCGGTGGCCACGGCCACTTCAGACCAGGTAGCCACCGAGCCCAACTCCGAGGACGAAGCATCGAAGCTTGTTGATGCCAGCGCAGAGGCGGACACAACCACTGCCACTACCGAAGACGAGGCAGCTAAGGCTAGCACCGAGAACGCCGCCTCGACCTGAGTTTATCCTGCAGCTTTATTTCTCAAACACTTATCAGATCCCCGGGATGCCGGGTGCAAATGTATCAGACTATTTATGCCGTTGCTACTCATTTTTATTCCCACTTGTTATTTTCAACTTAATCAATTTATCCGGCCTGGGCTCGATGCCGGGTTGCGTTATCATGTGAGTCCCCGAGTTGCATTTCTTATTCACTCTCTCTTTTCGTCTCAGCTCTACCCGCAACTTGTTGCTTTTTTGGTATTCGAGTCACAAGAGTTAAAGAGCAGAGCTGCAAATACTTAGCCTCTTAGAAACAATCATAGTAACGCAGCCCACCACTTAGCCGAAAAGATAAGACGAAGAACAGTAATAAAAGCACCCTACTCGGTTCCCGCACTCTTCCTTTCCTTAGTAATTTTTCTTGTGCTCATGGACCCTTTGCTTGTTCTCTTGCTTGCCATGAAGCCGGGTTTCGGACAACAGCAAAGTCGAAGAGTTGGCATGTGGGTTTAAACACAGTACTCGATGTACCTTTGAATTTTGAAGTAGAGCAACCGAATAGACGAACGGTAAAGCCGAGTGGAAACACTTAGAGCAATTTTGGACGAGGGCAGTCCCCGAGTTCAATTTCAGATTGCAGAATAGAATTTCAACTCGGATAAGAGGGTACATACACATCTTTGCTCATGAATGAAAACGACGGAGTAGAGCTACATTCCAGGGGCGCTTGGTTTCCTCTCCAGCTTTATCTGCCCTGTTCGCCTGTGGTGGGCGCGCATCTATAAGATAGTATGCATCGTTGTGCAGCGCTTTGCTCACAATGAAAGGCCCTTCCCATGGAGGAGACAACTTGTGCATCCCGGCTGTGCGCTGCACGAGCCTAAGGACCAAGTCTCCTTCTCGGAAAACCCTTGGGTTCACCTTTCGGCTATGATAACGCCGCAGGTTTTGCTGGTAGATAGCCGAACGTGACAGAGTCATCTCTCTTGCTTCTTCAAGCAGGTCAACGTCGTCTTCTCGAGCTTCTCTCGCCTCCACCTCGGTGTAGAGGGTTACTCGGGGGGAGTCATGCTCTAAATCTATTGGCAACACGGCCTCAGCCCCGTATACCAAGAAGAATGGCGTGTAGCCGGTTGACCGGTTAGGGGTAGTCCTTAGACTCCACAACACCGCTGGCAACTCGTCTAGCCAACACCCAGGTGTTTTCAACAGTGGCTCCATCAGCCTTGGCTTTATGCCAGCTAGCACCATGCCATTTTCTCTTTCCACTTGTCCATTGGAGGCTGGATGCGCAACAGACGCAACGTCTAGTCGGATATGCTTATCTCTGCAGAACCGCACCATTGCTCCCTCAGCAAAATTTGTGCCGTTGTCGGTGATGATGCTGTGCGGGTAGCCATATCTCAGGACCACATCCTTCACGAATTTCACAGCTGTGGCCCCATCGCACTTCCGAATAGGCTTCACTTCGATCCATTTGGTGAATTTGTCCACCATCACCAAGATGTGAGTCATGTTGCCTCTAGCCGGCTGGAAGGGTCCGACCATGTCCAAACACCAAACAGCAAATGGCCAAGTGATAGGAATGGTTTTCAGCTCGGAAGCAGGCATGTGAATCTTACTCGCGAACATCTGGCAGCCATTGCACTTCCTCACGATGTCTTCGGCTTGCTGCAGAGCTGTGAGCCAGTAGAAGCCATGCCGAAAAGCTTTCTTGACCAATGCCCGAGAAGAGGCATGGTGCCCGCATTCTCCTTGGTGTATCTCTACCAGAATCTCTTCTCCTTCTGCTGGGTCCACACAACGTTGCAGCACGCCGGTGGCACTCCTCTTGTGCAGCACATCTCGGAATACAGTGTAGCCCTTGGATCTTCTCTGAATCTGTCTTGCAGCCACTTCATCTTCTGGCAGAGTGCCGTCCCTTAGAAAGGATAATATGGGCATGGCCCAACTCGGTGTCTCCCGTGTGGGAAACACTGGTTCGTCCACTTCCATTGGGGTAGGCACCTCTGGTTGCTCTTTAGGGTTGGGAGCACTTCTCTGGAGCCCGGATCGGTTGGCAAGGACCTCCTCAATGAATGCGATAGTCCCCGGGTTAAGGACAGCAGTCCCCGAGTAAGGAGTGGCAGTCCCCGAGCAAGGAGTGGCAGTCCCCGAGTAAGGAGCGGCAGTCCCTGAGTAGGGAATGGCAGTCCCCGAGTAGGGAATGGCAGTCCCCGAGTAGAGGACGGCAGTCCCCGAGTCGGGAGTGGCAGTCCCCGGGTTTCCTGCAGCATTCTCCCAGTCAATCTCCATGGGATCAGATTCCTCACTTGGCAGAGAAGGAACAAATATGGACTCCGAGTTGGGAGAGGGCTTGATGGATGGCTTCCTCAAGTGCTCCAAGGCAACCCCCGCCGGGATGGATTGTGTCACATCCCAATTTTGGAATACCTGTTAACACAATTGTTTTGCTAATTGATTGACAATTAAACTTTGTTTGTGACAATTAAACTTTGGTTATGTTTGTTTGAGTGCAACTAAACAAACTAATTATATAAACTTACATGGCTAAGAAATTGAAAACAAAATATTCAACTTATTGTTCCAATGACTTTGACAATATTTTCTAAAGTAAATATTGATCAAAGAGTTTTCCAAACTACCTTATAAATCTCATACTTGTTGAATATTATTCCAAGACCTAAATTAAGAAAGAGGAAACACTTAAATAAATTTCCCTAAAAAGATTATCAGAAAAAGAGGCATTCTTAAATGCTTCACCAAAATATTATCAAATGTTTTTCCAACCTTGCAAGATTAAAAACAAAGGTATTGGAGAGCATTGACTTGCTATCTCTAGTCACATAAATATTTTGGCAAAGCATTGTTAAAGAAAAGCAAAGTGCCTTATTAAATAGAAATTCCAATATTCCTAGAAACAGAAAACTAAAACAAGTTACTATTGGAAACTTTAATCAAATGAGCTGAAATTAATACCATTGCTTCCTTATAACAAATAAGGAACACACACAAGAGGAGACCAAAATTTGAATCCATTAAAGTCCTGAAAACATGGTTTTTCTCCACAGCAACATTTGGGATTTTGAACAAGTTTGTTCTACAAACTTTTTCCAAATGCCATGAAATAAATACCACATGCTCTATATCATAAATGAGGATGAAAACCAAAAGGGCACAAGCTTTTGAATAATTTAAGTTGCCAAAAAACCCTGTTTTCTTGACAGCACCTTTTTGAAATTTGAACAAGTTTGTTCTATGAAGTAACTCAAAATGACTTGAATTTTCTACCACATAAGGAACACATCAAATAAGGAATGTGTGCCAAAACTTATAATTTTTGGAAGCTCCTAAGTAGGTTAATAAATTCAATGTCCATTTATGTAAGAATTCAAATTTGAACAACTTTGAATTATCAAGTTTATCTAATTGAGCCAATTTTCACATATGTTGTGTATCTTAAGTAATTAGAATTTTGGGCAAAAGGATTTAAAATTTAAACCTTGTTTGCTTAGTGAAAACATCCTTTTTCAGAGAAGAGAAGGACCTAGTTGTAAATTTGCAGGGACCTAAAAGTAATCCAAGTCATCTTCAACCTCTAGCTCTCTGTAGCAAACAGCACACCTAGCCATTGCCTTCGAGTAGAAGGTTTCCTCGAGGATAAAGAGGCCCCCCCATGTGCTAGTGTCCCCTGCTTGCTCCCTCTCTCCCCCCTAGAGCTCTCCTCTCTCTCACTGTACAAAATGGCTCCAAACCGAAACCCTAGCCGAAACCCCCACCGTCGATTCGGCCCGTGGCGAGCTCGCCGCCGGTCGCCGTGGTTCCCTTCAGCTCCGCCTCGTCATGGTGACCCTCCCTGCCGAAGGAATCGAGGCGGAGTGCTTTGTGGTGGCCGCGCCGTCCCGATTCCTCGTCGGCCCCGACGGCACTCCGGCGACGGATTCCGGCCGCCTAGGCCCTTCCCCGCCCTAGCCGAGCCTTCCCGTGCGCTCGTGGTAAGCAGGAGAACCACCGCCGCCTCTTTCCCCTCTCCCTCTCCCTCTGGAGCGTCCCCGCGTCGTGGTAGCGGTCCGGCCGCCGCCGCCCCACCGTCGCCGCCGCGCTCGGGACGTTCCCTGGAAGCGACGTTGCATGCATTCGGTTGCCCGCGTCGAGTGCTTCGTGCTCATGGTTTTTGTTCGCGTTTTGATGGCCGGAATCTCAGGTTTCGGGCTCGCCGGAGCAAATCCCGCCGGCGAGTGAGGTCATGATGACGCAGCGGTGACGCCAGCGCAGCTGACCGCGCGCGGGTACTAGTCAAACTGGCCCGTGGGGCCCGGCCTTGCCGCGTGGCTGCCCGCGTGGCCGGCAGGCCCACGAGTCAGCGAGTCGGGCTAGCTCAGGCCGCGGTAAAGATTAGATCTGGCCGGCCCAAATTTCAGATCTGGCCCATCTGAGCTTGTTTTTCCATTTTAATTTCACAGATTGGTGTATGTTTACTTTTGGCTCTAAATAAATATCTAAAAGATGATTTTGACCAAGCCAAAAATCACAGTGGTACCCCAACTAATTCTAAACCACCTCCAACTTGTAGATCTACATTTGGATGGATATTTTTGCAATGAAAAATGATTTGGCAACAGGTACCAGAAACACCAAAATGGGCACCATTTTTATTTTACAACTCAGAATGAAGTGAGGCCAATTGCATTGGAAAGCCCTTGAAATTTCCTAACATCAGCATTTAACCTCGTTTCCAAATTCATTGTATTTTTGAAATGGAATGCAATTTGGTAAAACACCAGAGAGCACTTTGGTGATTTTTATAAATTAATTAAAAATGATTTTTGATGCAAACTCAACTGTATGGTCTTGTATATGTTTAGGACTATCCAAACCTAGAAGGGTTTAATTTTTAGAGCATCCTAGAAAATTTTGTGGACAGATCCTTGTTTTGCATATTTCTGCCATTTTGGCATTTTAGGTATTTAAATTGAGTAATTATATTTTTGTGTTGTAATATTATTTTCTAGCATGTACAAGTGGTGTGAACTTGTTTTCTAAGTGTTACTTAGTTATTTTATCATGTTAGATTGTGTGGACTTGAGTGTAGAAGAAATAGGATTTTTGTTATTAACATATGATTATTCTCTAGTTAATATTTGCATAGGATTTTTGAGTGATGAAATTATGTGCAACCACTTGGATTTTTGATTGTATCCAGTACCATTTTGGTACTTATTTTGTGTTGTTATCACCTCTGCTAGATTGCATTTGAGTTTGTAGAAAAGCATTATTAGCTTTGTCATAACTATGAGGATGTTTGGAAAAATTCCCTCATGTGTGGAATTTTTGACATGAACATTTGTGATTGTGTAGCCACATAATTTTGTGTTGTATCCATAGGACCAGTAGCATTTTGATGGTATTATTATGAGTACTTGACCCCTAAAGTTTTCACATGTGTGAAAACAATAGCATGAGTATCATTACCTTGCTTGTTTTAAGCACCCTATTATTTTCTGCTAGTATTGTTAATGCACTAGATGCTAGTTTAGTTTTTTTTGTTAATTTTTAGCAAATGGACCAGAGGCATTGTGACCTCTTAATGCTTTGTTATGCTAGTGGAACACCCACTGGTTTCATTGCATTTTTGGTGGAAACATTATTTCCCCAAACTAGATGCATTTCTCTTATGTAGTTTCATAACTAATGAGTGCCTAGTATTTTTGCTTTGGGGATTTTTGTGCTAAATGAAAATGGGTATGCTTCTGTTTGTAAGTGGTCATAATCATGTGTGCCTTGAAAAATCCATCTTTGGAGTGTTGTTTGATTCCTCTAGTAATGCCCTTTTTATTACTACTAGTATGTAGGAGTTGCCCTGCAAATTGATGCATTGTTTTTGCTTAATGGGATATTTTTGTTATAGCAAGTATAGATATTTTTCACTACTGTTTTTGTAACATGGACCCTCTGGTTGTATTTCAATTACTTGATTGAAATGCATCCATTGATTCTTCATGTTTAAGTAGTACTAGTTTCCTTAGCAGTTTTTGTGTTGAATTATTTTTCCTACCAACTTGTGTTTGGTAGATATTTATGTAGCCTTGCATAAGGACATGTTTTCATTCCCATTATGATAACATGGTTCCTTGTTTGCATTTTAGTACTTTATTTATTATGCTTGCTTGCATAGCAAACCCTTAGTAGAAACATGTCAATAGAATTCCTCCTTTTTATTCATTGTTTCTATTACTCTCACTATGAGAATTGTGTGTTTTTTTGATGAGTCTATTACCTTGTTACACTTGTGTAGGCTCACTGATTTGTAAAAGTAACTTTTGCAAATCATGTGTCTTATTTATTCTTGATGAGAATTTAGACTTAGTAAGATAGCTACCTTTTTCTTTTTTTGTGGTGTGGTTGATAGACCCATTGCCATGATTATTAGTGTGCATGTTTTATATACTTTTAGTAGTCTCACCCTTGTGAAACTAAGTGTATTTTGGGTTATTAATATCTTGGTATGAGAGTGGCACACCCACTGAATCCATGGTATTAAGGTTGTGAGACATGTTCCTCCAACCTTAAGCTGTCTTATTAAATGGCATCTTTGCCAAGTGTTTTTGTTTGATTGTTTGCTTCCATTAATAATGGTGTGATTAGTTATTTTTAGTTTCCTTGCTGTATGTATTGTTATGTATGGTTGCTTGCCTTGATTGGTTCTGAATGTGTGTCCTTTATTCTTTTTACGACGTTAGAAAACGAAGAGGAAGGAAGTGTGGGGAAGCTGTGTTTCAAGTTCCAGTCACTCCAAAAACCAGGGACACAAGGAGATACCAGGCAAGCCATCCTGATGCTTGCTGATACAATACTTATCATTATCTATCATGCATGTTTTACCTCTGAAGTTTTACAAAAGCTTGATTATCAAAACTATTTTTGATGTGGAATTTACTACTATACTATATTATAGGTCACTATCATGCCAGTAGTTAAACTTGGTAATACCAAGCCCATAAGCCACCCTATGGTATTTATTACCATCAAATATACTAGTCCCTAAGTGGACACCCTAAAATTGTGATTCTACAAAACAAAGGCTTTACGGAAAAACCCGGAGAAAAGGCGGATCCTTGTTCTCCGGAGGAATGTGGACGTGGTCATTTTTGAGAAAGTGGTGTTTTCAAAAATGACACATAACCTAGTCTTCGCCGGACAACCTTTACCGTACTGCCACCCTACCCCAACATGGGCAAGGGGCTTAACTTGAAGTTTGTTCTTATTAGTGTGTGCTATCTCAATGTGCTATAGGGGATGGGATCCTCTGAACCGAATGTCGTGGAGACATATAAAGTGTGGGATTAATTTTCCCTCCGGATGCATCAGTTAAGGCATCCTGGCTTGGCGGGGATTAGCTCGGTGCCGGGGATGTGGTAAAACTCAACTGAGAGATAGGCATATTCTAGCTTGAACATAGTGGATGGTTATGATCAGATACCTGATGTTTACATACTGTTGTTACAGTCCGTGATTGTTCACGGGAGGTGTACTGGATCTGGTGGATGTGTACACCTCTGCAGAGTATAACTTTTTCGAAGAAGCCGCGTCCTCGGATATGGACAGTTGAATGGCCATGTAGCTAGCATTGTGTCAATGTTTTCAAAAAGGAAGTTTTTGAAAAGGAATTTTGGAAAGGAAGTGTTGAACTTGTGAAGTTCGGAAAGGAATGGAAACTTATACCGTGGAGGTATCGTCGATGATGAAAAGCCAGATGATGTTATACAAAACAAAATGTTTTGCAAAGAAAACCTTTTCTACTCTAAGCAAGAATTCTGGAAACTGATTCCAAGCAATTTTGCAAAGAGAAAATATTCTTTAACAAAGCTTTACAAAACCTCTTGTACATGTGATATCTACAAGAGAAATAAAACTATATTATTTTGTTTTCTTCTGAAGTGTCTTCTTCAACGAAGATACAGATTAATCTGACTGCAACTGTGGTGTCATCATATATGAACACCATTGATAGTGAACCATATTTATAGCCTACCTATTCCACCATATAAGCATATTTGCATGTTTAGTAAGTGACATGATGGATGTCTTGCTGAGTACATTCAAATGTACTCATTATGGTTTCGCCCCTGGTATCTACTTATCAGATTTGGAGGAGGAGCCTCCGAGGGATATTTATGAAGAGAAGTACGGAGTTGACGGCTTTGCGAACTAGGATCGTCTCCGGGTCAGCAGCCTGTAGGTTAAGGCGTGACTTGGGCTCAACTACGTTGTGTTTTATTTGTCTTCCGCTGTGTTTGATAAGTTGCCTGCCCCATGTGGCAGTTGCGTTAAACTTGATCATGTGATCTTTTTGTAATACCTTTATGTATTCGTGTAATGGATGATGTATTTCTGTGTGCCAACTGTGTATGTTGTTCACGACTGATCTTTCTGGGATCGTGAATGTATGCATACGTAGGGTTTCAGACTGCCGGTCTGGGGTCCTTACAGAGTTGGTATCAGAGCCATCCTGACCTTAGGAGACCTTAGTTAGCATGGACGTCAGATAGGAAAGAAAAGTATTTTTTTTGAGTAAAAAACCATTTACTATGTGCATTATTTTTATCTAAGGGATTTTTAGTATATTTTCCCCTCCTTGTTATCTTTTCAAAAAGATTCTAAATGCATATTAAGGGCGTCCTTGAACAGTGATTCGAAGGGCGGGCCTTATAGAGTTGGTATGTCTCTCGGTTAAGAGTCTATTTCTTACTTGTTTGCAACTGCTCCGCTCTGTTTTTGAAACATCTCTCGTCTTTGAAGTTTTCTGTCCAGAAAATAGTTGGAGTTTCAAAAACAGATTGTTGCATAAAGTTTTATCAAAACTTTACTTCTATTTATCTTGTTTTCATACAAAAACTTTTATACTTGCCGATGTCCCGAGAAGACCAAAATAATCGCATAGCTCTACAGTGATGATGGTCAGAAGTAGATATAGTTCTTCAGCCACTTCTAGGATTTTTGGATCAGTCTAGTTTGGAGTAATTTAGCGATAACTCCATGAGTCACCTTCCCCTACGTAGCTCCAATGGAGCCTTGCTTGTGTGTTTTGGCTTGTTTGTGTGTGTCCGTAGGACTTTGTGCTATTGTGTGGTGTAGAATTTGGTTCATCTAGGTTTCTATATGTTTGTGGGGTGCTCAAAATTTGCCGATTTGTGCTTGCCCCGCTCTTGTTTTTGAATCGCCTCCTGTTAAATTTTTGCAAGCAAAAATGTTTGTATAGCATTCAAAAACAAGAATTTGTTGCTTAGACTTATACTTGTTTTCGCTTCATAATGCGACCCGTCGTGAACCACCACCATTTCCCCACAATCAATGAAAGCACCGTTGGACCAAATAGAGGACCATCAAGCCGCACGAGCTGATAGCGTTGCTACCAGTGATGCACTCCAACAGATAAAGCTCCAAAATGACATCCCTCAAAGAAGAAAAGGCGTGAATAAACCAACCACTACTGACCAAATCCTCGGTGTTTTGTCTGTTTGCAAAAGACTCTTTTTACCCTGTTGGCTATATGTCGCACCTTTTTATGTTCCCTTTTTAAAAGACCAAACAAGAGAAATCCCCTTTTAAAAAAAAAAGTTATATACCTCCCTCCTCTAGAGAAAGGTGCAAAATAAGTCTTCACATGCCATGATGCGCAACCCCCTAAAAAGCTAATCAAAAGAACACGATTAAATATTCGACGTACGATGACGCCAGTCGTATCTTGTCGGACAAAACTTATTTAATAGAAAGCTAACAAGACTAACATGCTTTGTCTAATCTTAGGTTGACACCTAACCAAAGCCTGCAAACTACTGACAATTCTTTCTAAACCAAGGAATTAAGTGACTTAAGACACCTTTTAATATAGTTGGTAAAAAGGAGAAGTCACGAGAAAATAAAATGATGACCTATTCGTTTACTAGTCAATAGGATATCATGTGTATCTACTTTGGAAACCAAATTTTAATAAGACATTGTAGTTACTATGAAATTCGAGGTTTAGAAATTAAGTGAACGATGGAATGGTTATGATAGATCTAGGAAACAACAGTTTTCCTGTTCTTGTTTCTTTGTGTGCTCTTGATTGAAATAAATTTGTATTTTATTCAATCTTGCTTCCTAACTTATATGGACTTGTTAGGGCTTGTTATTATATTGTTTTATTACAATAAATCTACCCTAGAAAGTGTGTGCATGATTGGAAACTCGAATAAAAATGAAATAGCATTTGTTACCTTCTAGTTTATTTATTTTGGAAGTATTGTGAGAACTAGATCTTTGTGTGAATGCTTTGATAAATTTTTGTGCTATGTATCTTTGAGCCAGTACCATTTAGGTACTGTTATTTTGATGCTTGTACCTATGTTAGCTTACATGTCTTTTAATATTAAAGCATGTGTAAGAATTGCTATCCGTATGCACTAGTATTGCTTCACTAGATTAAATAGCCTTATATTTTTACCTGGTATGCAAAGTTTTTCATGAGTAACCAGAGGCTTAGTACCTATTTTTCCTTGGTATTAGTAGGCCATAGCCCACTGGTCCTATTGCATTTTGGCTTGAGGATGAAAATCCCCAACCATACACATGTGTAAAAATAGCAGGTTTCACTATGTGATGGATTTCTATTTTCCACCATGGAAAATATAATTGTTTCTTTTCAACTATGAAAGTGAGAAGTTTATTTCTTATTAGTAAATACTAATATGTTTAGGTGTGATCCTTTTGTTAGCATAATATTCCTTAGGGGTATCATGTTAAGGAATGTTTCACTATTGTGTGCTAAAATTAAATTGTTCGCAAATCAAATAAATTCCTCTTGATTGGTAAATTGTTTGTGAATAATTTTAAATTGGGTGTATGGATTTTTGAAAAGGTTTATACACTTTTCATTAATTACATAGCTACTGGTTGTGTGAGTTATACCTTGCTCGTTTGCTAGTAATTGGTTAAAGAAAACAGAAATTGCTAGAAGAAATTTCTGCATGTTTAATAGTTGTATCATGGGATTGTTTTGATGTTTGTGCTTACTAACATGAGTAAGTTTTGGGTACTGTTATTAGGTACATTTATGTTCATGACTTGCTTGTTTAAGTTTAAACATCATGATAGCATTGTTTGCTTCTCTAGGGTGAAGCTAGTTTCACCACTAGAAAATGGTGATTTTTGCTCTAGTATTACCCTCTTTCTATTTTATGGGTATATGTGTTGATATAGCATGTTTAGGAAGTTATTACTTCTGTTATCATGCAATGATTTATTTAGTTTCATGTTCTATGGTTATAGGATATGATTATCTCTTATAGCATGCTGGTGTAGATTTTTATACTAGTGTGTTATTTGTGCAGTCCTGTTTTTTTATGCCTGTGTAATAGGAGTTTAATCTTGTGTGAAGATGGTATTTTAGAGTATCTTTATGATTGAATTCATTAGTTTTTAGCTACTGGTTGTTTGCTAATTGTTCATGATTGATGGATTCCAAAACCTCTAATAAACAATAACCTAGTGAATAAATAGTCTATTCATCTGTGGTGTTGTTTGCTTGCTTATTGGATTTTGTTTAAATGTTTTACCTTAGCATGAGTTTATACTTGTGTTATGATTGTGCTTAAGAGTATCTTGAAACAAAAAACATCCAACTAAAATCATGAACTTATAAAGTGATAGTTGTTTGTGGTGAGTAATACCCACTGCCATGGGTATTGTTCTGTCTGTTTGTTTTACATTAGCAACCTAACCTTTTTGCACCCACAAGCTATACTGTTAGCTTCTTATATACCTTGTTATGAGGGTGGTACACCACTCCATATGTGGTATGTAATATGTGGGATATAGCTAGGAACTCATGTAATAATTGACGGTACTTTTCCAGGTAGTTCTGCACTAAAAGGAACTAGTTGGCAGTAGTGACGTTATCAGAAATTTTTAAAATTTTGTGGTTGAGTAAATTGATAGCTAGAGAAATTTTTGAAAGTAAATTTGCTAATTTAGGGATGTACCCCACCTCCCAAGAAAAGTCAAAGGGGGGAAGCACCGGCACTCCAACACTAACATTGTGTTTGTTGGCCCTCCCTTAGTCCTCGCTTGCGAATCTCGGGGACGAGATTCTTTTTAAGGGGGGAAGACCTGTCACATCCCAATTTTGGAATACCTGTTAACACAATTGTTTTGCTAATTGATTGACAATTAAACTTTGTTTGTGACAATTAAACTTTGGTTATGTTTGTTTGAGTGCAACTAAACAAACTAATTATATAAACTTACATGGCTAAGAAATTGAAAACAAAATATTCAACTTATTGTTCCAATGACTTTGACAATATTTTCTAAAGTAAATATTGATCAAAGAGTTTTCCAAACTACCTTATAAATCTCATACTTGTTGAATATTATTCCAAGACCTAAATTAAGAAAGAGGAAACACTTAAATAAATTTCCCTAAAAAGATTATCAGAAAAAGAGGCATTCTTAAATGCTTCACCAAAATATTATCAAATGTTTTTCCAACCTTGCAAGATTAAAAACAAAGGTATTGGAGAGCATTGACTTGCTATCTCTAGTCACATAAATATTTTGGCAAAGCATTGTTAAAGAAAAGCAAAGTGCCTTATTAAATAGAAATTCCAATATTCCTAGAAACAGAAAACTAAAACAAGTTACTATTGGAAACTTTAATCAAATGAGCTGAAATTAATACCATTGCTTCCTTATAACAAATAAGGAACACACACAAGAGGAGACCAAAATTTGAATCCATTAAAGTCCTGAAAACATGGTTTTTCTCCACAGCAACATTTGGGATTTTGAACAAGTTTGTTCTACAAACTTTTTCCAAATGCCATGAAATAAATACCACATGCTCTATATCATAAATGAGGATGAAAACCAAAAGGGCACAAGCTTTTGAATAATTTAAGTTGCCAAAAAACCCTGTTTTCTTGACAGCACCTTTTTGAAATTTGAACAAGTTTGTTCTATGAAGTAACTCAAAATGACTTGAATTTTCTACCACATAAGGAACACATCAAATAAGGAATGTGTGCCAAAAATTATCATTTTTGGAAGCTCCTAAGTAGGTTAATAAATTCAATGTCCATTTATGTAAGAATTCAAATTTGAACAACTTTGAATTATCAAGTTTATCTAATTGAGCCAATTTTCACATATGTTGTGTATCTTAAGTAATTAGAATTTTGGGCAAAAGGATTTAAAATTTAAACCTTGTTTGCTTAGTGAAAACATCCTTTTTCAGAGAAGAGAAGGACCTAGTTGTAAATTTGCAGGGACCTAAAAGTAATCCAAGTCATCTTCAACCTCTAGCTCTCTGTAGCAAACAGCACACCTAGCCATTGCCTTCGAGTAGAAGGTTTCCTCGAGGATAAAGAGGCCCCCCCATGTGCTAGTGTCCCCTGCTTGCTCCCTCTCTCCCCCTAGAGCTCTCCTCTCTCTCACTGTACAAAATGGCTCCAAACCGAAACCCTAGCCGAAACCCCCACCGTCGATTCGGCCCGTGGCGAGCTCGCCGCCGGTCGCCGTGGTTCCCTTCAGCTCCGCCTCGTCATGGTGACCCTCCCTGCCGAAGGAATCGAGGCGGAGTGCTTTGTGGTGGCCGCGCCGTCCCGATTCCTCGTCGGCCCCGACGGCACTCCGGCGACGGATTCCGGCCGCCTAGGCCCTTCCCCGCCCTAGCCGAGCCTTCCCGTGCGCTCGTGGTAAGCAGGAGAACCACCGCCGCCTCTTTCCCCTCTCCCTCTCCCTCTGGAGCGTCCCCGCGTCGTGGTAGCGGTCCGGCCGCCGCCGCCCCACCGTCGCCGCCGCGCTCGGGACGTTCCCTGGAAGCGACGTTGCATGCATTCGGTTGCCCGCGTCGAGTGCTTCGTGCTCATGGTTTTTGTTCGCGTTTTGATGGCCGGAATCTCAGGTTTCGGGCTCGCCGGAGCAAATCCCGCCGGCGAGTGAGGTCATGATGACGCAGCGGTGACGCCAGCGCAGCTGACCGCGCGCGGGTACTAGTCAAACTGGCCCGTGGGGCCCGGCCTTGCCGCGTGGCTGCCCGCGTGGCCGGCAGGCGCACGAGTCAGCGAGTCGGGCTAGCTCAGGCCGCGGTAAAGATTAGATCTGGCCGGCCCAAATTTCAGATCTGGCCCATCTGAGCTTGTTTTTCCATTTTAATTTCACAGATTGGTGTATGTTTACTTTTGGCTCTAAATAAATATCTAAAAGATGATTTTGACCAAGACAAAAATCACAGTGGTACCCCAACTAATTCTAAACCACCTCCAACTTGTAGATCTACATTTGGATGGATAGTTTTGCAATGAAAAATGATTTGGCAACAGGTACCAGAAACACCAAAATGGGCACCATTTTTATTTTACAACTCAGAATGAAGTGAGGCCAATTGCATTGGAAAGCCCTTGAAATTTCCTAACATCAGCATTTAACCTCGTTTCCAAATTCATTGTATTTTTGAAATGGAATGCAATTTGGTAAAACACCAGAGAGCACTTTGGTGATTTTTATAAATTAATTAAAAATGATTTTTGATGCAAACTCAACTGTATGGTCTTGTATATGTTTAGGACTATCCAAACCTAGAAGGGTTTAATTTTTAGAGCATCCTAGAAAATTTTGTGGACCGATCCTTGTTTTGCATATTTCTGCCATTTTGGCATTTTAGGTATTTAAATTGAGTAATTATATTTTTGTGTTGTAATATTATTTTCTAGCATGTACAAGTGGTGTGAACTTGTTTTCTAAGTGTTACTTAGTTATTTTATCATGTTAGATTGTGTGGACTTGAGTGTAGAAGAAATAGGATTTTTGTTATTAACATATGATTATTCTCTAGTTAATATTTGCATAGGATTTTTGAGTGATGAAATTATGTGCAACCACTTGGATTTTTGATTGTATCCAGTACCATTTTGGTACTTATTTTGTGTTGTTATCACCTCTGCTAGATTGCATTTGAGTTTGTAGAAAAGCATTATTAGCTTTGTCATAACTATGAGGATGTTTGGAAAAATTCCCTCATGTGTGGAATTTTTGACATGAACATTTGTGATTGTGTAGCCACATAATTTTGTGTTGTATCCATAGGACCAGTAGCATTTTGATGGTATTATTATGAGTACTTGACCCCTAAAGTTTTCACATGTGTGAAAACAATAGCATGAGTATCATTACCTTGCTTGTTTTAAGCACCCTATTATTTTCTGCTAGTATTGTTAATGCACTAGATGCTAGTTTATTTTTTTTGTTAATTTTTAGCAAATGGACCAGAGGCATTGTGACCTCTTAATGCTTTGTTATGCTAGTGGAACACCCACTGGTTTCATTGCATTTTTGGTGGAAACATTATTTCCCCAAACTAGATGCATTTCTCTTATGTAGTTTCATAACTAATGAGTGCCTAGTATTTTTGCTTTGGGGATTTTTGTGCTAAATGAAAATGGGTATGCTTCTGTTTGTAAGTGGTCATAATCATGTGTGCCTTGAAAAATCCATCTTTGGAGTGTTGTTTGATTCCTCTAGTAATGCCCTTTTTATTACTACTAGTATGTAGGAGTTGCCCTGCAAATTGATACATTGTTTTTGCTTAATGGGATATTTTTGTTATAGCAAGTATAGATATTTTTCACTACTGTTTTTGTAACATGGACCCTCTGGTTGTATTTCAATTACTTGATTGAAATGCATCCATTGATTCTTCATGTTTAAGTAGTACTAGTTTCCTTAGCAGTTTTTGTGTTGAATTATTTTTCCTACCAACTTGTGTTTGGTAGATATTTATGTAGCCTTGCATAAGGACATGTTTTCATTCCCATTATGATAACATGGTTCCTTGTTTGCATTTTAGTACTTTATTTATTATGCTTGCTTGCATAGCAAACCCTTAGTAGAAACATGTCAATAGAATTCCTCCTTTTTATTCATTGTTTCTATTACTCTCACTATGAGAATTGTGTGTTTTTTTGATGAGTCTATTACCTTGTTACACTTGTGTAGGCTCACTGATTTGTAAAAGTAACTTTTGCAAATCATGTGTCTTATTTATTCTTGATGAGAATTTAGACTTAGTAAGATAGCTACCTTTTTCTTTTTTTGTGGTGTGGTTGATAGACCCATTGCCATGATTATTAGTGTGCATGTTTTATATACTTTTAGTAGTCTCACCCTTGTGAAACTAAGTGTATTTTGGGTTATTAATATCTTGGTATGAGAGTGGCACACCCACTGAATCCATGGTATTAAGGTTGTGAGACATGTTCCTCCAACCTTAAGCTGTCTTATTAAATGGCATCTTTGCCAAGTGTTTTTGTTTGATTGTTTGCTTCCATTAATAATGGTGTGATTAGTTATTTTTAGTTTCCTTGCTGTATGTATTGTTATGTATGGTTGCTTGCCTTGATTGGTTCTGAATGTGTGTCCTTTATTCTTTTTACGACGTTAGAAAACGAAGAGGAAGGAAGTGTGGGGAAGCTGTGTTTCAAGTTCCAGTCACTCCAAAAACCAGGGACACAAGGAGATACCAGGCAAGCCATCCTGATGCTTGCTGATACAATACTTATCATTATCTATCATGCATGTTTTACCTCTGAAGTTTTACAAAAGCTTGATTATCAAAACTATTTTTGATGTGGAATTTACTACTATACTATATTATAGGTCACTATCATGCCAGTAGTTAAACTTGGTAATACCAAGCCCATAAGCCACCCTATGGTATTTATTACCATCAAATATACTAGTCCCTAAGTGGACACCCTAAAATTGTGATTCTACAAAACAAAGGCTTTACGGAAAAACCCGGAGAAAAGGCGGATCCTTGTTCTCCGGAGGAATGTGGACGTGGTCATTTTTGAGAAAGTGGTGTTTTCAAAAATGACACATAACCTAGTCTTCGCCGGACAACCTTTACCGTACTGCCACCCTACCCCAACATGGGCAAGGGGCTTAACTTGAAGTTTGTTCTTATTAGTGTGTGCTATCTCAATGTGCTATAGGGGATGGGATCCTCTGAACCGAATGTCGTGGAGACATATAAAGTGTGGGATTAATTTTCCCTCCGGATGCATCAGTTAAGGCATCCTGGCTTGGCGGGGATTAGCTCGGTGCCGGGGATGTGGTAAAACTCAACTGAGAGATAGGCATATTCTAGCTTGAACATAGTGGATGGTTATGATCAGATACCTGATGTTTACATACTGTTGTTACAGTCCGTGATTGTTCACGGGAGGTGTACTGGATCTGGTGGATGTGTACACCTCTGCAGAGTATAACTTTTTCGAAGAAGCCGCGTCCTCGGATATGGACAGTTGAATGGCCATGTAGCTATCATTGTGTCAATGTTTTCAAAAAGGAAGTTTTTGAAAAGGAATTTTGGAAAGGAAGTGTTGAACTTGTGAAGTTCGGAAAGGAATGGAAACTTATACCGTGGAGGTATCGTCGATGATGAAAAGCCAGATGATGTTATACAAAACAAAATGTTTTGCAAAGAAAACCTTTTCTACTCTAAGCAAGAATTCTGGAAACTGATTCCAAGCAATTTTGCAAAGAGAAAATATTCTTTAACAAAGCTTTACAAAACCTCTTGTACATGTGATATCTACAAGAGAAATAAAACTATATTATTTTGTTTTCTTCTGAAGTGTCTTCTTCAACGAAGATACAGATTAATCTGACTGCAACTGTGGTGTCATCATATATGAACACCATTGATAGTGAACCATATTTATAGCCTACCTATTCCACCATATAAGCATATTTGCATGTTTAGTAAGTGACATGATGGATGTCTTGCTGAGTACATTCAAATGTACTCATTATGGTTTCGCCCCTGGTATCTACTTATCAGATTTGGAGGAGGAGCCTCCGAGGGATATTTATGAAGAGAAGTACGGAGTTGACGGCTTTGCGAACTAGGATCGTCTCCGGGTCAGCAGCCTGTAGGTTAAGGCGTGACTTGGGCTCAACTACGTTGTGTTTTATTTGTCTTCCGCTGTGTTTGATAAGTTGCCTGCCCCATGTGGCAGTTGCGTTAAACTTGATCATGTGATCTTTTTGTAATACCTTTATGTATTCGTGTAATGGATGATGTATTTCTGTGTGCCAACTGTGTATGTTGTTCACGACTGATCTTTCTGGGATCGTGAATGTATGCATACGTAGGGTTTCAGACTGCCGGTCTGGGGTCCTTACAGATTGCCGAGAAGATCCCAACTTGGACAGCTCGTCTGCCGCTTCGTTCTCTGCTCGGTGAATGTGCTGGAACTCGCAGCCCTCGAAGAATCCAGTCATAGACTGTACCAGGAAGCGATATGATGCCATGTTGGCATCTAGAGCATCCCAGGTGCCAGAGACTTGCTGCACCACCAGATCGGAATCGCCATAGCATATAATGCGCTGCATGCCAACCTCCTTGGCTACTCGCAAACCATGCACCACTGCCTCGTACTCTGCTACGTTGTTGGACGCCTTGAAGTGAATCTGCAGCACATACTTGAGTTGATCTCGCTTGGGAGACGTAAGCACTACGCCAGCACCAAGGCCTTCCTTCACCTTCGAGCCATCAAAGTGCATCTTCCAGTAATTAGAAACTGGAGCAGGAGGTTCATACTGCACCTCGGCCCAATCCACCAGGAATTCTGCCAGAATCTGAGACTTGATGGCTTCTCTTCTCGCATACGCGGGTGCATACGCGGCCAGCTCGATTGCCCACTTGGCTACTCGGCCACTCGCCTCCTTGTTGCCCATGATATCCGAGATGGGAGCAGAGCTCACAACCGTGATAGGATGCTCTTGGAAGTAATGCTTTAGCTTCTTGGCACCCAGGTACACGCCGTAGGTCATCTTCTGGTAGTGCGGGTAGTTTTGCTTGGAGCTGGACAGCACTTCACTGAGATAGTACACTGGGCGCTGCACACTCTTGCCTTCTTCTTCTCGTTCCACCACAATCACCACACTGACTACTCGGTTAGTCGCAGCAATGTACAGCAGCATTGGCTCCTTGGGTAGCGGACTAGCCAAGATGGGAGCACTAGCCAGCATTGCTTTCAGCTCGTTGAATGCCACATCCGCTTGCGGAGTCCAGACAAACTTGTCACTTTTCTTCATCAATTGGTACAAAGGCAGGGCCTTCTCGCCCATTCGGCCCAAAAAACGGCTCAGAGATGCCAAGCAACCAGTGAATTTCTGCACGTCTTTCAGGGATCTCGGCAAAGACATGCTCTCAATAGCTTTTATCTTTGAAGGATTGGCTTCAATGCCCCGACTAGACACCAGGAAGCCGAGTAGCTTGCCAGCCGGGACACCAAAGGTGCATTTACTCGGATTCAGCTTCATTTTGTACTTGTGCAGGTTAGCAAAGGTTTCCTCCAGGTCGGCAAGCAGAGTATGTGTTTTATTCGTTTTGATGACAATGTCATCTACGTACACCTGCACATTTTTGCCGAGCTGGTCGTGCAAGCATTTCTGCATGCATCTTTGATAGGTTGCACCCGCATTCCTCAAGCCAAAACACATGACACGATAGCAATAAGCCCCGTACGGGGTAATGAAAGCAGTCTTTATTTGATCAGCAGGATTTAGTGCAATCTGGTGGAAACCAGAATAGGCATCTATGAAAGACAGCAGTTCACAACCAGCAGTGGAATCGATCACCTGATCGATGCGAGGTAACGGAAAGGGATCCTTGGGGCATGCCTTGTTCAAGTCGGTGTAGTCGACACACATGCGCCATGCAGTGGCAGCCTTGGGATCCTCCTTCTTCTTCTCGACCATGACCGGGTTGGCTAGCCAATCCGGATGCAGCACCTCCATGATGAAATTGCTTATCAGCAGCTTGGTGATCTGGTCACCAATGGCCTTCCTTCTCTCATCTCCGAAGCGGCGCATAGCCTGCTTCACTGGCTTGGCGTCAGGACGCACATGTAATGAGTGCTCAACCAACTCCCTCGGGACTCCTGGTAAATCTTCATTGGACCAAGCGAATACATCCCGATTCTCACGGAGGAAGTGGATGAGCTCGCTTTCCTATTTCTCCGCCAACCCGGAGCCAATGATGGCTACGCGGTCGGGGAACTCGGGGTCGACATGGACCTTCTTGGTCTCCTGAGACGCCTGGAACGCGGTCCCGTGCTGGGTACTCGGCACGCCTTGCGCACCAGCTTGCGCGGATTGCGCCATGGCCACCACCTCATACATCTTCTTCTTCTCGGCAGCGATCACCATCGACTCCGCCAACTGGGAACCAGCAGAGGCACACTCCATGGATTTCTTGTAATCACCAGAGATGGTAATTATGCCATTGGGACCAGGGATCTTCATCTTCAGATACGCAACATGAGTAGAGGCCATGAACTTGCTCAGAGCAGGCCTGCCGAGTAGAGCATGGTAAGGGCTCTGATGATCAACCACTTCGAACTGCAGGCGCTCTGTGCGGCAGTTCTCCCTGGTGCCGAATAGCACATCTATCCACACTCGGCCAATCGGGTTGCACGAGATCCCGGGCACAATGCCGTGGAAAGTGGTCTTGCTGGGCAACATCATGTTCTCGGCCAGGCCAAGCTTCTCGAGTGTGTCTTTGTACACGATGTTGATGCTGCTGCCATTGTCGATTAGCACCTTGCTGAACCTCACATTCTTCTCGGGACCCAGGAAGGTAGGATCCAGCACCAAGGCGTAGCTACCCGGGTTGGGCATCACCTTGGGATGATCTACTCGGGACCACCTGATCTCCTGGTCACACCAATACATGTAGTGAGGGACAGCAGGAATCACTGCATTGACCTCCATGGCACGCCTGTGCTGTGATTGCTTGTCGACTGGCTCAGAGGTGAAGATCATGTAGCTCTCATGGTGCTCTTGGTACTGGTTGGAGCCTCCGCCCCCATTGTTGCCGTTGTTGTTGTTGCCCTGGTAGTTGTTGTTGCCTCTGTTGTTGTTGCGGTTGTAGTTGTTGTTGTTGTTGCGGTAGCTCTCATTGTTGAAGTGACGGTTGGCTCCCAAAGCCACTTGGTTCACATTTTCTCTTCTCGGGAACACTGGCGGCCGAGCTGCGGGTGCGCGAGTAGGCTGCACATTGGCATTGGCCGCTGGCAGAGGAGGAGGAGGAGGCAAGCCATCATTCTTGATCACATCCCACCACTCGCACTGCCGAGTAGTGTGGTTAGCAGGCCTTGAGGGGTGGTGAGTGTGAAAACTGCATGGACCATCCTTCATGTCGTCAAAGACGAACTTCCTCGGCTGCTCGGAGTTGCCGCTACCCGACTGAGAAGTACGGAATGGTTTCTTGTTGCCCTGGCCCTGGTTCTGGTTCTGCCCGTAGGCTCCAGCAGGTTTTTGCCTTTGGCTACCCCCAGCTCCAACAGTCACTGCATTCACCTCTTCAGGGTCATACCGAGTATCTATTCGGTCACCCCTGCGCTTGTTGCGGAACTCGTTGCGCTTGCTGTTGCTGAAGTTTCTTCTCGGCTCAGAGGAGTCCATCAGGGGCTGAGTAGGATCACCGAGTGCGTATTGATCCGCAATCTTGATGGTCTCTGCCAGAGTGTTTGGCATCTCCCTCTGCAACCTCTGCCACAGCATGCTGCCATGCCTGCATCCCTGCGCAAACCAAGTGATGGCCTGGGCTTCATTCACACCCTCACAGGTGTTCCTCAACGTGCTCCACCGAGTAAGGTACTCGCGGTCCGTCTCATCTTCTCGCTGCCTGCAAGCAGACAGCTGTTGTGGCCTATTCGGCCTCTTGTAAGTGCTCGTGAAGTTGCTGATGTAGGCGTCCGAGAAATCCAGCCAGCAATTGATGCTGTTCTTGGGCAGGTTGTTGAGCCAAGTGCGAGCTGGACCCTCTAGCATCTGCGGGACATAGCGCACCGCCCATCTCCTGTTGCCATTCGCGATATGAACCGCGGTGACATAGTCATTGAGCCAATCTTCCGGCTTGGTGCTGTCGTTGTAGCTCTTGGTGCCCCTTGCGAGCTGGAAGTTCTTCACGGATGGCTCGTTCATGATGCGCGGGCCAAAGCACTCGGGGCCAGGGGGACCCGTGTTCTCCAGCCGGGCTGACAAGTTGATCCGGTCCAGCTGATGCCTTGCGTCTCCAGGCGCCAACACGCGCTCGCCAACACGGTCCAGAATGTCATAGCCAGCCATCTCCATGGCCGAGTAGCCGTCATCATATCTATCCACCTGCACAGCTGCAGGCTGCTCCACCGGGTTGGCGACTGGCGCCACTGCGTGCGGCTGCTGCCTCTGCCGAGTAGGCGGAGCAGCGGGACGCTGAGAAGGACCTGGGCGTGCTCCACCTCGGGCCTGGCTTTGAGCTTGATGGGCTTGAGAGCCTGCTCTTGCAGCGTTGTGTTCCTGCCCGGGCTGCTGCGGCACAGCAAGCTGTCTCGCGGCAGCAGCCGGGTCATACACCTGCATTTGCCTATCTCTGGCGGAACATCCGCTGCGGCTCTTCTCGCGGCTGGGATGCGGAGACGAGGCCTGATCGTTAGATCTAGCCGCGTGCGAGTGCACCACCTGCGAAGCTCCGGCACCCGGGTTGGCCTTCCGGAACTCCTCATTCTGCCTAGCAGCCTCCAACACCAACTCGTTGAGCCTTTCCTGCTGCCTAACGCGCGCGTCGCCGTCGAGACGAGGCAACTCGGCAGCTACAGCCTCTGCAGCTCTAAGTGTCTTGGCAGGTGTGCTATACCTAGGCCTAGTGGAAGTGTTTGCGGTGGCGGACTGAGCAGGAACCTCTACCACTGTCGCCATCTCGGCACCAAGGTTACGCCGCGTGGCGCCTACTCTGCTAGCTCTCCTAGTGACTGGGGTGAAGCCATGAGCCCTGTTGTACTCAAGCTGGTCTAAGCTAAGCTCTAGCCTGACCTTGTCCAACTCCGCCTGCTCGGCGAGCAGCTCCTGGCGTTGCCGCTCGAGCTGCTCCTTCATGCTTAGGAGCTCGAGGTCGGTGGGAGGCGGCATGCCATTCCGCCCAGCCGACGCGGGAATAGTCGGAGTGGTGGAGGGAGGGAGGTTGCAGTCCTTCTCGTAAGGCCTGTGAGACCTGCCACCAGCGCTCGAGGCAGCAAGATCCTCGACGACGGCCGCGGCGCCAGTAGCAGCTGCGCCGGCGTTCGCCGCCAAGCCGGTCACCATCACCTCGGCGCGGTCCGCAGAACGGCGAGCAGGCCTTCCGCGAGCAGCGATCACCGCAGGAGGATCCTCCGCGTCATGCACCAGCTCGGGGTAGACACGGTCGGTAACGGTGGCGACGTAGACGAGGTGCGCGCCGAAGGAGATCACCGTGCCGCCCTCCGGCATGGCCTTGCCACCGAAGTCGCCTGCGTTGTCGGTGACGAAGTCGAAGGAGCCGAATCTGTGGACAAGGCCACAGACTACGCGCTCCGCTGAAGAAGATCCCGTCCGAACAGAAACTCCAGCCAGCGCTGCTGGTTGTCCCACGGTGGGCGCCAACTGTCGTGGTGGTGTCACGGCAGATGCCATAGGATGGCTAAAGATGTGGGGACGAAGGACGCTGGAGGTGCTCGAGGAGGGATCACGCGACGAGTAGCCGCGTGAGGTAAGAACTAAACACTGCAAACAACACGATCTACCCAGGTTCAGGGCCCTCGTGAGGAGGTAAAACCCCTACTCCTGCCTTTCTCTATGTATTCTGGTGTCTCACCGAGTAGCCACAGTACAATGTTCTCGCTACCGAGTAGCCACTCTTCTCTCTTTGTGATGAACTAGGTCAAGAATCTAGGGTTTCCTGTGTCCCAGCATGCGATCCTCAAGCAGGAGGCGGCGGGGCACCTTATATACATGGTGCCCAGCCGGATACGTCCAAATACGGACAAGTGTCGACATAGTGTGCACATCGTCCTTCTTCCGAGTTCCCGCTGACAGCTTTGGTTCCTAATCTTGGCTGCATCCGGAAAGTCGTTGGGCAAAACCAAGGGGACAGTCTGGTATCACTATGCCAAACACAGAGTAGGGCCCCCTTATCCTGCGACCGCCTGCTTCCACACTGTCGCTGTCAGGCAGGCCGGTCCTAGATGAACAGTAGTTTGAATAGTGCCAAGTACGGACCCAGGATACGCGGGATCCTGTGTCAGAACGGCTCCTTTGACTTCTGGCCCGAGTAGATTCCCGCCAATCTTACTCGGACCAGCTCTTCTACTCGAACGGACATAACTCGCTTAATATCTCCTTCTGGTCATCTTTTCGTAAGACCGAGTAGCAGTCGACCGGGTAGCAAGTACCGGGTAGGCGGCTACTCGACCAAACTTCTCTTCTGACTGTTGCCTTTACCACTTGCCTTTACCCTACTCGGGGGTAACCCCCCGACAACCGCAGTGCATGCGCGTATGATGCGGAGGACCATAGTAAGACCGACCAGGCATAGCAGCTGCAAAAAAAAGGAAAAAAACGATAAAACAACGTAGGAAAAAATACAGAAAAAACAACCATAAGAAACAAAAAACGATAAAAACAACATAAAAGGAACTAAAATAAAAAAACCCCATGGACATCATATATACATACCTTTAAGAGTGGACACAAACTTCTCTGACAACGGCAAACAAACAGGAAACGAGAAGAGCTACAATTTAGTGCATACAAAATAAGAAAATTAAAAAGAAAGTACAAAAACAACGGCCAAAACAAAACACATAACACTGTACTCTATATATTGGAGAGAAAGAAAAAAAAAACTCGACGAACACAACGACGATGATGGATAACACGACGGAGCTGTCTCTGGTTAGCAATAGCACACACCAATGGAACGAAAGGTAAACCACATATTGCAGAAAAATAAAAACATCAATGCAACAACGCACAAATAAAATAAAAGGAAAATAAAAAAGGACAACAAACCTGTCGGACAACTAAAAAGGCAAGGTCGGAAAAAAGGTGGGACACGGGGACGCAAAAACAGTGGACCATCATCTCGAAAACAAGAGGCAGGAAACGCCGATATAACACTTGACAAATTGGGCGAAACAGAACAAAAAACATTAGGAAGACCATCTACGAAAGAAAAAACACGGTTAGTCAAATAAAAAACAGCAAAACAAAAAAAGGGAACAAGTACAAACAGTACAGAACTAACCAAGAGCAGAACTGGAACAAGGACAAAACGAAGAAGGCGGAGAGCCGGAAAGAACTGCATGCCCATCTACGAAAGAAAAAAACAAGGTTAGTCAAATAAAAAACAGAGAACAAAAAAACGAACAAGCACAAATAGTACAGAACTAACCAACAGCAGAACTGGAAGAAGGACAAGATGAAGAAGGCAGAGAGCCGGAAACAACTGCATGCAAAGAAGAACGACGACGTCGACGGCGAGGCAAAACTGATGACGAGGAAGCCAAACCTACAAGCAAAGAGAGGAACGTACATAAAAAACGAAATACACCAACATAAAGATAAGTACATAGACAGAGCACACCAGTAGAAAAAATTCTACATACCATCCTCAGAGACAAGCGGGCGCTTGCCATGCCGTATAGCACGGCGGCGCTGAAGAAAATCGGCAGCACCATGGTGAGGATCCAAAGGAGGCTCCATGGAGAAAAACAAACAGAGACGAGCAGTGCGAGGACGAACAGAATGAAACAGAAGGAGAAGCAAACACAAACAAAAACAACAAGGAAGAGCAAAGGAGAAAACGTGTCCACCAAAGAACCACAAAAATCTAAACAGAAAGAAAACGTGGACAACAAGAAAGCACAAAACCCTAAAGAGACAAACAAACTAACCTACCACGTAGCAAAAATAACAATATAAAAATATAAGAAACGTGGAAATGCCCTACCCACAAAGCAAACATGGCAAAGAGGCTGCTCAAATAAATAAATAAACATGGCAAAGAACAATGTCACGTTAACCCAAAACACCGAGACCAACAGAAACCGAAAATGACCGGAAAGAAAAAAACAAAAAATGAGAGAAACCAGGAACGATCATGTAGAAACGAAAAGAAAAAAAGGAGACAAACGAGCAACCGACTGCACACTATCACCATCAAAGAAAAAACGAAGCAAAGCAACCGGGGTGTTCTTTTCATTCGAATTATGTTGCTCTTTTTTCCTGTAAGGAGCTGTGTAAGAAAAAAATACATGAACTCCTTAAATCGTTAATCTAGATTATTGTGTGGATTTGTGAGTTCAACGAAGAAAACTAAAACTTCATTGCCTTCAAGGTTGGAGTGATTTCCCCTTCTAATTATAGCTGGAGCTGACCTTGTGTTTGTAGATGGAAGAGTTTGCTGTGGTACGTGCTTGGAGACGCAAATTTGTTGTCCGCGTAATTATCCCATAAAAATTGCAGATCTTAGCTCCAAATACTTTATTTTTTTGCTAGGGCCTGCCATTACTTTGTGGTCAATTAGAAATTTTGTTGTCCTTTTCTTTTTCATTTGAATTATGTTGCTCCTTTTTCCTGTAAGGAGCTATGGAAGAAAAAAAATACATGAACTCCTTATATCGCTAATCTAGATTATTGTGTAGATTTGAGAGTTTAACAAAGGAAACTTCCTTCGTCCGATTGCCTTCAAGGTTGGAGTGATTTCCCCTTCTAATTATAGCTGGAGCTGACCTTGTGTTGTAGATGGAAGAGTTTACTATGGTACGTGCTTGGAGCCGCAAATTTGTTGTCGGCGTAATTATCCCTAAAAATTGCAGGTTTTAGCTCCAAATACTTTTTTTTTGCTAGGGCCTGCCATTACTTTGTTGTCAATTAGAATTTTTGTTGTCCTTTTCTTTTCACTCGAATTATGTTGCTCTTTTTTCCTGTAAGGAGCTATGGAAGAAAAAAAAATACATGAACTCATTAAATCGTTAATCTAGATTATTGTGTAGATTTGAGAGTTTAACAAAGAAAACTTCCTTCGTCCGGTTGCTGAAGAGAACCGCCGCGGTAGCCCAACCGGGAAGACTCAGTCAAAGGGAAGGGCAACCGGATAGAAGAGGTCACCACTGGCAACGTCAGGTCGGGAGGAGAGAGAGAGAAAACGGATCTTGCAGGGCCTAGCAACCGAGTTTTTCAGGGTTATAATGAGGCTTTCCAGGGTCTGAAAAAGCCCACCTCAGGCCCGAGACGTGGTTCGACAGGAATAAACCACGTAGACGTTTAGGTGGTGGGACAGACCCGAAAAAGGTGATAGGGACAGGCCAAACGCTGAGCTTCCGAGAAACCCACGCACTTTATAGTAGGGTATAATAGGGCTGCATGTAGGAATTTCAAAATTCCGTCTTACATAACCGCCAATAACTACCGTGAAGATGTGAAACATGCTCATACATGTAATGATCTAGTACTTACAAACACCGGCAACGAAAGAACGATGTTGTCGATGATGTCGAAGATTCTCATGTGCAATAATTTTGCTGATTCCCTTGTTAAGGATCACACATGTAATCTCTCTTATGGTCGCTCATGATACTATCAGTTGGGCTCGGTGGCAGCATACTAGTAGTCATTGTCTAGATTTTATAAGCCTCATTTTTTCCATTTGGTTGATTTAAGTGTCTGACCTTATGTGATCATCGATTGTAATACACTATACCTACGAAATTTTGCAATGATAACAATGCAGCGACCGGGGCATCGCTTCCCTTTTAATAAAAAAATATTTTTTTCTGACATTTCCTCCAAGTTTCCTAGGAAAATTTTCTTGTGATGAAACAAGTTTGTTTCTATGTAAATCATTGGGTGCAATCCTATAAAGCAAATGGACAATGGTAGAAAATAAAGTTTGCTTTCCTTGAATCGGAAATTCTCCGTTTATCTCGACAAATTTTTATTGATCCAAAGAGGCCCTGTACTGTTTTTTTTTTTTTTTGTAATGGGACGAAGGGCTCTATGGGCGCCAGCAGTTCTCCGAGGATGGCTGGATGAGCACGCTAGGTGGGAGTAGAACGGGAGCACACGGCAGTCCGATCCCATTGTCCAGCTTTTCACCCTTTCAGGCGGCGGCAGCATCGAGATAGACAGAGGAGTACGTACGCAACCCAGAAGAAACTTTGGTGATCTCCTGTTCTGATTCGAGAGTACTCCATTGGACTGGAGCGACGAACATGCAGCAGGCAAGATGAAATTGATCGACACCTGTTAGGACATCTCCAGCGGGGCTGCTCATTTGGCCCGGACCGGCCGGATTTGAGCAGCCTGGGCCAAAACCAGGCCCCAGTGGCGCTGCTCATACGGACCGCGGTCCGTTTTTTTGTCCGCGGATGCTCAAATCTGACCCAAATTTGGGTCAGATTTGAGCAGCCCCGCGGACAACAAAAGTGTCCCGTGGACACACTCCCTGGCCCGCAAAAAACCCCCTCCTCCCCCCCCGCGCCGCCAGCGACGCACCTCGCCGCCGATAGGTCGCCGATTTCGCGACCACGCCCACCGTTCGGCCCCTCGCCGGCGACGTCCACCTCCCCCCAACTCCCTCCCACGCCGCCGCGCCACCGCCTGCCCCGCAGGAGGCTCACCGGCCTTCGTACAGCCCGCTCCACCTCCCCCCACCTCCACGGGCGCACACAAGCTGTTCGTCCGTGTGCCTGCCCGACCTCGGCCCAAAAAAATGGCGGATAGCGGCGACGAGTTCTTCTTCAACAACTTCATCATGTACTCGTCCTCGTCGGACTCCGATTCCGAGGACGAGAGCGACGTCCTCGTTGCCACTCTCGTGGTCAATGACCACATCGCAAGGATGCGGCCGGTGTTCAGAGGGTCCATCCCCGGCCGTGCGCCGGGCTTGGAAAGGGGCAGAGCGGCCGGCCATTTGCAGCTGTGGAACGACTACTTCCACCCCACCAATCCGGTGTACACGGCGAAGCTATTCCGGCGCCGTTTTCGGATGAAAAGGGACTTGTTCAACCGCATTCGGCTCGGCGTCCTCGACTACAACGATTGGTTCAAGTGCAAGCCCGATGCCACCGGTAAGCTTGGTTTCACTTCTTATCAAAAATGCACCGCGGCAATTCGGATGCTTGCATACGGAGTAGCTGGTGATCTGGTTGACGAGTACTTGCGTATGAGTGAATCAATGTGCCTGGAGGCTATGTACAAGTTTTGTGAAGCTGTGGTTCAGGTGTTCGGCCCGGAGTACTTGAGGGAACCTACTGTTGCCGACACTCAGCGTCTGTTGTCGATCAACGAGAGCAGAGGGTGGCCTGGGATGCTTGGAAGCATCGATTGTATGCACTGGGAGTGGAAGAACTGCCCATTTGGTTGGCAGGGGCAGTACAAGGGCCATGTTGGTGAGTGCACGGTTATTCTCGAAGCAGTTGCTTCGCATGATCTGTGGATTTGGCACTCGTTCTTCGGCATGGCAGGTTCACACAATGATATCAACGTGCTCCAGCGCTCTCCGGTGTTTGGCAGACTTGCCGTAGGCAACTCCCCCGAGGTGAGCTATGATATCAACGGCCACCACTACACAAAGGGATACTACCTGGCAGATGGTATCTATCCCCAGTGGGCTACCTTTGTGAAGACCATCTCCAATCCTCAAGGTGAGATGAGGAAGCGGTTTGCCCAAGAGCAGGAGAGTGCCCGAAAGGATGTGGAGCGTGCTTTTGGTGCGCTTCAATCTCGATGGGCTATTGTTCGCCACCCTGCTCGAACATGGAGCCCGGAGATTATGTGGTCCGTGATGACTGCTTGTGTGATCATGCACAACATGATCATAGAGGATGAGCGCGATGATAGCGTCTACGACGAGAACTGGTTGTTTCAGGGTGAGAACGTGCAGCCCCAGCCAGGAGTGGCAACATTTGCGGATTTCATCGACTTCCAGTACGAGTTGCGTGATCAGGACACCCACCTCACACTTCGGGATGATTTGGTGCAACACATCTGGAACTTCGTTGGAAACCAGTAGTTTTTTTTATTTTAGCTAAGACTTATTTGTTTTCTTACTAAACGGTCAAATTTGTAATAAATAACTTGTATTTTATTTAGTTTTGTGTTTGTTTTAGGCTCAAAGTATGGATGAGAAGAAAAAACTAGAAAAAGAAAATTTAATGTCCGGCCACTAAATGAGCAGCCCCGCTGGGTGCACGGCCCAAATCCGGCCGGACACGGCCACGGACGGCTGCTCAAACAGACAAAATGCGGACCAAATTGGTCCGCATTTGAGCAGCCCCGCTGGAGATGACCTTAAGACCATCTTTGCTTGCACCAGACAACTGATGATCGGGTCCTGCTCTGTGCAGCTGCAGCACCATCTTTTGCTTTTCGGTCAGACAACTGACCCGGACCCGCAGCATGGAGACAACAAACCTTTGCTTCTGCTTTGGCCGTCAGACAGAGTACCTTCCCCTGCTTTCCATTAGGAAAACGGGAAGCCCCCGGGGCCTACGCGTCTCCCAGCCCCCGGTTGACTATACGTGGACAAAAGTCCACCACACAAACGTGGCCCCACCACTTCTTCCCTCTCGGTTCTCCTCCTGCCCCCACCATGTTCTCGAGAGCAAGCGCAGAGCCGCCGTCCCGCAGCAAGTTCTGCTCCCCTCGACGCCCTCGACCCCAGCTAACTCCCCCGAGCACGCGCCGCCCCTTCCCGAGCCCCCTAGGTGAGCAACCACGAGCCCCCCGTCGCCGGCCGTAGTCGAGGAAGAAAGAGAGGAGAGGAGAGGAAGACGACGCCCGTGCGCCGTTGGATCTCCGATCCACGGCCACGCTTCAACCTGGCCGTTTTCGCGCCCCCGCGCGCGCTGAGTGGAGCTGGGCCGCCCGGCCGCTTAACTGGGCCCGAAGGATTATGGGACACAGCCCGCGCTGCCTGTTTGTTTTCTTTTTAAGTTTTGACGGGAACTTGGTTGGTTACTTTTGATCTATGAAAAATACTAAAAGTGTAAAATAAAATCCACAAAAAATCTTGAACCTAGTGTTATGTTTTCTCAACCACATAAAATTTGTAGATCTAAGATTGTCTCTGTTAGGTTGCATGTTATTTTATAGCAAAGCATGTGTAAGTCTTGTTATTTGTTTTCCACTAGCATTGTTTCACTAGAATGAATAGCCTTGTGTTATTTATTTTGTCATGCACATTTTGTCATGAGTAACCAGAGGCTTTGTACCTCTTTTTCCTTGGTACTAGTGGGCCAATAACCCACTGGTCCCATTGCAATTAGGTTAGGAGCGAAAATTCCCAACTTTACACTTGTGTGAAAATAGCATGTAGTACTATATGTTTGAGTTATTTTTCACCATGGAAAATAGATTGTTTGTTTCACTTATGCAAGTGAAAAGTTTATTTCTTCTTTGTAAACACTAGTATTTTTGGGTGTGATTCATTTGTTAGCATAATATTTCTTAGGGGTATCATGTTAAGAAATGTTTCCCTATTGTTTGCTTAAATTGAATTGTTTGCTGATAGATTGATAGATTGTTTCTGAATGATTTTTAATTGAGTGTTTGGATTTTTGAAAAGGTTTAGTTAACCTTTCATTGAGTACATACCTACTGGTTGTGTAGTTTATACTTTGTTTGCTTGCTATTTAATTAATTAGAAAAGCATGTATTACTAGAATTGGTTTATGCTTGCTTAGTAGATATTCTCTTAGAATTCTTTTATTATATTGCTTACTAGCATGTGTAAGGTTTGTGCGCTGTTAGTAGGTATATTTATGTCCATGACTTGCTTGTTTAGAGTTAAGCACCCTTGTAGCATTGTTTGCTTCTCTAGTGTTGAACTAGTGTCACCACTAGAAATTATGGCTTTGCTCTAGTATTGTAGCCTTTTTATTTTACGAGTGTGTGATTTATTCTAGCATGTTTAGGAAGTTATTACTTATGTTATGATTCCATGACATCTTGTTTTGTTTGTGCTATAGTTGTATAATACAATTATTCCTTATAGCATGCCTGTGTAGAATTCCATACTAGTATGCTAAATGCAGTCCTGTTTGTATGCTAATTTGTTAGGAGTATGATCTTGTGTGATGATTGTGTTTTAGATTATGTTTTATGACTTGTTACCATTGATTTTAGCTACTGGTTTGTATGTTTAATTTTCATGATTGATGGATTTCATAACTTTGAGTAGACATAAGCATAGTCTATAGCTAGCCTACTCATCTGTGGTGTGTTTTCCTGCTGTTTGGAAATTGTCTGAGTGATTGCCTTAGCATGAGCATTGTACTTGTGTTATTTTTGTGCTAGTGTTGTTGTTATTCTTAGTAGTATCTTTTTATCTAAGCATTAGTTTAATCATGAACTTGTTTGGTGATGATTGCTTGTGTGTTGTTAATGCACATTGCCACGGGTATTGCTTTGTTTGATTGTATTATTTTAGTAACCTCACATTTTGTACCCACAAGCTATATTTTTAGCTTCTTGAATATCTTATCATGAGAGTGGTACACCCACTCCATATATGATATGTAAGATGTGGGATATGATTTCTCAACCATATGCTTGTTTGACGGTAGTATTATACCCTGAGAGTTATGTGAGATAGTTTTATGAATAACGTTTGAGTGATTACGCTAGTATAAGTTTGCTTGTTGTATGTGTTGTTTAGTTTAGTTGTTTGGTCTTTAGATCTGAGAGTGTGTCTTTTATTCTTTTACGACGCTAGAAAACGAAGAAGAAGAAGAAGAAGAAGAAGCAGTTGTGGAGCTGTGCATCAAGTTCAAGTTACTTCAAGGCCAGGGACACTAAGAATTTTAAGGCAAGCCATCCTGATGCTTGCTGTTATAATACACTTATCATTATCTATCATGCATGTTTTACTTCTGAAAGTTTTACAAAAACTTTGATTACCAAAAACTATTTTTGAGTGACTACTACTACTATTATATATACTATGCCAGTAGTTGATACTTGGTGTTACCAAGCTCATAGCCACCATATGGTATTTATTACCATCAAAAGTATTAGTCCCTAAGTGGACACCCTAAAGATATGTTTTTTTGCAAAACAAAGGCTTTATGAAAAACCCGGAGAAAAGGTTGAGCCTTATTCCCTGGAGGATTGTGGAAATGGTCATTTTTGGTAAAAACGTGTTTTCAAAAATGACACATAACCTAGTCTTCGTCGGACAACCTTTATCGTACTGCCACTTTACCCCAACATGGGCACGGGGTTTAACTTGAAGTTTGTTCTTGTTAGTGAGTGTTCTATCTCAATTTGCTATAAGGGCGTGACGTCCCTCGAACCGAAATGCCGCCAGTCATGAATTCAAATAGGCATATAAAGTGTGGAATTAATTTTTCCTCCCGATGTGACGGTTGGGTCTCCTGCCATGGCGGGGTGGGACCTGGTGCCGGGGAGATTATACCCAACTGAAGAGATAGACATTTACTAGATTGAGCATAGTGGATGGTTATGATCAGTTATCTGATGTTTACATACTGTTGTTACAGTCCGTGGCGGATGTACTGGAGCTGGTGGATTGTGTACACCTCTGCAGAGTCAAACTATTCTGAATAGCCGCGTCCTCGGATATGGACAGTTGAATGGCCATGTAGCTAGCATTGTGTCAATGTTTTCAAAAAGGAGTTTTCAAAAAAGTATGGGACTTGTGAAGTGCTGAAAGGAGGAAATCCTGTACCGTGGAGGTACCGATGATGAAAAGCCAGAAGTTGTTTTACAAAGAAAACCTTTCTTTTCTAAACAAAAACTGGAAGTTGATTCCAAGAAGTTATGCAAAGAGAAAACTTTCTTTTAACAAAGTGTCATAAAACTCTTGTACATGTGATATCTACAAGAGAAAGAAAACTATATTATTTTCTTTTGAAGTATCTTCTTCAACGAAGATACAGAGATTTTAAAAATCAACTATGATATATCTTTCATATATCATTGATAGTGAACCCTATGTATAGCCTACCTACTCCACCATATAAGCATACTTGCATTTTGGTAAGCTACATGACGGGTGTCTTACTGAGTACATTCAAATGTACTCATATTGGTTTCGTCCCTGATATTTAATTGCCAGGCATCGAGAAGGAGTCTCAGAAGGAGATCTACAAAGAGGAGTGCGGAGCTGGTGGCCTTGAGAACTAGGATCGTCTCCCGGTCAGCAGCCTGTAGGTTAAGGCGTGACTTGGCCTCTACTACGTTGTGTGTTTAGTCTTCCGCTGTGTGTGTTGTGTGTTTTCCCTGCGCGACGGTTGTGTTAGACTTGGTCATGTGACTATGTCTCTTTGTAAGTGTTTTATGCAACCGTGTAATGGATATTGTATCTGTGTAGCAACTTGATATGTTGTTCACGACTGGTGAGATCTGGGATTGTGAATGTATGCATATCGAAGGTGTCCTTGAATGGTGGTTCTGGGGCGGACCTTACAGTACGTTAGTACGTTTATCTGTGAACAGATGCAGGGAGCAGTATCCGTCAAGGTCTTCCTCAGGTGTTTTGTCGTCTGGTTTTGGCTTCCACTCGCGATTTCCGCGGGAGCCGCTGTCGCGGTTTCTCGTGAATTCAGCCTCTACCAACTCTGATTGATCGTCTTGATCGTAGTGCCGTCTCTTCCTCCTCCGGCGGTCGCCGTTGCGACATCGTCGTGCGCGGGTGAGGAAGTTTTCTCATTGCGCAGGGATTCTTCGCCATTCGCCCATTTATCGGCTATCGCCATCAATTCACCAATAGTTTTGGGCGTGCATCGTCCCAGTTCTTCTCGGAAGGCCGCGCGTCGCGCGCCCTTGCTGAAAGCTTTGAGCGTTCCTATGATATATTTCCAGCCGTGTTTTTGAGCGTAGTCCATCTCTGGATATATTCGCGAGTTGATTCAATGCTCTTCTGTCTGCAGGCTTGCAATTCCTCGATAGACGCGGGTCTCTTGTATGTCGGCTCGAAGTTTTTCCCGAAATAGCGGGTGAGATCGTCCCAGGATCTGTAACACGCATGCGGCCTTCCTTTGATCCATCTTCGAGCAGCCCCGACGAGGTGCATGTTTAAGTATTGCATGGCCGTTACTTTGCTTCTGTGTTGGCACTTCACCGCGGTCAGGTAGTCTGAGAGCCAGGTCTTAGGTTCCCGCGAGCCGTCGTATTTCAGGACTTTCGAGGTGAGTTTGAATCTTTTGGGCATCGATGCCTCGCAAGCACATCGCGTTGTTAGCTTCCTCGTCGGAGGAGGTAGATAGTGAGCGGGCGTGGTTCCTGCGTGCGTGGGCCCTGTCGACCTTGTTCTGGGCGATGTCACCCCGCGCGTCGTATTGAGCTCGATCACGACTGTCTCCTCGCCGTGGTTCCCTGCTGCGATGTCGCGAGCGACTTCCGTGGTGTCACGACCTGTCATCATGGCGTCGTGGGTTTTCATCGTCTCCACGGCGTCTCGCCTCTTTGCTCCTGTGGCGGCGGGGCTACTCCTTGTCTCCTCTTCTGGGTGATGTACTCTCGCGTCTGCGAGGTGTTTTGTCTGCTCAAGGTGTTTTATCCGCTTCGGGGGTGGCTGCATTCTTGCGAGTTTGGGCGGCATTGCTGCTCCGGCCATGCCTAGCCCCCTCTGGACTTGGCGATGTTGTTCTGCGAGGGGATCGTTTTCTGGCGGCTGATTCGCCTTTGATAGGTGGCGGCGGCCAGGACCGTGGCGGCAGGGGTTGTCGGGTGCATATTTTCCTCCTCGTTGACGTGCATGAGGGAGGTCTCGATGGTTTTGGAAATCCCGCTGAGGGCTTCTTGGTTCATGCGATCAGTCCTGGAAGCTCCCGGATTAGCACATAGGCCCAACTCTACCACCGAGCGCTACACCTGAATGGGCCAAGCCCAACATAACTAGCTAGGAATGGGAGAGGCACAATTTTGCGATGCACACATATTGAACGTATATACCCTAAAAATGTATTGACCTATATGTATTGAAGAATAATAAAACATCAATTGATCCACGCCATACATACACGACTTTCTATTAGACCCCGATTCCCAAAAGTATTGTTAATTTATTTTTTTGCCTCTACCACCGCCCACTCTCCAAGGGATTCCTTACTTGAGTGTCGAAGGTGTGGTTGTCGAACGCTGCCCGATCAGCCAATTGTTGAATGTCATCTCGCTAATCTCAATACATGCCTTAGGCGTCATCAAACCCAAGTTGTGATCCTTAAGAGCATCTCCACTCCGCCCCCAATAGAACGTCCGACAATAGCGTCAGACAAGCACTAATGGGGGGCGCATCTTCCCACTTGCACATGCAATAGGATTTTTATAAAAAAATTGAACGTGAAATAGAGCGAATTTCATTCAAATATTTATAAATTTGTACAAATTCGAATGAAATTTAGATAAACCTAAACCCTAATATACTGCCACTAGAAGGCGTTGTAGTCCTCCTAACCCTCGGCCTTGAATCTGTCGGTGCCGCTCGGCCCTATGCCACCGGCATCGCCACTGCTGCGCCTGCCACTAGGCTCGGCGTTGTCGTCGTTGTTGTTAGTGTTGTCGAGGAAGGGCTTCCCAGTCGTCTTGGTGTGGTCCTTCAGAGGCCACGCTAGGACATCCTACAATATCATCATCTCAACACTGTTCCATGAATCCCCGAGTGCGTGAATCCAGTCCAAGAACTCACGGGGGTCGTGTTGGGGAACGCTCTAAGGATAAAAATCTAGCGCATAACCAATATCCAATCGGAGGGTAGATGCAACGGAACATACTATCGTCTTTCAAACTAGCGGAAGATTGTCGGTGACGAGGTCTACTTGGAAATAGAAATAGTCGATCCCTACATTTAGACTCGTCTAATCGCGAGGAGATGTGTTATCCCATGATCAAGTACCACAAGCGCATCACCTCCATGGTATCCACATGTACGTGATCAGGAACATCGTGTCGTACCATGATCGACCACTAATGACAAAGCGGGGACGGTGTCGATGAAGATCTAGGGCTCTCCGCGATCACCGACAATAACTTGGTCAAGCCGGGGCAGCGATTCAATAGAGCTCCCTGATGGTTGATACATTGCAAGCGTATCTATAAGTTTTTATGCTCGATGTTTATTTTCTATCCAATGCCTTTATATTTTCACATGTTTTCTTTCGTGTTCCAGATGTTTTCATGTACTAACCTATTAACAAGATGCCCCAGGATAGTTGCTATTTTCTGATGTTTTCGTATTTCAGAGAAGTTCTTAAGGAAATATTCTCGGAATGGGCTGAAAATTCATGGAGACCAGTTTTTACCCGAAACAAAGACAAAGAGACCCGAGGGATGCCTTGGGGCTCTAGGGGTGCCAGGCACTGACCCACCTTAGGCCGCACCTGGGGGTCCCCTGGCGGCCCGCGACACCTCCTCGTACCGCCTCTTCGCCTATAAGTTGCCTTAACCCTAAAAAGTTCGGGGACAGAGATATTTCCCACGAAACATACAAAGAGACGTTGTCACCTCGAAAGTCTAATCTAGGTCTTCTACAGCCCTGTTCCGGCACCCTCCGGAGGAGGGAATCATCACCGGAGGCTTCTTCATCCCATGATTTCCTCCACGATAATGCGTGATTAGTTCATCTCGGGACTACGGGTCCATAACAGTAGCTAGTTGGTAGTTCTCTTTGTTATGCCTCCATGTTTAGAGTCTCGTGAGCTGCCTCACATGATCGAGATCACTGTTATGTAATTGTGCATATGGTGTTTGCTGACATACGATAAACCATGAGATTATCATTATTTTGTTCATGTCAAACTGAGATGCTTCACTTATATCTATAGAGAGTTTTAGTGTTGTCTTGCAATACTCTCTGGTGTTTATGATTACCTTGGCCACGTAGTTGTTTTTCACCTCCAAGGGAGCGTTTATATGCTAGATAGTGGGTTCATGCCTCCCTTACATCTATGCTCGGGTGACAAAATCTTGACAGGTGGGGGATGTGCTGTTTCCACTAGGCAGAAAACAGCGGTGCTCTTGTCTTGAGACAAGAACCATTGCTTACATTACGTACTTTACTTAATGCAATTGTTTGTTGCACACAAAGCAATCACTTCGTTGCTACAACTTAATACCAGATATATTTGCAGGATAGCTTTCATGAGGTGGACTATTATATATGGATGCATGTTGTATAGCGGTCCATATGCCTTGACGTAATGCCTACGATGTTAGAAACCGTGAACTATGTCTCGTCATAATAGTATTATTATACGGTCATGATTTTTCAATTGCCCAGCTGTATTTTTTCACCCAACATTTTTGTTTTCTTTGGAGAGACACCACTAGTGAAACTATGACCCCCGGTCCTATCTTTCCTCATTAATACAACCTTCTTTCAAGCACTTTCATCATTGTTTCCTTGCAACACCGGTTTTACTTTTGTTGCTTTTCATTACTCTATATGTTTAATTCTCAAGTTTCCAGCAAGATGAGAAGACTGGCAACCTTCTCGGAAAGTTGGGGAGAAGAGAGAGTTTGTGTGTTGTGTGCAGGTTCCATGCTTGTTGACGCGCTAGACATCAAGCAGTCTTCTCCAAGTCTTCGAAGTCCTACTGGTCGATAAACCTTGGTTCCACAATTGGGGAAAATTTCCGCTAGAATACATCATACCTTCCTCTTGGGGTAACCGAACGAGCGTGTGATCCCGTCTGAGAGCATCAATGGTGTATGGTGAAGTTGGTTAATAAACGAGATAAGCCCTAGAGGCAAATAAATAATAAGTTTTTATTTATCATATCTAAATAAAGTTTATAATAAGTTCTACATCATGCTATAACTGTATTAATAGGAAACGTTGATACATCTGTGATAAATAAACAAACCAGAGTCACTAATGAGGCTCTATACAAACTAGTTAATTGGGCAATTGATGATCGACGGTTTCACGATCATGTGACATTTATGTCAATTGACAATGATGTCATTTCATTGGTTTAATGAGATGATGGACATAACCAATTTAAGTATTTCAACATGATTGTTTCATAATGTTCATCATTGTAATATTAGCAAGATATAGTATTCTAATCCACAGACCGTGAGATCATATTTAATCACTCTCTCGGAGGTTGCTTTAATTACATCAATGTTACAACATAAAAGGGTGATTATAAAGGTGTGTATTAGGAATTCCAAAGGGATGGGTTGAGGCGTATGTATTGATATCCGGATTTGTTCATCCACGTGACAGAGAGATACTTGTTTGAGATATGCCCGAGAGGCAATCATAGAGATTATGGTATATCTATGTATCCATGATTTGTAATAATGTGCCTTGAATAATATCTTTGTACTGATTGGCAAGTATGTGGACTTGTTTGTGAAACTCTTTACTTACATGGTTATTCTAAATATGTTCCTAGACAGAGTTCGTATGAGGACACACCTGAATATTAGAATAGCACATGTGTTGGTTGATAGCTATGTTTCGCAAATCATAGACATGGTGATGTCAACTAATAATGTGAACTTATGTTGTGAACATGGTGTTGGACTGGCCCACCTTGAGACATTACAACAATGTTAATAGTTCTCTCTCTACACTATGTGCTTGCTTTCTTCTTAGCCCTGAGACTGTCGCATGTTCTTTAGATTTGAATAAACCTACTTTGGGGCTATCAAACGCTACACCATGACATAGTAGTTATAAAGGTAGCTTTCGGGTTTTTCATGATGCATCCTGCAAGGCATGGTCAGTCAAGATGGGATTTGCCCCTCTCTTCACGAGAGAGAGATTTCTCTAGGCCCCTCGAGTGATCGGATCCAGAAATGCATGACCGTGCTAAATAAGGTTAATAGTTAACCTAGTAAGGGATTCCGATTCACGGAATCAAGAAAGAGTGATCAACTAGGAGCATGATCAAATATCGTGGGGCAAAAGGAATAGCATGAACATGTGATGGTTCATCCGATGTGATCTTTATGCGCATTTGGGAGTTAGCACGTTTTGCTAGAAATCGCTACCAACTATTGGCGAGTAGGTGTACTCGTGTCATGTCTACACATGTGTGAACCTATAGGGTCACACACTGACGTGGGGATGACTCCCGAGCCTATTGGATGAGCCTACCCGGTTGATGGCTAGGTTGAGACTCCAAGTGCAGAGTGTGTAGCTAGTGGCAAGCCTTCTTCCCCACGAGGGTGACTCGAGGGTTTATATCGAACTCTTGGGGAGCCAGTATTTCAGCAGTTGTCTTCCAAGCTTCCTCGAGGATCCTGCAAACAAGTAGAGAATTTTGTGCCCTCAACCTCACCAATTGGTTGTCAATCACAAGGTGTGAGACTTCTAAATTGCAATGCATAACTGAAAGTAAATGTGCAATAATTAAATCTACTACTAAATGCAAATGAGAAAATAAATATGCAATGGATTGTTTTTGTATTTTTGTGATGCAAGTGGTGATGGAGATAATGTAAATTCGAATTGGAGATGCAAGTAAATAAAGTGCAAGTAAAGTAAATTGCAGCAAAGTAACTAGAGTGTTTTCTTATAATTAAAATAGGACCGGGGTTCATGGTTTCACACTTGCATTCTCTCAAATAAAGTGGTAGACGGTGGACATAAAGAATTACATGTGAGATTACAATAACATGTTTAACATTGAGTACTTTCATATGGGCATCACGTCCTAGCATAGAGATCTCTACGGTCATATTGATCCCTCTTATACTCCACCAAGATGCGAAATAAATCATAACACCTCGATAATTAAGGAAAAACCAGAGTATAGCTTTAAGCAATGTGACATGAAGTTGAAGTAGGAACTTGCTAGATCTAGTCATGGAGATTGATTAGTGTCACTTCAAATCCCCGGTAACAAGGTACTCCTTTTTATCCCTAGTGAGGTAACTAAGAAAGGTTTAACAAAACCTAAGTGGATCGCTGAACTTCTGTCACTTTCACAGCACTATCCACCCCCCGTTACTCCAACTAATGCACCCATCACCCCACACACGCTCTCAAGAACTAGATTGATCAAAGCTAGCAAATAAGAACGGGGTACATAAGATACATCTACTCAAATAACTCAAGAGAAACAATTGCAATCTCAGATTCAATAACTCATAGAAAAGATCCACCGCATAGGAATTACAACGGTGCCCGTAATCATGTGAGGCAGCTCATACGGATCTAATTAGTGAAGCACAGAGAGAGAGAGAGAGATACAAGTGCTACTTCCACAAACCCATAGCCCTGGGGTGGACTACTCCCTCTTCATGGAGATGTCGATGGTGATGACGTTGGAGGGGTAGGAGATCACACCTGCGGCGCCCCGCCGGAGTTTTCCCCCTCCAATCTGAAACTTCTAGTCTCTGTTTTGGTGTTTCGGTGTTTCGGCGGAGCTCCTCTCCATAAGGGTACGGGGGACCCTTTTATAGTCGGTTTTAGGTCAAGACGGAGTCGGTAAGTCGAAGATGGAAGGAATTGGGGCCACAGGGGCCAAAAGGGGGCCTCTCACGCGGCCAAGGAATCTGGCCGCGTGGAGGGTCCTCTTTTGGGCCTCCTTGCCCAATTCTCGTGGATCCTTCGCCCGCAAGTCTTCTCCTTCCAAGAAAATGACCCCCGCAGATTTTCAGGTGATTTCGCGGAAGTTTGCCCCCTGAAACGTCAAAAATATAGAAAACAAGGTTTCTGACAGGCAGGTTTAATTCCATAAAAGTTGGGGGACTTTGTAATTTAACCCCAAAATACTATAAAACATTGAATTATACCCTTATATGATGCAATATGTAATAGAAAACCATGTGAAAATATGCAAAATTCATCTATGCATTTTACATGCATCAACATCCCCAAGCTTAACCCATGCTCGTCCTCGAGTATGAAGGTGATAAAACTAAGATGGGTTTTTCATATTGAAACAATCATGGGATATCAAGGAGGATTATTCATGCTACATATAATCAAATGATTAATACTAGAAATGAGTAGCAATATACAATTAATGTTGTAAGAAATATCAAATATGCAAGCAAAGATGCTTCATGAAAGTTCACAAAGTGTATAATGAAATAAAAGCACTATGGACCAAATGCATACACAAAATGAAAAATAAAATCTTATATTTGTCAAAGAATAGCATAATGGAGAATAGAAAATATAGTGGACACTTTGGAGAAAATTGAGTAGAGGTAAAACATGATCAAGTCTTATTTAGCCTCTAAATTATTCCACTAAAATTACTAATTGAAATGTGGTATCCATTGATCTAGGACTCTCATTTCCCCTTTATCACTAGCATCTTAAAATTGTGAGTATTGAAGTAATGAGAATGACAAGGTGGTTGAAAGCCTCATGCCCCGTGAGTGTGAAAACCTACTCCATGATTACTCAACTTAAGATTCCTAATAAGCTTTGTACAATCATAATAAGTATTAATGAAATCATAGAGAACCGCAAAGAGGTACCTCTTGCCCCATGACATGGAAACAAGCCCATGTTACAATGACAAGATGACCAAACGGAGTAGACTCATCATCCTTTTTATTTTCATTCACTATTATGCATAGCTTCTTATTTTATTATAGGATGTGTTGTAGAGTCACTCAAGCTGTAAGTAAATTTCCACCATGATAAAGCATGGCTTGGGTTAGCGGCCCAATGCGTTTCTCTAGTCATATAGATACTTACTCATCAAAACTTACTATTCCTCTATTTCATTTCGGCATGGAAGGAGTCCAAAAACAAAAGTACATGATATCAACCAAATGTAAATTTTTGTGCAATGTTGAAAGCTTTCCGGTGATACACGTTTATAGCTAGCTCCCAACCACACACTTGTCAAACGGAAAACTTGTGGCTCCCATTATTGGGTCATGTTTATTAGATGCATAAAAAGTAAAGTGTGCCTTCAAAAGTTCGTGAGAGTCCTATCCCAAGTTCAACCCATGACAATTAATAAAGTGAATATCTTAATTTAGAACATAAATAACACAATAACATGGTGAACATACTCGGAATAGCAATGAAGCTAATTGGAAGATATGGTGGACTCACTGGAAATACTTGGCTAAGGAGTGTTGGAAACAAGTTTACTTGTTGGAATTTTTAAATTTTTGGGCTAGCAAGAGGGAGATAGTTGACCAGCTACTATGCATGAATATGTCCATAGAACTACTTAAACCAGCAATTAAAATCAAGGACATGAATAAGAGATAGCTCAAGACAACATTATTGCAAATTTCTACACATAAAAAAGCCTATAAATCATGCAAACATATGTAACTCTTCAAATCAACCATGGCATCCCTATTCCAAGTCATAATACTAGCATCCAATACATTCCAACCCCAAAGTCCAGTAGCTCAATCTCATATAAAATGATGGTGGTGGTCTTATCAAAACAAAAATAAAAATAAAAACTAGACGCTTCAAGTCTCTACGATAAATGCTTTGCTTAGAAAAACAGAAAGTAGACGTGTGCTAACTAAAAGAGTGTAGCTCCAGTGGGGTGTTCATCACATCCCCAAGCTTATGGCTTTAACCATTCTTGGATGTCTTGAGGCGCAGCTCCTCTATTCCCTGTGAAAAAACTTCACAAAACATGTTTCTCCCGTTCTTTTTCTGTGGGGTGAGATTAGCAAGGACAAACAAATCACATGATTGCTGTGCAAAATTCCAAATCAAATGCTCCAGTAGATAGACAATAAGGTTCATTATGTTGTATGTTCACTCTCTTGCTTGAAAGAATCATGGAAATTCGATTCCCAAGCCCAAAGAGTGCATAAAACAAAAGAAGGCAGAATCTGTCCAGAAAAGCAGCAGAAGAAAAACGAATTTTTTTCCCTAAGCTAGACTCGTCAAAAAATTAAGCCAATTTTTTTTCTTACAGAGGACGCAAATTTGCAGAGCATACTAAAAAATTAGCTCAATCCTACATACCAATAAAAAATGTAAAATCATACGGTGAGCAGACTCGTGCTGAAATAGAAATTTCATGCACTAGGATAGCAACTTATAAGTCCAAAAGGGTTTGACTTGACTCTTTATTGAAAACTCCAGAATTAAAAAAAAAAAACTAATCTCTTGAGACAGAAAGATGACACTAGGAAAATCCAAACAAAAACAACCGGGTTGCCTCCCGTAAAGCGCTTTCTTTATAGCCATATAGTTAGGCTTTACTTACTTGATAATCAAGAGGGATAAAGCTCATGAGGGAGCTTGTTCTTCAGCGTGCCCCTCTTCCTTGGGAAAAGCTCCATGCTTTTCTTGTGAGGGAACTAAAACTTGACATTCCCTTCCTTGGAGTCTATGATTGCACCTGTAGTACGAAGAAAAGGTCTACCCAAAATAATAGGACTAGGGGATTTATCCCCCATATCCATAATAATGAAATCAACGGGTACGAAAGTCATGTGCAATTCAATCATAACATCTTTTACTTGTCCTACAGAATGTTTAGTAGAGATATCAGCAAGGACAAATTCACTTGAGCAGTTTTCTAAATTTTCTAGTTCTAGCAACTCGTATAATTCTTTAGAGAGTACCGATACACTAGAACCTAGATCTAACATAGCATGGTGAATTTATTTTCCAATTGAAACTAGCACCTTGGGGATCCATGCATCCCAAAGCTTAGGAGGTATCATGGCCTCATTCTTGTACCTAGAAATTTTTTCTTGCAAGACATGATTAGCAATATAAGATCCAAAGCCAGGTTGATTAACATTTATAGTGGGATCACTAGCAAATTTTTGTAGAGTAGCAATAAGTTCTTGCAAGCTACTTTTTTCTAAATCAAGCAATGGATCCTTAATTTCAGTAAGCATCATAATTTCCTCTATTTTACTCTCTAATTTAGCTAGCATGCTTGATTCATGAGGACTAATTTCATCTTTGCTAGCAAGATAAGACATATATGGAAGTAAATATTCAGGGTACTTCACTATTTCATTCAAAGTTTCTTATAAGCTAGTAGGGAAATGCTCACTTGTATTCTCAGCAATATGATCAATATTTTCAATAATAGTGGCAGCAATAGTAATAGAATTCATTCCTACACTAGGTTGTGCTTGTGGCTTTCCTGCTGACATGCTTAATAGAGTTGCTTGATTATCAGCTAATTTTGACAATGCTTTATCTAAATTCGAAGATTGAAGTTGCAATCCTTTAATATCACTACTAATGGATGCAATAGACTTATTTAACTCATGTATCATAGCATTGTGACTAGCAACTTGTTCCATAAGCAATTTATTAAATTCAGAAATTTCACTAGAAGGCTTCCACTTATTTTCATTAGCATTAGGATATGGAACAAAAGGTTTATCTGGCACATAAGGAGATTTACTACAAGAATTGTAAGCATTAACAAAATCATTGCTACCATAATTCCTAACAAAATTAACATCTACACTTTCAGAATTACTACCAACTAGCTCCTGCAAAGGCACACTCTCCATATTTTGTTTATTAATAAAGGCAAGAATAGTGTCCATTTTAGAAGACAAATCATTGGTTTCTAAAATTGAGTTTATTTTCTTAGTGGGATTGGGTGCTCTTTCAGTATTCCATTGACTATAATTTTGCAATATGATTCCTAATATGCTCTTAGCCTCTCCTACAGTTTTACTCATAAAGGCACCTCCAGCAGCAGAATCAAGTATATTTCTATACATGTAGTTTAGACCATTATAAAAAGAGTGTAGTATGGTCCATTAATTTACTCCATGTGATGGGCATGTTCTAAGCATTAATTTAATTCTATCCCATTCCATGGCTACATGTTCATTATCATTTTTGCCTAAATGAGAGGATATTATTCCTATTTTGCAAAATTTTAACGGTAGGGTAATATTTCTTAATGAAAGCTTCTTTTAAATCATCCCAAGACTTTATAATAGTTGTAGGTAGTGAAAGTAACCATTCTTTAGCCTTTCCTCTAAGTGAAAAAGGAAATAATTTCAGTTTTAAAACACTACTTTCCACATTTTTAAATTTTTGCATATCACATATTTCCATGAAATCATGAAGATGCATAGAGGCATCCTCCATACCACTACCACCAAATTGATCTCTAGTAATTAAATTCAATAAACTAGGACTTACTTCATAGCTTTCAGCTTGTATTTCAGGTGTAGTAATTGGCCTAGCAATGCATTGGTCATTGGGTGTATTTGTGTAGTCACTTAATTTAGTTCTATCACCCATTTTAACAGTTTTTATGTAGTTTTTAATTTTTTTATGCAAACAAAAGTAAAGTAACTAAGCAAATTCGAAATACTAAATAATCTAGATAACTAAATGCAAAACTAAAATGCAAACTAAAATAAAATATGCAAGACAAAACAAAAACAAGAACAAAAACAAAAACAAGACAAGAAACAAAACAATCTACTTGAAAGAAGGTGGAGATAGAAAGGACGGTACTCACGTAGGTGCAACCTCCCCAAGCTTAGGTGTTTGCACACCTTGTTGGTGATGAAGACTTCTTGTGAGCTCCATTGGACAACTCCTTCACCTATGGCTCCCCGGCAACGGCGCCAGAAAAACGCTTGATGGCTAGGTTGAGACTCCAAGTGCAGAGTGTGTAGCTAGTGGCAAGCCTTCTTCCCCACGAGGGTGACTCGAGGGTTTATATCGAACTCTTGGGGAGTCAGTATTTTAGCAGTTGTCTTCCAAACTTCCTCCAGGATCCTGCAAACAAGTAGAGAATTTTGTGCCCCCAACCTCACCAAGTGGTTGTCAAGCACAAGGTGTGAGACTTCTAAATTGCAATGCAAAACTGAAAGTAAATGTGCAATAATTAAATCTACTACTAAATGCAAATGAGAAAATAAATATGCAATGGATTGTTTTTGTATTTTGTGATGCAAGTGGTGATGGAGATAATGTAAATTCGAATTGGAGATGCAAGTAAAGTAAAGCGCAAGTAAAGTAAATTGCAGCAAAGTAACTAGAGTGTTTTCTTATAATTAAAATAGGATCGGGGTTCATGGTTTCACACTTGCATTCTCTCAAATAAAGTGCTAGACGGTGGACATAAAGAATTACATGTGAGATTACAATAACATGTTTAACATTGAGTACTTTCATATGGGCATCACGTCCTAGCATAGAGATCTCTACGGTCATATTGATCCCTCTTATACTCCACCAAGATGCGAAATAAATCATAACACCTCGATAATTAAGGAAAAACCAGAGTATAGCTTTAAGCAATGTGACATGAAGTTGAAGTAAGAACTTGCTAGATCTAGTCATGGAGATTGATTCGTGCCACTTCAAATCCCCGGTAACAAGGTACTCCTTTTTATCCCTAGTGAGGTAACTAAGAAAGGTTTAACAAAACCTAAGTGGATCGCTGAACTTCTGTCACTTTCACAGCACTAGCCACCCCCCGTTACTCCAACTAATGCACCCATCACCCCACACACGCTCTCAAGAACTAGATTGATCAAAGCTAGCAAATAAGAACGGGGTACATAAGATACATCTACTCAAATAACTCAAGAGTAACAATTGCAATCTCAGATTCAATAACTCATAGAAAAGATCCACCACATAGGAATTACAACGGTGCCCGTAATCATGTGAGGCAGCTCATACGGATCTAATTAGTGAAGCACATAGAGAGAGAGAGATACAAGTGCTACTTCCACAAACCCATAGCCCTGGGGTGGACTACTCCCTCTTCATGGAGATGTCGATGGTGATGACGTTGGAGGGGTATGAGATCACACCGGCGGCGCCCCGCCGGAGTTTTCCCCCTCCAATCTGGAACTTCTAGTCTCTGTTTCGGTGTTTCGGCGGCGCTCCTCTCCGTAAGGGTACGGGGGACCCTTTTTATAGTCGGTTTTAGGTCAATACGGAGTCGGTAAGTCGAAGATGGAAGGAATTGGGGCCACAGTGGCCAAAAGGGGGCCTCTCACGCGGCCAAAGAATCTGGCCGCATGGAGGGTCCTCTTTTGGGCCTCCTTGCCCAATTCTCGTGGATCCTTCGCCCGCAAGTCTTCTCCTTCCATGAAAATGACCCCCGCAGATTCTCAGGTGATTTCGCGGAAGTTTGCCCCCTGAAATGTCAAAAATATAGAAAACGGGGTTTCTGACAGGCAGGGTTAATTCCATAAAAGTTGGGGGACTTTGTAATTTAACCCCAAAATACTATAAAACATTGAATTATACCCTTATATGATGCAATATGTAATAGAAAACCATGTGAAAATATGCAAAATTCATCTATGCATTTTACATGCATCACCGGTCTAAGACCCAGCACTAAAGCCCAATACAAAGGGCCACCCTGTGGTTCCAGAAGGTCCAGCAGCGGCCCACCTGCAAGCTTGCGGGTCAAGATGGAAGGTTCCAACCGACTAGAACTAGGGTTTGTAACCCCCTCCCGGGTACGGCTTGAGACCCAGACACCTATTTAATGGCGGGGAGAGCCACCCGGGGGGGCATCCAATCTCGGTTTTCACCATTGTAGCCGCGACTCGAGATCCAATCTCTCGACCTGCGCACCCACCATTGTAAGAAATCACCATAATAAAAAGACAAACAAGCAGGAGTAAGGATATTACCTCTACGAGGGCCCCAAACCTGGGTAAATTGTGCCCCTTGTTATCCGCTGTATCCGCCAGCGCCTGTATCGTTCCTCTACTCGAAACACTACCGGCTCACCCGAGGTATTTGTCGACATGAGTCATCGAAAATTGGCGCCGTCTGTGGGAACGACAGGTGCTGGATCCACGACATCGCCGGCCTCATCTACACCGAGCTTCAACTAGAGCCCGGAATCTTCGGCTCCTTCAGAGCCAATCTGCTTTGGGTCGTTTGCCTACACGCCCCACTCGCCGGAATCTCGCCCGACGTTCAGCGGTCTCCAAGAGGGCGTCAACATGACGTTTGACAACCTCCACTTCTGCGCCAGCAATGAGGGAATCCTACACTTCCCCGACCCAACCACACTCGATGGATCAGACACTGAGTCCGTCTCGAGCACGGCGACCCAGGAATCGTCGCTCAGCGATGCCGATCGCGACTCGGAGTCTAGCGACGGCTCCGTTCGCCACAACAGGCTTAACTTCCACGCCATCGTGACTGAAGAGCCCGCCGAACTCGGCGAGAACCACTGGCCCACGCCAAAGACTCACGAGCCATATCTGTCTCAAGTCTACATGGCCGATCCAGTCGAGGAATGTAACATCCCCAATTTCTGCTAAATTAGGGTTGTGGTGTTGTTAGCATCTCATACATGCATGAATCAAAAATTTAAACCATGTTTTAAACAATTTGGTTTGTGAATTCAAATGGTTTGAGAAAATTCCAGCAAATAGTACTTAAAAGGGGTTCCAAAATTTTGTTCTGAAAAGTATTTCAATTTCACCAAAGCAATACATGGTGAGGTTGGAAATTTCATAAGGTTTCCAAAACCTATTTTTGGCAATTTTTCTGTTTCCAAAAAAGCCCTCAAAACAGTGGTTTATGTTTTGTTTTTAAAGAGAAAAGGACTCTTTTGCAATTTCCCAAAATTACAGGGGGTTACCGAAAAGTCCCCTTTTCTTTTCCTTCTTCTTCCTTTGGCCAGAAGGACCACCTGCGTGGCCGATCCGCCGAGGCCGTTGATGCCACCTCCTGCTCCCTGTTGCGAGGGGATGAGGACCCCAGGAGACGTCTCGAACGAGCCGAGCTCGCAGAACCCCCCCAGGTCGCCCTCCTCTCCTTCTCTGTATCTCCCTCCTGACCGAAACCCTAGTTCGACCACGATCTGTCGTCGCCGCCGCTACGTCGCTTCCCCCGCCGTTCCGACCCCACAGGAAGGACCGCCGCGTCCTCCTAACCCTCCTCGAGCAAGGAATCGCGCCGGGAGTGCCGTAATCTCCGCCGCCATCAGCGTCTTCTCCGCCTCCGGCAGAGCTCGCCGGGCCGATTCCGCCGCCGTCTTCCCTCGTTTCGCCTCACCGACACCGCCAACGCGTTCGTGGCGTCCCCGTGAGCATCCCTGTCACCTCTGATCTTCCTCCCGTGCATTGTAGTTTGTTCCCGCCGTCGTCTGTGCCCCGCCGCCGCGGTATGGTCGCCTCCGTCCAACTCCGGTGGCCTTCCGGCGAACGGTCACCACCTACAGGACCCACTCGGCGAGCTGCAGCTGGTGGTACCAATGAATTGGCACCTTACGCACCAGATTGACGGATTTGATCCATGGCAGAGCCACAGCTCCCACGGGTTGACGTCACCGCGATGTCATTGTGACGTCACGGGGCGCTGACGTCAGCGTGATGCATTAATTGGTTTTTCTTTTCCAGAAAATGTTTTATAATTACAGAAAATGATTTAAAATTGTAAAATCAATATCTCCCAAAATATAATTCAGAAAAATATAATAAAAATATAGAAATGATCAGAAAAATGTAATCTACCCAAATATGTCATTTTCATATATGTTTGACAAAGTTGAATTTTGGCCTTTGTTTAATGTTATTTAATCATTTAAAAATAGAAAAATAAGTTTTTATTCACAAAAATTAGAAAATTAAAAGTTATATGTCAAAATGCTCAAAATGACAAATCCAACCTAGTTATGATGTTTTCAAACCCATTTGAGCAACTAAAATGGTACTCACTTTCAGAATCGCCCGAAACCCCCTCGGGGTCTATTTCGGGATAAATTCAGTAAAAATGCCTAACTGACATATGAACCCTAGCAACCCAACGATCATGCTTAGGGCTTTATTTCAGTGCATTAATTTGCTCATGCATACATGTTGTGCATTGCATCGATGCCATGTGTTGATTGTTATTTCTCTTTTCGGTGTTGTTTCTCCCTCGGTAGAACGTGACTCCGAAGAGAAGGCGAGCAATCCAATGGTGAATACTTGATCTTAACCGACAAGTCAAGCACTTATTCCAGAAGATCTTTATCTGGTTTTCTTATAACCAAGGCAAGCATAACCTCTTATCTGCTCATATATGGTTTCAAAGTGATTTGAATCTCGTACTTTGCATTCGGTTCCAAATTATTTGATGTCAGTAGATAGAGTTCTCCTATATGCTGCATAACCTAGATATCCCGATCCACTGCTCCTAGCAGCTATAGGTTTGTTTGTGCGCGCTCCGCTAAACCTTGTGCGTCTTGCTTATCCATGCCTAGTTGTGATCTGAGCCATCCGGTTGATGAATCTGGTCAATACGTGAATCTACTTTGTCAGGTTGTTGTGAATTGCTTTATCTTTGATAACTTGACTAAATAACGGCATGGATGTGAGGCCACAATGGGTTGTGGCGTTTTGTCCTGTTCATGCCCCTAGGAGCGAGTTCTCGCCTTCGAAGCCAAGACTGAGCGTGCAACCACACGCGGGGCCTAACAGACCGCGCTCGACCAACTAATTTGTTTGGCCACGTCCATGAGTCACGTAGTTTGATCTTTCCATCTGCGTGTGATTCAGAAAACGATTTGGAGAAAACTTAGGGCGTGACCGGGACAAGTGATGGACGTACTCGGATCTTGTTCCCGACTCACAGAACAGGTGCCGTCAGGAGGTGGCCAACTCCCTGTTGACGGGGTGGCCCTGTTTGGGTTGACTCATGGATAGGGTCGAGCAAGGTAAAGGTCGTGGCCAGCCACCCTCTGCCGCGCTCCATGGACGAGCGTACATGTGGCGTTAAGAGTCGGATGGTACGTGTGGGTAAAGTGTACCCCCTGCAGGGATAAATCTCCTCGAGAAGCCGTGTCCACGGTTACGGACGACTTGGCAACGGATTCTGTGATCATAGATAACTTCAACAGAATGACTAAAACTTGTCAACAATGATTGAAGGGTGCCTCCTCGGAGATGCCGAGAGGGGTGATCCTTGTAGCATGAGGTAGTGTGGGAATGAGAAAGACTTGGTGGATTACAAGAAGATGCTGATCTCAGTAGTTGAGTAGCTTTCTCATCTGTTTTGAAAACATTCTAAGAGACGTGCTATTCTTCCTCAATTTGGAAAACAAAGTTGGCTTTACGCAAAACAACCTTCATAACCCTTTCTAAAGATAGCAGATATATAATAGGTTAACTAAGTCTTGTTGAGTACCTCCCGTACTCAGGTTTGCTTAATTTTGGTTCAGGAGAAGAACTCCATCGGTGGTGATTCAACGTGGACATCGACGAGTAGTTTGGGGTTCCCAGGTAGCAGCCTGGAATCTATGGGCTGGGACGTCGCCTTATGTTGCGGCCTCTTAGGCCTTTTTGGTTCTTGTTGACTAGCAACATAATTTGCCTTCCGTTGTCTGATGTAATGTTGGGTCGTGTGACCTCTGGTTGTAAGCTATACTCTAGTAACACCTGTTTAAATACAGCTTTCATGTTTAGAGTACTGCTTTGATCGGTTGTTGGTTTCGAGCTCATTGTTATACAGTTTTGGCTATGCCTCCATAGTTGTCGCAGTCGAGGGGTTGTGGAGCCGATGATCCATGTCCGAGCCCGCCTGTCGATGTGATCGGCCTGGGGCGAGGTAACCCCAGTAACCCTCGATTGTTCTTGCACTTTCTGGACACATAGCATCTCTGTATAGCTTTGGTCCCGTTTCCTTCAGTTTCTTTCGATTCGTGGACGCTTTGATATGCATAGTTGGTTATGACTAGCATGGATACAAGGAGTAGTAGACTGGGGATCCGGACTACGTGCCGATGAATCCAGTCTGCCTGCCGTTGTTTGTTGCGGCCGGGGCTGGTAACCCTGAAGCCCTTGTGAGTCCATGGCTAGGAGCACATAACAGTATGTATATCTCTGGGTCCGGGGTCGTGACAAGTCTTGGTATCAGAGCAGGACTGCCTGTAGGAAAACCTTACTGCTTGGTCGATGTTGAGTCTAGTGTTTATGAAAACTATTTGAAAACTCAAATGGATTGTGAAAAACCTTCTTAGGATTCTTTTTGCTCCTTATCTGGTATCGCTCTAACTCTGAGTCATCTTACCTGTTTTGATTTGAAAAAGGTTTTGCTATCTCTTCTAGTCATTCAAAACTCAGGTGCCTCCTCTGGCAAGGACGTTTTTACCCAAGTTGACCTAGTGTTATAGTTTCTAGAGTCGTGTGTGTTCCGTATTCCATTATCTCTCGTTTCAAATGGGAGATTTCCTTTCCATCCTAATATCTCAGAGTTGTGTGGATTCCACATTCCTACATGTTTCAAAACTCTAAATCCTAAACCTCGAGATGTCCTTTTCATCTCGAATGTATCCGTTATCCTCTGCTCAAAATTCTTCCGGAGCTATGTTTTTCTTTTGAAAGCTACCTCGCAATTGCTACTCATAGTGTCCTTTAAGGCACTAAGATAGTAGTTACTCCTTTCCCCTAGTTTCTAACCTTGGACTTGAACCGAAGGTCCCGGAATGTGCTGGATCGAAGTATGTCGAATCATATGGTTCCTTAATCATGTGATGTGTATGCTACCAGCACAGGATGCTGACCTTTAACCCAAGTTCTTATTCTTTGGATCCCGAGGAATCTGTTCCACCTCAGGGTGGCTAAGCAATTCCAACTCTCATAGCCGTAGGCTTTCCTTTGGAATCAAAAGGAATCATAACAAGAGTGTTCTCTATGATTCCCATATCTTTGTTCTTGGTTCAGCTATACCAACCTTTTGGCATGGGTTCTACATATGAGTATTACCCTGTGCATCCAACGTGATCTCAGGACTTTCCAGAGCACGTTCCTACTCTTTAGTTCCTTTCCGAATTTCGTCCGTTGTTTGGAAACCAAGTTACATATGGTGTTGGATTCTTCCAATGCATTTGCTCTTGTTTCCCGTCATAACGTTCCACCTTGAAATGTCAGGAGAAACAAACTCCAGTACCTCGTTCATCTCTAGAACCAGGTCAAAATTTTGTAGTTCGCAGATTAGAGAAGTTTCATTAGCTTCTGCTCTGTTCCACCTTCGAGTATCACCCTCTTTTGTATCAATAGGCTATGTTGAGTTTCATGGCCTTATTGATGAAGTGATGCTCTTACACATCTTCACTTCCCCTTCCTCCAAGCTTGAATGCTTGAGAATGATGGGTTTGTTCATCGACATGTGTATCTGCTATTCCTAGCAATTCCTATTGCTTTGGAAACCTAAGAAACATCTGTATCCTTCTTAGCACTACTGGTCACCCAGCCTCTTTTTGAAGTTGGTCGTGTTACCAAATCCGTTCACTCCGGTGCACACTTCTGGTCAGAGAGTTAGGTTCATGCCAAAGCTCTCCAGGCCATATCGGTTGCTTTGAAAAGCATGCCTCCTTTCGATTTCCAAGACATACCGGTAGGTTGTGATATTCTGGTTGTCTTTCTAGAAGTATCACCAGGTTTTACCTGACCGTGATGTCTAAACAAGGGGTACTTTGAACTACTCCTTTCTCCAAGGAACTTCGCTGGACACCCTGGACTAGTAGGTTGAGCTTAAACAACAACTTGGAGAGTTGAAAGGCAAAAGCTCTGCCTAACTTGATCCTCCATTAAGGGATGTTTAGTTTCTTCTATGTTGAAGAAGGATAGTATCTCCTCGGCGGACATGCTATCATTCTACCTTGATTTGATTTGGGCTATCGTCAGATCAAGTCCAGATTCAAGGACTATCCTGATGGTGTTTTCACTCATGGTGTTTGGCCCGAGTACACCTCATGTCCTTTGGTCTGACCAATATTCTGCCTTGTTCATACATCATATGAAACCCCTCTTCTTGGAGTGTTTTGATAAGTGTGTTTTCGAGCCCATCGATGACATTCCTATTTTCTCCAAGTTGCGAGAGGCTCATGTTGAACAATTGGTAACAATGTTGGAAACTTTCGAGAACCATCTTTGTGTTATTACGAAGTTTGTGTTCTGGATGTTCGAAGTAACTTACCCCGGTTCATGTGCTTATGGTGAAATTTGTCGCCATGGATCCGAGTAAAGTTTTCTTCTCTCCCTCGGGAATAATCCCAGTCGGTCATGCACGTGTGGACTATTCTTGAGATGGTGGGTTGTTACCTCCAATTACCTGAAGAAATTTCCATCCACACTAAGCTCTGACTGTTTATCCGTGAAGAGAAGAAGTCCAAAAACTTCGTTATCTTCGTAATAATCTTCCCAACAATGACTCCGATGTGTTTCATTGCAAGTAAGTCATGTAGGTGCAACCTTCTTTTGCAAGTTGCTAATACATGAGTTCTGCAATCCTGCTCATCTTCTTGAGCGTGGCATCGTAGTCCATATCTTGAGAATCTAGTAAATGTATCTCGTTGGTAACCTGTGCAATCTCTTCGCTCAAACATATCGAGTCTGAGTTATCAATCCACTAACCAGAGTTGAATCTCAAGCAGCAACGATGGTTGGTGTTTTCCTCAAGGGTATTGAATTAGGTCTTTTCAGAATCTGGCATGGTTGATGTGGTGGTTGACACAATTAGCCGGAAGGCCTTATGACACATCCCTTTGTATCTGTAAGAACAGCCACTCCCCGTGAGAATTCTTGTCCGGCTTATTCCAACAAGTTTCCTCCCCGTTCTTCCAAACCGGAGTTCTACTTTCACTTTAAGATCTGCTCACGGCTTACCGTAAGCCTGATCTTGGTACCTAAAACATCAAGGGTAACTTGGAAGTTGATCTTTCCGTTGAACCTCCAAAAACTTTGTTTCAGTGGAAACAAGTTCATCATGAGACCATCCCGTGGTGTTTTGTAACCGCCTTTGATCAGTTTCCTTTTTCAAGTTGTTGGTACTTGAAGTTCTGTTCATCTCACACATTGTGTGAATTTGTCAGTCACTTCAGCCATGGGATCTTAACCATGTGGTAGATGTATTGCTACGTCCAAACCACAATAGGAAAGAGATTCCCTATTCCTTCTGGTGTTTCAACCCTCGTTGTTTATTCATTCTTATGGTGTGACCAAGAGTTCCTCCTCCACTACGGTGTTCCAACATCCTGTGTTTATCATCTTCCATCATGAAGTAACATTCCGATCTTTGACAAAGATCTCTACCAACTTTGACGGAATGCAAGTTCCGTTATCTTTCATGTCCACTCCTAAGAGTGAGCATGATCCTGTATCAAATTCTCGCCGATGCACGATTACAGTGTTCTCTCGTGTTTTCCCTCGTCTACGGATATTACATTGTGGTATCCAAGACAATCCTTTCCATCTTGGTTATCTGTTTGAAGAAAACCTCGGTTTCAAAAGTTGTCCAACCTTTCTTTTTCAAAAGGATTTAAAGTCTTGTGCAAAGCTCATATTCTAAATCCTTTCAAGAACATTCGTCCGCAAACTTGAAACCTTCTCCTGTTCCCTCCGTTATCTTGATGTGTTTCATGCCTGTTAACTCAACCGTTCGTTACGAACATTCTTGTCCTGAGTTAACCATGAGATACTCGATCTTCGTGAAGATCAGTTCCTAAGAGTTTTCCCTCTTACCTAGGTGTATCCGTTCAATACTTCAAGATGCTACGGATCAACCTCTTCGAGAAGAGAACCGTAAGGTTCAAGAAGATCATTCAAACCGGTGTTCCTTCTTTCTTCTCCTTCAGGAATCTCGGGACGAGATTCTTGTAAGGGGGGTAGATTTGTAACATCCCCAATTTCTGTTAAATTAGGGTTGTGGTGTTGTTGGCATCTCATACAGGCATGAATCAAAAATTTAAACCATGTTTTAAACAATTTGGTTTGTGAATTCAAATGGTTTGAGAAAATTCCAGCAAATAGTACTTAAAAGGGGTTCCAAAATTTTGTTCTGAAAAGTATTTCAATTTCACCAAAGCAATACATGGTGAGGTTGGAAATTTCATAAGGTTTCCAAAACCTATTTTTGGCAATTTTTCTGTTTCCAAAAAAGCCCTCAAAACAGTGGTTTATGTTTTGTTTTTAAAGAGAAAAGGACTCTTTTGCAATTTCCCAAAATTACAGGGGGGTTACCGAAAAGTCCCCTTTTCTTTTCCTTCTTCTTCCTTTGGCCAGAAGGACCACCTGCGTGGCCGATCCGCCGAGGCCGTTGATGCCACCTCCTGCTCCCTGTTGCGAGGGGATGAGGACCCCAGGAGACGTCTCGAACGAGCCGAGCTCGTAGAACCCCCCCCAGGTCGCCCTCCTCTCCTTCTCTGTATCTCCCTCCTGACCGAAACCCTAGTTCGGCCAAGATCTGTCGTCGCCGCCGCTACGTCGCTTCCCCCGCCGTTCCGACCCCACAGGAAGGACCGCCGCTTCCTCCTACCCCTCCTCGAGCAAGGAATCGCGTCGGGAGTGTCGTAATCTCCGCCGCCATCTGCGTCTTCTCCGCCTCCGGCAGAGCTCGCCGGGCCCGATTCCGCCGCCGTCTTCCCTCGTTTCGCCTCACCGACACCGCCAACGCGTTCGTGGCGTCCCCGTGAGCATCCCTGTCACCTCTGATCTTCCTCCCGTGCATTGTAGTTTGTTCCCGCCGTCGTCTGTGCCCCACCGCCGCGGTATGGTCACCTCCGGCCAACTCCGGTGGCCTTCCGGCGAACGGTCACCACCTACAGGACCCACTCGGCGAGCTGCAGCTGGTGGTACCAATGAATTGGCACCTTACGCACCAGATTGACGGATTTGATCCATGGCAGAGCCACAGCTCCCACGGGTTGACGTCACCGCGATGTCATTGTGACGTCACGGGGCGCTGACGTCAGCGTGATGCATTAATCGGTTTTTCTTTTCCAGAAAATGTTTTATAATTACAGAAAATGATTTAAAATTGTAAAATCAATATCTCCCAAAATATAATTCAGAAAAATATAATAAAAATATAGAAATGATCAGAAAAATGTAATCTACCCAAATATGTCATTTTCATATATGTTTGACAAAGTTGAATTTTGGCCTTTGTTTAATGTTATTTAATCATTTAAAAATGGAAAAATAAGTTTTTATTCACAAAAATTAGAAAATTAAAAGTTATATGTCAAAATGCTCAAAATGACAAATCCAACCTAGTTATGATGTTTTCAAACCCATTTGAGCAACTAAAATGGTACTCACTTTCAGAATTGCCCGAAACCCCCTCGGGGTCTATTTCGGGATAAATTCAGTAAAAATGCCTAACTGACATATGAACCCTAGCAACCCAACGATCATGCTTAGGGCTTTATTTCAGTGCATTAATTTGCTCATGCATACATGTTGTGCATTGCATCGATGCCATGTGTTGATTGTTATTTCTCTTTTCGGTGTTGTTTCCCCCTCGGTAGAACGTGACTCCGAAGAGAAGGCCAGCAATCCAATGGTGAATACTTGATCTTAACCGACAAGTCAAGCACTTATTCCAGAAGATCTTTATCTGGTTTTCTTATAACCAAGGCAAGCATAACCTCTTATCTGCTCATATATGGTTTCAAAGTGATTTGAATCTCGTACTTTGCATTCGGTTCCAAATTATTTGATGTCAGTAGATAGAGTTCTCCTATATGCTGCATAACCTAGATATCCCGATCCACTGCTCCTAGCAGCTATAGGTTTGTTTGTGCGCGCTCCGCTAAACCTTGTGCGTCTTGCTTAGCCATGCCTAGTTGTGATATGAGCCATCCGGTTGATGAATCTGGTCAATACGTGAATCTACTTTGTCAGGTTGTTGTGAATTGCTTTATCTTTGATAACTTGACTAAATAACGGCATGGATGTGAGGCCACAATGGGTTGTGGCGTTTTGTCCTGTTCATGCCCCTAGGAGCGAGTTCTCGCCTTCGAAGCCAAGACTGAGCGTGCAACCACACGCGGGGCCTAAGAGACCGCGCTCGACCAACTAACTTGTTTGGCCACGTCCATGAGTCACGTAGTTTGATCTTTCCATCTGCGTGTGAGTCAGAAAACGATTTGGAGAAAACTTAGGGCGTGACCGGGACAAGTGATGGACGTACTCGGATCTTGTTTCCGACTCACAGAACAGGTGCCGTCAGGAGGTGGCCAACTCCCTGTTGACGGGGTGGCCCTGTTTGGGTTGACTCATGGATAGGGTCGAGCAAGGTAAAGGTCGTGGCCAGCCACCCTCTACCGCGCTCCATGGACAAGCGTACATGTGGCGTTAAGAGTCGGATGGTACGTGTGGGTAAAGTGTACCCCCTGCAGGGATAAATCTCCTCGAGAAGCCGTGTCCATGGTTACAGACGACTTGGCAACGGATTCTGTGATCATAGATAACTTCAACGGAATGACTAAAACTTGTCAACAATGATTGAAGGGTGCCTCCTCGGAGATGCCGAGAGGGGTGATCCTTGTAGCATGAGGTAGTGTGGGAATGAGAAAGACTTGGTGGATTACAAGAAGATGCTGATCTCAGTAGTTGAGTAGCTTTCTCATCTGTTTTGAAAACATTCTAAGAGACGTGCTATTCTTCCTCAATTTGGAAAACAAAGTTGGCTTTACGCAAAACAACCTTCATAACCCTTTCTAAAGATAGCAGATATATAATAGGTTAACTAAGTCTTGTTGAGTACCTCCCGTACTCAGGTTTGCTTAATTTTGGTTCAGGACAAGAACTCCATCGGTGGTGATTCAACGTGGACATCGACGAGTAGTTTGGGGTTCCCAGGTAGCAGCCTGGAATCTATGGGTTGGGACGTCGCCTTATGTTGCGGCCTCTTAGGCCTTTTTGGTTCTTGTTGACTAGCAACATAATTTGCCTTCCGTTGTCTGATGTAATGTTGGGTCGTGTGACCTCTCGTTGTAAGCTATACTCTAGTAACACCTGTTTAAATACAACTTTCATGTTTAGAGTACTGCTTTGATCGGTTGTTGGTTTCGAGCTCATTGTTATACAGTTTTGGCTATGCCTCCATAGTTGTCGCAGTCGAGGGGTTGTGGAGCCGATGATCCATGTCCGAGCCCGCCTGTCGATGTGATCGGCCTGGGGCGAGGTAACCCCAGTAACCCTCGATTGTTCTTGCACTTTCTGGACACATAGCATCTCTGTATAGCTTTGGTCCCGTTTCCTTCAGTTTCTTTCGATTCGTGGACGCTTTGATATGCATAGTTGGTTATGACTAGCATGGATACAAGGAGTAGTAGACTGGGGATCCGGACTACGTGCCGATGAATCCAGTCTGCCTGCCGTTGTTTGTTGCGGCCGGGGCTGGTAACCCTGAAGCCCTTGTGAGTCCATGGCTAGGAGCACATAACAGCATGTATATCTCTGGGTCCGGGGTCGTGACAAGGAACCTGCCAAAACTGAGGCGAGCTTGACGGCAAGGCATCGAATTCATGTCTCATGCGACGCTTGGAACAAAGCAAAAACAGCGGTGCAGAATCATCATCCATTAGCACCAGGAGCCACACAGGAGGAACTGACAGCATATCACTACTTCTTATCGATAAAAAGTTAAGAGGTGGTGGACGCCCGCAAAGAGCTCGACGCGGGCTGAGTCGCGGCTGATGTCTCGAGTGTGCGACAAGAGGTGCTCTCCAAAACTCGTGACTCGACAGGAGAACAACCTCAGAAGAAAGGAAAATATGAATCCTGGTTGGTGCTTTCCGTTGGGCTGAACCATGGGGAGGAGGAGGTCCTAGCCCCTAGATCCGCGATAGTTGTGAAGACGCTCAAGGAGATGAAGTTGCTAGAAGATAGCATCCATACCTTTGTGGAAGATCAAGTAGCAATGTTCCTTGTAGGTTAGAACTAGAGGTTTGAAGTGATTCATGGTACTTTGAGGAGATCCTATGAAACAATATCCGGTATTTCGAGAAAGTATTGTATGTGATTGAGAGTTTAAAGGAAAGATGATCAATGTACCAACTAGTCAAAATCCATCAAAGTTACCAAATAGCTATAGATGTATCCATATTTTAGTGTAAGCAAAACTACATGTTAGCTTATGGCATGCCATGATTATTTTCCCGTGAAACGTAACATTTTGTGCATTTCATCACATGATTGTATTGGTGCAATTGATAATCACTTGTTATATTTCCTTGTCTTTTACGCCTAGCGTTTCCTTCTTCCTTATATGTGAAGTCCTAATCTCGTACTTTCCTTCAATGTAGTCTATGGTGAGGTAATCTTCTCTAAGCCTTGGTGTAACACAACAGGTCTAGATCGATGGAGGATCTTCTGGAAGTGGGCCACCTGTTGATGAGTCTTTTAGACGTCATGGGCTAAGGTTGGTGGAGGTCCATATGATTATGTCCTAAACCCATTTATCTCTGACATGCCATCGATCGGTGCATTTATTAAGGTGGTCAGTTTCTTGACGTTCTTGTTGAAGCATCTCTGCTCCTGGGTAGACCTTATCTGATGGGCTTGATGGCTTCTTACTTCTCCGGGCGTCAGGTCTTGAGGGCATTGCAGGCTTCAAGGATGATCTCTCCAAGGCATGTCCGACCTGGTTGAACATCTAAGGGCGTCCTAGACCTGGATGGCGAGGTATCGATGTGTCCAGAACTGGATAGAGAGGTCTCAACATGGTCCGTGGAAATATTTTTAGTTGTAATGTAAGAGAATAACCTTTTTATGGCAATGTTACCTTACGATCTAAGAAGGCTCTTTTCTGGGAGAGCGATTTCATTGATTACGTGCCTCTGACTTGGTGGAGTAGCATGTCGTGGGAGGCGTTTTATTGTAAAATATGAAATAGTTCATGGTATTTTTTGGCCGGCATGAGTAGGTTGTAATGGGGGATAGGATTCTTCTCGATCTATTTTGGAAAGCAACATATGAGAAGGAAGCATGCTCCTCCACAACATGAATGGGCCATTGTGGGGGATGAGGCCTTCTTGCTTTGATTGATGTGCATGACTTGAATCTAATTTCTTGTTTAGAGTGATTTATGTTATGGCAGTAGTCCTCTCACACGACCTAGGATGTCGTTGATGCGTGGCGGTTTCGTTTTGATGGAGAGATCCAAAATATGTGTAGCCATGTGAGCCGGGTTGGTATTTGAATGTATGAATTTGAAATGATGACATAATTATAAGTGGTGATCATAATGAGATTCCTGCCCACAATTTGAACTGATGGGACGTGACGGGCATGGCCAGTATGCTCCTCTATTCGTGCAGGCAAAAGGTTTCTCGAACATGCACGACCTGGCGTGGCTGCTTGGATTGTGATGTATTTTATTGATCGTGGATGGCCACGATTGCTCCATGGAGGGAGGTTTAGCATCACCTTTTCTCTTTATAAAACTTGGCCTCCGATTTAGGGAGAGGTTAGAGTGCTCCTTTTCACCCTTCCTCGATCCAGCTTGTACTTCTTCTTGGAGAGTAGAGAAATTCTTCCCGCAAGGAGATTTCATCGCCTCCTCAAAGCAACCGCGCCATGATGATGCCTCACATCGTTGTCCACTTCATAAACACTTCGTAACATAGGTCATCGACGGTCGTCGTTGCCTTTGGCTCCACCAGCGACAGACCCTCGATCAGCGATGTGGAAGGAACCGGGGCGACAAGTAGGTGGTCGACGACGGAGAGGAGCCCAAGAATGTCGTGGAGGTCATCCTCGATGACGAGATCGTTCATTGTCTTCGTCTTTCAAGTCACGGGTGGCGGGGAGAAACCGAGGTGCAGTAAGGTGGGGTTTAGGTTTTAGCTTTGTCTCTGTTCTTCCTGGCCATTGTGTGACAAGGAGGGTTGAGATGGACATGCACACCTTGTGTGTCTTGACGAAGAGGAGTAGTGTTTTGGTTCAGGCCTTTTTGTAAGAAGAAGAAAAGCCTTAGTTGTGGGAACTATTTTCGAATTTTGAAATGGTGGTGTCATGTTGCCCGATTCTCGTACATATTAATAAACGACCCAAAAAAGCTATTGAAGGCATATTTTTAACTAATAGTATTGAGCTAGGGCTTGGTTGAATAAGATGCACTTCTAGGATCGAACTCAGATGATCTCTTCCCTTGGTTTTCTTCTTTCCCTTCGGCAACCCACCGTTGCCACCACTTGCCCTACTGCCGCCGTCCCCGCCCATGTACAACCCTAGTTAAGTTATTTGCTGGCCTGCATCACATCTACCGCGGCTGTCGTCGATGTCGCCGATGAGGATTTCCGACTCCTCTCTCTCCCAACCTCTTGTTCTGTTTATGTAGAGATCATCCGAGCGCTAATCTAATTCTCGGTTAACCGAGAGTTAGCAAAATTGTAACTAATATAATGTCTCTTGTGTCAAATGTCTTTTTTGTGTGTGAATTGTTGAATGTCTCGTTGTTGGATTAGGATTTGGTTACTTGATTAGAGAGAGAAGGCAAAGAGAGAGACACAAGATGAACAATTTTGCATGGTTAGAGCTCATTAATTTGTTGGTTTCCTCCAAATTTTCTAGGAAAATTTTCTTGTGATGAAACAAGTTTTTTTCGATGTAATTATTGGGTGCAATACTATAATACAAAGAACTAGGGTAGAAAATATGATATGTTTTCCTTCGGTCACAATTCTCCATTTATTTTTTACCAATATTTATTGATCCAAAGAGGCCCTCTACTAAACTAATATGTGAGGCAGGACTATCGGTGCCACCGTTTCTTCGAGGGTGAGTCTGCCAGGTAGAGTCGGAACACACGGCGGATGCCAAGATGCTCAACGGTAGTGAACCAAGTGAGGCCTCCTTTGCTTCCTAGGGTGGGAAAATTAAAAGAATAGGGATTGTGAAGGATTGACTTGCCATGTCCATTGCAATACTATGGGCATAGGAACAAGCCTTAGGAATTTTTCATGAGATCTGAGCTTATGCGAATTTTTCTACGAAGATGCACTAGAAATTTCCTATGAGAAAAGTTTCTACAAGGAAAAAATTCCATGGGATCTAAATCCTACTAACTTCCTTTGAAAACCGTGTAAATCAAAGGAGGCCTGAGTGCTTTGCCCGTTCAAACATGCCTGCTGTCATGCATTGCTGTTTCCGCTGCATTCGAAAGGGTCAAACAGTTGTCGTGTTAAGGAAGAACATGTCGGTGGGGCCTCCAAACGATTCCATGGCAGTTGGCCAAATGCACCGCGGCAGCAAGGAGACAGAGTACGCGGCCCAGCAGAAACGGGGCAGAGTACTCCACTGGAGTGGACTGGAGCGAAGAACATGCACCGGACAAGACGAAATTGGCCGACACCTGTCAAGAGTGCACTGGTTTTACTTGCACCACACGAGGGTGGGGCTGCCTTCCACTGCTCTGTGCAGCTGCAGTACCATCTTTGCTTTTTGGTCAGACAACTGATCCGGTCCTGCAGCATGAAGACAACAGACCTTTTCTTCTCCTCAGCTTTGGCCGTCAGAGTACCACCACCACCTCCCCCTTCTCCTCCCATGCAGCCCTGTCCAGTTTCTTTGGGGGCTTGTGCTACGCTTAGTTTTTTATCTGTTTTATCTTCAACATGGTTTGGTAGGCAGGAAGAAAGTGCAATCGTAATCTGAGACGAAAAAGTCCAGTAGTTACTTCCTCTATTTCTTCACCACATTGTTGCGCTTTTAGACTCTTTATATTTGGATTAAGAGCTATATACACTTCTAGTCCCACAACTTGCTTTAGATGTGCAAACTAGTCCCACAACTTGCAAACTGTGAAGCTATGGTCCCACAACTTGTATTGAGGTAACAAACTGGTCCTAATTCGTTAGGAAGGTGACAAGTGGCATCATGACTTTTGCAGAAAGACCCGCATATGTTTCTTCTCTGGCAAGTGTGACCTTTTTGATTCCTTTCATGTGGGGCCTATATGTCAGCATTGGACGGAATAAGTAAAATAATCTGCGACCGCCGGGACTCGAACTCACAAGCTCCATGGTGCTGCATCGTTTCGATAGCCACAACGGAGTAAGGTGCTTCGTGGCGTAATGAGGCACTAATATAATTATACTTTCGTCTGAGACACGTATAACGTGTCCAACATAGACGATAAACGATTCAAAGTCAGATTTTCTTTTACGTTAATTCAAAGAATCGAAGTCAGACTTGGAGACACGGCCATGCATGTACTGCCACCGGGAGTATTATTATACATCTGCCGGGGTGTGTATAACTTGTCTTTGTATTTTACGTATAAATATATACTATATAGCGTGCATGTACATAGTGTAGTATGATATTTTTTTTTACATAATAATATGTTTAAAATAGCTCCAAGTCATGGTGTATAGTATTGTAAATTGTATTTATACCATAGTATTCATAAAATAATATATTATATTATGTATGTTGCTTCGAGATATAATAAGCGTAGTACTATGAATAAAATAGCTCTGTAGTATATATATTAGATGTAAAATATTATAGTCGTTTTCTGCGTTAATAAAAATACTATAGTCTACGTTATACATTGTATAGAGGGATATGTACTCAGTATACGTATAATGTATAAAATATTATGGTGTGATATTATCGCGGGCAGACCCATAAAATAATTTGTAGTAGCTGATTACATCACACAGGCAGTTGCTCCATTGTGGCTATGCACTCGAGGCAGCACTAACAAGATCCTGAGTTCGAATCCCACCAGCAGCGCTTAATTTTAATTATTCGTCCCGCTGACATGTGGGCGCCACATGGAAGAAAACATCAACACTACCTTTGCTAGAGAAGTAACGTGTAGGGGTCTTTCTCCAAAATTTACAACGCCACGTGTCACCTCTGGAACGAATCGGGACTAATTTGTTCCCATAATACAAGTTTGTGTACCACTCCTTCACAATTTGCAAGTTATGGGACTAGTTTGCACATCTTAGACAAGTTGTGGGACTTGTAGTGCATATACCTCTTGGATTAAGTGTCTGCGAACTTTCTAGCTATTGTGCTTGGAACTGTATCGCAGATGTATCACGCCACTGGTTGAGTGTTTTAATGTGAGAATATTAACTCAGTACGGACTGAATTCATATTTCAGAGTGGATGAACCGATCCATAGTGAGTTGTTCTTTGTTTTTTTTGAAATGGGGTAAAGTCCCAGATTCTGCATCGATTGATGCACACGGCTTTTTATTACTCAAATCCGAGCGTTATCAATTCATTACAATCAGATAAAACATAAAGTGTAGACTCCAATCAGCCAACGAAATAACAGCAGCAAACTCAGACTATGCATCTCGTAATCGACTAAAGTGCTGCCATGAAGCCCGGGTGAAAAACTCCTGAGCGACCATCCGGTAACCATAAGATCTCGCTGGTCCACCGGCAGCAAAAGCGCCCAATGCTTGATCCAATGAACCGCCATAGAAATAACTTGCAACACATGCGTATTGCAAGATCGATTAAAGACCAAATTATTCCGACAGTTCCAGATTGACCAGCACAAAGATGAAACCCCAATTCGGATTCTAGATTTTGTCTTTTTATCAACACCATTCAACCAATTGCCAAACATATTTGCAGTGTTAGTAGGTGGTGTGATATTGTAAGTGGAAAAAACAACTCTCCAAACATGTTCAGCAAAAGGGAAGGAAATAAATAAATGTTCAATAGTCTCCTCTAAGTCACAAAAAGAACACATAGTATACCCTTGCCAATTTCTCCTAACTAAATTATCTTTAGTGAGCAAGACTTTATTATTAAGGAACCACATGAACTTTGATTTCAAGAGGGATCTTCAGCTTTCAAAGATATTTGTGTAGGTATCTAGTATGGTCATTCATTAAATTCTCATACATAGACTTAACCGTGAACACACCATTATTAGTTAATCTCCAAACAAAAGAATTACCATCTTCCGTTAAATTTAACTTCATCAGTGTTAGGAAAAAATGAGACCATGCATCCCACAAAGCTCCTATAATGTTTCTCCTAAAGCTCAAATTAACCAGAGGAACATTAGACATAACATCTTGAACCGAAGCTTTCTTCATTCTAACAATGTTATAAAGTGATGGATATTGGTTTTTAAGATGTGCGTCACCTATCCAAATATCTTCCCAAAACCTAATATCAGCTCCATTCCCAAGTTTAAAAGACCTTCTACTTAAGAAGTCTAACCCGCATCAATCCTTCCCAAAAAGGAGAATCCGTTGGGTTAGACTCGGTTGAAGCTAAAGTCGAGTTGAGGTATTTTTTTTTAAGTTCTTGCCACACCCCCTCTTCGTTTAACAATTTAAACAATCATTTGCTAAGAAGGCATTTAATTTTTTAGCTCAAGAACTTCAATACCCAAACCCCCTGACTCTTAGGCCGGCATATAATATTTCATTTAGTCAACCTATACTTCCGTTTGTTCTCATTGCTTTGCGAGAAAAAACGAGATTTATAGAAGTCTAATATCTTTCTAACTCCAATAGATATTTCAAGAAAAGACAACATAAACATAGGTAGACTCGTCAACACTGAATTGACTAGAACAAGACGATCCCCATAGGATAATAACTTGCCTTGCCAGCAACTCAACTTCCTTTCGAAGCGAGTCTCAACTGGATACCATTCAGCATTACGGAGATTTCTATGATGAAATGGAATCCCGAGATACTTAAAAGGTAATGAACCACACTCACAACCAAAAATGTATTTGTACTAGTCTTCATTAAGCTTTTCCAAAACAAAAAAATCTCACTCTTATGGAAATTAATTTTTAAATCCGTCAATTGCTCGAAAAGACGAATAAGTTTCATATTTACTGCTTTCGCAAAATCATGTTCCATGAACAAGATCGTGTCATCCGCATATTGCAGTATTGAAACTCCTCCCTCAACTAGCTGAGGAATCAAGCCTCCAACCTGCTCAACCTCCCTTGCCCTAGCAATAAGAATGACAAGCATGTCTGTAACTATATTAAAAAGAATGTGTGAAAGAGGATCTCTCTGGTATGAAATAATGATCTATATCATCATTAACCCTCACCCCAAAGCTTCCCCTTGTATGAATTGCAAGATCCACTTACACCAGAGTGGATCAAACCTTTCATACGAAGGACTTGCAACAAGAAAGTCCAATTTACCTTATCATATGCTTTTTCAAAATCTATCTTAAATAGAACCCCATCCATTTTCTTTCGTTTAAGTTTGTGGATAGTTTCATGGAGAATAACCACCCCCTCAAGGATGTGTCTCCCAGGCATAAACGCCGTCTGCGTTGGTCTAATAATCTTACTACCAATTGAAGAAATTATATTAGTTGCCACCTTGGTAAAAAAAATAAAACCGACATTCAGGAGACAAATAGGCCTATACTGCTCTACTTGCACGACATTCTCTTTCTTGGATAATAGAGTTATCACCCCAAAATATAATTTAAACAAGAGCAAATCTCCTTGTTTAAATTGTGTAAATATGGCCATGAGATCATCTTTGATCACTTCCCAAAATGTTCTTTGTGGGCATTCTATCCTAAAATAGTCTAAGCATTTGTTCCCTTTGCAAGAAATAGCAAAAGTGATTCATCGTGAAACAATGGATATGTATATTCGTTCAGCTCTTGGAGCCACTAACCGATGATGTGTTAGTAATAGCACAATTATTAAGGTTCTGCCAAAAATAAATATATACAGTTGACTGGATTTTTCTTCTGCTCAGCTGCAATATTTGATACGATCTGTCTTGATGTGAATCGCCAATGATTTAGAATTATTGGTGTGACCTCATGTTTGGTACAGTTGTGTATTTTCTCTAGTGATTTATTTTTGATAAAGAGATTTTATTACTTAAGAGTTTAAGCATATTAGTCGATTACAATTTGGGTAGTTCGAATTTGCTGTTTTTCTTGGAGCTTCAGCTATGTCTCTATTTGATATAGAGCTTCGTCTGTAATGCAATACGTTGCTATACTTTTCGCTGGATGATTAATAATAAATAAACAGATGTGTGCATCAATCGATGCACAAGCTGGGTTACCCATTTCAAAAAAAAAAACTTAAGAGTTTAAGCATTACCTAGCCTCTGTATAACTAAGAATTTTCTCTAGTGATTAGTGGTTCAGAACGTGAAATGTGAGCCAATTGGTTGTCTGCAGAAATTGATTTAATTGTACTTCATGGTAAACTAAGGGCTTAGTTCCGAGAAGCAAACTATTAGTCTGCTACTCTGCCATAAATATGCCAATAGTCAGCTTATCTTGTTTAATTGAAAAAACAAGCTCGGCAACTGATTGAGAAAATAGTGAAAAGCAGAAACGCATGATGTTGGAACTTGGAAATGTCCAACCTACAACAACTTTCAGGTAGTGGCAAAAAGGAGGCTCCATCGTGGGCTGCAGAGATATAGAGCCAATTCCAAGAGGTTAAATCATCACATGCTAACACCAAAGATACAATGGGAGACATCTTGTAGCAATGGTGCCAATCTAACTTGGCTACATAAGATTATGTGTAATATGAATTAAGTATTCTCCTTTAACGTCTTTCTAATTCCATGATTTATTTACGCCGAACTGACTTTGTTGACTGCAGCTTGGAGAGAAGCGTCCGCTCTGTTTCTTACTGGTCAATGTCATGTTTAGAACATCTAAATAAGAACTCAGTTGTGAAAGTTGATTATTGTAGTAAATTGTACACATATTCATATAAGCGCCCATTTTGGGCGATATTGTTATAAACCTTGCAGTGTTGATCCTTTCCGATTTTTCTCACTATTTTCCTGCATACTGCAACTGATCGCACACACTTGGAAAAGGATATATCAGAAGCAACGGTAATCGGCCCGGAGTGTGTACTCAATCAAAAAAGGAATATGTGTTCTTTTGATCTTAGATTGCATAGTTGTACAGAAAAAATCTGCAATTTTCTTACAAATTCTCTTCCCAGTAATAATTACAACAAAGTATGTGGATTTGCTATCCAATATTAGTAGCTTTTTGTTTCGCTTCTCCCATTCCTGTTGGTACTTAATGTTTAATATTTTACTGATACATATGTCAGAAAACTTCGTCTTTAATATTGGCTTGTTTTCTGAAGATACTCTGATATATATGTTGTCTTCCAGCATTGTGTATTTGTTCTTTCAAATCACATAGCGAAGTGAGGAGCATTTACTTTCCTTTGAATCTCATGGGCTAAAATTAGAGAAGTGGATAGATATGGCCTGCAAAGAGAATCATCTACAGACATATAGTACTTTTTTTCTCTGTTCAGTTAATGAACTATTCCACTATATACACATGTAATCCAAAGATGTATAGAGTGGCAGAGTTTGGTCAAAAATTAATTTACAGGCAGCGTTAAAAAATGTGTTTTGGTTCACAGTGACATAGCTGAAAACACATGTCCACCACGTCAACCTTTTAATAAATTAGCCTCATGATACCAATAAACTTACAGAAGGCATCTTTTATTTATTCATTGCTCCAAATGTCATGCAATAATCCCATGCTTAATTCTTTTCTTACGATTGCATGGACCTTAGCTATTGTCTTTTCTTGAAAATAAAGGAACATCCAATTGCTATTGGGTAGGAGTAAGCATCTCAGGAGGGTAGCAAAGAATGTTGGAGATGATATGAGCGAGAAAACGGTGACTAATTGGATAGTCCATCGTTTTTAAGCAGAACTGAGCTATGTGTTGTTTGATCATATCTTTTTCATTGTAACCCCCTTTAAATTTTCCCGTGTCTTTTCTTTTTCAAAATGGGGCAGCCCTGGCCTCTGCATCAAAATGATGCATATGGCCGTTTTATTAATTGATTAATACACTGCAAAACTTATTACATCTCAAGGACCGCATAAGGTTGAGACATGTATCAACCAGTGAAACAAAGGCACTAACATGGAGAGCTTATGCCATAACATGATAGTCTATAAGCTGCCAGCCATATAGGTTAAATAAGTCCTGTGCAACCGTTTCCAAATAGACGCACCCAGAAGCTATGTCTTGGCAGCGGTCCACCGGCTTTAGAAAGGACCACGAACGAACTCAATGTGTGGCCAACGGGATAACCTGCAAGAAAGAAGAAATTTCCGCTTTGTTAAAAATAATGCCATTACTCACACGCCAAATGGCCCATAATAAAGCACAAACTCCAATTCTTATTTGAGATTTTTGTTGCTTTGCACCTCTATTTAACAAATTCTCAAACAAATTTGTAATACTGGTCGGAAGAGTGATATTAAAAGCCATATATACAATACGCCAAATTGTTTTAGCCAAAGGGCAAGATATGAATAAGTGTTGGACCGTTTCATCTCTCTCACAGAAGTAACATTTTTTTTACTCCGTGGACAATTTCTTTTAGAAAGGTTAACCTTTGTTAACAGAACTTTCCGAAAACAGAACTATTCCATACCATACTATACATATGTGATTCCGAACGAGCCCATATCAGGACATGATGCAACACAGATTATGAATTTCATTCCATCTTGAGCCAGACTCTATTGGAATTATGCTAGGTGAGCTCATGATGCTGAAGCTTCCTTGAGTAACTAACATTCATGACCTGACGACTTTTGCTCCTACTTTTGCTCATTTTTTTTAGGAACCACGCCTCTCGATACGTGCGCGTCGCTCCCAGGGGGGCGGCACGTGCGAAACCCTAGCCGCCGCCCCTACACCCCCTCCTTCCCTTCCACCCGCCGCCGCGGGAGGAAGCCACCGGGGGCACAACCCTCCGCGTGGTGGACGGCGGCCGGCGGGTCCTCGCCTCCTCAGCACAAACGCGGCGGGAGGTCTCCGGCCAGATGCGTGGGTCGGCCCTGGACGGCTGCCGTGGACGGCGGAGCACGGACGCCGGGGCGGCGGCCCTGGTTCTTCTGGCGGTGGCTAGTGGCTGGGTCTGCGTGGGCAGCCGGCGCTGGCTGGGGTGGCTCTAGGTGGCGCCGCCGGTGGGATCTGGGGTGGCTCGGCCATGGTGCGGCGGCTGCGGAGACCTCGACGCTCGGCGTTTTGGTGGCGGTGGCGCCATCGGCTTGGCTCCCGGGCGGCGCAGCCTCCTCTGTCTTTGGCGGCGGGAGGCGGTGGTGCTAGGGACCGTTGGCGGCAGGGCTCCCGATGACGGCGAATGCGGAATCCAGGAGATCTTTCCCCTCCCGCAAACGTCCCTGCTGGGAGTCGTTTCGCAGCGTCGGGGCTGTGAGACATCAGAATAAAGGAGGTGGTCCTTGGGTTTTCCATCGCGCGAAGATGAAGATCCTGATGTAGGTTCTCTTTTATCACGTCGGGGTGTCGACCCGAAAGGCTCCACCGGCGAACTCTCATGGGTGACGCCTGGAGATTGCTGGATCGGTGGAATTCGGTCACAATGCTGAGTCATCGAAGGTGAGATTGGAGGACTAGCAACGGTGTTCGGAGTCTTTGCATCGATGGGGAACTGGCTTGGAGTTACAAGATTCGTGGCAGCCGTAAGAGGGGGCGACAGCATGCGTGAAGTCCAAAGTCCTACCTTTCAGGGTGAAAGCCCAAGGTCTGGCCTTAATTGGTTGTGCCTGGCACTGGTCTTCTTGGAGCCGTTGTTTTGAGAGCGAGGATTATCTTGAGGGTGAAAACCCAAGGTCTGGCCTTAATTGGTTGTGCCTGGCCCCGTTTTTCTTAGAGACGTTGTTTTCGAAGAGATGGACATCAGTTGTTGTTTATGTGGTGGTTGTGTGGATACCGCGAGGACTGTAACTCTGGAGCGGGACTTTTTTTTTATTTCTTCTTTTTACTGTCTTTCGGCTGTGTGCATCCGTAATGACTATGGTTATTGCGTTGTTGCAGAGGCCGGGTGTAATTTGTATCTCCGTGATACAAATATACTTCACTTTATCAAAAAAAAATTTGTTGTAGAGATTGTATGTAATAAGGAGGCACATGTGTTGTTGTCGCCTGCTAAATTCATCAGATCAACTGCATATGCATATAAGAAGCAGCTGAGTGAACTATTGTACTTATTAATAAATCGGTACATCATTTCCATGCTCCTCTTGCTAAGACATCGTTATTCACCGATGCGTCTCGCATTAAGCACCCAACCTGGCTGTAGATAGCCCGAACGACCGCTATCATCCGAGCACAGCTGTATCCATAAGTCCTCGTTGCTCCGCAGAAAGAAGGAAGTAGCACGTGTGGATGTAAGAAACCGTCATGTTTATAACCTGCAAAAAATGAACGTCCTTTTTTTTTGTCAAACACAATACTATTACGACAATTCCATACAACCCAAAGAACAGCGGCGACGCCTATTCATATACGCGCCTTTGTCTTTTGTTCAGTTTCATTAAGTCAAGATCCAAACATATTAGCAATAGAAATAGGAGGATAAATACTAAAAGTGAAGTGAATAAGGCGCCAGATATGACGAACAAACGGACAAGATATAAAATGATGATGAACGGTTTCATCAGCATCACAAAAAACACACTTCTTACATCCTATCCAACTGCGTTTACTTAAATTATCTTTAGTGAGTATAACTTTACAATTAAGAAACCACATATTTGTTTTTTATTTTTAAAGGTACCTTCAGTTTCTACAAATATTTTCGTAGATACGGTGTTGAACCATGCATTAAATCCGTATACATGGATTTAACAATGAAGATGCCATTCGCAGATAGCCTCCACCGAAACAAATCTTTCTCGTCAGACAGCTGCACATTTATTAGGCGTTCTACTAAATGTAACCAAGGAGCATATCTTGCTCCTGAGATGGTTCTCCGGAACGGAATATGTAATGGGACGTTGGATAACACGCATGTGACCGTCACGCCTGTGCGTCTAACCACATTATAAAGGGAGGGATACTGCTGAGATAACGGCTCATCTCCTAGCCATATATCCTCCCGAAACCGCACATGTTGCCGTCCCTCAATTCGAATGAGCCACGAGCAAAGAATTGTCTTTTAATTTTTATTATACCTTTTCAAAAAGGAGAGTCTGCCGGTTTAGCTTCTATCTGAGATAACGGTTTATCCCCGATATATTTGTTTGACAACAGTTCCTGCCAAACTCCTTCATTCAACAACTTATGAAGCCACTTGCTTAACAAACAAGTATTCTTAATATCTAGCGCCTCAATACCCAATCCTCCCTGATCTTTTGGGCGATAGACTATATTCCATCTGGTTAACCGATATTTACATCTCTTACTATCACTTTGCCAAAAGAACTAAGACCGGTAGAAATTTAACCTTTTCCTAACCCCGATAGGTGTCTCGAAAAAGGACAGAAGGAACATAGGTAGTCTTGTCAGAACCGAGTTTATCAAAATGAGACGGTCCCCATATGACAACAACTTTCCACCCATGAACTCATTTTTTTTCTCAAAACGATCATTCACTGTTTTCCATTCCTTATTCAACAACTTTCTATAATCAATGGGAATGCCTAGATACTTAAAAGGTAATTGACCGATATCACAACCGAAAATGTGACGGTATTCCTCCCGAGAATTCAAAGTATCACCAAAACAATAAATCTCACTCTTATGAAGATTGATCTTTAATCCCGACAATTCTTCGAATATTGCTAGGATAAGTTTCATATTAATAGGCTTGTCAATATCATGCTCTAAAAATAGTATGGTATCATCAGCATATTGTAAAATTGACATCCCACCTTCGACTAGATGTGGTATCAATCCACCGACTTGACCATCCTCTTTTGCACGAGCAATTAGGATGGCCAACATGTCAGCTACCAAATTAAACAAAATAGGAGACATAGGATCTCCTTGTCTTAACCCTTCGAGTGTTTGAAAATAGCGACCGATGTCATCATTAACTTTTATTCGAACACTCCGACCCTGAACAAAACGAGCTACCCATTCACCCACGAAGGCGAGAATCCTTTCATCTTTAAGACTTGTTGCAAAAAATACCAATTCACCTTGTCATATGCTTTTTCAAAATCGATTTTGAAAAGCACCTCATTCATTTTCTTCCTCTTCAGTTCATGAATTGTTTCATGTAAAATGACCACCCCCTAAAATATTTCTGCCCGGTAGAAAAGCAGATTGAGTTGGTCTAATTACTCGGCTAGCAATGGATGTAACTCTATTAGTATCCACTTTTGTAAACACCTTAAAACTCACGTTTAAAAGACATATGGGTATGTATTGCTCAATACGACATGTATCTTCTTTTTTGGGCAGCATTGTAATCACCCCAAAATTGAGCTTGTAAAGGATCGGTTGGTGATATACATATTTTGTACCCTGAACCGTGAATTTGAATTATGCACTCTTAGTAATTAACAAGTGGTCTATACTGGGAAGAACGTAATAGCGATGTCTCCTATCCGTCAATGGGCTCCTCACTGCCAAAGCGCGAGGTTAGCAGCGCGGCGCGCGTTTTCACCTAGTCCCATGAAATCGGCGCGTGACAGGACATTTTCCTCCGAAACATTGTACTCCATCCGTCTCAAATTAATTGTCGCAAAGTTTGACAAAAGTGGATGTGTCTAGACATAATTTAGTGTTAGATACATCCATTTTTGTCAAACTTTATGACAATTAATTTGAGACAGAGGGAGTACATCAATCCTTCGTTCCGAACGAATGGAAGGTAAGAATTCCTTAGGACCAGGTTTCCTATAAAATTCCTGCAAAAATCCTATGAACCGAACAGGGCCTTAGCATTAAGGACCTCTTTAATTCATAGGAATGACACAGGAATTTTGTAGGATTAGATCCTATAGGAATTTTTCCTATATTACTTGTTTGATTCAAAGGATCATATCCTATAGGAAATATTCCCATAGGAATCTTGTAGTACAAATCCTATAGGAAAAGAACATGAGGTCCAACCTTATGGAAAAATTTCTTCACACAATCAAAGGAAAATGCTCTTCTCATAGGAATCATTTGGCCATACCATACCAATCCTACAAGTTTCCTATTCCTACACTTTTCCTATCCTATGAATCAAAGAAGCCCTAATAGTGTTACGGGCTCACTAGTCCGAATCTAGCGAGAATTTGCTGGTATGCTTCACATTGAAGGACATTTTTATCTATACTGTGTGATCTGCAGATTGCTCACAAAAAACTGTACTCAGAAGATGAACTGCAGAAATGTGATCAAGAGCAGTACTGAAGCAGTCAAGCTAGGCTGCAAGATCGCCACTGTCCGTATTTAGATACTACCTTTCTCCGCGCACAGATGCAAGCTATTTGACCGTCATACCACCATGCAGACTAATAACCGGGCTGAAGAGCAGCATATCATAGTCAAAAAATACGATCACAAGTATTGCTGGCATTGCCCAAGTCTCGCTGCAGTATCGTGCAGAGAATATTACCTGATCGAAGGGTACTTAGATAACTGTATGGCTATTAGAGATAGAATTGTAATTGGACTTGGTTGCAATATAAAACCAAGTCCTGGTAGGTGTCGTGACTTGTATCCTAGCAAGGATCGGACTTGGTAGGTGTCGTGACTTGTATCCTAGCTAGGATCGGACTTGTATCCTAGGATCGGACTTGTATCCTGGCTAGGTGCCGCACCATTGTAATATAAATAGAACCAACGAGGACTCAGGCTGTACCGAGTCTAAGCCTCTCAATCGATACTTTTTACATGGTATCACGAGCCGCCTCTTCCACATCCGAGATCGGTCGATATATCGAGAAAAACTACCCGCCCACAACCTTCGCCATGGCATCGTCGAGCAATGCTCCGCTCTCCCTTGGCTCCCCGTCGTCGGAAAAGCTGACCCGGGACAACTATCCGTTGTGGCGCGCCCAGATTCTCCCACGGCTTCGCGGTGCCCAACTCGTCGGACTGCTCGATGGCTCCGATGCTGCGCCTCCTAGATGGATGTACGTGCAGCGCCCCGACAAGACGCCGGCAGGAACGGCGCCGAATCCCGAGTACGCTGCCTGGCTCGCTCGCGATCAGGTCGTCCTCGACTACCTCCTCAACTCCCTCTCCAAGGAAATTTTGACTCATGTCCTTCGGATGGAGCACGCCGCTGAAGTTTGGCAGGCGGTGGAGGCCATGTTCGCCTCACATAGTCGATCTAAGATCACGAATCTGCGGATCGCATTGGCGAACACCAAGAAGAACGACAAATCCATGCCAGATTTTTTCGCACAGATGCAAGGACTGTCTGATGAGCTAGCTGCTGCTGGTCGTCCGCTTGATGATGATGAACTCATCTCTTTCATACTCGCGGGTCTCGGCAATGATTATGATGCTCCCGTTGCTGCTTTTGGTATGCTTGGTGCGCAACTCACTGTCAGCGAGCTCTACTCCCAGCTACTAGCCTATGATCAGCGCCAAGAGATGATCAGCGCGTCCCGCAACACAGGCTTTGAGTCGTCGGCCAATGCGGCGATGCGCGGACGTGGTGGTGGCTACCGCTCGCGTAACTCCGGTGGTGGCCGTGGAGCCTTCCGTGGACCAGCTAGAGATGACCGTGGACCTGCTAGAGACGACCGCCAGCCCCGCAATGGAAACAGGGGTGGTGGGCGTTCCACACCTGCTGGTGGAGGGCGCGGACGTGGCCGTGGCCGCCGGCGCACGACACCTTGGGTCGACGTCACTTGCCAAATTTGTAACAGAGAAGGCCATGCAGCCAAAAACTGTTGGTATAGGTTTGAAGAAGATGATGATGATACCTATGCCGATAAGGAGGTGAATGCCGCCTCCTATGGCGTCGACACAAATTGGTACTCCGACACTGGCGCTACACATCACATCACGGGGGAGCTAAATAATCTCACACTCCGTAACAAATACAAGGGCTACGACAAGGTCAACGCAGCCAATGGGCAAGGTATGGAAATATGCCATGTTGGTCATTCAATAGTTCGTAACCCCGTTCAAAATTTTCATCTACGCGACGTTTTACATGTTCCCAATGCTTCGAAAAATTTGCTTTCTGTTCATCGTTTCACCCTTGACAACAATGTCTTTCTAGAATTTCACCCCTCCTTCTTTTTGATTAAGGATCAGGTCACGAGGAGAATAATTCATAGAGGGAAGTGTGTTGGTGGTCTTTATCCGCTTATTTCGTCATTGGTGTCTTCTTCAACTTTTCCGAAGCATGCGTTCATTGCCACGAAGCCTTCTCAAGCCAAGTGGCATAGTCGTCTAGGTCATCCGTCTTTTGCTATTGTTAGGAAAATTCTTAGTAAAAATAAACTTCCTTTTGTTAAGGATTCGAGCATAGAGTCTATTTGTGATCCGTGTCAGCAAGCAAAGAGTCATCAATTGCCTTATCCGGTATCCACTAGTGTGTCCACTATGCCTCTTCAGTTAATTTTTTCGGATGTATGGGGTCCTGCTCCTACTTCCGTTGGACGTCACAATTATTATGTAAGCTTTATTGATGACTATAGCAAGTTTACTTGGATCTATCTTCTCAAAAATAAATCCGATGTTTTCAATGCGTTTGTCACCTTTCAAAAACTTGTGGAACGTAAGTTTGACCGCAAAATTCTTACGGTTCAGTCTGACTGGGGTGGCGAGTATGTTCGTCTAAATTCTTTTTTTCAAACACAAGGAATTTCCCATCATGTATCTTGTCCACATGCTCACCAACAAAATGGCTCTGCCGAAAGAAAACACCGCCATATAGTTGATGTTGGATTAGCACTTCTTGCTCATGCTTCTATGCCGCTCAAATTTTGGGATGAAGCTTTTCTCACTGCCACCTATTTAATCAACATGCTTCCGAGTAGAGTTATCAATAATGACACTCCTGTTCGACGTCTTTTGCACACTAAACCAAATTATTCATCTCTTCGTGTCTTTGGGTGCGCTTGCTGGCCCAATCTTCGTCCATATAATAAGCGCAAATTGGCGTTTCGTTCCAAGCGTTGTGTCTTTTTAGGCTATAGCCCCCTACACAAGGGAGTTAAATGTCTTGATGTCTCCACTGGACGAGTATATATCTCTCGTGACGTTGTCTTTGACGAGAGTGTTTTTCCTTTTGAGTCGCTACATCCTAATGCCGGTGCGCGTCTCCGACAAGAAATTCTCTTGCTTGATTCTTCTCTTCAAAATTTTGAACGTGGGGACGAATTTTTTGATGATTCATCATTGGCTAATCCTACTAATTGTGTTGCTAGATCTGTGCATGATGTTGTACAGGAAACAGAAAATACTACGGTGCAAATTGGTGAAGAATCGACACCCAACCGTGCACCTAACAATACACATGAAATGCTGGCAGAAGAGGACAATCTGGGCACCAACATCCAAGCAGATCCGGCCGATGCAGTGCCAGCTTCTCCTGCCGCCTCAGTCTCGGGATTCCCCGTCCAGGAATTTTCGCGAGCGTCTTCATCTGATGCAGCCAGCCCTGCTGCCGTGCATGTGGATGGCGGGGCCCCTTTATCCCCATCCTCCGGATCGTCTGCGGGAACCGACGACCACACGAGCTACACAGGCGCAGCCACACCTCAAGCAGGATCCCATACGGCAAGTGAAATCAGCCAACAGGGTGACAACGACAATGACAGCCCTTCTGCCCATGTGCATGCACAAGCTAGTGGATCCTCTGTTCCAAGTGCTCCTGCAGCTCAGTCTGTGCCAGTTTTGCAACGACCGGTTACACGTCGCTCACATGGAATTGTTAAACCGAAAAAATATACAGATGGCACTGTTAGATGGTGCTTGTCCTGCTCATCAGAAGAACCAGCAAATTTGAAGGACGCACTAACAGATCCACAATGGAAACAAGCAATGGACGATGAGTACAATGCTCTTATAAAAAATCATACATGGCACTTAGTTCCTCAGAAACATGGTTCAAATATCATAGATTGTCGATGGGTTTACAAAGTCAAAAAAAGGGCTGATGGTTCGGTTGACAGGTATAAAGCAAGGTTGGTTGCTAAAGGCTTTAAACAACGTTATGGCATAGATTATGAGGATACTTTTAGTCCCGTTGTCAAAATTGCCACTGTTCGGCTTGTTTTGGGTGTTGCTGTGTCTCGGGGATGGAGCCTGCGTCAATTGGATGTAAAGAATGCGTTTTTACATGGTGTTCTGGAAGAGGAGGTCTACATGAGACAACCACCGGGATATGAAGATAGTAGACTGCCGAAGTATGTGTGCAAGCTTGACAAGGCGATATATGGTTTAAAACAAGCACCTCGAGCGTGGTATTCTCGTCTCAGTTCTCAGTTGACGAGCTATGGATTTGTTGCTTCAAAGTCTGATACTTCCCTGTTCATTTATCACAAGTCAGATGTCACTATATATATGCTCATTTATGTTGATGATATTATAGTTGTCAGCTCATCGCAACTTGCAACCGATGCCCTGTTGAAGGATTTGAGTAAGGAGTTTGCTCTGAAGGATCTTGGTGATCTTCACTATTTTCTTGGAATTGAGGTTCATAAGGTACGAGATGGTTTGCTTCTAACTCAAGCGAAATATGCTCAAGATATTCTTGACCGAGTAGGTATGAGGAACTGCAAAAGTTCGTCTACTCCATTATCTTCTTCTGAAAAAATTACAGCACATGAAGGTGAACCATTGGGACAAGAGGATAGTACAAAATACAGAAGCATGGTAGGTGCTTTACAATATCTCACTCTCACGAGGCCTGATATTTCTTATGCGGTAAATAAAGTCTGTCAGTATTTGCATGCTCCCACTACCGTGCATTGGACTGCTGTTAAGCGTATTATGAGGTACATCAAGCATACATCCAGTATTGGTTTAACATTTGTCAAGTCAAATTCGGTCTTGGTAAGTGCCTTTTCAGATGCTGATTGGGCAGGATGTGTGGATGACCGTCGATCAACAGGAGGATTTGCTATTTTCTTTGGTCCAAATCTTATTTCCTGGAGTGCAAAGAAGCAGGCTACGGTTTCTAGGTCCAGTACCGAAGCCGAGTATAAATCTCTTGCCAACGCTACAGCTGAAGTTATCTGGGTACAATCATTACTTGGAGAACTTGGAGTTAAATTGACTCAACCACCATGTCTATGGTGCGATAATTTGGGAGCTACATATCTGTCAGCCAATCCAGTGTTTCATGCTCGTGCTAAACACATTGAGATAGATTTTCATTTTGTGAGAGAAAGAGTATTAAACAAACAGTTGGAAATTCGGTTTGTTCCCTCAAAGGATCAAGTAGCTGATGGATTTACGAAGCCACTACCAGTCCGCATGTTCGAAGAATTCAAACATAATCTCAACTTGGCTAAGTTGTGATTAAGGGGGGGTATTAGAGATAGAATTGTAATTGGACTTGGTTGCAATATAAAACCAAGTCCTGGTAGGTGTCGTGACTTGTATCCTAGCAAGGATCGGACTTGGTAGGTGTCGTGACTTGTATCCTAGCTAGGATCGGACTTGTATCCTAGGATCGGACTTGTATCCTGGCTAGGTGCCGCACCATTGTAATATAAATAGAACCAACGAGGACTCAGGCTGTACCGAGTCTAAGCCTCTCAATCGATACTTTTTACAACATTGCTTAGGCAGTCTAATACATTTAGTTAATAATCACTCTTGTGCTGAGTGAAGGGCGCATAACACAACGATCCAAGTGAACCCAGAGGTGAAAGGATGTGAGCTGACTTCAAGCCGAATACGTGCTGATACGCCTGGACTCCGGAGTCACCAACCTGATTCACAGTAATGATAGAATTTTCAGCCACGAAATTTGATGTGGAGATCAAACAATTACTGATCTGTAACCTTTTAAGTTATAAAGTTCCCATTATCGAAAGAAGAAATCTGTAACCAGAACTCTACTCAGGTGCATGGTATTAAATTTTTTGAAAGAGACATGAGTAGACACTCTTGCAGTAAAATGTTTTTCCTTAACTGAAAGAACTTTCTGACAGCGTGCACACATTCAGATGAACTGAAAAAATGCTCAGAATTATCAGAAGGGTAGTATTCATGGGATTATTCCTTGAAAGCTTGAACTGAAAGCTCATGTAGTTGTAGAAGCACAATGCCACAGTGGCTAATTTGCACACACCCATAACATCGCTTCTATAATTATTCAGGGAATTAGTGTGCAAACAAGAAGAACGATTAGTAAAAAATTAAACTGAGCTGTAACCAGAACATTAAGCTCATGTGTAAGTTGATTGGAACTGACACCGGACAAATACTCAAATGTCCACATGAAAATAATTTATTTTAACAGCTTTTTGAAAGATTGTAATAATTCAGAAGTACTGAGACCTACCGACTATTATCACAAGAAAACTGAACTAGATCGCCTATATGCTAAATTGAAAGTCCACGAAATAAATAAGTTAACAAAAATGTCACCATCGATTGATTTTGCAGAGTGAAGATAATTTAGTTAACCAGTAATGACACAATGAAGAATATATATTAATCATATGCATATTTGACACAGGTAATATCTTTTTTAGAATCTCCTGGATCTTCTAAATGACCAAATTCTACAAATCGCAGGGACACAGTTGTACGGCTGTTAACTGTTCAGCTGTGTGGGAACGTGGAACTCAATGTGAGTAATAAATACTACTCAAACGGTCAAACCTAAACCACTATCACGGAGAGAAATATCTAAGAAAGCAAACACATTAAGGTACAAACTAAATAGCATAAGATTCAGAAACAGTAGCTAAAGGTAAAGTGGCAAACTTGCAACAAGCCTAAGCCCACACTAAATTTCCAGCATAACAATCACCCTGCATTTTAGAATTCCGAATAAATATGCAATAAGGAGATCGGAGTATGCGATCTAAAACCCAATTGACAAAATTGTAATGTCAAAACAAACATTACAACCCCATAAGCAAGATAGTTATCGGGATAAACATCACGTTGGCACTGATGACAGAACTGTTTATCATGTACTCCCTACGTTCCTTAATTGTTGTCGTGGTTTTAATTCAAATTTGAAATAAAACCACAACAAGAATTATGGAAAGGAGGAAGTACTAAACAAAACCAGTCCTTCAAGTGACTATAATGCATGACATGAAACTTCATCCAAATTGTTTATCAACAATTCAGTCGTTAAAAACAGGAAAGCCTTGGATGCAAGTACAACAGCACAACATATCATGAGCATCTGTAGAAACTAGAGACTGTGAACCATGTGGCAAAAATCAGTGAAGTAACAATCATTATCTCTTGTACTGCCAGCATATATAATTGCTAAACAACAGGGAATTGTGACCGGAGGTTTAGCACTTTCAAATACACTTAGAATTTTGGAAGGATTGCGACCCACTCTTGTGGTATTGAGCACAATCGCTTGAGTATCATGCAAGAAGAACTCCCTATAACCACACAAATCCTAGAAAAATGGGTGCCCTTGTACTTGCAAGTTTTACAAGCCTATATCTTCGAAAGCTGATGCGCCTGGTAGTATTATTCACTCGGCATACACCTAAATCCAGTATTTGACTTATGTTGTTATGCACATGCAACATTTTTTTTCCAGGCAGGAACAACGCATGAAAAGAAATGATATGGGTAGCATAAGAGCAAGTAACATTGCTGAAGAAAAAAGGAGAGGAAGGTGGTACTGACTTCAGTACTCCGGCGCAAGGAACGCGGGTGGCCATGGCAGAAAGTAGGCGAAGATGGGGTGGCCGTAATCCATGCCACTTTCCGTCGACAAGCGCTCAATGTTGCCCGTATCCAGATGGAACGAGAAGCGCCCGTGCCCCATGGTTTTGATGAAAACCTTCCCTGAGCGACCGGCGTCCATGTCGCTGGGCCAGACGCTGAGGGTCCTGAACACGGGGTCGCTGGGCAGGCCAGGAATCAAGTCGCAGAGCACGCGCAAGTCGACGAGTTTCCTCTCCAGAAGCCAACCTTTGTCGCTCCACTTGGCCTCCCCGCGCACCCAGAGCTGCAGCTGATTCGACCCGTCGGTCACCATGCAAAGGCGCCCATCTTCCGGCGTCTCCCCGATACGGTACTTGTCGAAGCTGTACCCCACCTCGGCCGGCACTGGCAGGTAGGAGAACTTCAGCATGACAGGGTCCAGTGAGAGAATCCGGTCGGTGGAGTTGCAAATGTGCCAGTAGATCTTCCCAGCGGCGTGCACGCAGCGGCCCTCAAACCACAGGGGGTCGAAATTGACCAGGATCTCCTCGTCCCGAGGGAGCGCGCGCCAGCGGCAGTCGCCGTTGTCGACGGATGCGACCCAGGCGCGCGGGTGGCCGCCGTCGATGGCGAAGCAGATGGCCTCGAAGCAGAGCTTGCTGGGGTGCGCGCGGGAGAGAAGCGCGGAGCCGACGTAGTACCTGGCCTTGCGCCAAAGGTGGTCATCGGGTACCGAGTCGCGTGGAGGCGGCGGGAGGGGCACGCGGCGGCGGGTGGCCGGGTCGAGGACGAGGAAAGGGGGGAGGATGTTCTTGGGGAGATTCACGTCCGGTTCCAGGAGCAGGAGGCCTTGGTGGGAGTCGTAGACCTGGAAATCCGAGGCGTCCGGGGCGAAGTCGAGGGAGAGACGCGGGACGGAGGCGTCGAGGGGAGCGAACTCGGCGTCGTACAGGATGTGGGTTCCATCGATTTCCTTGGTGGGGTGGAAGAAGTAGCCAAGGAGAGGGGGCGCGCGGTTGAAGCAACGGGAGGCCACGCGGCGCCAGCGGTGGCAGGCGAGGGCGGCACGGAGGAGGTCGGCCGCGGAGAGACGGCGCAGAATTTCGCCGAGGTCTTCCTCACCGAGGCTATCGACGGTCGCCGTCGCCTTTGGCTCCACCAGCGGTGTGGAAGGAGCCGAGGCGGCCGGGGGATGGTCGACATGGGTGGTCGCCGTAGACTTTGGCTTCACCGGCGGTGGGGGAGTAACCGAGGCGGAGGAAGGTGGGGTTTTGGTCTTGGCTTTGCCTCTGTTCTTCCGGGCCATTGTGGCAGGAAGAGGGTTCTGGAGACGGGAGAATGGAGATGGACAAGCACATGCTCTGTTATTACAGGCCCATTTGCCTGCTCCAGTGTAGTACAAAATTATCACTAAGGTGGCCAGACTTTCATGGAAAAGCTTATTTCTAAATGTTAGACTGGCTTCATCAAGGGGGGGAATATTATGGATGGTGTGATGTCTCTACATGAGATTCTTCATGAATCCAAGAGGAAAAAACAACAAGGAGTTATATTCAAAATAGACTTTAAGAAAGCCTATGACAAGGTGGATTGGGCTTCACTGTGTTTCACTCAAAGGGTTTAGTCCCCTGTGGAGAAGACTCATTGAGGATATTGTGAAAGATGGGACTCTGTGTGTTAAAATAAACAACACTAGAGGTAAAGATTTTGGTAGTCATAGTGGTGTGAGACGGGGGACCTTTTCTCTCCTTCCTTTTCAATCTGGATGCAGAAGGGCTGGCTAAGCTAATTCAGCAGGCTCAATCCAATGGACAAATCACTGGACTGGCTCCTCACCTTGTGGATAAAGGGGTTGTTATTTTCCAATATGCAGATGACACTCTGCTCATGGTGCAGGATGATGTGGATCAAGTCAGGCAATTGAAACTGATCCTTTATCTGTTTGAGGCTATATGAGGGCTGAAATTAACTTCCTTAAGAGTGAAATTTTCCTTGCGATGGAAGATTCTGAGAAGAGTGTGTTCTACTCAGATTTGTTGGATTATCAGTTGGGTCATTGGCCCATGAAGTATTTAGGTGTGCATGTTAATGGATCTAGGGTCCTCATCTCTGACCTTAAGCCTCTTGTGGAAAAACTAGGGAAAAAGCTTGATGGTTGGGTTGGGAATAACTCCCTCAGCAGCATCCCTATCTATCATATGTCAATGTACCTTCTCCCTGACACTTGTTTGCAAGAGATGACCAAGATTATAAGAAGATTTTTCTGGCAAGGAACTGACTCAAAGAAAAAGTATTATCTTGTGAGGTGGAAAATCATTAATAAGTCCAAACAAAAAGGAGGCCTGGGGATCAAGGACCTTAAACTGTTCAATATCAGCTTGTTATGTAAGTGGTGGTGGAGATTGGAAATGGAGGATGGTCTGTGGAAGCAGCTTGTTAAGAACAAGTATGGTATCAGTAAGGGGATCTGGAGAGTTAAAATGAGACAAAATGATTCCCCTGTTTGGAAGAGCCTTCTGAAAGTTAAGAAGTGGTATATTCAGGGGAGAAAAATGCTGGTCATGGGGGAAAATGAGACTGATTTCTGGCATGACCACTGGTGTGGGGGTGCACCCTTGTGTGACACCTTCCCTGACTTGTATGCAATTTGTAATGTGCAGGTGTGCTCTGTTAGGGAAATATGGGGGAGAGAAATTGGCATTTTGAGTTTAGGAGGTGGTTGTATGTTGAAGTTGCAACAGCAAGCTTCTGTTCTAAGGAGCTGGCTTATGATGGTTGCTCTGGGAGATGGCCCTGACAGACCTAAATGGAAATTCACCAAGTCTGGGAAATTTACTGTTAAGTCTATGTACAATAGGTTGTGCTCCTCTGCTGTGGACAGGTCGTTTGTGTAGCTGTGGAAAGCCAAAATTCCCCTCAAAATCAAAGTTTGGTTGTGGCTAATTTGGCATAATTCTATAGTCACGAAAGACAATATGAGGAAAAGGAAGTGGAAATGAGATTTTACTTGCAGCTTTTTCCCAGCCTTTGATTCTATTCACCATCTTTTTTTTCTCTTGCCCTGCTGTGGGGTATATGTGGGGGGTTGTGTGCTCCGTTCTTAACGTTTCTCATAGGCCGACTAATTTTACCCAATACTTTTCGGTGGATTGCAAAAACTGTTTCTACCTCTGCCAACGTGCATATTGTCTTGATTGCTTCCTTCTGCTGGGCAATCTGGAAGACTAGAAATAGAGCGTGTTTCGATAAGAAGTTCATTTCATCTCCTGTTGAGCTTATTTGTTACATGTGTTCCTTTCTTCGCTATTGGGAAGGTCTCCAAGCAGCAGGTGAGAAGGAGCAGGTTGAGAAGGAGCTAGGTTGATCCAGTAAGCTGCGGTTAGAGTGCATGATCGCAACCAAACTTGGAATCCTGGGCATGCTACAATTGATGATGAAGCAAATCAAGATGTCAACGTTGTTGGTTGAATTCCAGGGCTTCGCACCATGGCGCCCCTGTTTTGTGAACTGACTGATAAACCCCTCCCTCATTGGGTCCCTTTGCGTGCATCTCTTTGCGCTGGGAACTTTTGTATGGAAGTTTGATACTGCTGTGGTTTTCCTTTGGGGGAAAGACCTTGGGGTTCTCCTCGCTCTTGGGGGTGCTTGGCCTGTTTCCAAGTGCTCTTTCCTCTTAGCTACTTTCCCTTCCATCGTTTGTTTTTGTTTTGAACAAAAAAACTCTGTTCTGTTATTTCTAATAATGGAACCCGACTCCGTTGGGGTCGTTTGTAAAAAAAGACATGATCTGTTATGTCTAAGACTAGTCAAAATGGCGAGTATCATATATACTAGTATCATATATATGATACTAGTCTATGTTACTACTTCCACGATGCATAGTAACATACTAACACCATTGGCATTTGCCCCTTTTCCTCCAAGAGCAACTCATCCTGCAGCCACGCCATGACGTAACATCAGATCCAAATTGCTCCAACAGTTTGGACTCCACAACTCTTTTGCTGGTGTTAGCAACACATGCAACGAGAAGGAGCACCGACTGAAAGGCCATTATTCCTACTAACACCATTGGCATCTTCCCCACCACGACACTGACTGAGGAAACTCGAAAAAACCTAGAGAACCTAGGACAAAAACACAAACACGAACGAGAACCGAATATCCCCTTCCCCTCGCGATGCCAAGACGGTGATCCTACGGGAAGGGGAGCGGCAGACCGCTGGCGTGGATCGCTCGCTGGGTGTGGAACCGATGTTCGCCTCGTACGGTTCTCGTATTCCTTCCTTGGTCTATCGCATCTTGGTTCAGGCCTTTCGGTAAGAAAAGTCATAGACTCATCAATTAGAGAAACTCTAGCACATCCACGAAAACACTCATCGACCCGGATAATTCTGGCCGATATGCGGGATGAACTATTTTCGTGGCCCTAACAGACCCCTCATATCGAACCAGCCCGATATAAATTATAGCGGAATCCGGAAATACGCCGTCCCAAATGCTATATGTAGGGGATGGAGGCGCGTTTTGGGTACGGACCCAGAATCCATTATACCGCGCCCTCCCCGCTAGGTTAGAATCCTCCAGCGAGCAATTTCGCGACAATGATGTTGGGGATAACGGAGGAATATCTATGCCGGGTCCGCGTGGAGGTCGTAGTCAACCGCAAGCGCCGCCTCCGGCATGGATCTAGGGTTCAACCATCGGTGGAGGACCATGGTTACGAGTTGCCACCATTGCCATGCTGGGGACGAGAATGTAAGAGTCGCCCTGGGAGGCGCAGGACTATGGCGTTGATACATCTCAAACTTATCTATAATTTTTTATGCTACATTCTATTTTCTATCCAATGCCTCTATGTTTTCACATGTTTTCCTTCGTTTTCTGGATGTTTTCTGAACTAACCTATTGACAAGATGTCATAGTGCCAGTTCATGTTTTCTACTATTTTTTTATTTTAGAAAACTTCTTCTGGAAATATTCTCGGAATTGGACGAAACAAAATCCCAGGGTCCTATTTTTCTCGACATGTCAACGGAGTCCAAAGAAGAGATGGAGGAGGGCACCGAGGTGGCCACACCACCTGGTGGTGCGCCCCTGGCCGCGCCACCACATGGTGTGGGCCCCCAGGGCGCCCTACCGACATCGTTCTTTCGCCTATATATTCCTCCCGACGCGAAAACCCTAAATCATCCAGCATCCATCCACGAAAAGTTTCATAGCTCCACCGCCATCGAAGACAAGATTCGAGGGACAGAAATCTCTGTTCCGGCACCCTGCCAGGATGGGAAATTGCCCCCGGAGCCATCTCCATCGAATCCACCGCCATTTTCATCGCCGTTGCCGACTCCCATGATGAGGAGGGAGTAGTTCTCCCTCAAGGCTAAGGGCTCTACCGGTAGCTATGTGTTTCATCTCTCTCTCTCTCCCATGGTGTGATCTTTATATGATCATGAGCTTTGTAATCTAGTTGAATAAGTAGATGTTACTCTTCATCTGTTATGCTACTCAAGTGGTTTTGTTAATGTGATCTCCGAAGTCACCTTTGTCCCACGGTGTAAAGGTGACAGTGTGTGTATCGTGTGTGGCTTATCATGATTTATGTATTTTGTGTTGGATAACCCTATGAAATTGTGGTGTTTGTTTGGAACCATCTAGGGCCCAAGGTGACAGTGTGGGGTTACCTAGTGGGGAATGCAACTCTAAGGCGTGCTTTTGTATCCCTACGAAATGATTGGTGTTTGTTATCCAACCGGAGAGTGGTTCGGAGTAGCATAGTGAAGAGAAGATATTTATGTATTCAATTATGCTATTATTTTTTAGAGTGTCCACTAGTGAAAGTATGATCCCTAGGCCTTGTTTCTAACCATTGAAACACCATTTACAACGATTTATGCTACATGTTTGTTTGCTGCCATTTTTACTTCAGATTGCTATTATCACTTATAATCATCTATATTACTTGTATTTCACCATCTCTTCACTGAACTAGTGCACCTATACAACTGAGAATTGTATTAGGTGTGTTGGGGACACAAGAGACTTCTTGTATCGTAATTGAAGAGTTGCTTGAGAGGGATATCTTTAACCTCTACCTCCATGAGTTCGATAAACCTTGGGTGATTGATACGTCCAAAGCGTATCTCATTTTTAGAACACTTTTCTCATTTTTCCTCTAAACTTGTGAGTTTTGGATACCACTAACACGGATTAACGTTGTTTTCAGCAGAATTACCTTGGTGTCTCGTTTTTGTGCAGAAAAATGAACTTTTGAGAAATTTCCGAGAAAATACCCCATTGAGGTTATATCACCAGAGGATCCCGGGAGCCAGAAGGACACCTGGAGGGGGCCAGGAGGGGCCCAGACCACCCCTGGGCGCCCCCTAGGCCGCGCCGCCGGGTGGTGTGGGGGCCACCTTCACCCCTCGGGCTCCCCTTTCGACTACATATGACTCGTAAACCTAAAACGCGAGGGGGTTTGTCATATTCCACAGAAACACAACAGAGCGCCGCCGCCACCTCAAAACTCAATTTGGGGATCAAAAGTTCATGTTCTGGCGCCCTGCCGGGACGGGGACTCGAAGGAGATCATCGCCATCGACACTGCCACTTCTTCTCCATCAACCATCCATGATTCCCCGTCCATGTATGCGTAAACACTGCTGTAGGATGAGAGGGATGGAAGGGATTGGGTGAGATCGATCATGTAATAATGTCAGACTGTTAGGGCATAATGCCTAGTATCTATTGTTAGTGTTTTCTACCGTTGTTGCAACTTGTTATGCCTAATGATTGTCACTAGGATCCGAGTGACATGATCTCAGATCTGAACATGTTATCGTTTCATGAGTATAATTATGTTTCTTGATCATATCTGCAAGTTTCTTACACATGTCATTGTACGGAACCCGAGGCCCCAAAGTGACAGAAATTGGGACAACCGTAGGGGGTGTTTTTTATGTGAGGATCACGTGTGTTCACGGAGTGTTAATGCTTTGCTCCGGTGCTTTATTAAAAGGAGCACCTTAATTACCAGTAGTTTCCCTTGAGGCCCCGCTGCAACGGGCTGGTAGGACAAAAGATGTTGTGCAAGTTTCTCATTGCGAGCACGTATGACTATATTGGAACACATGCCTATGGTTAGCCTAGAACTTGGATGTTTTATTAATATTATCTGCAATGCCCATGTTTAGATTATTAAATGACCTATCTTATTCATGCAACGCCCGTTCATCCATACCCTCTATGCCTACGATACTCCCATCCTGCTGTTTTCCGCGATAGCTACTATTCTTACTATTTTACTCGTGCTGTTATTTTATTACTACTGCGGCTATAAAACTGTTACCACTGATAAATTGTTGCGAGAAATTCTACTTTCAGGTGCAGCTGAATTGACAACTCGGTTGTTAAGGCTTATAAATATTCTTTGGCTCCCCTTGTGTCGAAACAATAAATTTGGGTTTTACTTCCCTCGAAGACTGTTGCGATCCCATATACTTGTGGGTCATCAAGACTATTTTCTGGCGCCGTTGTCGGGGATCATAGCTTCATTTATTTTCTCACTTGACCGTGATATTGTTTGCTGCTAGCCTTTCAACATGGGCAAGACTCGTGATGGAAAAGTTCCTATATTACCATCCACTACAAGGAGAGGAATAACTATGAACACCTCTGTTGCTCTTGATTCACCGTCTGTTATGAGTAAGCTGCTTACACCACCACATGCTACACGTACTGTTACTTCTACTAAGTCTGAAAATGCTTCTAATACTTTTGATGATACTTCTACTGTGCTTGATGATACTGGTTCTCTAGGTCCTTTCGTAGATGCTACAATTGCTAAATCCAAACAATTTGAAAGTGCTGAAATTCTAGTTGAAAATATTGGGACACCTGTTAATTCACCTGAGTCTATTGATGATCTTGATGAAACCTATATTGAACTTAATGATGACTTTATTAAGGAATCTCAAGCTACTACTAGTGCAAGTGCTCTTAATAGTCTTCTTGCAAGACATGTTATGAAATATAAATCTTCTCATGATGCTAAGTTTGCCACATCTCCCATACACATTAGAGACAAGGATTATGATTTCTCTATAGATAATCTTACATATATATTGTTGAGAAGGAACCTTTTTGTGGAAGTGAAAGTAAAAGTGCTATGGAACACATGAATGGGATTTCATCTTTGAGTAGTTTATTTTCTAATGATACTAAGATGCGTACTTAATTTCTAATGGAATTGAAATATGAAGCTAAAACTTGGTTTAAAAATATGACACCTGGATCTATTACTTGTCCTATGGATTTGGTTAATGCTTTCTTTCAGAAATAGTTTCCTGCTAGTGCCCAACATGCTGCTGTGCAAGATATCTTTAACTTTGAGCAAATTGAAGGAGAGAAATTGCCTACACCAGAGCCAACACCAATACCAACACCCAAGAAGAGAGGGATGATTGAATTAAATGATGAAGTGATGAAGGAAGCTAAGAAATCTCTTAAAGAGATGGGTATTAAATCTGAAAATGTGAAGAATTTAACTCCTACAGAAGAATTATGTAAGCCTATTCCTCATCCATCAAGTGTTGAGGTACACTCTCTCCAACACTTCGATAATACAGATATTCCCTATTCTAAACCACCTGATCAAAGCTTAGATGAATTTGATAATTATGTTGTTAAGCAAGATAACTTTAATATGAGGGTGCAAAACCATCTTATGGAAAACTCTAGAGCTATTGATAATTTGCATGGTATTATTGAGAGAACTTATAATGATATTAAATCGCTTGTTAAACATTTTCATATGGTTCAAACTCAAATTTATCAACTCAGTAAAGTGCAAAAAGATATGCTAGCTAATGCTTCTAGAGATAAACATGTTTGTGAAATAATTAGTAGAAATGGTGTTTCTACTCAGGACCCCTTGTATCCTGAAGAACATCCTAAAAGAGTTGAATATGATTTCAACAACCTAAAAGTAATAGTTCTCCTTCTAAGAAATAGAAGAAGTGACATAAAACTGTTGTAGAATCTCCTGAACCTTCTAAAGATCCTACTAGTATATCTATTTTTGATGCTGAAACTGAATGTGGTAATGATAAAAGTGATACTTCTGATAAAGAAGAAACTGTAGTTGAACCTGAAAAGCAAACTAAAACTGCTAAGTATACTAAGGAGGATTTCATTGCTAATAAACATGGTAATGAAAGAGAGCCTTGGGTACAAAAATCAATGCCTTTTCCTAATAATAAACACAAATCAAAGGAAGAAGAACATTATAACAAGTTTTGTGAGTGGATGAAACCTCTGTTTTTGCAAACCCCTTTGGCTGATGCTATTAAACTGCCTCCTTATTCTAAATATATGAAAGATATTGTCTCTAACAAAAGGAAAATTCCTAATGAGGAGATTTCCACTATGCTTGCTAATTACTCGTTCAATGGCAAGGTTCCAAAGAAGCTTGGAGATCCTGGTATTTCTACTATCCCTTGTTCTATTAAAAATAATTATGTTAGAACTGCTTTATGTGACTTGGGAGCTGGAGTTAGTGTTATGCCTTTTTCTCTCTATAAGAGGCTCTCTCTTGAAAAATTGATACACAGTGATATATCTTTGCAAATGGCTAATAAATCTACTACTATTCTTATTGGTATATGTGAGAATGTTCCTGTTCAAGTTGCTACTAGTTGTTTGATATTAACTGACTTTGTTGTGTTGGAAATGCCTGAAGATGATAATATGTCTATTATTCTTGGGAGACCTTTTCTTAACATTGCAGGGGCTGTTATTGATTGCAATCAAGGAAAAGTAACTTTTAATGTTAATGATAAATAGCATATTGTTTATTTTCTCAAGAAGATTGACATAATATATGGCCTAAATTCAATAAAAATATTGAGACCATCAAGATTGGAGAATTTTATTGTCCCATTACAAAGCCACCAAAAGAATATGAAATTATTATGATTGGGACTATGTCTATCAAGGTTGAGGTAACATAATTATTTAGTGATATGCAAAGTTTTGCTTCATATAAAAATTGTTCTGGTAACAAGACTTGATCACCCTTGTTAACAAAATGATTTTGAATGAAGAGGACAATGTTTTCACTATGTTTTCACCTTCCCATTTATGTCTTCACCATGTTTACTTATGTTATCACCTTACTAATTTAGCATAATCATGTTTTCCATCATCCATATTCATGTTTTTCTCATGTTTTCACCCTGATTACTATGGTTATGCATGTTTTCACCATCCATATGTTTGTTTTCACCACTTCCACCTTTGTTTTCTTTAGTTATTTTCCTTTTGGAGTTTCATAGAAACTTTGTAGTTCTTGTTTTGATTTTGTTTTACACCTTTTCACATTTGTTTTTCTGGATTTTTGTTAACAATTAAATTCTGGAAATACCTCAAAAATAAAGTTTCTCAAAAAATTCCAGAAAAATTATAATAACTTTTTACGTCAAAAATGAGGCAGAGAGCCACGTGGGAGACCCCAGGGGGACCCACAAGTCAGGCACACCATATGGGGGCGCGGCCTGCCCCTGGTGGCGCCAACACGTGGTGTGGGCCCCCTGGCCCCCCACTAACTCTCTCCCCTGCCAAAGATTCCTCTCTCACCCCACAAACTCAAAACATTTCCTAGAATCCGAGTTCTTGCTGTTCTTCCTCGATCTCTTTGCTCAGCCCACCATTTATGCTGAAATTTGGAGCATTTGCTCTCCGGTATGTGACTCCTCCGATTATCCAAGTAGAATTTTGTTTGGTGGAGTATTTCTCGAGTATTTTGGTGCTGTAGGTGACAACTTATGTGAGTTTTCATGCTTGATTTGAGTGAAAATAATATAGCTTTGATGCATGTTTATCTCTCCTACAAGTCTCTATGGTAATTTCCACCTTGTAGTTGCTTGAAATCAATTTTTGTGATGATTGTTGAAAAATTTCAGAAATGGACAGTCATAAATTTGGAGAAATATTTAGGAGTGATGCTCCTAGAAGAACAAGGCCCTCACGTTCATCCACCTAAGTGAGGCCATCTTATAACGAAGACCTTATTTGCACCGAACATCGATGATGCGAGAGGTGATGGAATTGCTAATCCTTCTAGCTTCCCATGTTATACATTTTTTAGAAGTGCAGGTCTAATGGATGACTTCTTGATGCTGATTGAAAGAGTTGGTTTAACCAACTACATGAAGGATGGAAGTATCCAGTATGCTACTCTCACAAAAACTTTTGTTGAGAGCTTTAAATTTCATAACTCGCATTATGGCCCCACTGTTGCTTTTGAGATATATGGTAGTTCTTTTTCTTTTCCCTTGGAGACTTTTTGTAACATTATAGGTATCAACGCTTCTAGGACATCGTGTAGGATTCACGAGAGACCTACTGATCTCATGGAACTCTATCGAGAAATCACCAATGATGATGGCCCCTCACCCCAACGCGGGAAGATAAGTAACATCCAACTTCCTGCCCTCAGATATTTCACTTATTATCTTGCTACTAGTATCCTTGGTAGGGAGAACACTAGCAACATTTCTAGATATCACCTTGCTTTTATTGATGCTGCACTTAACCGTAGCAAGAATTATAACCTTGGTTCTCTAATTGCTCGCCGTCTTGCTGCTAAGGGACCCATTTATGGTGGCATTATTGCTACACGTATAACAACCGCTCTAGGCTTTCCTGTTGCTCCTGATGATGAATTTATTGCTCCTTATAGACTTAACCTTTCTGCCATGAAGGCTCGTCATTTGATCACTTCTAACTCTACTGCTGATCATTTAGTATATAGTTTTATTTATTAACGGAGATGAGCGGGAAGTTATTTTGCTGCAGCCTATTTTTTTTAAGTTGACAGGGCACCATGGTCGCGCCCCAGGGAGAGATAGATGAGAAGCTGACCTTGATGGAGTTCCACAAGCAGTAGGCGAGGCAAGACATGCCTTCCGAGGACTACACCACGCAGTACACCGGGGCATCCTCGAGCACATATCAGGAGGATGGATCCTCCTCGGCGCACTACGGGGGCGCCACCTCATGGTCCCCTTGGGGATGATCTCCACTTAGGACAAAAGCCTAAGATTGGGGGGGGGGTGGGGTATACCGACATCACACTCATCTTTATATCATGTTCAGTCGGTTCTTTCTATATCCATGCTTTTGTTTCTTTTGTCTGTTTTCTTTTTCTTTCGCTTCTTTCGTTTCTCTTTGTTTTTGTTGCTTTATTCTTGCTTTCCAAAACACAAAAAGAGCAAAAATATTTCTATTGTTTATCTTTGTTTTCTTTTTTTAGTTTCTTTTGTTGGTTTTCTTTCTTTTCTCGTTTCGGTTTAATATTCAAAAATCAAAAATATTTTGCTTTGTTTGCTTGTTTCTTTCTGTTCTTGTTTTAAATTTGAAAACCCAAAAATATTTGTTGTTATTCTTTTGTTTTGTAAAGTTTGTTGCAGAGTCACCATACTTCCGTGTTTCCTTTGGAGCTTGGTTATCATTCTATATTATTCCTACCACAAGTGAAGAGAAATAATGACGATTTACGACGATTCAAGTTGTGGTGGGAGGCTCGTATGAACTCTATTTGTTTTATTTTTGTACATATACTCATCAATATGACTATGCTTAGTTTGTTCGTGTAAGGTGTATGTTATTTAATTGATGCGTAGTAGTTCGAGATCTCACGTGTTTAGTTCCAACTTATTAATATAAGATAGCATGTCGTATGAATGTTTGCTTGCATTGTTTTATTCATAGAAGGGTATGACATTGTGGTATCTCCCTCTGATTGTTTAGCTTGAGTCGACTTCGCACATGCTCACGCATGCATATGACTGAAAACAAAAAGTCAATTAAGCCTCAATATTTATTTTGCCTCAGAGTATTTGTATCATTTTTATGCACCTGTTAATTTTGTTTTGTCGCAAGAAAGATTATGACAGTTGTTGCTCTCTTGATTGTCGCTCCTCGTCTATTGCTAGCCTTCACCTGTACAGAGTATAAGCCCTACTCGTGCATCCAACTCCAAAAAAACAAAGTTTGCCAAATGTGTCCACCATACCTACCTATATATGTGGTATTTAACCGCCACTCCAAGTAAATTTGTCATGTGCTACCTTTAAAACCTTCGAAAAAGTATTCCTGTTTTGTGCCCTTGTTTTAGCTCATGAGGACATAAATGGAGAATTTTTATCTCACTTGTTGATTGGATTTCACACCATGGACTAGTGGCTTGATCCACTTATCCAAATGATATAAGAGCCGGCAGCAGGGTGCCCAGCCCTAAATTAATACAACAAATTATCTTCACTATTTTTGCCCTTGATTTATTAGTCAAAGCATAATTGTGTAAACAAAATAGAAAGAGGGATGACCTTCTACGCAGATGCGTCCTTCTATGGGAGCCGCTCTTGTGAAGTCTAGTTGGATTGTGACGTACTATATTGTATATTTACCATTCGTTTACATAAGCATACACCTCTCTAAATTTTTTTCCATTACCTCTGTTCAATAAAATAAAAAGCTCTAGCACATGAGTTAATCCCTCCTTCCCTCCGCGAAGGGCCTTTCTTTTATTTTTATGTTGAGTCTTCACCTTCTCACTTTATGCACCTTCTTGAGAGCATGGTTGTCATTCTTAGTGTAATGTGCTTGTCCCAAAACACGGTTGATTGTGGTATAGCTTTGATGCTTGTATCTTTGATATCTGTATTTCTAGTCTTCATTTGAACTTCAGAGGTTCCCTGGAATTTATGTTTTGCTCCATTATTAAGGGCAAGCGAGTACACTTTATCATACCCTATTATGACCATTGTAATCTAGCAGATTGATATACTTCATGTTGCTTATTATTAGTTTGTTGGCATCTATTTATGGTTTGCATAACTGCTAGGTGACTTTTATCTTGCATACATCTTATTATGAGTTGCCTCAGATTGATCATATAGTGAGTATATTTACATCATATGAAACAAATGTGTTCGTAAAAGTCTTTTATCGCACTCAGTTGTCACTGAATTGCTTGAGGACAAGCAATAAGCTAAGCTTGGGGGGAGTTGATACGTCCAAAACGTATCTCCTTTTACGAACACTTTTTTTTATTGTTTTCCCCTAAACTTGTGAGTTTTGGATACCACTAAGACGGACTAATGTTGTTTTCAGCAGAATTACCTTGGTGTCTCGTTTTTGTGCAGAAATATGAACTTTTCAGAAATTGCCCAGAAAATACCCCATTGAGCTTATATCGCCAGAGGACCCCGGGAGCCAGAAGGACACCTGGAGGGGGGCCAGGAGGGCCCCAGACCACCCCTGGGCGCCCCCCTAGGCCACGCCGCCAGGTGGTGTGGGGGCCACCTCCACCCACTCGGGCTCCCCTTTCGACTACATATGCCCCGTAAACCTAAAACGCGAGGGGGTTCGTCATATTCCACATAAACACAACAGAGCGCCGTCGCCAACTCGAAACTCAATTCGGGGATCAGAAGTTCCTGTTCTGGCGCCCTGCCGGGCCGGGGAAGGATATCATCGCCACCGACTCCGCCATCTTTTCTCCATCAACCATCCATGATTCCCCTGTCCATGTGTGAGTAAATACCGCTGTAGGTTCAGAGGATGGAAGGGACTGGATGAGATCGATCATGTAATAATGTCAGATTGTTAGGGCATAGTGCCTAGTATCTACTGTTAGTGTTTTCTACCATTGTTGCAACTTGTTATGCTTAATGCTTGTCACTAGGGCCCAAGCGCCATGATCTCATATATGAACATGTTATTGTTTCATGTGTATAATTATGTTTCTTGATCATATCTGCAAGTTGTTTACACATGTCATTCTTCGGAACCCGAGGCCCCAAAGTGACAGAAATTGGGACAACCGGAGGGGATGGTTTTGATGTGAGGATCACGTGTGTTCATGGAGTGTTAATGCTTTTCTCCGGTGCTTTATTAAAAGGAGCACCTTAATTACCAGTAGTTTCCCTTGAGGCCCCGCTGTGACGGGTTGGTAGGACAAAAGATGTTGTCCAAGTTTCTTATTGCGAGCACGTATGAATATATTGGAACACATGCCTATGGTTAGCCTAGAACTTGGTTGCTTTATTATTATTATCTGCAATGCCCATGTTTAGATATTACATGACCTATCTTATTCATGCAACGCCCGTTCATCCATACCCTCTATGCCTACGGCACTCTCATCCTACCGTTTTCCGCGATTGCTACTGTTGTTACTATTTGACTCCTGTTGTTGTTTTACTACTACTGCTGCTATAAGACTCTTACCACTGATAAATTGTTGCGAGCAAGTCTACTTTCAAGTGCAGCTGAATTAACAACTCACTTGTTAAGGCTTATAAGTAATCTTGGCCTCCCCTTGTGTCGAATAAATAAATTTGGGTTTTACTTCCCTCGAAAACCGTTGCGATACCCTATACTTGTGGGTCATTAGTGATCCACTTAAGGGAAACTCGCTGCTGTTCTACAAACCTCTACACTTGGAGGCCCAACACTGTCTACAAGAATAGAAGCGTGCATAGACATCAAGCTCTTTTCTGGCGTCGTTGCCTCACATCCTAGTACTGTTGCTAGTGTGTTAGTGCTCGAAGTTATTTCCTTTAGATTTTGCAATTATATCTTTTTGTTTCTTGTTTTTATTTTCACTAGTTAGGCTTATTTTCACTTGTTCCTTGTTTTTATTTTTACTAGTAGGCTTAATGGAAAAAAACAAAAATATGAGAGAGCTTTATAATCTTTATATTGAATTAGGACATGATTATTTTGAAGAGAAAATTAAATAACCTATGGAGATTTATTTGCATGCTAGTAGCAAGATTATTAGCACGAATTCTTTGAAGACCGCTACGAAAAAGCCTAAGCTTGGGGAAGCTAGTTTTTATGAAAAAAGATCTTTTTAGTTCCCCAGCTTTAGAGGAGAAATTTTGCTCGGATGATACTTTATCTCCCATATGTGATAATTCTAATGATGCTTGTGATATTTTAAATCCATCTTCTAAATGTATTCCTTTTAAAATACCTATGAAAATTGTTGAATGTGTTATGAATAACTGCTATTTTGGAGATGGAAATGTTCATCCTGGTGATCATTTACTCTTTATACATGAATTATGCGAGTTATTCAAGTGTGCAGGTATTTCAATGGAACAAGTTAAGAGGAAGCTATTCTCTTTGTCACTTAAGCACAAAGCAAGGGAGTGGTATGAGCTACTAGATGAGAGTGGAAGGAGATTGAATCTCTATCTTACTCTAAATTTTATCATCCTCATGAAATGCATTTAAATAGGAATTACATTTATAATTTTCGTCCTCGTGATGGAGAAAGCATTGCTCAAGCTTGGGGTAGACTGAAAATATTAATACTCAAATGTCCAAACCATGAGCTTCTTGAGGAAATAATTGTTACTAATTTTTATGCAAGGCTTTCACGACATTGCAAGGATTATCTAAATGCTAAATATGGTCTTGATCCTCAAATTATCTCCCAAAAGTATTTCGCTGAAACTACTGATTTTCAAGAGCTTAATGCTAAATATGGTCTTGATCCTCAAATTAGTTTTGATTTTTATAGATCCTTTACTTCTCATATCAATGTTCCTAAAGAAAATTGGGACATGTATCATGAACCTTTTAAAGACACTTGCATGAAAAATGAAATTGTTATTAATGATTGCAATAAAAAATGCTCAAACTTCTGAAGTACTATTTCTTATAAAGATGTTAATTTTTGTATAGCACTTAGATCTTATGAAAAGAAACAAATCGAATAAGAATATTGTATACATCACAAGAATGAAAAACTAGAACGTGGGATAGGGCACTAAATGATCTTGGTGAAAAGTTTGTGCCCTGTATCCTCTTATTTGTGAACTCTGCCATAAAGTGGGTCATTTCACTTTTCAATGCTCAGGCTATGATAATAGTCTTTCAAATCCAATGAGTACTGCAAGTTTGTATTGTGATGACATGATCACTCCTTATCAGCATGATGAACTTACACTATTTTTGGGGTGTGAAGAGTTATCAAGAAAAACGTCTTTGGTAGATATGAGTGCTTTTGATATGAACATCGTCCTCCACGGATGTCATGTTTATTGTGTTGATAATTGACACGCAAATGCTTACATACAATATATTATAAAATAAGAGACTTTATCAAAATATGAAAGGACTAATACGTGTTTTGCTTTTATTAATGAAAAGGAGGAATCCTCCAAAGTTTCTTCTATTCTTTCTAACAATAAACCAGGGTCTATGAAGAAGCTTCCTTTCAAGCCTCTTCCTCCTAAAGAGGGGAAGAAGAACAAGAAGAAGAGGAGGAGTAAAAGGAGAGAGGTAACGGTATCTCCCCCTACACATGTTGCTCCTAATATAGCTGTTGCTGATGATTCTGAACTCGATGATGAACCTATGCCTGTTACTTATGATAGTGATCATGATTGGTAGAAACACACTACTTTTGATATTGAAAATCTCTTTGGTACGAATTCTGAAAATGATGATGTTAATAATTGTTGTACTATTAGTACTATCCATGTTCCTTCCAATGATGATATAGAAAGCTCTAAGCTTGTGGATGATGTGTTTGAAAATCCTTTTGCTACTGATGATTATATGTTTGATACATCTCCTTCTAGTAAAAATAATGATATGTTTACAAATGAACACACTTTGGAACATAACTATTCTATTACTTATGATGATAATATGCCTCCAGTATTTGACAATTGTTATAAATAATACTATAACATAGGCTTTAATCACAATTATCCTCATGAAACTTGTCATGGTTATGGAGGGATTACCCAAAACCATCTCCCCAATATACAAGTTGTCTATCATGTTCTAGTTCTTTATGATGATTGCATTGAGGAATATGATATTTTCAGTCCACGCACTATTGAGGATAAAATTAATTATGATTACAATATGTCTACTATATTTTATGATTATGGTGATGAGAATAATAATGATCGCTATTTTGTTGAATTTGCTTCCACTATTATTAATGACAATGACTATGCTTATGTGGAGAGTATTAATTCTTTTATGCATGTGGCTCATGATAAGAATGTTTTATGTGATAGTTATATTGTTAATTTTATTCATTATTCTACTGAAATTTATTATCAGAGAGGGAAACATATTTTTATGCATCTCAACAATATTAAGTTTCCCCTGTTTATGTTGAAAATTTTGAATTTGCACTTGTTTTGCTTTCCTATACTTGTTGCTTTGTGCTTTCATGACTTGTTTCTTTACAAGATTCTTTTTCATAGGAAGTGGGTTAGATTTTTTTTTTTAATATTTGCTTCTTGATGCTCTCTTTTGCTTCAATTCATATTTCTTACGTGAGAATCCTCTCAAATTATCACGCCTAGCTAAAAGGCGTTAAAGAAAAACGCTTTTGGGAGACAACCCATTATATTTTTGGTTTCAGTTTCCTTTTGTTTTCTTTGAGTCTTGGAAGTTGTTACCTCTGTATCAACCTCTCCTTATCCTTTTTATTATGTTTTTGCGCCAAGAGTAGCCTCTAATAGGGAGGAAGTAACATTTGGGGAAGTTGCTGTCCTGAAACAGATTTTGTGCTACCACCAAAAACATTATTTCTCTCAGACAAAACGTCTACTTGATCTGAAAATTTTTGTGCACATGCCCCAGGTTATTATATAACTTTAATTAGTTTTGTTCATTTTTATTTGAGCAACAGAACATTTTTGAAAAAAACGATCTTTACCCGTTGTTCTGTTTTGACAGATTTCTGCCAATATTTGCATTTGCCTCTTAATGTTTTTCTTTTTGTTGTTCTTTTGAGTCTTAGAGCTTTAAGAGAATTTGTGACAATAGATAATGCTTTAATGGGTGTTATAATTGTGTTGAAACTGAACCAAAGTGGATTTATTATTTTGATTATACTAACGTTGCTAATGAAAATTGTGAGAAGTTTTGTATGGAGGAAGTTTTCAAGTGAAGGGAGGGAAAATGATATGATGAGATGAAGGATGGACAAAAGCTCAAGCTTGGGGATGACCATGTCACACCAAGATATATACAAGAAGTACAAGTGTCAAATCTTGGGTATTCCCAAGGCATCCCCTTCTTCATCAACAAAAATATCATGTCCTCTTCAAGACACTATATTTTTATTGCTTCATATATTATGTGTTATGTACAAGTGTCAAATCTTGGGTATTCCCAAGGCATCCCCTTCTTCATCAACAAAAATATCATGTCCTCTTCAAGACACTATATTTTTATTGCTTCATATATTATGTGTTATTCTTTGAGCGTTAGTTATTTTTTGCTTTCAGTTTGTTTGATTTTTTACTATAGTTTATGGTTGGATCCTATCATATTTGTGTTGGAGGGAGACACGCTTCGTTTTTATTGCTTAGAACACTCTAGTTTTCAATCTTATTGTTCTGTGAGTGTTCACTTTTTGCTAGTACTATGTTTAGCTCTTGTTTTCCACTTGTATTTTGTTTAGAGCTTGTTGGTTTGATTCGGTTTTATATTATTAGATCTCTGGTCTTTTATGAATATTATCTATGAGAGTTGTTTCAAACAACTTAATTGGTGTTGGAGAAGAGTAAAATAGTTCATGCTTATAGTGGTGCAATGGAAATCTTGTTTAGACCGTGGCTTAGACTTTAACATGTCATGTTAGATATTATTTTAATTATATGCTTAGTAGTTATTAATGTAGCATGACTTGTCTCAAATATCTGAGAGTGCTTAATGTGCCATTGAAAGAAATCATGTGTTGCTTTTATCATATCGAAGAATAATATTGTGGTATTTTTCTTCGAATGCTTTGTTTGGTTGACTTGGCGCATGCTTACACCATGTTATGACTACAAGCCAGTCACCTCTAGCCTCTATGATCATTTGGATTTTGACTTGTAATATCATTTATCCTTTGATTAATAATGTTTTTGTCGATATGCATGATTTTACGGCCATTATTGTTCTCTTAGTTGGTCGCTTCCAGTCTCTTGCTAGCCTTCATATGTACTGAGTATGAGCTCTACTCGTGCATCCAACTCCCAAAAACCCAAATTTTGCCAAATGTGTCCACCATACCTACCTATATGTGGTATTTAACCGCCACTCCAAAGTAAATTTCTCATGTGTTACCTTTAAAACCTTCAAAATTAATACCTATTTTGTGCTCTGTTTTAGCTCATGAGTACGTAAGTAGACGATCTTTATTTCACTTTTTAATTGGACTTTACACACTGGACTAGTGGCCTATCCGCTTAGCCAATTCGCTAGAAGAGCTCGCAACGGGCTGCCCAGCCCCAAATTTGGTTACTTCACAATTCTCTTCACTCTTTTTGTCCCTGATTTATCAGTTAAGAATAATTGTGTAAACAAAAAAGAAGAAGGATGATCTACTGACCCTAGTAGAAAGAACGTCCTTCGATGGGAGCCACTCTTGTAAAGTCTAGTTAACTTGTGACTTAATTTATTGTTTATTTACCATTCGTTGACATAGAAATACATCTCTCTCAAAATTGTTTTCAATACCTCTGTTTTAATCAAATGAAAAGCTCTAGCACATGAGTAATCCATGCTTCCCTCCGCGAAGGGTATTTCTTTTAATTTCATGTTGAGTCTTCATCTTCTAACTTTATGCACCAATTAAGAGAGCATAGTTTTCATTATGATTATAATGTGCATCAGTCTAAAAAATTATTATTGATTAATTCATGGTTATGTTATTACTTGTTCTCAAATTATTTGTATGTAGTCACCACTTGAACTTTGAAGGTGTCCTGGCATTTATGTTTTGCTATCACTTTAAGGACAAGCGGAATACCACTTTGCTATGTTTTCTTTATGTTCAAAACAAACGTATAATTTCAGTGCATTATTATTCATGATCTTTTGTTTGTGTTACTTTTCATGTTGCAACATAGTTGCTAAGTTACATGATTGAAATTGTATGTTTCATGCCTATGTTTAGAGTACTTTGATCTCAGCTTGCAATGCTTTTACATAACATTGATCAAGATTGTGTTGGTTGTATGTCACGTCAAAAATTATTTTGTTATCACTTACCGATGCGAGGACGAGCAGGAGTTAAGCTTTGGGATGATTGATACGTCTCAAATGTATCTATAATTTTTTATGCTCCATGCTTGTTTTCTATCCAATGCCTTTATGTTTTCACATGTTTTCCTTCGCTTTCCAGATGTTTTCTTCACTAACCTATTGACAAGATGCCACAACGCCAGTTCGTGTTTTCTGCTGTTTTTTATTTCATAAAAGTTGTTCTCAAAATATTCTCAGAATTGGACGAGAAAATATCCCAGGGTCCTATTTTTCCCGACACGTCAACATAATCCATAGAAGAGACAGAGGAGGGAACCGAGGTGGCCACACCACCTGGTGGCGCGCCCCTGGCCGCGTCACCACATGGTGTGGGCCCCTCGGGCGCCAAACGACATCGCCCTTTCGCCTATATATTCCCCCCCAACGCGAAAACCCTAAATCCACGAAAAGTTCCGTAGGTACGCCGCCATCGAAGACAAGATTTGGGGGACAGAAATCTCATTTTCGGCACCCTGCCAGGATGGGGAATTGCCCCCGGAGCCATCTCCATCGAATCCACCGTCATCCTCATCGCTGTTGCTGACTCCCATGATGAGGAGGGAGTAGTTTTCCCCCGAGGCTGAGGGTTCTACCGGTCGCTATGTGTTTCATCTCTGTCTCCCATGGTGTGATCTTTATGTGATCACGCGTTTTGTAATCTAGTTGAATTAGTAGATGCTACTATTCATCTATTATGCTACTCAAGTGGTTTTGTTAATGCGATCTCCGAAGGATCATTTATCCCACGGTTTAAAGGTGGCAGTGTGTGCATCGTGTGTGGCTTATCATGATTTATATATTTTGCATTGGATGATCCTATAAAATTGTCGTGTTTATCTGGAACCATCTAGGGCCCAAGGTGACAGTTTGGGGTTACCTAGTGGGGAATGCGACTCTAAGTCATGCTTTTGTAGCCCTACGCAATGACTGGTGTTCGTTATCCAACCAGAGAGTGGTTCAGAGTAGCATAGTGAAGAGAAGATATTTATGTATTCAATTATGTTATTATTGTTGAGAGTGTCCATTAGTGAAAGTATGATCCCAATGCCTTGTCTCTAAGCATTGAAACACCATTTACAACCAGTTTTGCTACATGTTTGTTTGCTGCTATTTTTTACTTCAGATTGCTAGTATCAGTTATAATCATCCATATTACTTGTATCTCACTATCTCTTCGCCTAACTAGTGCACCTATACAACTGACAATTGTATTAGGTGTGTTGGAGACACAAGAGACTTCTTGTATCGTAATTGCAGGGTTGTCTGAGAGGGATATCTTTGACCTCTACCTCGTTGAGTTCGATAAACCTTGGGTGATCTACTTAAGGGAAAATTGTTGTTGTTCTACAAACATCTGCACTTGGAGACCCAACACTGTCTACAAGAATAGAAGCGTGCGTAGACATCAGGCATGTGCATCTGGGACAACCTCCTCGAGCACGTCGCGCCGACGTTCAAGCGGGCGGAAGACGCCGATGACGAGTTTTACATCGCCTTCGACGATAGCGCTCCGGATGCGGCGGCCCAGCTCCAGGCGGCAGCGGACGAGTACGAGCTCTCCTGGGATGTACGGAAGATCGTGGAATTGGAAATCCTTGGCATCAGGAGCAACTAGATAGGTTTTGCTTGAATTTCCGGCGATGTTGTTCGGTTTCTCTAGTTGAACTTGTTTTAAATTTCTCGCATGAACTGTTTGTTCAAATTCTCAGTATAAATTTAGTGGATCTGCTCTGTGTGAGGAGCTCCATCGCATAATATATTTTTTCTAATCCCCTATGTCACACCCCAGTTTTTGGATTCTTGTACTGTGCTTAAGAAGACAAAAATTAGGGCCAATAATTTTTTTATAACAACATGATTGTTTGAACTAACATGTGTTTATGATCTTAATCATATTTTTAACACAAGGTTTGTTTCTTTATAAAACCAATACCAAATGTTTCTGAAAACATTCCTATTATTTTTCCTGATGTTTTTCCCTGATGTTTTCCTAATATTACTTGAGTGGATTTTTATTAAAGGACTTGGATTATTCTTGGTTGCATCTTAAAAAAAACTTTTAACTTTGTTGTATCCAAGAAAACACAATTTCAAAATGATTTATGAAGGTTTTCTTTTAAGTTTTCTATAGAAAACATTTCCTGAAAATATAGCCAAGTACCTGTTTTCAACCTTTGTTTTCACTAGGCTATAAAATGTTATTTTATGTTTTCTTGACTTTTAATTGATCCTTGATGTATGTACTACAAATCCATAAGCTTAGTTTTATTTTTGGGTTAATAAAAATTATCTTTCGGTTGTTTTTTTGTGGTATAAAATTAAGACAGAAAAAGACATTTTTGGAAAACAGAAAAAAAACACAAAGTATACCTTTTTCCACATAGTTTTCATGGCCTTAAACTATTTCAATTTTGTTTTCAAATGATGTTTCTGAAATTTTATAACATGGTTAACAAGTTCCCACTTTGAAAACAAATTTTGGAAAACATATGAACCTTGAAAACAAACTCAACTTTTTGATGATTTCATCTGTTTCCAACACTTAGAAATTTTTCTAAGTCTAAACTGAATTTTTGTGAACAGTAAGAGATACACTTTTGATAAGTTGATTTCCTTGTGATTCTTTGCAAAATTGGAAATGCAACCTTGCCAAATGTGTTCACCACAGTACCCACTCGAGCCAGGATGCTTTAACTTGCTTCTAGAAGCCTTGTAGGAGAAGGAAAATTAGAGAGAGAAGGTGATGAGGTGGAATGGTATGGAGGCCCATACTTTGACCCATTTGACTTGCCCTGGCCCTCCCCTTGCCTCCAAGAGCCAGCTTTGGACTTTCCCTTTTGTGGTCATGGCCTTGGACATCCAGAGCACAAAGGGAAGTGACCAACCCCCCCCCCCCCCCAGAGCGCCCACATGCCATGGAATGACATGAACCCGAGCCCCTCCATTTTTGCCCTTGCCATTTTCTTCGAGTACAAGTATCCAGAGCCAAGCCCTTGCGCCACTGTCCTCCCCACACTCTCCCACACCACTCCCGAGTCGAGATCTGGCCATGCCTAGCCCCTAGAAGCCCCCGAGCCCGTAAACTCGCCGCCGGTGACCACCACGGCCTCGGGGTGGGATCACAAGATCCAGCCCCCCTCTAGTTTCTTTTGCCTCTGTCGAGTTCCCCGTAGCTCGTAGCACCACGCTGACTTTTCCTCGCGGTCGTTTGCTTGCAGATCGAGCGCCACCGTCACCGTCGCCTCCGTGGCCGCTCTGCATCCGCGCCATCGAGTGGAGCCGTGCCAGCCGCCAATCCTGCACCCCTACCACGCCCGAACACCCAGCAACTCCCCCGAGCCCGCGCCAGCCCTTCCCGAGCCCCCACGGTGAGCTACTGGTCGTCGTCGTTTTCCTGTCGTGCGGGTATGAGAGATAGAGGAGGGGTGAGGATGATGACGACCGCGCGCCGTTGGATCTTGGATCCATGGCCGCGCTTGAATGGCCACGATTCCCGCGCTCGCGCGCGCACCTGGCCGAGTTGGGCCGCTCTGTGCGCCTAGCTGGGCCACGTCCACGCAAAGCCAGTCCGTGTTGTGTTTGTTTTTCTTTTAACAGTTTTTAACAGAAACTTGGATGTTTACTTTGGACGTGAGAAAAATACCAAACGTGCAAACTAAAATCTACTAAAAATCATGAACCTAACTATATGGTTTCCTAACCACATAAAAATTGCAGATCTGAGTTTTGGACTATATTTTTCTCACAATGACTGTTTTGCCACAAAGGACCTATGAACATGTTTTGAACATAACTTTTTGAATCTATAACTAAAATGGACAAACTATTTTTTTTTGGATAGCTCTTGAACAGATCTATCCATAGCACTTGACCTCACATCCAGGTGAGCTACCAAATGGAAATGCCATCCATTTTGATAAAACACCAGTAGGCTCTTCTATGATTTTTAGAGTGAGCTTAACAATTATTTTTGAAGTAAATCCAACTGGATGAGTTTGATATTGACTAGATCTATCTAATTCTAGCTCAGATTAATTTTTGGAGCTCCAGATAAATTTTGGTGAGTAGATCTAGAAAACATCACTTTCCTGTTTTTGTTTTTAAGTGTGTTTTTGTTCAAAATGAAATGTTTGATTGTTTAAATCTTGTTTCCTAGCATGTATAGAGTTGTTAGGATTTGTTATTAAGTTGTTTTCTTTCAGTACATCTACCTTATAAAGTGTGTGCATGTTTGGAAAGTTAAATAAAATTAGGAATAGCCTTGGTGATTTTCTAGTTTTATTATTTGGAATATTTGTGTGAGCAAGACCTTTGTGTGTTTGATTGACTAAGTTTATGTTATGCTAGAAATGGATCCAGTACCATTTTGGTACTTCTATTTTGAAGTTAATACCTCTGTTACCTTGCATGTCATTTCATAGCAAAGCATGTGTAAGATTTGTTATTCTTTTGCACTAGTCTTGTTTTCACTAGAATGGATAGCCTTGTTTTACTTATCTTTGTCATACTAATTTTTGTCATGTGTGACCAGAGGCTTTGTACCTCTTTTTCCTTGGAACTAGTGGGCCCATAACCCACTGGTACCATTGCATTTTGGTTGAGGATAAAAATCCCCAACCAGACATGTGTGGGAAAATAACAGGTTTTATTATGTGATCGATTATTATTTTCCACCATGGAAAATAGGTTGTTTGTTTCACTTATGCAAGTGAGAAGTTTATTTCTTATTTGTAAATACTATTATTCTAGGGTGTTATTGATTTTTTAGCATAATATCCTTAGGGGTATCATGTTAATAAATGTTTCCCTATTGATTGCTTGGAATGAGTTGTGTGCTGATAGAATAAATTCCTTGTGATTGATAGATTTGTTGTGAATGATTTTTAAATTGAGTGTTTGGATTTTTGAAAAGGTTTAGATAACTTCTCATTGAGTTCATAGCTACTGGTTGTGTAGTTTATACTTTGTGTTGCCTTCTAGTTAATTAATTAGAAAAGCATGTATTACTAGAATTGGTGTATGCTTGCTTAGCAGATGTTTTTCATAGAATTATTTTATGGTATTTCTTACTAGCATGTATAAGGTTGGTGTACTCTTATTAGGTATATTTATGTTCATGACTTTCTTGTTTAGAGTTAAGCATCATCGTAGCATTGTTTGCTTCCCTAGTATTGCACTGTTGTCACCACTAGAAAATTGTGGTTTTTGCTCAATTATTGTTATCTTTTATTTTATGAGTGTATGATTTATTCTAGCATATTTAGGAAGTATTACTTCTGTTAGTATGCCATGACAGCTTGAGTTTCATGTGCTCTAGTGGTATAAAATAAGTATTCCATAGCATGCTTGTGTAGAATTTTCCATACTAGGATGCTAAATACATTCCTTTTTTTTTTATTATTTGATAGGAGTATTATCTGGAGTGATGATTGTATTTTAGATTATTCTTAGGACTTGTTATTATTGGTTTTAGCTACTGGTTGTTTGTTAAATTTTCATGATGGATGGATTCCATAACTTCAAGTAGACATAAGCATAGTCTATAACTAGCATATTCATCTGTGGTGTGTTTACCTGCTGTTTGGAAATTGTCTCAGTGATTACCTTAGCATGAGTGTTGTACTTGTGTTATTTGTTGTGCGAGTGTTTTGGTTGTGCTTAGGTAGTATCTTGTTTCTAGGCATTATTTTACTAGTGGCCTTGTTTTTGTGATGATTTTCTTGTGTGTTGTTGTTGACACCAATTTTGTCTCAAGTCATATAAATGGCCAAAAATTGTATACGGTAAAATACTCAATCGAATGATTAGATAGATTGATCAAAAAAAAAGAGGGATATACTAAATTGTCAAAATATAAATTTCCACTTATGCGCCGCCACCGATATGGAAAATATACGATGACGTAAACATTTAAAGAAATATTGACAAAGCACAAATAACGCTAACGTTCCGGCAACGATATATATATAAAACCATTACATTGCAATAAAATAGACTGCAAAAAATTATGTGCAGTATATTTCATGAAAATAATCGATCACGGCTTACTATATATAAGGCTAAGTCTGATTAGTTGATATATAGGTTGAAAATATGTGCAGCTAGCTAGCACCCTACGTACATGCATGGATCCTGCATGGATTAGGCGGCACCATCACACAACTAATTAATCACGGAAAGTATTTAGCTGACTATGGCCCACCTACATGCAGCTCCATATAAAACAACCGTAGCCCATATCCATGCATGGTTGATGACATGTGCATGTACGAATTGTGCATGGATTAGGCGGCCGGATTACCAACTAATAGTAGATTAACTAGCCCATGGCCCAAAAGAGACTATCGTGGTTACTTATACTAGTACTAAAAGCCCACAGACCGTCGAGTTTCCTTCGGCCGCTCCAGAAAATATCTGTACGCGGACCGATTGAGCGCTAGGAAACTTGACACTCAATCTACAGAATACATCCACGACGCCCACGATCCAAACCACGACGCGCACGCTGGCGTAGCGCTCGCTCGGAAGCGGTTCACCCCATCGTCTCTATATAAAGACGAGACCGCCCGTCTGCTCAGCCCCAGAAAAATCATTCACTCACAACCCACGCTGTTGCCCCGATCAATCATCCGCTCAAAAAGCCTCCCGATCGTTCAAGTCATTCACCTGTCCATACACCACGACCAGTCCATCGCTCATAGCCGTGCTATAGCCAATCGCTCGCTCGCGTTGCCGCCCATCGTCACGCAGCCGATCACTCGTTGTCAGCGTTGCTCGCCGTCAGCTGCATAACATTCACGCATAGCGTTGGCTGTTTAGTGGCTGCCGGCCGGCCGTTCGACTTACACGAGTGTGGTACGCCGCTGTCCGATCATTGGTCAGTTCTTCCGTCCGTTGCCACCGTTCAGGTGAGGAAAGGAGGCTAAAGCTAGATTATTTCTTCCTCTCATGGTAGATTGTGTGGGTGTACGTACACATGTTGTATTAGCATGTTCAAATTAATTTGCTTCTCATTTGGTCGTCATGGTTACTCCGGTTCCATGTTGATATAAACTAGGGATAGCGATAGAAATCAAATATGTACTTCTATGCTCGTTGATCCCTCAAATCAATCTGCCTGGTTTGGTCGCATGGTGACTCCGGTCTCCATGTTGATACAAACTAAGGATAGATTAAATATGAATTGTTGCGATCGTTCATTGGTAAAAATCAAGATATATTTTCTCCATTAGATCAACAAAACAATATTGGCATACTATTAAAACTGAGTAGGCGCAAGGCTTTATTATACATACGCGTATGCACTGTCCAAATTATTCTATCTCTTATTTGGTCACATGGTGACTCCGGTCTCCATGTTGATACGAATTAAGGGTGGAAATAAAATATTACTCAAACTAATCATGGATGTGTCATTCCTAAACATACATCACAACTGAATACCTTGTACAGTTATTGACTAGAATATTGCAAGTACATGTGCGTATGAGAAAAGGATGCCAAAGCTAAACTCCCAATTTTTTATTCTTAATCGTATGGCCATAAGCATGTTGCTACACCTTCAAACTAAGTTGATCCTTATTTGGTCAGCATGACGACTCCGGTCCCATGCAGATACAAATTAAGGATAGAAATATAAATAAGTTAACATACTCCTTACTTGATCAACATGGTGACTCCGGTTCCATGTAGTTACAATTAAGGATAGAAATAGAAACAAATTGAGTGGCTCTTATTTTGCCTTCATTCTTGATTATAGAGTCGTATGTACGCTAATTCCTCAAATTGATTTACTCCTTATTTGATCAGCATGGTGACTCCGGTCCCATGTAGATACAAATTAAGGGTTGAAATAAAGATCAAAACCTCATATTGTTCGGGTCTCGGAAAATCCTAGCTGATAGAAATTAGGATACATATATGTTCCATGTCATGGTAAATTAAAACTTGACTTTGTTTTGGTCTCATGGTGATTCCGATCCCCATGATGGTACAAATCAAGGATAGAAGTAGAAATAAAACTCCCTATTTGTTTGAGCTCAAGAAGTCCTGCCTGATAGAAACTAGGACATATTTTCCGCATATGATATTATATTCAAATCCCCTAAACTGCATCCCAGTGTTGCAATCATCAAATAAATCGTTTTATGTATTCCCTCATATGGATGCATGCATCATCTAAATGAATTGTGTGACTTCCTATGTTGATTTTGCACTAGATATAATATAGTGCACCATGTTGTTAATATTAAAATAAGTATGATAATCAAAATACTTATACATGACAATTGCAATATGCATTGTTTAGTCTCACATAACTAAACTAAATTGACAATTGTTATATTACCCATGTAAATATAAATTGGCACATACTCCGAGTTTGGTTTCATTACAAGCATATGCTCCATGCTATGATAGTGATAACACAAACAAAGGGAAATCACCATGCTTCACTTGGTTAGGCTACACGTGGGCATACCGCTGCACGATGATAGTAATAATACAAGTGAAGCCGAACTTTATAAAATATTCTCATGAATCTGAAATCTAAAATCATATAAATATTTCAATAGTTCCATGTGACATATTTGAACTAGTATGGGTAATGTGCATGTAGAAAACTAACTTACATGTCAAAAGATAGTCCCATATAAATCAAACTATGCACTGCATATAGGTGTGTGCATGTTATAGGATAATCTCATATAGATTAAGATGAAACCATGCACTCCTCTCATATAGGTGCATATACCCATGCAAATATTATGACTAGGATCAGACCCATGTCGCTTGCACTAAACATAACTTAGTGCATCATCAATTTCCATAGCCTCCTCATATGTGGCTTGCCAAATATATATTGTTATAAAATGAACATGATATCCTTTAAATTCCATGCATGCATATAGAAATCAAATGCATGATGAAGTAACTCATAAAAAGAGTTGTGCCCTATGTTGCACATATGCTCGTTAAACCGGTTAGTTAACCATTAAAACCATCTCCATATTATGAAAGGATAAAACACTACTTTACCAAAATTCTGAAAACAAACAAAGTATGCAGTGTTATATACTGACATGCTAAATATGATATGATGAAAACAAATTAAATGATGGACATTATGCAACCCATATATTGGCATAAAAATACTTCATGGCTCCCCGAATGCGCCGACGTCGACGACAGCGAGGAGGATCTTTTATTTCTATATTTTGTAGTTTCTTTTAGTTTCTACATTTTATAGTACTCATGTGTTATGATGCCATGTTATAGTTATGTTGGAATTCTTAATCAGGGGTTTTCTCTCTGGAGATGTAATTAACAGTTCTTTTATGTATATGTAAGAGTTCTGGAAATAAAATTACCTGCAATACTTGATAGTTGTCTCATTTACTTTGACGCACTTTTAAATATTATATTCTATCTGTCTCTATGACGTGGACGCGTAGTAGTATTTTTCTATCGCCCCATTTTCCCGTCATCAGATTCTGGCACGCCCGGTGGGACATATTTCTCCCCTCATCTTTGAATTCCAACATAGAATTGCAATATATGACTTCGTAAAATAAATAATATGTCATAAAAAAATATGTATGCAAGAAAACTAATATATGGTTTTCTCCATTTATATGAAGGTATGGAGGGACAAGTGCAGCATTTTGTCACTCTCCGTTTCGGTGACCTGTGGCTTGATGTGCCCATCGGTCCACTTGTGGCTTCTGCCAGTGAGAGTTGGAAAACTACCGCTGCATCACGCAACGAAGCGGAGAAAGAAAATGAAGTCACTTCTGCAGCCAAAGATGGATTCATTCCAGTTCTGTCTAAGTCAGCTAAAAGGAGGATGAGAGCCGCAGCAGCAAAAGCGGCAAAGACTAATGATCAGCACGTTACTGTGCCGATGGTCACTTCATCTGATTCAGCCCCTCCTGGTTTTGCAAAGGCAATACATGTCAAGCCTATAAACCAGCAGGTTCCGTTGAGGTTCCAACCAAAAGAATGGCCTGCTCTTGCAAAAAGAACAGCTCCAGTAAAGATAGCTTCCCCGACACAATCTGTTTCAGCTCCAGTCACTCCAACCAGACGTGGACCAGCTTCTTCGTCTACGTCAACCAAGGTCGCGATGCCGCTCACTCCTTCCAAACTGAAGGTGGGCGTGCCATCGACAACATATATGAGAAAGGACATCTATAAAATGCCAGAGAGGGGCTCATACATGCCTACTGCAAACATGCCCGGGCCAGCATATAAGGCTTCCGCGGCGGATAAAGGAAAAGCTGTGATGGTAGAGGAAACTGAAACTCCTCGACCATGTGGTCAACTTAGGGTCGACGCACCCGAGTTCTTCCCCACATATGTTGAGCCGGTCAACAAACGTTCGCTTGTGTGGGACGGGGTGTATCTCACTCCCAGCGACGTTGAGACAGGCCATGTTGATCCAACACTTACACTGACAGACCCCCTATCATCATCAATTCCAGCGCCACGACCATCATTTGAAGCTTCGCATGACCCTGTTCGTCACCGTCGCCGACGACAGCAAGCTCACCGGGCGTGGGTTGATATGCCGGCAGCAATTGATTCCAACCAAGCAAGGCATCAACGGCAGCAAGTCCTTGGTTCCATGATAGAAAAAGATATGAAGACCAATGCAGTAATTCGTGGAAGGCGTCACATGGATTTTCACAAAATTCTATCACAGAAAATATGTGAAACACTGAGAAACATGTTGCCCGGTTGTTCCATGTCAGCAGATGATGAAGGCGGCGCAATTATGCGGCGCGCACAGACTCTCGCCAAAATGCCAGAATATGAAGAGTTTGTAAAGGAAAATCCCAAGCGACAAGGATATGTCACCCAGGCAGGTCGTGCAAGTGCAAAACGTGCTGCTCTGAAGAGAAGAGAAATGGCAGTACGAGCTGACTCTGGATACAGCAGAATAGATGGCCGGTATTCTCCAACATCAAGTCAGGCTGGTAGTGAACACGTGAGTAAGAGGTCAGAAAATACATCAGGGAAGGTTGCCACGACCCTCACTCCTTGGCCAGCTCGTAAGAGAGCTTCAAGTAACAAATTGGAGGTGTTTAACTCTTTTCCAGTTGGTATCACGGAGGCAGCGGACAACAACAGTGAAACATCATCGACATCCACACATTTCAAGAGGAAGAAAGCACGCAAGACCGTGGAAGGACCTCGCCGCAAGACCCGTAGCCAGAAGAGTTCAGATCATGAGGAGTTGGGGTCAAGTTATGGTGGGTCTTATAATCCCCTATCAGACAGCACCCCTTGTCCCTCTGAGTATGAGACAGATACCCACATGGATCAACGCTGCAATAGTAGTGCAGATCATAGAGAGCTAGTCCTGGCTGCGAACGAAACCCGTTCGGCCGAGGAGGAGTTAGCCAACCTTAGAGCTGCACTCCAGCAGAAAGAGGATGAGATAGTGGCCCTGCGAGGTCGGATGAGCGATAATACAAACAAAGGCACCGAAGAGAATGGTGGTGCAAGTACCAGTAGCCAACCAGGAGGAGCTGCACTTAACCTCGAAGCGATCGAAAGAATGATTGCCGAGGGGGTGAAGACTCAGCTAATGCAGAATCACTACTCCATGAGGCCAGGTTATGTCAAACCATATCCACCTGACGTCGACCTCATGCCCTTTCCAAGCAATTATAGGCAGCCACAGTTTAGCAAGTTTAATGGAAGCGGATCTCCGCATGAGCACATAGCACACTTCCTTGCAGCTTGCCAGGACACGGCTCACAATGGAGCACTTCTGTTGAGGCAGTTTGTGCAGACGCTCTCTGGACCTGCTTTCACTTGGTACAGTAAATTGGCACCAAGTTCCATCAAAACATGGGAGCAGATGCAGAATGCTTTCCTTGAGAGGTTCTACAGTACCCAGAGAATTGTGGGTATCACAGAATTGACCCAAACTGAGCAAGGTATCAATGAAAAAGCAGCAGATTTCATAAATCGATGGAGAAATCTAAGTCTCCACTGCTCACAACTAATTAGTGAGCCAGAAGCGGTGCGTATGTGCACCAACAATCTTCGTTCTGATGTAGCTATGCAGTTGCAGGGAGTACGACCCATAACCTTCGAAGATCTAGCCTCCAAAGCCACAGACATAGAGAACTACATGCAGCTCATGGCCCGTCGAACAAAAATGAAGTTCAACAGGCCTGCGGAAAGAAATGTGCAGCGCGAGAAACCACCAAACAAGCCAAAGTCAACACAGGCAATGGAAACAACTGCCGTGAGTTCTCACCTTCAGTCTGGGAGGACCGCACCAAGGAACTATGAGCAAAGGGGTACACAAGCTACTAGAAGGACAACTCTCAGCGAGCGGCAAAATAGGGAGTATTCTTTTCCCGTTGAAGAAATCAATGATCTCTTCACAGGTTTGAAGGAGTTAAGTCTTATAGAACTCCCTAAACCCAAAAGGCCAGAAGAAGCTTCAAAGTTCAAAGATCCAAATTTCTGCCATTACCATCGCATTTTGGGCCATACACTCAAAGATTGCTTTGTTGTAAAGAATATCATACAGAAAATGATTGACGAGGGGACTATTGATGCGGATCTCCTCAAAAGCATGACAAAGGGAAAGAAGATGGCTGCAGCAAATGTTTCCACCCTTCAAGATGATTCGGTGAGTTGTGCATCTTCAAATATGAGAGCAACTTATGATGATGTGCACCTGATTCCAGAATATGGCTTTTCTCCTATGATCATTCCAGGCCTTGCCAAAACGCAAGATCAGCATCAAGGAAAGGCTCACCTTCCCTCCAACAATGGCGCATGGCCCAGCTTATCAAGTTCTCGAGGAGCCCAAGATTGGAGGCAGCAGCGGCCGAAACGCCGTGTACTACCCCGAGTGACGGAGGAAGCACCTCCTCTGCGCTTCGCACCAAAGATATATCAGCACACCACGAAGCGCATGAAAATCCGAAGTGAAGAATTCAACGTTCTCACTACCGGTGTGTTCGAGGATGATAGCGAGTCTCTATGTTTCCCTGAAGAAGAAGAACCATTAGAGGTTGATCAGGTTCATCTTATATCAGGTCGCCAACTAGCAGACCCTCATCCTCCACCTAGAAAGGAACCAAAAAGCAAGGATGCAATTCCTAATGATTCTACTGACCCTGCATGTAGGGTGCCAGTCAAGTATGATGTAATCGCACATTTGAAGAAGATTCCAGCTATGCTTTCTGTGTATGATGCTTTGTGTCTTTCGTCTGATATGCGTAAAGCTCTTGTCACGGCACTCACATTTCCGGAAGATTATAGAGTTGAAGTGTCTCAAACAGAAGCAGAAGAGTCTGAAGTTCTGAACATGACATTCACAGACGAGGATATGTTGTTAGGACCCAAGAAGCACAATAGACCTCTTCTGATGTTTGGCGAAATTGATGTGTTGCCAGTAAACCGCATAATGATAGATGGTGGATCAGCTATAAACCTTCTACTGTTGCGTACACTAAAAAAGATAGGATATTCCAAAGGAGACCTGAGCAAGTCCAACGTGGTTATACATGGATTTAACCAAGCAGGTCAAGAAGCTATGGGTACCATTTCTTTGGTATTAAAATTGGATATATTATCAACTTATGTGAAGTTTCATGTGATTGATGCGTCCACTTCATACAATGCACTGCTTGGACGCCCACGGTTACATGAGAATCAGGTTGTGCCATCCACTTTACATCAGTGTATCAAATACATAGATCAGACTGGAGAAACAGTCCGAATACCTTCACTATAGCTGAATCTTTCTATGCCGACGCAAAGTTCTACTTCGAGCCTGTTGATAAAGTACACAAACCAAAACCTGTGGTCATACCCGAGTCCAATATTGCAGAGAAAGGGGCTGCAGAATCCTCATCAAAGAAAAAGACATACCAGTATATACCAAGCAACCAAAGAAAGAAGGGTGACCCAATATTTCGTGTCATTGAAAAATCACGTGACATGAAAGGTATTATATTCCCTACACCTTTGCCTCCTTTGGTACAATATAGAATAAAACAATCTAAAAAAGATGCACGTGGTTCAACTCCAAGTGAAAATAAAAATAAGGATGTAACACAAATATCTGTGCTAAATAGAGATGACGAATCTTTACCCATTTCATTGTATGATAACAAAGTCTTATACATGATGCAGCAAATGGGTTATGACGTCACCACTGGCCCATCTCTATGCGATGGTCGAGGGCAGCTAGCACCATTTGAAAAGGTGTTGTCACAAGAACAACTTGAAGCTCTACATGAAGATCAAGTTCTAAAAGAAAAGAAGCATGGTCTAGGATATGAAGTCTGTATGGCTTCGGCCGAATATATGGACATGACGGAAGCATCTCCACAAATGGAAGATGGCAACCAATGTACCATTGATGACTTGGAAGAAATAAATATTGGTACGACCGATGATCCTCGTCCAATTTTCGTTAGTAAACATCTTTGCAGAGAAAATAAAGAGAAATACCATGAATTCTTAAAGGCAAATAGGGATATATTCGGTTGGACGTACGAGGAAATGCCTGGACTGGACCCTGAAGCGGCCGTCCACCGCCTCGCCGTACAAGATGATGTCGCGCCTGTAAAGCAAGCGCAAAGAAAATATCGACCTGAAATACTTCCTAAAATAGAAGCCGAGGTAGACAAACTCATAGCCGCGGGGTTCATTAGAGAAGTAAAATATCCTACGTGGGTCTCGAGTATTGTACCTGTCAAAAAGAAAAATGGTCAAACTCGCATATGTGTAGATTTTCGAGATTTGAACAAAGCATGTCCCAAAGATGATTTCCCTATACCTATATCTGAAATATTAGTCGATGCCACCGTGGGACACGAAATATTCTCTTTGATGGATGGTTATTCCGGTTATAATCAAATAAAAATGGCGCCGGAAGATAAAGAGCTAACAACATTTCGTACACCTAAAGGCATATACTGTTATAAAGTGATGCCTTTCGGGTTAAAAAATACCGGGGCAACATATCAACGAGCAATGACAATAATCCTAGATGGGTTGCTGTATGATATCGTTGAGTGTTACATTGACGACATAGTTGTAAAATCGAAACATCAACAAGATCATCTAAAGCATCTTGAAATGGTTTTCGAGCGTCTCAGACAACATAATCTTAAAATGAACCAGATGAAGTGCGCGTTCGGAGTTTCCTCCGGAAAATTCCTTGGCTTCGTGGTTACGAAACGCGGTATTCAAATTGATCCATCCAAAGTACAAGCGATCGTAAAAATGCCTCCGCCTGTGAACCTTAAAAAATTAAAAAGTTTCCAGGGGCACCTGGCATATATTAGAAGATTTATCTCAAATTTATCCGGGAGATGCAAACCCTTTTCTCGTCTTATGAAAAAGGGAGTCCCTTTTGAATGGGATCAAGCATGTCAAAACGCATTCCTAGAAATAAAGAAGTATTTGATGAACCCTCCCGGCTTAGGTGCGCCGGTTAAGGATCGTCCATTGATTCTTTATACCGCCGCTATGCCTACTTCGTTGGGCGCCCTCTTGGCACAAAATAATGATGCGGGGAAAGAAACATCCTTGTATTATCTCAGTCGTACCTTGGTAGGGGCTAAATGCAATTATCCAGACATGGAAAAAATATTTCTTGCCCTTGTTTTCGCTGCACAAAAGTTGCGACATTGTATGTTAGAACATACTGTGCACTTAGTATCGAGAGCAGATCCTCTCAGATATATTTTAAGTAAAATGGTGCTCTCGGGGAGGTTAGCTATAAATGGGCAATGTTTTTGTCACAATTTGACATCACGTATGTACCACAGAAAGCTATAAAAGGTCAAGCTTTGGCTAACTTGCTTGCAGCACATCCAATCCCAGATGACCTCCCGATAGATGATGACTTGCCAGATGAGGATGTATTTGACACAACTGTTACCAAATCAACATGGCAAATGTACTTTGACGGCGCTTCTCGGCGATCTGGGGCAGCAGGCGCCGGAGTTGTTTTCATTACACCAAATGAAGGGGTGATCCCATACTCGTTCTCCCTAACATCTGCAATATCAAATAATTCGGCTGAATACGAAGCTCTTATCATCGGGCTCGAAATAGCCATAAACATGGGGCTGGATACACTCTATGTTTATGGTGACTCCCAGCTAGTAATTAATCAATTATCGGGAATCTATATGGTAAAGAAAGAAGAATTGATACCATATTTTAAAAGGTCTAAAGAGTTGTTAGCTATGTTCAATGATGTAAATATACAGCATATAGTTAGAAACCACAATGAAAAGGCTGACGCCTTAGCTGGTTTAGCTGCTAGTATGTCGTTAACCTCACATGAGACAATGGACGTACATGTTGAGGAGCGGAGAGTACTACCAATATTTGGTGAAGAACAAGAAGAAATAATAATGTCCTCCGCCATGACAACGGACATATACGAAATCGAAGTAGGGGACTTGCGAGCTCCATTTTTAGAATACCTACTTCATGGATACTTACCTCTCAATGCCGGTGAGAGGTCTAGAATTCGCAAAAGATCAATTCATTATACATGCATCAATGACACACTTTATAGGCGTTCTTATGATGGCCTATTATTGCGTTGTCTTGCTGAAAATGAAATTGTGGAAGCCTTAAACGAAGTGCATGCAGGAATATGTGGCTCGCACCAATCTGGACCTAAATTACACTATCAACTAAGGCGTTTAGGTTATTACTGGCCTACAATGTTTGAAGACTCTAGCAAATTTGCAAAGAAATGCCATGCATGTCAAGTGCATGCTGATTTTATACATCAACCGCACGAACCACTTCACGCAACAAATATCTCTTGGCCTTTCGAAATGTGGGGGATGGATATAGTGGGTCCAATTCACCCTCCATCGTCCAAAGGTCACAAATTCATTCTAGCCGCGACCGACTATTTCTCTAAGTGGGCCGAACTCACGCCACTAAAAGAGGATAAATCGGAGAATGTGGAACATTTTATAAGAACGCAACTCATATATCGCTTTTGCGTTCCTTCTCGGATCATGTCTGACAATGGAACTCCATTTAAAAATAAACATGTTGATAAACTATGCTCAAAATTCAAGATAAATCATTATTACTCCACGGTATATAATCCGGCCGCTAACGGACAGGCAGAGGCTTTTAATAAAACTCTCTGTAAACTTCTAAAGAAAGTTGTATCAGGGAATAAGAGAGAGTGGCATGAAAAGCTCCTTGAGGCATTGTGGGCTTATAGAACCACGACACGCACACCGACGGGGATGACGCCTTATTCCCTAGTATTTGGAGGAGAAGCGGTTTTATCTTTGGAAGTGCAAATTACTTCGCTAAGGGTCACTACTCATGAAAAATTATCAGACGAAGAATAAATACAACTCCGTCTTGATGAATTAGAAAGACTCGAAGGAAAACGACTTCAAGCCTTGCAAAACCTCGAGGCATATCAAATAAGGATGTCTCGAGCTTTCGACAAACGTGTTAAGCGCAGGTCATTCAAACAAGGAGACCTAGTGCTCGCAGTTATCTGTCCTATGAATATCACTCGGCGGATGAAAGGGAAATTTGAACCTAAATGGGAAGGACCTTACGTTGTAAAAGAAGTTTATTCAAGCGGTGCATACAATTATATCGCCGGACGGAAAATATTCGCCGTCACCGGTAAACGGGAAATTCCTTAAGAGATACTATGCTTGAGGATTAAAAAAAAAAAATATATATATATATACACTCCATACCCTCACGAGTATAAACTGGGGCACATAAAAAAAAATACTCCATACCCTCACGAGTATAAACTGGGGCATATAAAACGTAAATGTATATATATAAAATAAAAACAATCCATACCCTCACGAGTATAAACTGAGGCACATAAAAAAATAAAAATACTCCATACCCTCACGAGTATAAACTGGGGCATATAAAATGTAAATGTATATAAAATAAAAATACTCCATACCCTCACGAGTATAAACTGGGGCATATAAAATGTAAATGTATATATATAAAATAAAAAAATACTCCATACCCTCACGAGTATAAACTGGGGCATATAAAAAATAAAAATACTCCATAACCTCACGAGTATAAATTGGCGTATATAAAATATAAATATGTACCAAAATGTATACATCGCTCCCAATAGGTTTAAACTATATATATAAAATAGAAAATCGTGCAATCGTCTATGATTATATATTGCGGCGCCAAATGAAAATAAATAGTATAATGCTCCAAATTTTATAGGCCAAAGCTGTGATACGTACATGCAAGTAAAGATGGTACATCGAATATGCGTACCATATATGTATAACCACGGTGCGTATTTATTCTAACCAAGCTAAGCAAATACAAATAGCATGAGTACCCAGGTTCAGAAAAGAGGCGTACAATAAAAGTCTGGATCTGAATAAATCAAAACTGAACGTTTTAATAGTCCAACGACATGCGGACATTAGAAGAATTATATTAAAGAAAGCAGAATCATGGCATAGCAGGAAGATTCTTCAGCCGCTCAAGAATAGACTCATTTTCATTGCCCATCGTGGATGTCTTCTGCCGGAGATCCTCAAGTTCCTGATCGGCCTTGGCATTAATTTCAGAAAGAGTGTCACATAACTTCTTAGCTTCATCTTGCTTGCTGGACCGTGTTAATTTCAATTGATCAACACCCTCCTCAATCTGGTGCAATGCAGTGTTAACCTCTTCAAGCTCAGCCTTAAGAGATTCAGCCTGTTTCCTCTTCTCCGCACGCTGCATTTCCATAGATGCTATCTTCTCATCTGTGCCTTTTAAAATTTCTTCAAGCAACATGTATTCCTTATCTGGCACAGCGAGAGCTTCATTTTTCTTCAGAGACTGAGCTTCAATCTCTTTGTGGGATTGTTGCATGCCATTTGAGATACAAATAAGTTTTTTCAGACCCTGCGAATAGCAGCAATTCGAGCAATATCATCGTTGGCCGGGAGATATAAAGCCACCGTCTCAAGAATTTTACAACGGTCAGGATCTGCTATTGTAGAGTTGTCCAGGCCTTCCAAAGCAGGCTTCAACGCTGCATCAATGGCCTCCATGAAAACTCTAGTAACAAAAGAAACACCCACATATGCCATTGCAATGCGCGATGGTGCTTCTTCCCTACCAACAGGAGTGTCCTCAACACCTAAAAAAAAATGAAAGGACCAAAGTAAATAAGCATGTAAAATGAAAGAATAAAAGTAAAACATACGCTGCATAATAAAATTAATTGAGTAACTACCATGCGCAGGGGCAGGCGAAATAGTAGAATCGTCGGCTATAGGAGACACGCTTGTACTCAAATCTGAGAAAAAAGTCGGAATATCCAATGATTCTGTTCCACCATAATCATCTACGTTTAAATTATCCAAATCACCTAGACCATGATCTATGTCGCCATTAAGTATACCGACTAGTACTGGACCACTGAGGACATCCACGTGGAGAAGTCCGTCCAATTTTATTGGGTCAAAATCATTCTCAGCGTCTTGAGCATCAATTTTTGTTTTGGCGGCAGGCCTTGATTCCTCTTCCAAAGTGCTACCTTCAGTTACGTGAGCCCTTTTTGGTCCACTAGTTGAAGCCACGATAACAGAGGAAGAGCATACATCAGCAGTTATTACCTTCCGCTTCTATCAAAAGGAGATATTTAAGTTAAAATGATGACTAGATGAGCAGGCACCTATGAAAAAATATGTAGCTTACCTTGTTAAAGTATATAATGGGTTCATCATTCAATTCAAAATCGGATAGGATGGGAGTCCAATGGTCCATAATTATCCTCTCCCGCGCCTTGATGGCTGCGATATGCTCGTCTTTGACTCTCGCTGAAACTTCCTTTATGACAACAAAATCCTTTGCCGAGAGTTTACGCGGGATCATAAATTCTTCTCCATGTGCCAGAAAATTACGTTTCCGCAAATTATAGTTCCGACCATGCGAGATACCCGGAGAGAGAATTTTAAATATATCGTTAAAGGGTTTCAGAAATCCGACCCACCAATGGGTCAAGTGCACAGATGAAAAATCCTCATGCTCCTTATTGAGCGTATACTGAAACTCACATTGGTCTATATGTAACAGATGTGACCAATATGCATATGTGACTCCTGTATCGTCTCTTGTATACACGCTGATCAAGGGAGGATGAGGCAATTGCTGTCGTAAAGTAAATTGACGAGCGACTCGATCGGGATGATACGGCTCTGCTATGCAAAGATCTTCAAGGTCCGTACCACATCTCCATGGAAGCATACCCCGATGAGAAGAAATGGAAAAGGATTTTTGCAGCTGAGGTACTCCAGCCAAATCAGATCGAGCATAAGGATTCCAAAAGCTATTGGCTCGATCTTCGAGGAAATATCGTGCCTTGGCGGGGCTAAATATTTTTGGCGCCCGGAACATAGTATTAATCATGGTTGGGCGCATCGTAAGACCTTTAACACTAGGAAGACGTTTTCCTTTAGTCCTAGCCATGAATGGTTTTTCCAGATATCGGCCCATCCATCCCGCAATAAAATGTACCGGCCAAATTCTCTTTTCATAAGCAGGCCCGACGGGATGGGTACTTATCCTTCGAAGAGAGTAGTACAATGAACAAAGCGCCGATGGAGCTAATGAAATCTTGCGACCGGAAACGATCCAAGAAGCCGTAAGAAGAACACCAGGACGGACGTAAGGCCCCTCGCCGACAATCACGTAACAACAAAGCCAAAGTGCTATGAAAGCGGCAACATATATGTGTTGTTCTCGACGAGAAGTGAAGGACAAAGTACGTTCTCTCTTGTTGTAGAAATGATCACACCAAATTTGAAAAGTGACATTTCTATGTTCGCTCTCAAGCTTATAGAATTCCGCCAGGAGACTAGAGAAGAAATTTGGGAACATAGGCTTGGAAAATTCTAGGACATCGACGGAGGGGACATACTCTTCATACGTATCCCCGATCAAAGGAAGACCCGACATCAGAAACATGTCAAGTAGGGTCACAGTGCGCTCACCGGAAGCAAAAATGAAAGTATTCGTACTTGGATCCCATCTTTCCAGTAGTGACTGTAACAACTGATCGGATACTTCGTATTCACCTAGGGAGCAATATATGGCTCCACATACATAGTCCATGTTCTCCTCTTCTCCTTTCAAACAGAATGAATGATGATTCAAAATATTCACTCCCCACTCAACATAGCCTTCAATTCCAGGAACGTACCCTACAACATGGCCGTCCCAACCAAGACCCTTTTCCACCATCTTATTTCCTAGGGTGTAGGCTTTATGAGCAGGATCGGGAAATGGAGTTATGAATGGGTGAAAAGAAAAATCACTACACGTAGTACTCAAGTTCCATCCACGAGTGTGACGTGTCAGATCTGCATGCGTCTGCACTGAACTTCTAATCACTAGGTTAACTTCTTTGCTAGTGTCAGGCTCATATAAATGTTGCTCAGCTAACTGACAGATGGATAATTCGTGCGAAGGATTAGGCCTCTGATCGTGCGAAGGATTAGGCCTCTGATCATGCGCCATCTGTATGTGCAAGAAGGGTATTGTAATCATTATGCCATATACCGGTATAAGATGCAAAAGAAAAAAATCAAGCGTACGTTACCTTGCTTCGACTATAAGATGTCGTTCCTGCCAACCGAGCAATATTTCCCTGTAAGACAGAGAAAGATACTCGAGTTAAAATAAACTATACAGTGAATTACATTCAGGTCTTCCTTATCAACATTTGTGTGATAGACTAAACTCGTACAAGCTTGTCATAACATTAACGGTGATGCATATATCGTTGATGTGCCTCAACAGTTGTACGACGGACCAAGCCCATATGAGGACTTGCCGGAACGCCAACTGTGGGATAGTTCATATTTAAAAAAAAAATTAAAAAAAGGGGCGTCATCACTCTCGAAATTAAAATGGGAATACCATGAATTTTTAAGCAATGTTAATCGCGAAAGGAAATGAATTACTGAATAATGATGACGACAGAAATACTATACATATTTGTTGGTACTCACAGTTGTACGACGGAACAAGCTCGTATAGAGCCTTACCGGAACGCCAACAGTGAGATAGTTCTGTTTATTATAAGCAAATAGATTACCGGATGAAAATATCGCTGCATAAATTTCAAGGTTGCGCGATGGACAAAAAAAAGTTCCCGCCAGCACGCCAACCGTGAAACCAAGTGTTGATGTATCACACATATTACAGCTATCCTAAAATATGATTGCAGTGCATGCCTACGATACTACTCTACCCCAAACCATGTGAAGGTTAGTAGCTAGCCGGAAAGCAAAGGTACACATGCTATGAAAAGAACAATTTGTTATATACCAGATTTTAATTAGTCAGATAAAATCTGAATGAAATATCGTATCAGTCTCATGGTTGTATGACGGACCAAGCTCGTATAGAGGCTTGCCGGCACGCCAGCCATAAGAGCGAAACGTTTAAAATAAATGAAAAAGAGACCAATCTGTATGCATGACTATATATGAAGTTGCCGAAATAAAACTAAGAGTATGTATATATATACATATTGCATCAGTATCCATGGGTGTACGACGGACCAAGCTCGTATAGAGACTTGCCGGCACGCCAACCATGAAACCAAAATACTTAAAGCCGATCAACAGGTACCGGGGCAAATAACTGATGTGCATGTCGTGATGTCGTGCGTGCCAGCCAAAAACATATACCGGGGCAAATAACTGATGTGCAGATCGATCAACAGGATCTTGATGGAATCTAAAAAAAAAATGAATCAAATTGCCGCAATCTACATATACGGATGGATGTTTGGATAATGGTGCAAAACTCACCAGGGAAAGAGGACGATCTAGTCTCAGCTATTAGAGATTGCCAAGTTGTACTGGAACAGCCCGTACCTCCTATGGTTAACAAAAGGAAGAGATCGGATCAAAAATCACCATGGCTGAGATTTAGAAGAAAATATACCACGGATAGGTCGATGACATGCGTACCAAAGACCAAGTGATTCGAGCAGAGACGAACTCGATGGAAGAGTCAAGCTCCTGACTGAAGGACCTCTCCTCTAGGAAGAGCCAAAGAAGTTGAGAAAAGAAAGATAAAGCTTGCCGGACATATTAGAAGAGAACAGGATAAAGTATATTTGTTAGCTGGACCCGGAATACTATTAACGGCAATGCTCTCGTTGACAGATTTTTCAGGAGCCGTCTCCTTATCCGATCGGAAGTCTCAACAAGTTTTTAAATTAAGGCTATGGTATGTAACACGGGTCGATAACACCGGATACGTACAAACTTTTGGTGTAGAAATAAATAAAATAGAAAATATACGCATACATAATTTCGAGCTCTAGACCCGGGAAAAATTAATTTACCCGCATCCAGACCTCGAGGGGCATCTGTTGACACCAATTTTGTCTCAAGTCATATAAATAGGCAACAATTGTATACGGTAAAATACTCAATCGAATGATTAGATAGATTGATAAAAAAAAAGAGGGATATACTAAATTGTCAAAATATAAATTTCCACTTATGCGCCGCCACCGATATGGAAAATATACGATGACGTAAACATTTAAAGAAATATTGACAAAACACAAATAACGCTAACGTTCCGGCAACGATATATATATAAAACCATTACATTGCAATAAAATAGACTGCAAAACATTATGTGCAGTATATTTCATGAAAATAATCGATCACGGCTTACTATATATAAGGCTAAGTCTGATTAGTTGATATATAGGTTGAAAATATGTGCAGCTAGCTAGCACCCTACGTACATGCATGGATCCTGCATGGATTAGGCGGCACCATCACACAACTAATTAATCACGGAAAGTATTTAGCTGACTATGGCCCACCTACATGCAGCTCCATATAAAACAACCGTAGCCCATATCCATGCATGGTTGATGACATGTGCATGTACGAATTGTGCATGGATTAGGCGGCCGGATTACCAACTAATAGTAGATTAACTAGCCCATGGCCCAAAAGAGACTATCGTGGTTACTTATACTAGTACTAAAAGCCCACAGACCGTCGAGTTTCCTTCGGCCGCTCCAGAAAATATCTGTACGCGCGTTAGGAAACTTGACACTCAATCTACAGAATACATCCACGACGCCCACGATCCAAACCACGACGCGCACGCTGGCGTAGCGCTCGCTCGGAAGCGGTTCACCCCATCGTCTCTTTATAAAGACGAGACCGCCCGTCTGCTCAGCCCCAGAAAAATCATCCACTCACAACCCACGCTGTTACCCCGATCAATCATCCGCTCAAAAAGCCTCCCGATCGTTCAAGTCATTCACCTGTCCATACACCACGACCAGTCCATCGCTCATAGCCGTGCTATAGCCAATCGCTCGCTCGCGTCGCCGCCCATCGTCACGCAGCCGATCACTCGTTGTCAGCGTTGCTCGCCGTCAGCTGCATAACATTCACGCATAGCGTTGGCTGTTTAGTGGCTGCCGGCCGGCCGTTCGACTTACACGAGTATGGTACGCCGCTGTCCGATCATTGGTCAGTTCTTCCGTCCGTTGCCACCGTTCAGGTGAGGAAAGGAGGCTAAAGCTAGATTATTTCTTCCTCTCATGGTAGATTGTGTGGGTGTACGTACACATGTTGCATTAGCATGTTCAAATTAATTTGCTTCTCATTTGGTCGTCATGGTTACTCCGGTTCCATGTTGATATAAACTAGGGATAGCGATAGAAATCAAATATGTACTTCTATGCTCGTTGATCCCTCAAATCAATCTGCCTGGTTTGGTCGCATGGTGACTCCGGTCTCCATGTTGATACAAACTAAGGATAGATTAAATATGAATTGTTGCGATCGTTCATTGGTAAAAATCAAGATATATTTTCTCCATTAGATCAACAAAACAATATTGGCATACCATTAAAACTGAGTAGGCGCAAGGCTTTATTATACATACGCGTATGCACTGTCCAAATTATTCTATCTCTTATTTGGTCACATGGTGACTCCGGTCTCCATGTTGATACGAATTAAGGGTGGAAATAAAATATTACTCAAACTAATCATGGATGTGTCATTCCTAAACATACACCACAACTGAATACCTTGTACAGTTATTGACTAGAATATTGCTAGTACATGTGCGTATGAGAAAAGGATGCCAAAGCTAAACTCCCATTTTTTTATTCTTGATCGTATGGCCATAAGCATGTTGCTACACCTTCAAACTAAGTTGATCCTTATTTGGTCAGCATGACGACTCCGGTCCCATGCAGATACAAATTAAGGATAGAAATATAAATAAGTTAACATACTCCTTACTTGATCAACATGGTGACTCCGGTCCCATGTAGTTACAATTAAGGATGGAGATAGAAACAAATTGAGTGGCTCTTATTTTGCCTTCATTCTTGATTATAGAGTCGTATGTACGCTAATTCCTCAAATTGATTTACTCCTTATTTGATCAGCATAGTGACTCCGGTCCCATGTAGATACAAATTAAGGGTTGAAATAAAGATCAAAACCTCATATTGTTCGGGTCTCGGAAAATCCTAGCTGATAGAAATTAGGATACATATATGTTCCATGTCATGGTAAATTAAAACTTGACTTTGTTTTGGTCTCATGGTGATTCCGATCCCCATGATGATACAAATCAAGGATAGAAGTAGAAATAAAACTCCCTATTTGTTTGAGCTCAAGAAGTCCTGCCTGATAGAAACTAGGACATATTTTCCGCATATGATATTATATTCAAATCCCCTAAACTGCATCCCAGTGTTGCAATCATCAAATAAATCGTTTTATGTATTCCCTCATATGGATGCATGCATCATCTAAATGAATTGTGTGACTTCCTATGTTGATTTTGCACTAGATATAATATAGTGCACCATGTTGTTAATATTAAAATAAGTATGATAATCAAAATACTTATACATGACAATTGCGATATGCATTGTTTAGTCTCACATAACTAAACTAAATTGACAATTGTTATATTACCCATGTAAATATAAATTGGCACATACTCCGAGTTTGGTTTCATTACAAGCATATGCTCCATGCTATGATAGTGATAACACAAACAAAGGGAAATCACCATGCTTCACTTGGTTAGGCTACACGTGGGCATACCGCTGCACGATGATAGTAATAATACAAGTGAAGCCGAACTTTATAAAATATTCTCATGAATCTGAAATCTAAAATCATATAAATATTTCAATAGTTCCATGTGACATATTTGAACTAGTATGGGTAATGTGCATGTAGAAAACTAACTTACATGTCAAAAGATAGTCCCATATAAATCAAACTATGCACTGCATATAGGTGTGTGCATGTTATAAGATAATCTCATATAGATTAAGATGAAACCATGCGCTCCTCTCATATAGGTGCATATACCCATGCAAATATTATGACTAGGATCAGACCCATGTCGCTTGCACTAAACATAACTTAGTGCATCATCAATTTCCATAGCCTCCTCATATGTGGCTTGCCAAATATATATTGTTATAAAATGAACATGATATCCTTTAAATTCCATGCATGCATATAGAAATCAAATGCATGATGAAGTAACTCATAAAAAGAGTTGTGCCCTATGTTGCACATATGCTCGTTAAACCGGTTAGTTAACCATTAAAACCATCTCCATATTATGAAAGGATAAAACACTACTTTACCAAAATTCTGAAAACAAAAAAAGTATGCAGTGTTATATACTGACATGCTAAATATGATATGATGAAAAAAAATTAAATGATGGACATTATGCAACCCATATATTGGCATAAACATACTTCATGGCTCCCCGAATGCGCCGACGTCGACGACAGCGAGGAGGATCTTTTATTTCTACATTTTGTAGTTTCTTTTAGTTTCTACATTTTGTAGTACTCATGTGTTATGATGCCATGTTATAGTTATGTTGGAATTCTTAATCAGGGGTTTTCTCTCTGGAGATGTAATTAACAGTTCTTTTATGTATATGTAAGAGTTCTGGAAATAAAAGTACCTGCAATACTTGATAGTTGTCTCATTTATTTTGACGCACTTTTAAATATTATATTCTATCTGTCTGTATGATGTGGACGCGTAGTAGTATTTTTCTATCGCCCCATTTTCCCGTCATCAGTTGTTAATACCCACTGCCATGGGTATTGATTTGATTGTTTGTTATTATTAAGTAACCTCGCTTTTTGAACCCTCAAGCTATATTTTTAGCTTCTTGAATATCGTATCATGAGAGTGGCACACCCACTCCATATATGGTATGTAAGATGTGGGATATGGTTCTCAACCATATAGTTGCCTGGCGATAGTTTTGTACCCTGAGAGTTATGTGAGGCAGTTTTCGTGATGACGTTCGAGAGAATCCGCGAGTATACGTTGCTTGCTGTATGGGTTGTTTAGTTTAGTTGTTTGGTATTTAGTTCTGAGAGTGTGTCGTTTATACTTTAACGACGCTAGAAAACGAAGAAGACGAAGAAGCAGTTGTGGAGTTGTGCGTCAAGTTCAAGTTACTTCAAGGCCAGGGACACTAAGAGATTTAAGGCAAGCCATCCTGATGCTTGCTGTTACTACACTTATCATTATCTATCATGCATGTTTTACCTATGAAAAGTTTTACAAAACTTTGATTACCAAAAACTATTTTTGAGTTACTATTACTACTATTAATATTATATATATTATTACTATGCCAGTAGTTGACACTTGGTGTTACCAAGCCCATAGCCACTATATGGTATTTATTACCATCACAAATATTAGTCCCGAAGTGGACACCCAAAACTATGTTTTTGGAAGACAAAGGCTTTTATGGAAAACCCGGAGAAAAGGCTGAGCCTTATTCACCGGAGAAATGTTGGAGTGGTCATTTTTGAGAAAAAGGTGTTTTTACAAAAATGACACATAACCTAGTCTTCGCCGGACAACCTTTACCGTACTGCCACCCTACCCCAAAATGGGCACGGGGCTTAACTTGAAGTTTGTTCTTGTTAGTGTGTGTTCTATCTCAAGTTGCTATAAGGGTCGTCGAGCCCTCGAACCGATTGTCGCTAGGTGGAAAATACGGGACATACATAGTGAGGGATTAAGTTCTCCTCCGGTCGCAGCAGTTGGGTCCCCTGCCGTGGTGCTGGTGGACAGGATGCCGGGGGAACCAGACCCAACTGAAGAGATAATCATAGTGGATGGTTAGGATCAGTTATCTGATGTTTACATACTGTTGTTACAGTCCGTGGTTGTCCACGGCGGATGTACTGGATCTGGTGGATGTGTACACCTCTGCAGAGTACAACTATTTTGTAGTAACCGCGTCCTCGGATATGGACAGTTGAATGGCCATGTAGCTAGCATTGTGTCAATGTTTTCAAAAAGGAGTTTTCAAAAAGGAGTTGGACTTATGAAGTATCGAAAAGAGGAAACCTTGTACCGTGGAGGTACCGTTGATGGAAAGCCAAAAGTTATTTTACAAGAAGTTTTGCAAAGAGAAAATCTTCTTTTACAAAATGAGTTTATAAAACATCTTGTACGTGTGATATCTACAAGAGAAAGAAAATATATTATTTTATTTTGAAGTATCTTTTTCAACGAAGATACAGAGATTTTCAAAATCAACTATGATATGTCTTTCATATATCATTGATAGTGAACCCTATTTATAGCCTACCTATTCCACCATATAAGCATACTTGCATTTGGTAAGTTACATGATGGATGTCTTGCTGAGTACATTTAAATGTACTAATATTGGTTTCGTCCCTGGTATCAACTTGCCAGATATTGAGAAGGAGTCTCAGAGGGAGACCAACGAGGAGGAGTACGGAGCTGATGGCTTTGCGAACTAGGATCGTCACCCGGTCAGCAGCTGTAGGTTAAGGCGTGACTTGGGCTCTACTACGTATTTGTGTGTGTTAGTCTTCCGCTGTGTGTGTTGTGTGTTTGCCCTGCGTGGCAGCTGTGTAGACCTGGTCATGTGACCATGTCCCCTTTATAAGTGTTTATGCAACCGTGTAATGGATATTGTATCTGTGTACCAACTTGATATGTTGTTCATGACTGGTGTGATCTGGGATCGTGAATGTATGCATATCGAAGGTGTCCTTGAACAGTGGTTCTGGGGCGGACCTTACACCCTATATATGTTTTTTTGGGTTCGTAGGTTCGTATATATGCTAGAGTTGCTCTTAGGCTTCGGAGAGCCCATTTTCTAATTTTTAAATGCTGGTGTCGTTGGCTGATTCCTGTACATATTGACGATTGAAAAAATCGCGCGGAAAAGCTATCTGACAAATATTTTAACTAATTAATATCTCCTGTGCCTTGTATTTCTTTTAGTGAATTGTAAAATGTATTATCGCTGGATAAGGGTTAGATACTTGATTATAGAGAGAAGTATAAGATAAAGATACAAATGCATTTTTTTGCATGGTTAGAACTCATTAATTCATGGTTTCCTCTAAGTTTTCTATGAAATTTTTATTTCTAATGAAACAATTTTGATACCAAAAAATTATTCGGTGGAATCCTATAATCCAAACGGACATGGTAGAAATTACGATTTGTTTTCCTTTTATCTTGGAAAATTTTAATCGATCCAAAGAGGACGGAAAGTGGTTGTGGCACCGGAGCTCCCTAACGCTTTATTTCCCAAAAGTGGTTGTGGCATCGTTGAGCCGCGCCTTGTCGAAGAGTTCCTGGAGGAAAATCCGGAGCGTCCTTGCCAGCGGGTGCAACACCACTTTTCGCGTCGTCCCCGCCATCTTCAACTCGCCCACCCGCAGTATATGCGCGTCACTGGCCTCCAATCCCTCTGCACCTGCGCAGGTTGTGCTTCAATTGCCTAAGGAAGGGACACTTTGTCGCTGTGTGTACCAATCTTGTATTGTACCGTCGCTGCCAGCTATCTGGCCACAATGAAAAAGACTGCACGACCTCTCTACCTGCGCCTCCTCAGCCGCGTTCTGTCGTCACTTCTTCGGGCTTGCGCCACGCAGGAGAGCGCCGCTCCTGGTCTGTTGTTGCTACGGATGCCGCGCCTCCGTCGGCTCACGCTCCCCTGGCTCGGCCACGCATGGTGCCGCACCATGTGGCTGACGCCCTTCGCCACGACTTCGCCATTTGGGTACGCGAGGACATCGCGACGCCGCGGCTGCTGCGGGAGGGCGTGGACGGAGCGCTTGTGGAGGAGAACAAGCGGGTCGGGTTGACGCTGTTGCTGGCGGTGCAAGGAAAGAACAAACACTGCGAGGAAGTGGAGTCAAGCGAGCACGAACCGCAGCCGCTGGTGGAGGTGCGGCCAAGCCAAGAGTTGATCAGTGAGCAACAGGCGAAGGAGACGGAACATGAGATGATGTCGACTGATGAAGCATGGCTCACGGGGGCGCTATCCACACCTTCCATTGGCACTAAGATTGTCATCTTCGACTCGGGAGCGTACTTCCTTGACGCTGATGTGGAGGCCGCTGCGATCAGATGCCTCCTCGCCGCCGATGTTGACGACGCTGGTGATGCTGTTGGTCTCCTCGCCTCATCGCAGATCGCGTTGCACGGTGTCGTGACACTTTTTAGCCCGGCGCCTGTGCCGGTGCTTCCAACGCCTCTTCCGTCGATGCCACGAGCTCCACGTGAACCGCCTGCCCCCAATCATCGCAGCAGCAGGCTTGCGCCAGAGCCTCTCCTCCCAACGGTCGATAAAGCGGTGCGAGTACTTCACAACAAGATGGGGCTAGAAGTTGGTGATATGCCCCTAGAGAAGGCTAGGAAAGAATTTGCGAGCTCCTTGAAGACTATGCCGCTCTCAGGGTCGGCAATCAACGCGTTGACGACCCTTTTCATTCTGAACTTGCCGGCCATGACGACATCGGATGAAGCTTTGATTGCTCTCGCTCGCCTCGGGGGGTGGGGGGGGGGGGCGATTTCCCGCCACAGGCGGCATTGGACGTCTCCATCTCACACTTGTTGCATCGGCTTGCCGTTTCGACCCATCGTGTCTTTCATTTGTTTTCATTTTCTTCGCTTCTTTCGTTTCTCTTTGTTTTTGTTGCTTTATTCTTACTTTCCAAAACACAAAAAGACCAAAAATATTTCTATTGTTTCTCTTTGTTTTCTTCTTTAGTTTCTTTTGTTGTTTTGCTTTCTTTTCTCATTTCGGTTTAATATTCAAAATCCAAAAATATTTTGCTTTGTTTGCTTGTTTCTTTCTGTTCTTGTTTTAAATTCGAAAACCTAAAAATATTTGTTGTTGTTCTTTGATTTTGTAAAGTTTGTTGCAGAGTTCACCGGACTTCCGTGTCTCCTTTGGAGCTTGGTTATCATTCTATATTATTCAATCCATAAGTGAAGAGCAATAATGATGATTTACGACGATTCAAGTTCTGGTGAGAGGCTGGTACGAACTCTATTTTTTTATTTTTGTACATATAATCATCAATGTGAACATGCTTAGTTTGTTCGTGTAATGTGTATGTTATTTAATTGATGCTTAGTAGTTCGAGCTCTCATGTGTTTAGTTTCAACTTATCTATACTTCTTATAAAGCAAAACCCCACTAACATACATTAATTATTTTTCTATCTCAACATGCAAGCTATCCACATCATCCATCCTATTAGCCAATCAATAGTCTATGTCATTTCTCTAATATTTATTAATCATTACATGCAACCTATACATTATCTATTTATTAAAGCATCCAATTGTTCAAATTAACAATTTATAATACATATTTATCACATGTGTATTAAAATCTACTATCTCGAGATCAATTGACCTTTGCATGTTTCTTTAGACAACATAATGTGTCATACATGTGTTTTTGGAAAAGGATGTTAAGACCCCTGCCCTCTGCATTGAAATGATGCATATGAAATTTATTATAGTTCCTAAATGGATCTCGCTGCAACGCGCGGGGTATCCTTCTAGTTAATATAAGATAGTATGGCGTATGAATGTTTGCTTGCATTGTTTTATTCATAGAAGGGTATGACATTGTGGTATCTCCCTCTGATTGTTTCGCTTGAATCGACTTGGCATCTGCTCACGTATGCATATGACTAAAAACAAAAAGTCAATTAGGCCCTGATATTTATTTTGCCTCAGAGTATTTGTATCATTTTTATGCCGCTGCTAATTTTTTTTTTGTCGCAAACATAATTATGACAGTTGTTTCTCTCTTCATTGTCACTCCCCGTCTATTGCTAGCCTTCACCTGTACTGAGTATGAGCTCTACTCGTGCATCCAACTCCCCAAAACCAAAGTTTGCCAAATATGTCCACCATACATACCTATATATGTGGTATTTAACCGCCACTCCAAGTAAATTTTTCGTGTGCTACCTTTAAAACCTTCGAAAAATTAATCCTGTTTTGTGCCCCTATTTTAGCTCATGAGGACATAAATGGAGAATCTTTATCTCACTTGTTGATTGGATTTCACACCCTGGACTAGTGGCTTCATCCGTTTATCCAAATGATAGAAGAGCCAGCAGCGGGGTGCCCAGCCCCAAATACAACAAATTATCTTCAGTATTTTTACCCCTGATTTATCAGTAAAAGCTTAATTGTGTAAACAAAATAGAAAGAGGGATGACCTTCTACCTAGATGCGTCCTTCTATGGGAGCCGCTCTTGTGAAGTCTAGTTGGATTGTGACGTACTGTATTGTTTGTTTACCATTCGTTGACATAAGCATACACCTCTCTAAAAAATGTTTCCATTACCTCTGTATAATAAAACAAAAAGCTCTAGCACATGAGTTAATCCCTGCTTCCCTCTGCGAAGGGCCTTTCTTTTATTTTTATGTTGAGTTTTCACCTTCTCACTTTATGCAACTTCTTGAGAGAATGGATGTCATTCTTAGTGTAATGTGCTTGTCCCAAAACACGGTTGATTGTGGTATAGCTTTGATTCTTGTATCTTTGATATCTGTATTTCTATTCTTCATTTGAACTTCAGAGGTTCCCTAGCATTTATGTTTTGCTCCATTATTAAGGGCAAGCAAGTACACTTTTTCATACCCTATTATGAGCATTGCAATCCTGCAGATTGATATACTTCATGTTGTTTATTATTAGTTTGCTGGCATCTCTTCATGGTTTGCATAACTGCTAGGTGACTTTTATCTTGCATACATCTTATTATGAGTTGCCTCAGCTTGATCATATAGAGAGTATATTTACATCATATGAAACAAATGTGTTCGTAAAAGTCTTTTATCGCACTCAGTTGGCACTGAATTGCTTGAGGACAAGCAATAAGCTAAGATTGGGGGAAGTTGATACATCCAAAACTTATCTCCTTTTCCGAACACTTTTCTTATTGTTTTCCCCTAAACTTGTGAGTTTTGGATACCACTAACACGGACTGACGCTGTTTTCAGCAGAATTACCTTGGTGTCCCGTTTTTGTGTAGAAAAACCAACTTTCGGGAAATTGCCCAGAAAAGAGCCCATTGAGCTTATATCACCAGAGGACCCTGGGAGCTAAAAGGACGCCTGGAGGGGGCCAGGAGGGGCCCAGACCACCCCTGGGCGCCCCCTAGGCCGCGCCGCCAGGTGGTGTGGGGGCCACCTCCATCCACTCGGGCTCCCCTTTCGACTACATATTGTTGGGACGCGTAGAGATAAACGAAAACTTTTCCTACGCGGTACTCCCAAGATCTAGCCGAGGTAGAAGGCCACGAGTATTACCACTAGACGCGCGGTCGCGGATTATCGGTGAAGCGCGTCGGGGCAGTGCAGTCCCACGATCCGGTCCGGCCGATCCAATCCCTCGAACGTCGAAGTGCTGAACGTACAGCACCTCTGCCGGTATCCACACGTACGAGGAGGAGCTCCGACGGCAGACTGCTAGGTCTGGTGCGACGGCTGGACTGAGTGGGGCTAGGGTTCCCAACGCATGGGAGAGTGGACTCACGTGCCCGCTGGGCAACCTGCGCCCCTCTTTATATAGCGTACGGTAGTGGGCTGCACAACACTTGTGGCTCATTCCCTCTGTGAGTCCGACTCACAAAATCAGTCCATTTCCGGTTCGGGTCCAACCCAACCAATACTTGCTCCCGCTCTTAAGTGTGCGACCCTGCAGGCTCATGGTGACTTGGACACGATTGGAGTCCAACTCCCAATCGATCAATCGGTAGCGGCTCCTAGCAGAACGTGCCGACTCCCAAGTACCATTGAGTCATGACGGCATACCTTTCAATGTGATATTCATCTTAGTCCTTTTTGCCTCACGATATACCTTGTCAAGCTATAGGCGATTTATCGTCATCCCTTAAATAGCTCAACTCTCTTCTCGATCTGTGACATGTGATTCATCTGACTAACTCTTAGTCAACCGACACAGTTAACACTTAACTGAGTCGCGCATGGCCATGCTTCCTGAATCATATCACTCGAGAGGGCCCAGAGAATATCTCTCCATTCGGAGGGGCAAAATCCCATCTTGATTATCCACATCACGCACCTTGCTTCTCATTCGACCCGAACTATGCCTTTATAGTTGCCTTGTCACAGAACAACGTTTGACAGAACCTAAGTCGGTGATCCACAACTCGGATTGCGCGACAACCTCAGGTCTAAGGATTACATTGATTGAGACATGCAAATGACGACTTGATCGTTGCATCTCAATGTGGGTCAGTCCGACTTGCTAAACTCTTTAGCCAAGTCCGTGAACGTTGGAATGGCATCACCATGCCCATGACAAGTGGAACCGTGTCATCAGCCAACACTCACATTAGTCTAGGGTGTGTGTCCAGCACAACCTAAATGACCAAGGACAATCTAGTATGAACAACATGAATATATAGTTCCACAATCGAATCACATATTCAATGACATATATCAGATGTTCAAAACAAGGACAACTTAATAACTTTATGAATACAGTGGGAATTACATCATACATGATTGCCTCTAGGGCATATTCCCAACAGTCTCCCACTTGCACTAGAGTCAATCATCCTGGCATCATATGCCTAGGCATCGAATGCCCATGCCTCTCGTGTGCGCCTCATGCTTAGGCTGTGGTAGCGCCTTTGTCAACGGATATGCAATGTTTGCATCCGTGTGTACTTTGCATAACTTGATATCACCTTGTTTGACAAACTGGCGAATGAGGTGGTACCGCATGAGTATATGTTTGTTCTTCTGGTGTTGTCTAGGTTCCTTGGCTTGTGCAATAGCACCATTGTTGTCACAATATACGTCCAAAGGATTGGACGCGCCCTGAACCACACCAAGATCAATCAGGAGGTTCCTGATCCAAACAGCTTCCTTTGCCGCCTCAGAGGCAGCAATATACTCAGCCTCTGTTGTAGATGCAGACACCGTATCTTGCTTGGAACTCTTCCAGCTCACAGCTCCTCCGTTCATTACGAACACGTATCCCGATTGCGAACGAGAATCATCTGAGTCGGTGAGATAACTTGCATCCGTGTAACCCTTTACACTGAATTCCTCATCACCTCCATAAACTAGGAACATTTCCTTAGTATTTCTCAAATACTTAAGAATATTTTTAACCGCTGCCCAGTGGGCTTCGCCAGGGTCAGCCTGGTATCTGCTCGTAACACTTAGAGCATAGGAAACATCTGGCCTAGTACAAATCATGGCATACATGATGGATCCGATTGCCGAAGCATACGGGATCACACTCATCCGACTTCGCTCATCAGTTGTCGAAGGACACTGAGTCTTGCTAAGTTTTATGCCATGGGACATCGGTAAGAATCCCTTCTTGGACTCTTCCATTTTGAATTTCTTCAAAACCTTGTCCAGATAAGTACTCTGACTCAATCCAATGAGCCGCCTTGATCTATCTCTATAGATCCTGATTCCTAATATGTAAGTTGCCTCACCCAAATCCTTCATTGAGAAACTCCTTTCCAATGACTCTTTGGTTTCTTGCAACATCATGACATCATTTTCAATTAGTAATATGTCATCCACATATAAGATTAGAAAATTTACTTTGCTCCCACTAAACTTCTTATATAAACAAGAATCATGATCGCTCTTGATGAAGCCAAACGATTTGACTACCTCATCAAAGCAAATGTTCCAACTCCGAGATGCTTGCTTCAACCCATAAATGGATTTCTGAAGTTTGCATACCTTGTCAGCGTTAGCTAGATCGACAAAACCTTCGGGCTGTATCATATACACGTCCTCAGTTAAATTTCCATTAAGGAAAGATGTCTTGACATCCATCTGCCATATTTCATAATCGAAATAGGCTGTTATGGCTAACATGATCCGAACTGACTTAAGCATCGCTACGGGCGAGAAGGTCTCGTCGTAGTCAACTCCTTGAACCTGTCGGAACCCCTTCGCGACAAGTCGTGCTTTATAGACGGAAATATTTCCATCCATATCAGTTTTCTTCTTAAAGACCCATTTGCACTCGACGGGTCTTGCACCGTCAGGCAGATCAACCAAATTCCAAACTTGGTTTTCATCCATGGACTTTAACTCGGATCTCATGGCTCCAAGCCATGACTCGGAATCAGATCCCACCATCGCTTCCGAATAAGTTTTCGGCTCATTAATGTCTAACAGTAAAACATCACGAGCATTTTGTAATCTGGCAGATCTCCGTGGTTCAGGTGTTGTTACCGGTGTAGGTACCACGACCGGCTCAGCCTCCAAGGCGTTCGCCGACTCGCCCCTAGCCGGTTCCTCTCGAATTTCTTCGAGTTGCACTGTGCTCCCACTGACTTCCCGACCGAGAAACTCTTTCTCAAGGAAGACACCATTCCGAGCGACAAACACTTTGCCCTCTTCCCGGTTGTAGAAGTAGTACCCCAAGGTTTCCCTCGGATACCCCACGAAAATACACTTATCCGACTTGGGCGTGAGCTTGTCCGACTGAAGTCGCTTGACAAATGCCTCACAACCCCAAATCTTAAGAAAAGACAAACTTGGCCTTTTGCCCGTCCACATCTCATGTGGTGTCTTCTCTACTGACTTTGATGGTACTCTGTTTAGTGTGAAAGCTGCAGTTTCTAGACAATAACCCCAAAATGATAAAGGTAGATCTGTCCGACTCATCATTGATCGTACCATGTCCAACAAGGTCCGATTTCTCCGTTCCGATACACCGTTTCTCTGCGGTGTACCCGGCGGAGTGAGTTGAGGAACTATTCCACAACTCTTTAGATGGTCATCAAACTCATGGCTCATGTACTCGCCCCCACGGTCCGACCGTAGAAACTTTATTTTCTTGCCGAGTTGATTTTGTACCTCACTCTGGAATTCCTTGAACTTTTCAAAGGCTTCCGACTTGTGTTTCATTAAATAGATATATCCATACCTACTCAAATCATCAGTGAAGGTAATGAAGTACTCATAACCACCTCTAGCTGTCGTGCTCATTGGTCCACATACATCACTATGTATTAGTTCCAACAAGTCGGACGCCCTTTCACAACTCCTTGCAAAAGGTGTCTTGGTCATCTTGCCTAGTAGGCATGATTCGCATGTCTCGAATGACTCTAAGTCAAACGAAGTTAGAAGTCCATCATCATGGAGCTTCTTCATGCGCTTCCAACTTATATGACCAAGCCGACAGTGCCAAAAGTAAGTCATATTCAGATCATTTGGTTTCAACCTTTTAACATTTATGTTATAGACTGATTCACTATCAAGATTTAATATAAATAACCCGTTCTGAACGGGTGCAAAGCCATGAAACATATCTTTCAAATATAAAGAACAACCATTATTCTTAATATTCGACTCATAACCTTGTCTCATCAAACATGAGGCGGAAATAATGTTTCGACTAAGCGCTAGAACATAATAACAATTATTTAGTTCCAAAATAAATCCTGAAGGTAAATGAAGTTGCATCGTGCCGACTTCCAACGCAGCGACTCTCGCCTTGTTGCCGACCCGAATGTCAACCTCTCCTCTTGCCACGCTCCTAGTTCTTACCAGTCCCTGCAACGAGTTGCATATGTGAATAACTGATCCGGTATCATATACCCAAGAACTATTAGGCGCATCAGCAAGATAAATGTCTATGACATTGCACACAAGCGTACCTGAGTTGGAAGTCACACCTCCACTCTTGGCTCTGTCAGCCAAATACTTGGTGCAGTTCCTCTTCCAGTGGCCATCTTGCTTGCAATAGAAGCAGTTGGCTCCGGCTGTAGGAGAAGGTTTAGTCTTTGAGGGAGCACTCTGGACAGGGCCATGGGTGCTACCTCCTGACTTATCCTTCTTCTTCTTAGTCCAAGAACTCTTCTTGAACTTAGCCTTATTCTGCACCATCAACACTTGACTGGTGCCTTTCTTGATATCAGCCTCTGCCGTTTTGAGCATCCCATGTAATTCAGTGATACTCTTATCCATACCATGCATATGGTAGTTCGAGATGAACGAACCATACGCACTAGGAAGAGAGTTCAGAATTATATCAGTAGCGAACTCTTCGTTAATTGGGAAGCCCAGCCGATCCAAAGACTGTATGTAACCAATCATCTTGATTACATGCGGACTCAGTGGATCGCCGTCTTTCAGCTTACAGCCAAGCAAAGCTTGAGAGACTTGATACCTCTCAGTCTTTGCTTGAGCCTGGAACATACTTTTGAGGCTTTCGATCATATCGTAGGCCTCAACATTCTCGAACTGCTGCTGCAAGTCCGGTTCCATGTGTGCAAGCATAAGACAGCTAATCTCCGTAGACTCATCTCTAGTCTTACGGTAGGCATTCGTGACTGCGACAGTCGCATCGTCATCAGGCTCATCTGGAAGTGGAGTTTCTAGAACATGTTCTTTCTTGTCATGCTTGAGGACTATCCTCAGATTACGATACCAGTTGGTGAAATTAGTTCCATTAAGCTTATCTTTCTCTAGGATTGACCTCAACGCAAACGCGGACAACTGAGGAAGGTTGCTAGGTGCCATTGATCTACAACAGAAAATACGCAAAAAACACTTAAGACATGTATTCATAAAAGAGCAGGCATATTAAACGCTTTAATACTTATGCTCCCACTAGAACCAACATCCCTCCGATGGTTGCTAAGTGATTCAAGATCCTAAATAAGCAAGCCGACTAGTGAGCTTTAGCATCACCGCTAGCCGTCAAGTGATCTAGGTAGGCAACACCTTGCCAATCGTATCCCTATACGACTCCTGTTAGTTGGGTGGCATCACATGACCCGGCTCCCAACCTACCTCGCCCCGAGCCCCACAACCGTTGTGATGGACTCGTCTAGATTACCAAGTGCTTCTGCTTGTAAGAGTCCGACTCAAACCCACCTAACCGGAAAGAATTGGTAGCACCTCAAGTTTATGAGCCCACTACCAAGAATGTCCGACTTGTGATGGTGCAGCACTGGCGGGGCGACCGACTAGACCTTCTTTGAGGGATTAAAGAATCTACCAACTATCTAAATAGAGGTAAATAGAGACATAACAATAACACAAATAAAGCAATTATAATGTGAAATGGTATGGCTCTCTTCATGGTGATCTCCATCTCCACAAAGCTTGCAAGTCGACTCGTGCCAACTTTTGTCACGTGCCATCTTGCTCCATGTAGCCGACTTGTACATCGACTTGCATGCCTTCCGGGTTCTCCAACAAGCTACACTAGCTAGTAAAAGAAAATTTACATAGAGAATCCGACACGCAGGCCGGTATACAATAAAATGACAGCACCTAGGCTCCAGCCGGCTGACACAAACATAATACGCAGATCATGTATGGATTACACACATCACATGCACATAAGCCATACCATTCACAACTTCCTGCAAAAACAAGTTATGCATAGATACGATATCTACCGCCGTTGAGAACTCGCAACGACATCTAAGGCGCTACCGGCGTTGAGAACAAGTTATGCTCATCTGCATTCCGATCATGGATTTCTTCATCGGATAAAACGATTTTACCCGAATCTGATCCGTATTCCGATTCGACCAAACTCTTTGATCTTCGATCACCGCAACTGGATTTATGTGTCACGGTATACCCCGATGGCGGAAACCGACCGGTAGGGGTAAGTTGTTTCACGACGTTAGCAGTATGATCACGGAAACCAGATCATCCATTAACCCCGAGTACGATTGATCCAATCAACCTTGTACAAAACCAATCTATCTCATAGACCGACCACCAAAACAGCAATTAGATCACATCTAACGCTAACTACATATCACATATGTACGGATCTCGGGCCTAATACCAGAAGCTACCGCTCTGAAACCACTGTTGGGACGCGTAGAGATAAACGAAAACTTTTCATACGCGGTACTCCCAAGATCTAGCCGAGGTAGAAGGCCACGAGTATTACCACTAGACGCGCGGTCGCGGATTATCGGTGAAGCGCGTCGGGGCAGTGCAGTCCCACGATCCGGTCCGGCCGATCCAATCCCTCGAACGTCGAAGTGCTGAACGTACAGCACCTCTGCCGGTATCCACACGTACGAGGAGGAGCTCCGACGGCAGACTGCTAGGTCTGGTGCGACGGCTGGACTGAGTGGGGCTAGGGTTCCCAACGCATGGGAGAGTGGACTCACGTGCCCGCTGGGCAACCTGCGCCCCTCTTTATATAGCGTACGGTAGTGGGCTGCACAACACTTGTGGCCCATTACCTCTGTGAGTCCGACTCACAAAATCAGTCCATTTCCGGTTCGGGTCCAACCCAACCAATACTTGCTCCCGCTCTTAAGTGTGCGACCCTGCAGGCTCATGGTGACTTGGACACGATTGGAGTCCAACTCCCAATCGATCAATCGGTAGCGGCTCCTAGCAGAACGTGCCGACTCCCAAGTACCATTGAGTCATGACGACATACCTTTCAATGTGATATTCATCTTAGTCCTTTTTGCCTCACGATATACCTTGTCAAGCTATAGGCGATTTATCGTCATCCCTTAAATAGCTCAACTCTCTTCTCGATCTGTGACATGTGATTCATCTGACTAACTCTTAGTCAACCGACACAGTTAACACTTAACTGAGTCGCGCATGGCCATGCTTCCTGAATCATATCACTCGAGAGGGCCCAGAGAATATCTCTCCATTCGGAGGGGCAAAATCCCATCTTGATTATCCACATCACGCAGCTTGCTTCTCATTCGACCCGAACTATGCCTTTATAGTTGCCTTGTCACAGAACAACGTTTGACAGAACCTAAGTCGGTGATCCACAACTCGGATTGTGCGACAACCTCAGGTCTAAGGATTACATTGATTGAGACATGCAAATGACGACTTGATCGTTGCATCTCAATGTGGGTCAGTCCGACTTGCTAAACTCTCTAGCCAAGTCCGTGAACGTTGGAATGGCATCACCATGCCCATGACAAGTGGAACCGTGTCATCAGCCAACACTCACATTAGTCTAGGGTGTGTGTCCAGCACAACCTAAATGACCAAGGACAATCTAGTATGAACAACATGAATATATAGTTCCACAATCGAATCACATATTCAATGACATATACCAGATGTTCAAAACAAGGACAACTTAATAACTTTATGAATACAGTGGGAATTACATCATACATGATTGCCTCTAGGGCATATTCCCAACACATATGCCCCGTAAACCTAAAACGCGAGGGGGTTCGTCATATTCCACAGAAACACAACAGAGCGCCGCCGCCAACTCGAAACTCAATCCGGGGATCAGAAGTTCCTGTTCTGGCGCCCTGCCGGGCCGGGGAAGGAAATCATCGCCATCGACACCGCCATCTCTTCTCCATCAACCATCCATGATTCCCCTGTCCATGTGTGAGTAAACACCGCTGTAGATTCAGAGGGATGGAAGGGACTGGATGAGATCGATCATGTAATAATGTCAGATTGTTAGGGCATATTGCCTAGTATCTACTGTTAGTGTTTTCTACCATTGTTGCAACTTGTTATGCTTAATGCTTGTCACTAGGGTCCGAGCGCCATGATCTCAGATCTGAACATGTTATTGTTTCATGAGTATAATTATGTTTCTTGATCATATCTGAAAGTTGTTTACACATGTCATTCTCCGGAACCCGAGGCCCCAAAGTGACAGAAATTGGGACAACCGGAGGGGATGGTTTTGATGTGAGGATCACGTGTATTCACAGAGTGTTAATGCTTTGCTCCGGTGTTTTATTAAAAGGAGCACCTTAATTACCAGTAGTTTCCCTTGAGACCCCGCTGCAACGGGCTGGTAGGACAAAAGATGTTGTGCAAGTTTCTCATTGCGAGCGCGTATGACTATATTGGAACACATCCCTATGGTTAGCCTAGAACTTGGATGCTTTATTATTATTATCTGCAATGCCCATGTTTAGATTATTACATGACCTATCTTATTCATGCAACGCCCGTTCATCCATACCCTCTATGCCTACGGTACTCCCATCCTGCTGTTTTCCGCGATTGATACTGCTGTTACTATTTTACTCCTGTTGTTGTTTTACTACTACTGCTGCTATAAGACTCTTACCACTGATAAATTGTTGTGAGCAAGTCTACTTTCAGGTGCAGCTGAATTGACAACTCAGTTGTTAAGGCTTATAAATAGTCTTTGGCTCCCATTGTGTCGAATCAATAAATTTGGGTTTTACTTCCCTCAAAGACTGTTGCGATCCCCTATACTTGTGGGTCATCAGTGATCCACTTAAGGGAAACTTGTTGCTGTTCTACAAACCACTGCACTTGGAGGCCCAATACTATCTACAAGAATAGAAGTGTGTGTAGACATCAAGCTCTTTTCTGGCGTCGTTCCCTCACATCCTAGTACTGTTGCTGGTGTGTTAGTGCTCGAAGTTATTTACTTTAGATTCTGCAATTATATCTTTTTGTTTCTTGTTTTTATTTTCACTAGTTAGGCTTATTTTCACGTGTTCCTTGTTTTTATTTTTACTAGTAGGCTTAATGGAAAACAACAAAAATATGAGAGAGCTTTATAATCTTTATATTGAATTAGGACATGATTCTTTTGAAGAGAGAATTAAAAAACCTATGGAGCTTTATTTGCATGATAGTAGAAATGTTATTAGCATGAATTCTTTGAACACCGTTATTGCTAATGCTATGGAAAAGCCTGAGCTTGGGGAAGCCAGTTTTTACGAAAAGGATCTTTTTAGTTCCCCAGCTTTAGAGGAGAAAATTTGCTCTGATGATACTTTATCTCCCATATGTGACAATTCTAATGATGCTTGTGATATTTTAAATCCACCTTCTAAAAGTATTCCTTTTAAAATACCTATGAAAATTGTTGAACGTGTTATGAATAACTGTTATTTTGGAGATGAAAATGTCCATCCTGGTGATCATTTAGTCTTTATACATGAATTATGCGAGTTGTTCAAGTGTGCAGGTATTTCAATGGATCAAGTTAAGAGGAAGCTATTCTTTTTGTCACTTAAGGACAAAGCAAGGGAGTGGTATGAGCTACTAGATGATCCTCATCATTCAGAGTGGAAGGAGCTTGAATCTCTATTTTACTCTAAATTTTATCATCCTCATGAAATGCATTTAAATAGGAATTACATTTATAGATTTCATCCTCGTGATGGAGAAAGCATTGCTCAAGCTTGGGGGAGACTGAAAATATTAATACTCAAATTTCCTAACCATGAGCTTCCTGAGGAAATAAATGTTACTAATTTTTATGCAAGGCTTTCAGGACATTGCAAGGATTATCTAGATGCCTGTACAGAGGGATCTTTCGCAAGTAAGAAGGTTGAAGTTAAGTAGAATCTTATTGAAACAATGCAAAACAATACTAAAGATTGGGATAACAACAACGGTAAAGAATCAGGTATAAACTATGAGTATGATTGCATTAAGTCTTTCGCTGAAACTAGTGATTTTCAAGAGCTTAGTGCTAAATATGGTCTTGATCCTCAAATTAGTTTTGATTTCTATAGATCCTTTTCTTCTCATATCAACGTTCCTAAAGAAAATCGGGACATGTACCATGAACCTTTTAAAGACACTTGCATGAAAAATGAAATTGTTATTAATGATTGCAATAAAAATGCTCAAACTTCTGAAGTACTATTTCTTATAAGCATGTTAATTTTTGTAGAGCACTTAGATCTTGTGAAAAGAATTAAATCGAAGAAGTATATTGTATACATCACAATAATGAAAAAACTAGAACGTGGGATAGGGCACTAAATGATCTTGGTGAAAAGTTTGTGCCATCTATCCTTTCATTTGTGAACTCTGCCATAAAGTGGGTCATTTCACTTTTCAATGCATAGGCTATGATAATAGTCTTCCAAATCCAATGAGTACTGCAAGTTTGTATTGTGATGAAATGATCACTCCTAATCAGCATGATGAACTTAAAATATTTTTGGGGGTGTGAAGAGTTATCAAGAAAAACGTCTTTGGTAGATATGAGTGCTTTTGATATGAACAACGTCCTGCATGGATGTCATGTTTATTGTGTTGATAATTGACACGAAAATACTTACATACAAGATATTATAAAAGATGAGAATTTATCAAAATATGAAAGGACTAATATGTGTTTTGCTCTTATTAATGAAAAGGAGGAATCCTCCAAAGTTTCTTCTATTCTTTCTAACAATAAACTAGGGTCTGTGAAGAAGCTTCCTTTCAAGCCTCTCCCTCCTAAAGAGGGGAAGAAGTAGACGAAGAGGACTAAAAGGAGAGAGGTAACGGTATCTCCCCCTAAGCATGTTGCTCCTATTATAGTTGTTGCTGATGAGTCTGAACTCGATGATGAAACTATGCCTGTTACTTATGATAGTGATCATGATTTGTAGAAACACACTACTTTTGAATTGAAAATCTCTTTGGTACGAATTCTGAAAATGATGATGTTAATAATTGTTGTACTATTAGTACTATCCATGTTCCTTCCAATGATGATATAGAAATCTCTAAGCTTGTGGATGATGTGTTTGAAAATCCTTTTGCTACTGATGATTATATGTTCGATACATCTCCTTCTAGTAAAAATGATGATATGTTTACAAATGAACACACTTTGGAAGATAACTATTCTATTGCTTATGATGATAATATGCGTCCAATGTTAGACAATTGTTATAAATAATACTATAACTTAGGCTATAATCACAATCATCCTCATGAAACTTGTCATGGTTATGGAGGGATTACCCAAAACCATCTCCATAATATACAAGTTGTCTATCATGTTCGAGTTCGTTATGATGATTACATTGATGAATATGATATTTTCAGTCCACCTACTATTGAGGCTAAAATTAATTATGATTACAATATGCCTACTATATTTTCTTATTATGGTGATAAGAATAATAATGATAGCTATTTTGTTGAATTTTCTCCCACTACTATTAATGACAATGACTATGCTTATGTGGAGAGTATTAATTCTTTTATGCATGTGGCTCACGATAAGAATGTTTTATGTGATATTTATATTGTTAATTTTATTCATGATTCTACTGAAAGTTATTATGAGAGAGGGAAACATAGTTTTATGCATTGAAAATTTTGAAGTTGCACTTGTTTTGCTTTCGTATACTTGTTGCTTTGTGTTTTCATGACTTGTTTCTTTACAAGATTATTTTTCATAGGAAGTGGGTTAGAATTTTTTTTAATATTTGCTTCTTGATGCTCTCCTTTGCTTCAATTCATATTTCTTATGTGAGAATCCTCTCAAAGTATCACGCCTAGCTAAAAGGCGTTAAAGAAAAGCGCTTTTGGGAGATAACCCATTATATTTTTTGCTTTCAGTTTCCTTTTGTTTTGTTTGAGTCATGGAATTTGTTACCTCTGTAGCAACCTCTCCTTACCCTTTTTATTCCGTTTTTTTGCCAAGAGTAGCCTCTAATAGGGAGGAAGTAACATTTGGGGAAGTTGCTGTCCTGAAACAGATTCTGTGCTACCACCAAAAAAAGTTATTACTCTCATCCAGAACGTCTAATTAATCTAAAAAATTATGTGCACATGCCCTAGGGTATTATCTTACTTTCATTAGTTTTGCACATTTTTATTTGAGCAACATAACATTTTTTTAAAAAAGCGATCTTTACATGTTGTTCTGTTTTGACAGATTTCTGCCAATATTTGCATTTGCCTCTTAATGTTTTTCTTTTTGGTGTTCTTTTGAGTCTAAGAGATTTAAAAGAATTTATGAAAGTAGATAATGATTTAATGGGTGTTATACTTGTGTTGAAACTGAACCAAAGTGGATTTATTATTTTGATTATACTAATGTTGCTAATGAAAATTGTGAGAAGTTTTGTATGGAGGAAGTTTTCAAGTGAAGGGAGAGAAAATGATATGATGAGATGAAGGATGGACAAAAGCTCGAGCTTGGGGATGCCCATGTCACCCCAAGATATATCCAATAAGTACAAGCGACAAAGCTTGGGGATTCCCAAGGCATCCACTTCTTCATCAACAAAAATATCAGGTCCTCTTCAAGACACCATATTTTTATTTCTTCATATATTATGTGTTATTATTGGAGTATTATTTATTTTTGCTTTCAGTTTGTTTGGTTTTTTCTGTAGTTTATGGTTGAATCCTATCATATTTGTGTTGGAGGGAGACACACTTTGTTTTCATTGCTAGAACACTCTAGTTTCCACTCTTATTGTTCTGTGAGTGTTCACTTTTTGCTAGTACTACATTTAACTCTTGTTTTCCACTTGTATTTTGTTTAGAGCTTGTTGGTTTGATTCGGTTTTATATGATTAGCTCTCTGGTCTTTGATGAATATTATCTATGAGAGTTGTTTCAAACAAGTTAATTGGTGTTGGAGAAGAGTAAAATATTTCATACTTATAGTGGTGCAATTGAAAGCTTGTTTAGACCGTGGCTTAGAATTTCATGTCATGTTAGATATTATTTTAATTCTATGCTTAGTAGTTATTAATGTAGCATGACTTGTCTCAAATATTTGAGAGTGCTTAATGTGCCATTGAAAGAAATTATGTGTTGCTTTTATCACATCGAAGCATAATATTGTGGTATTCTCCTTTGAATGCTTTATTTGGTTGACTTGGCGCATGTTTACACCATGTTATGACTACAAACCAGTCACCTCTAGCCTCTATGATCATTTGGATTTTGACTTGTAATATCATTTATGCTTTGATTAATAATGTTTTTGTCTCTATGCATAATTATGGCCATTATTGTTCTCTTAGTTGGTCGCTCCTAGTCTCTTGCTAGCCTTCACATGTACTGAGTATGAGCTCTACTCGTGCATCCAACTCCAAAAAACCCAAATTTTGCCAAATGTGTCCACCATACCTACCTATATGTGGTATTTAACCGCCACTCCAAAGTAAATTTCTCATGTGCTACCTTTAAAACCTTCAAAATTAATACCTATTTTGTGCTCTGTTTTAGCTCATGAGTACGTAAGTAGACGATTTGTATTTCACTTGTTAATTGGACTTTACACGCTGGACTAGTGGCATATCTGCTTATCCAATTCGCTAGAAGAGCTGGCAACGGGCTGCCCAGCCCCAAATTTGGTTACTTCACAATTCTCTTCACTCTTTTTGTCCCTGATTTATCAGTTAAGAATAATTGTGTGAACATAAGAGAAGAGGGATGATCTACTGACCCCAGTAGAAAGAACGTCCTTCAATGGGAGCCACTCTTGTAAAGTCTAGTTAACTTGTGACTTAATTTATTGTTTATTTACCATTTGTTGACATAGAAATACACCTCTCTCAAAATTGTTTTCAATACCTCTGCCTTAATCAAATAAAAAGCTCTAGCACATGAGTAATCCATGCTTCCCTCCGTGAAGGGTCTTTCTTTTACTTTTATGTTGAGTCTTCATCTTCTAACTTTATGCACCAATTAAGAGAGCATAGTTATCATTCTGAGTATAATGTGCATCAGTCTCAAAAACTATTATTGATTGATTCATGGTTATGTTATTACTTGTTCTCAAATTATTTGTATCTAGTCACCACTTGAACTTTGAAGGTGTCCTGGAATTTAGGTTTTGCTAGCACTTTAAGGACAAGCGTAATACCACTTTGCAATGTTTTCTTTATGTTCGAAAAAACGTATGATTTCAGTGCATTATTATTCATGATTTTTTGTTTGTGTTACTTTTCATGTTGCAACATAGTTGCTAAGTTACATGATTGAAATTGTATGTTTCATGCCTATGTTTAGAGTACTTTGATCTCAGCTTGCAATGCTTTTACATAACATTGATCATGATTGTCTTGGCTGCATGTCACCTCAAAAATTATTTTGTTCTCACTTACCTACGCGAGGACGAGCAGGATTTAAGCTTGGGGATGATTGATACGTCTCAAATGTATCTATAATTTTTATGCTCCATGCTTGTTTTCTATCCAATGACTTTATGTTTTGACATGTTTTCCTTCGTTTTACGGATGTTTTCTGGACTAACCTATTGACAAGATGCCACAACGCCAGTTCCTGTTTTCTGCTGTTTTTGATTTCATAAAAGTTGTGCTGAAAATATTCTCAGAATTGGACGGAAAAAAAAATCCTAGGGTCCTATTTTTCCGACACATCAACAGAGTCCAAAGAAGATACGGAGGAGGGAACCGAGGTGGCCACACCACCTGGTGGCGCGCCCCTGGCCACGCCACCACATGGTGTGGGCCTCCCCCCAGCGCCAACCGACATCACCCTTTCACCTATATATTCCCGTCGGCGTGAAAACCCTAAATCCACGAAAAGTTTCGTAGCTCCGCCGTCATCGAAGACAAGATTTGGGGGACATAAATCTCATTTCCGGCACCCTGCCGGGACGGGGAATTGCCCCCGGAGCCATCTCCATCGAATCCACCGTCATCCTCATCGCCGTTGCTGACTCCCATGATGAGGAGGGAGTAGTTTTCCCCGAGGCTGAGGGCTCTACCGGTAGCTATGTGTTTCATCTCTCTCCCATGGTGTGATCTTTATGTGATCATGAGCTTTGTAATCTAGTTGAATAATTAGATATTACTCTTCATCTATTATGCTACTCAAGTGGCTTTGTTAATGTGATCTCCGAAGGATTATTTGTCCCACGGTGTAATGGTGACAGTGTGTGCACCGTGTGTGGCTTATCATGATTTATATATTTTGTGTTGGATGGCCCTATAAAATTGTGGTGTTTGTCTGGAACTATCTAGGGCCCAAGGTGACAGTGTGGAGTTACCTAGTGGGGAATGCGACTCTAAGGCGTGCTTTTGTAGCCCTACGCAATGACTCGTGTTCGTTATCCAACCAGAGAGTGGTTCGTAGTAGCATAGTGAAGAGAAGATATTTATGTATTCAATTATGTTATTATTGTTGAAAGTGTCCACTAGTGAAAGTATGATCCCTATGCCTTGTTTCTAAGCATTGAAACACCATTAAAACCATTTTTGCTACATGTTTGTTTGCTTCCATTTTTACTTCAGATTGCTAGTATCACTTATAATCATCTGTGTTACTTGCATCTCACTATCTCTTCGCCGAACTAGTACACCTATACAACTGACAATTGTATTAGTTGTGTTGGAGACACACGAGACTTCTTGTATCGTAATTGCAGGGTTGTTTGAGAGGGATATCTTTGACCTCTACCTCACTGAGTTCGATAAACCTTGGGTGATCCACTTAAAGAAAACTTACTGCTGTTCTATAAACCTCTGCACTTGGAGACCCAACACTATCTATAAGAATAGAAGCGTGCGTAGACATCAGGCGTGTGCATCTGGGACAACCTCCTCGAGCAGGTCGTACCGATGTTCAAGCGGACGGAAGACGCAGCTGGCGAGTTTTACATCGCCTTCGACGATAGCGCTCCGGATGCGGCGGCCCGGCTCCAGGCGACAGCGGACGAGTACGAGCTCGCCTGGGCTCTACGGAAGATCGTGAAATTGGAAATCCTTGGCATCAGGCGCAACTAGATAGGTTTTGCTTGAATTTCCGGCGATGTTGTTTGGTTTCTCTAGTTGAACTTGTTTTAAATTTCTCGCATGAACCGTTTGTTCAAATTCTCAGTATAAATTTAGTGGATCTGCTTTGTGTTCGCTATATATGTTTTTTTTGGGTTCGCAGAAAATCTTTTTTCTGATCCCTATATATGTTTTTCTGATCCCTATATATGTTTTTTTTGGGTTCGCAGGTTCGTAGATATGCTAGAGTTGCTATTAGGCTTCGGGAGCCCATTTTCGAATTTTAAAATGCTGGTGTCGTTGGCTGATTCCTGTACATATTGACGATTAAAAAAATCGCGCAAAAAAGCTATCTAACAAATATTTTAACTAATTAATGTCTCTTGTTCCTTGTATTTCTTTTAGTTAACTGTTAAATGTATTATCGTTGGATAAGGGTTAGATACTTGATTATAGAGAGAAGTATAAGAGAAAGATACAAATGAATAATTTTACATGGTTAGAGCTCATTAATTCATGGTTTCCTCTAAGTTTTCTATGAAATTTTTATTTCTAATGAAACAAGTTTGATACCATAAAATTATTCGGTTTAATCCTATAATCCAAAGGGACATGGTAGAAATTACGATTTGTTTTCCTTTTATCTTCGAAAATTTTAATCGATCCAAAGAGGCCGGAAAGTGGTTGTGGCACCGGAGCTCCCTAACGCTTGTTTTCCCAAAAGTGGTTGTGGCATCGTTGAGCCGCGCCACGTCGAAGAGTTCCTGGAGGAAAATCCGGAGCGTCCTTGGCAGCTGGTGCAGCACCGCTCTTCGCGTCGTCCCCCGCCATCTTCAATTCGCCCACCCGCAGTATGCGCGTCCCCGGCCTCCAATCCCTCTGCACCTGCGCAGGTTGTACTTCAATTGGCTTAGGAAGGGACACTTCGTCGCTGCGTGTACTAATCTTGTCCGGTACCGTCGCTGCCAGCTATCTGGCCACAATGAAAAGAACTGCACGACCTCTCTACCTGCGCCTCCTCAGCCCCGTTTTGTCGTCACTTATTTTGGTTTGCGCCGCCCAGGAGACCGCCGCTTCTGTTCTGTTGTTGCTACGGGTGCCGTGCCTCCGTCGGCTCACGCTCCCCTGGCTCGGCCATGCATGGAGCCGCACCATGTGGTCGACGCCCTTCGCCACGAGTTCGACATTTGGGTACGCGAGGACATCGCGACGCCGCGGCTGCTGCGGGAGGGCGTGGGCGGAGCGCTTGTGGAGGAGAAGAAGCGGGTCAGGTTGACGCTACTGCTCGCGGTGCAAGGACAGGACAAACACTGCGAGGAAGTGGAGTCAAGCGAGCCCGAGCCGCAGCCGCCGGTGGAGGTGCCGCCAAGCCAAGGGTTGATCGGTGAGCAACAGGCGAAGGAGACGGAACATGAGATGATGGCGACTGATGAAGCATGGCACACGGCGGCGCTCGCCACGCCTGCCATTTGCACTAAGGTTGTCATCTTCGATTCGGGAGCGTACGTCCTTGACGCCGATGTGGAGGCCGCTGCGATCGGATGCCTCCTCGCCGCCGATGTTGACGACGCTGGTGATGCCGATGGTCTCCTCGCCTCATCGCACATTGTGTTGCACGGTGTCGCGACACTTTTTAGCCCGGCGGCTGTGCCGGTGCTGCCCACGCCTCTTCCGTCGATGCCACGATCTCCACGTGAACCGCCCGCCCCCAATCGTCGCAGCAGCAGGCTTGCGACGGAGCCTCTCCTCCCAGCGGTCGACAAAGCGGTGTGAGTACTTCACAAGAAGATGGGGCTAGAAGTTGGTGATATGCCCCTAGAGAAGGCTAGGAAAGAATTTGCGAGCTCCTTGAAGACTGTGCCGCTCTCAGGGTCGGAAATCAACGTGTTGACGACCCTTTTCAGGCCGAACTTGCCGGCCAAGACGACATCGGATGAAGCTTTGATTGTTCTTCGCTGGCCCGGGGGGGGGGGGGGGTCTGAGACTTGCTGCATCGGCTTGCCGTTTCGACCCATCGTTTCAAAAGGTTAAAGCTTATGTAATGACGATCTTTCTTGCTGATAGGTTAGATGTAGTAGGTTGAACTGGTCCTTCTTTGGGGGGCGCTAGATTTCTAGCAGTTGTTTTTTTCTTTGGCCTCGGCCGTATCATGTTTGCTTCTCCTATATCAATATGAAAGGCAAAGCTTTTGCCGTATTTCAAAAAAAAAAGATAAATGCAAGCAGATTGTAGATTAATTTTCCGTTGAAAACATAAAACATACTCACTACGTCTCATATTAAGTGTCATCAAAACGGATGCATCTAGCACTAAAATACATCTAGATATATCTGTTTTAGCAATACTTAATATGAGACTGAGGGGGTACTATTTTTTTAACAGCTACTCCCTTTGTCCCAAATTAGTTGATGTGAATTTGTCAAATATGGACGTTTCTAGACATATTCTAGTACATAGATACATTCATGTTTTGACAAATGCACGTCAACTAATTCAGGACGGAGGGAGTAACATTTAGCAGATTTCATGCATACGAATCTTAGATGCTAATATGCTACTACTCCCTCCGTCCAAAATTAATTGTCTTGGATTTGCCAAAATATGGATGTATCAATATACTAAAATATGTTTAGATACATCCATATTTTAAAAAATCCACGACGATTAGTTTGGGATGGAGAGAGTACACAAGTTGTAAACATGCAAGCGTCATCACCAAAGCATTACGTTTGAGGTACAATACACACAAAGCATAAACGATAAGCCTACCCCTACATTTCAGTTTTCAGATGTCCGAGGTTAGCCCAAAACTTCTAATGCAAGTTTACAAAATTGTGAGAAATGGTATTCCCAGAAATAAAAACACACTAATGCAAGTGTCACTCAAAGGGGACATAATGCATGGGATGGCATGCAGACTAGTTGTAGCTGTGAAAGCTTTGGAACTCAAAACACTACATATCAGGATATGATCATGAGCATTTTTCTTTCTTGAGGAAAAAAGGAGAAAATGGAAATGAGCACGTACCTCAAATGGAGAAGCTAGTACAAGTATGCGATTAGATCTTCTAGCATCAACGTATACCATATCTAATTATCCCAAACCAACAGGAAAAACAACATGAATCGAGAAAGGCTGACCAGAACATCTAAATCAGAACTATATTTTCGAACTCGTGATTGGTAGTATCCTAGAACAAATGGATGTGCACTTGTACTTCCAACGCACATCCAACAACACACTCGAGGCAACTACATCGATGAACAAAACTGGCATCTTTGAAAGAGGGTAGTGAGATTTTTTAGCAATTACCAGAAGTCAGTGCTCTTGAGCGAGGAACGCAGGCGGACACACGAGGAAGTAGGCGAACATGGGGTGCCCGTAGTCCTTGCCACTGTTCCAAATATCATCCGATATGCCGATTTATCGGCCGATTTATCGCTTATCGGGTGGTGGCCGATAAGATAAATGAATATCAGTGGAGTTTATCATTCGGGCCATTTTATTGGTCTTGCAAGCGATTTATGGGTCGATATGCCGATAAATCGGCCGATATATCGATTTTCCAGCTGGAACATGTGCTTAATGACATCATCATAGAATTTTTTGTATTATTGAATGCAATATATCTATATATATCATAATTTAGAGTTTTTAGTGCCGATATAATATATTTTTATAGTATATTTTAGATGTTTTAGTTCTACAATTTAGGATTTACAAGAAAAATGACTGATAAATAGTCGACCGATAAAATCGATTTATCGGCCGATAAACCGATATATCTCTTATCATGGGCTGACCGATAAGTTAACGATAAGCGATATCCTAAACATTGGTCCTTGCCACGTATCGTCGCCATACGCTCCATCTTACCGGTTTTCAGATGTAAGGAGTAGCGCCCGTATCCCCACGTCCTGATGAACGCCTTCCCCGTGCGACCGACGTCCATGTCGCTTGGCCAAACACTGAATGACAAGTTAGTCTCATATGGAGACCGGCCTATTCTTATTAATTCCATCATCACAAGTCTTCCAACATTTATGTTATCGTTTTTGGAAATACCAAAAGGGTAATAAAACACCTTGAATTTTATAGATCAAGGTTTTTCTGGCAAAGTGACGAAACAAAATGCAAAAACATAGGTTTGAAGAATTGTAATATAGTATGTCAAGACGCTGGACACTAGAAATAAGTGTTTTCTTAGTAAATGACTTTAAATTTCTTAATGAAGAAGGTGTTTGGCAGGATCTGTTGCACGATAAATATTTGAATGGTATCATGCTTGTTCAGGTGCAGGAAAACCCTACAGATTCTCAATTTTGGAAGGGCCTTATGGGTGTTAGAGACGAGTCTTTAACAATGGGTTGTTTATAAATTAGAAATGGTGGACACAAGATTTTGGGAGGGTATGTGGTTAGAAGAGACGCCTCTTGCTCAACAATATCAGTCATTATATAACATAGGTAACCAGAAAGATGTTATGGTGGCTAGTGTTTTGTCGCATGCTCATCTGAATATAGAGTTTGGCGGGCTTTACTTGGCAGTAAATGTGATTCTTGGGTTCACTTATGCCAACGTCTAATGGTTGTTCATTTATCTGACGAGCCTGATAGCTTTATGTAAAAGGTATATGCTTCTAGGATTTTTTTGTTAAATCTATGCATGCCAACATGTTGAATCGGCATATAAGGTTTCTTTTAAAATATCTTTTGAAGCTAAAGAGACCTTTAAGATTAATATTTTTATGTGTTTTTTTTCATAAAATGGCATTACTTACTAAAGATAACTTAGCCAAAAAAGGAAATGGACAAGTTAAAAATAGTGTTATTTTTGTGATTCAGAGCTCTTGGTTGAACACCTTTTTTTAAAGTGTACCCCTGCTAAGATGTTTGATCTACCTCCACCAACTAATATTACTAATATGTTTAAAAATTGGTTGAATGTAGGTGAAAAAAGATAAAATCTAGAATCCTCACCAGGGTCGTATCATTGTGTTGGGCTATTTGGCACTCTAGAAATAATAGAGTTACCAATTATTGGCAGGATTTTTCTGTATGGCCAGCAATTGGATTGTGTCTTGGGCATACCTTCTACCACCAGATGGGAGGGGTGGTGTCATGCCTTCTGGATGCTGACGGTGCCTCATGATACTATCAGACGGGCTGGGTGGCGGCATACTAAGTAGACTTAAACATGTTTAGATTTGTTTAGTTCTGTTTTTTTCATTTGGTTGATTTATGTGTCGAGCTTATGTGCTCATTGATTGTAGGACACATATATCAAAACTATGCAATAACAAATTGTGTGTGTCAATTAATGCAGAGACGGGGTGTAACATCCCATTTTTTTTGCTATAATAGGGTGTGTGGTGTTGCGTTCATCTCATACATGCATGAAACAACAATTTGAACCATGTTGAAACAATTTAAATTGGTTTGAGAAAATCCCACAAAAAAGTACTTAATTTGGGTTCCAAAATTTTGTATTGAAAAATATTTCAAAGACACCAAAGCAAAACATGGTTTTGTTGGCAATTTTGTGAGGTTTCCAAAAACTATTTTTGCCAAATTTTCTATTTGCAAAAAGGTCCTCAAAATCTGGTTTTCTGTTTTGTTTTAAAGTAGAACGGGACCTCTTTGTGGTTTTCTGAAAATCTAGGGGGTTTTCATAATTTGTTTTTCCCTGTCGTCTTCCTCCTCGTGCCAGAAGGCAGGAAAGGCGCCGACGGCGACCACGCCACGTCCCGTCTCTGGCCTCGCGCGCGGATAAGACCCTGATGGAAGGCACCGTGACCCTCTTTCCCTCCTCCTCACTCGCCGCTCTCCCTCTTGCTCTCTGTAACACACGTGCGAGGTCGGAACCCTATCTCGCTGGAATTCACTCCTCGCCGACGCTACACGCTGCCCCGCGATGAACCGAGCGCACCGTCAGCTCCGTCGTCCTCCCCTTGTCCTCCTCGTCAAGTATCAGAAGCTGGGATGGCCCCAATCGAGCGAATCGTGCCGTCTTCCCCGAGTCCGGCCGCCGGCTCCCCGTGCTCGCCGCCGGCGACTCCGGCCGCCCCTGCCCCATCCGACCATCCCACGAGCTCCAGCGCACCTTGGTGAGGCTCACCATCCCCTCCAATCACTTCCTCCACCTCTGAATCGCCTCGCCACCGTGCACCCATGGTCGCCGCCGCGGTTCCTCGCCGCCGGTGAGCTTTCCGGCGACCATTTGGTCCGCCGACGGCACCCCTAGGTTCCCCTCCACCTCCTCTAGCTCATGATGTAGTTTAATTTCTGAATTGCACACGTTTTTCATCGAATTTGATGTTAGTTGTGAAGATCAGAGAAGATTCGTCCTGGGTGATGTCACAGTGACGTCGTGATGATGTCATATCTCCTATGTTTAATTTCCAGAAAAATGGTCTATTTTGTAAAATCAATAACTATTAAAATATTAATCAGAAAAATAAAAGTGAGGTACCAAAATTCTCTATCCAAATATGTAATTTTCACACATGTTTGAGAAAGTTGAAAAAATGGCCTTTATCTAATGTTGTTTAATCATTTAATAATAGAAAATAAGTTTTTATTCACTAAAATTAGAAAATTAAAAGTTATATACCAAAATGCTCAAAATGAAAAATGCAACCTAGTTATGATGTTTTTAAACCCATTTGAGCAACTAAAATTGTACTCACTTTCAGAATCGTCCGAATTGCCCCTCCGGGGTCCATTTCGGGCTAATTCCAGAAAAACTTCATAATTGCCATACGAACCCTAGCAACCCAACGAACATGTCTAGGGATTTATTTCAATGCATTAACTTGCTCATGGATACATATTGCGCATTGCATCGATGCCATGGTTGATTGTTCTTCTTTGTTTCGGTGTTATTCCCCCTCGATAGAATCCGACTCCGAAGAGAAGTCCAACAACTCCATGACGAATACTTGATCCTAACCGACAAGTCAAGCACTTATTCCTGAAGCCTCTATCTGGTTTTCTTATAACCAAGGCAAGCATAACCTCTTATCTGCTCATATATGATTTCAAAGTGATTTGAATCTCGTACTTTGCATTCGATTCCAAACTATTTGATGTCAGTAGATAGAGTTCTCCTATATACTGCATAACCTAGATATCTTGATGCACTGCTCCTATGTAACACCTGGGGTGTTACCTGTTTGTTTTGCTTGCATCATATGCATCACATTGCATTGCACCATGTTTGCATCACAACTGAAAAATTTCAAAACAATCTAAACTTTCACCCTTGCTCAAAATTTCCAATTTCAAAATTGCAAACTAAACCACCCAGTTGTTTTTCAATAGTTTGAAAATTTTTTTAATCAAATTGACTGTTAATAAATTTCCCCCTCTTGTTAAAACCCTAATGGCTAACTCAAAAATTTAAATCAAATCACTTATTAAATTGTTGGTTTAATCAAACAATTAATCAATCAATTAATTCCAAACCATTTCCAAATTCAAACCCATTCTCAAAATCATTACTCTTTCGAATCCATGAAGTTTACCACACACTGATAATCTTTAAATCACTTTAAACCTTAGGGGTTACCCTATTTAAAAGGTTTGTTTTGTTAATGATCTTTTAATAATAAAATTCACCTAAAATTGGTTTAAATTTCAAACAGCAATTTAAATCTCACCTTTTTGGAAACCAACCTGGGCATCTGTTTGCTTTTGAGCTAACAAGCATAACTTAATTTTTCTAGAATTTTGTTAAGCTAAAAGCTATGTTTTTCTTCTAAGACCAAACCTTACAAAAAAAAAAAAACAGAAATAATAAAAAGGAAAAGCCCAAGGAGAAGAACCAACCCCCTTTCCTTCCTTTCTCCCCAGCCCATTACCTTTTTGGCCCATACCCCCCTCTGTTTTGTCTTCTTCCTCGCGATGTCGACATCTTCAGTACGAACACGTACAGAACCATCCGATCCTTCCGCCCCCTCCCGGATGAGCTGCCGTACTAGGCTCTCCCCTCCATAAAAACTACCTACCCTCTACCCTAGACCCCCTGCCCTAGCTAGCTTCCTCCTGCGCCGCCGTTCGCTACCTCTGCCTTCTCCCGCACTCTCTGAAGATCACCACCGAATCCCTGCACCACAACCACCCACCACCGAGCGCCATGGCTGCCACCTTCCATCCCCCATGATCACCTCGAGGGGCAACTGACTCCGGGAATGGAACCGGGGTGGGTTCCTCGTCGGCTTTCGTGAAGGAGCGGAGGCGGGAGGAGGCCCGAGCCGGCCGCGCCGTCGCCGGAAGGATCGCCGCTGCTACCTGCCGTCGGTTTTCGTCATCGACAGAAGATCGAGGTGAGCCTCCGATCGCATCTCCCTCCTCTCCCCTCTCGGCTGCCTCCACGCCCCCTGCACACCGCCCGCAGGCACGTGCGCCGCCGCGGTGACGGACAGCGAGCCGCCGGTGCCCCTCCCGTCCGCCATCGAAGCCTTCCTCTGTCGCTGGCAGCGACCGAACCTGCACCAAGAAAAATTCAGTTAGCGCAAACACATGTTAACTAGCCTCGCACTCCTTACCTGACAGGAACAACCGAATACCGCACTGGTAGCGACCGCCGCGCGCCACCGAGAGGGGGTGGGTTCGATCCCCCCTCGCGCATCCTTTTTCGCGGAAATAACCGCGTGGCCAGGCCCACGGGTCATGGACCTTACGTGCCACATCACCGTCCACCCGCGCCCCCGTGGCGATGGCCCACCTGTCAACCGCGTGTGGAGCATCTCTCCAGGGTGCAGAAAGTTCCTGACCGTGTTTCTCTTTATTTTCTTTTCCTAAAATTGTCATATCAACCCCAATTTTGTAAATTCAAGAACTTTGTCAATACAACTCCAATTTGCACAAACCAAATATGTATCCCAATCAAAATCTCATAAACTTTTCAAATATGCAAATTGTTTTCTGTTTTGAACATTCCAAATTGTTTCAAATTTCAAATTCAAACATTTCTTTTCCAATTTGGTTAATTCTATAATTAATTCATACCTAACTCAAATCACACCAATAAAATATGTTTTTCAATCCAAATTTCATGTACTTTCTGTTTATCAACTTTGTTTTGCAATTTGGGCAACTAAAATTAATGTTATTTAATAATCCTCAAATTGGTTAATTAAATGGCATAATTAATAACTTTCAAATGGTTGCTCCAAATTAAATACTCAAAACATGTTTTCCATCCAAAATTAAATGCCACACTTGAATATAAACTTTGTTTTCTGGTTTGCAACAATTAATTTGAATAATTGTTTCACCTCTTATTTAATGCAATTTAAATTGCCAAAATTCATAACTAATTCATTTCAATTCCAAATCAAACAATTAAAATATGTTTTCCAATCAGTTTCATGTCCTTAACATGTTCATGCCATTCATATCCCTGTTTGCATCTTATCTTGTGCCTTTTAGATCTTGTTATGCATGTTCATCTATATGACAACATATGGAATGTGTGGGATAAATAATTCCAACTGTTGCCCCCTTCCATTTAAATTGCCTAACTCATCTACTTTATTGTTTGCCATGCTAAAAAACATTTAACTTGATGGTTAGATAAACAACTTGAACCAATTCCTATTTCTCCGGACTCCGGTTCCGATTAAATTGCTTAAGTTGTTTCCCCTGTTGCATCTTGCCATGCCATGCATATAAAATAGGATCATGCTAGATCTTTTGCCGTAGTAGTAATTGTTGCATCCGGTGTTTGTTCGAGGTTCGTTGCTTCTTCCCGGATAGGACGTTGAGATGATGTGAGCAACGACAAGTTCTGCTACCTTGCGGGATCTCAGGCAAGTATACTCACTTGCTGCCATATGGCTGCCTTTCATCACTTGTTACCGATTCTTTCCGTTGTTCTTATTCTAGCCTGTTGTTTCGATGCTTGTGTCTCGATCCAATCATATTGTTTACCTTGCAGCCATGATATAGCCTTCCTTCCACTTCCTATTAACTGTTGTTTGTTTACCTTGTTGGCCCTCGTGTCGTAGTTGCATGCTTAGTGTTGTTTGTGCTCAAGTCTTGCTGTCCTTTTACTTATCACCTGTTTAGTTGATAATTGGGTATCAATTCAATCAACCTGTTAATGTTTTGGGTAATAATAATTTGATGATAAGGCACCGGCAGGAGGCCCAGGTTAGGGTTTTGAAGCCTGCTAGTGTCGAAACTAGGAAAAGAGTCTTGTCTACTGATCCATGATGAGCGTGCTCACCGCATCCGGGTGGTAGTATGGGACCCCCCTCGACTTAGACCTGATCTGCAGCTTGTCCGAAGAGCCACACTTAGTTCGGGTGTTCCATTTGCTCCTTTGCATAATGGGTGGCGCCCCCATGGTTACTGGTGATGATGATGATGCATATAGGGCGAGGCCTGTAGTGCCGGGGTGTTGTGTCCTGCGGGAGTTTTGCACACCTGCGCTGAGTATTCGGCTGCGTGGCTGGGACCTTATAGCTCCGTGGCTCCTAGGATGGGTTGTAGAGATGGTTTGGGTCGTGTCAAGCCAACCTGAGTTTTAGTTGGTGGCTTGAGTGTGTACGGGTACTGGAGCACACCCTGCAGGGATAAATCTTCTCGAGAAGCCGTGTTTTCCGCGGTTATGGATTACTTGGTGAAAGTACTGGCTAACAAGTACTCAGACAACTTACACCTAATGATAATAACTTGACTAGTAATAGTCTTATTGACACAATAACTTGATCCATCATTAATCCAACTGTGTGAGTCATCCTCGGATTGCTTCTTCGGATAAGGGGCGAGATCCAGGATGGGTTTGTTTGGAGTTAGTTTCAGTTGGTTACTATCCTCGATCTTATCTTCTTTCTGTTAGCCGGAAGTTGTAGTATCTCTCTGTAGTTGGTTAGTGCAGCCCGCTGTCGCTTATTTGCAATAACCCCTTCTTTCCGTTGATCCCAAAGTATTTGTATCTTGTGATGACTGGCTACACCGGTATCTTGTGAGTATGGTTTATCCACTTGCCAGTACTTAACCGTACTGACCCACGAATCTCTTTCGTGGCTGCATATTCAATATTGCAGTCAACAGGTTTGAAGTCTGACGACGTTAGCTTGGGAATCCCTCCGGCTTGGCCTGGGCAGGGATTGGACGCTCTCGGTTATCTTCAGGACTCTTAGTCCAATTTGGATCTTGACCGTAGCCGGACACTATGTTGTTTCTTCCGCTGTTATTTGGATCTTTGTATTGTATCAGTTGTATCCCTGGCTCGTTGAGTCATCTTGTAACTATCTGTTTCTGTTGTAATTGTGGATTATTCGTGAACTATTGTAATGTTATCATAAATGGCAACCTGGAATCGGTTATTATGCGGATTTGGCGGGAATGCTGAAATCTGCATAGTGCCCGATCCCGGGGCGTCACAAATGGTATCAGAGCCTTGGTTCCGATTCCCGATATTGTTTCGATACGAATGGTTATCGAAGCAACGGGTCCGCAAAGCCTGTAGGTTAACCTCGCTAACGGTCGTTGTTTCTAGAGTGTCAAAAACTATTTTCTGTTAAACTATTTTGGAAACATCTCAATAGGATTCTTGTTTTCTCCTTATCTCCATTCTATTCCTCCTTCTATCTTATTTGTTTTGGAGTCTCCTCTCTTATCTATCTCTCAAAGTGTTAGGATCCTACGTGGGTGGACGTTTTCTGAGCCTTTAACCTAATAGGTTCGATCATCGGAAGATTCCTGGTGGAAGAACATCGTCGTCACTCCGAGCAAGAATCTCTTGTTAGTGGTGTCGAGGAGATCAGCCGGAAGCATGAAGAATCGATAGTAGAACTTCTTTCCCCTCCCGGGTTAGCAGGTGGATTGCGAGGGCGCAATCCCTTGTTAGTGGTGTCGTCTGTAAAACCTGGGGTGTTACCTGTTTGTTTTGCTTGCATCATATGCATCACATTGCATTGCACCATGTTTGCATCACAACTGAAAAATTTCAAAACAATCTAAACTTTCACCCTTGCTCAAAATTTCCAATTTCAAAATTGCAAACTAAACCACCCAGTTGTTTTTCAATAGTTTGAAAATTGTTTTAATCAAATTGACTGTTAATAAATTTCCCCCTCTTGTTAAAACCCTAATGGCTAACTCAAAAATTTAAATCAAATCACTTATTAAATTGTTGGTTTAATCAAACAATTAATCAATCAATTAATTCCAAACCATTTCCAAATTCAAACCCATTCTCAAAATCATTACTCTTTTGAATCCATGAAGTTTACCACACACTGATAATCTTTAAATCACTTTAAACCTTAGGGGTTACCCTATTTAAAAGGTTTGTTTTGTTAATGATCTTTTAATAATAAAATTCACCTAAAATTGGTTTAAATTTCAAACAGCAATTTAAATCTCACCTTTTTGGAAACCAACCTGGGCATCTGTTTGCTTTTGAGCTAACAAGCATAACTTAATTTTTCTAGAATTTTGTTAAGCTAAAAGCTATGTTTTTCTTCTAAGACCAAACCTTACAAAAAAAAACAAACAGAAATAATAAAAAGGAAAAGCCCAAGGAGAAGAACCAACCCCCTTTCCTTCCTTTCTCCCCAGCCCATTACCTTTTTGGCCCATACCCCCCTCTGTTTTGTCTTCTTCCTCGCGATGTCGACATCTTCAGTACGAACACGTACAGAACCATCCGATCCTTCCGCCCCCTCCCGGATGAGCTGCCGTACTAGGCTCTCCCCTCCATAAAAACTACCTACCCTCTACCCTAGACCCCCTGCCCTAGCTAGCTTCCTCCTGCGCCGCCGTTCGCTACCTCTGCCTTCTCCCGCACTCTCTGAAGATCACCACCGAATCCCTGCACCACAACCACCCACCACCGAGCGCCATGGCTGCCACCTTCCATCCCCCATGATCACCTCGAGGGGCAACTGACTCCGGGAATGGAACCGGGGTGGGTTCCTCGTCGGCTTTCGTGAAGGAGCGGAGGCGGGAGGAGGCCCGAGCCGGCCGCGCCGTCGCCGGAAGGATCGCCGCTGCTACCTGCCGTCGGTTTTCGTCACCGACAGAAGATCGAGGTGAGCCTCCGATCGCATCTCCCTCCTCTCCCCTCTCGGCCGCCTCCACGCCCCCTGCACACCGCCCGCAGGCACGTGCGCCGCCGCGGTGACGGACAGCGAGCCGCCGGTGCCCCTCCCGTCCGCCATCGAAGCCTTCCTCTGTCGCTGGCAGCGACCGAACCTGCACCAAGAAAAATTCAGTTAGCGCAAACACATGTTAACTAGCCTCGCACTCCTTACCTGACAGGAACAACCGAATACCGCACTGGTAGCGACCGCCGCGCGCCACCGAGAGGGGGTGGGTTCGATCCCCCCTCGCGCATCCTTTTTCGCGGAAATAACCGCGTGGCCAGGCCCACGGGTCATGGACCTTACGTGCCACATCACCGTCCACCCGCGCCCCCGTGGCGATGGCCCACCTGTCAACCGCGTGTGGAGCATCTCTCCAGGGTGCAGAAAGTTCCTGACCGTGTTTCTCTTTATTTTCTTTTCCTAAAATTGTCATATCAACCCCAATTTTGTAAATTCAAGAACTTTGTCAATACAACTCCAATTTGCACAAACCAAATATGTATCCCAATCAAAATCTCATAAACTTTTCAAATATGCAAATTGTTTTCTGTTTTGAACATTCCAAATTGTTTCAAATTTCAAATTCAAACATTTCTTTTCCAATTTGGTTAATTCTATAATTAATTCATACCTAACTCAAATCACACCAATAAAATATGTTTTTCAATCCAAATTTCATGTACTTTCTGTTTATCAACTTTGTTTTGCAATTTGGGCAACTAAAATTAATGTTATTTAATAATCCTCAAATTGGTTAATTAAATGGCATAATTAATAACTTTCAAATGGTTGCTCCAAATTAAATACTCAAAACATGTTTTCCATCCAAAATTAAATGCCACACTTGAATATCAACTTTGTTTTCTGGTTTGCAACAATTAATTTGAATAATTGTTTCACCTCTTATTTAATGCAATTTAAATTGCCAAAATTCATAACTAATTCATTTCAATTCCAAATCAAACAATTAAAATATGTTTTCCAATCAGTTTCATGTCCTTAACATGTTCATGTCATTCATATCCCTGTTTGCATCTTATCTTGTGCCTTTTAGATCTTGTTATGCATGTTCATCTATATGACAACATATGGAATGTGTGGGATAAATAATTCCAACTGTTGCCCCCTTCCATTTAAATTGCCTTACTCATCTACTTTATTGTTTGCCATGCTAAAAAAACATTTAACTTGATGGTTAGATAAACAACTTGAACCAATTCCTATTTCTCCGGACTCCGGTTCCGATTAAATTGCTTAAGTTGTTTCCCCTGTTGCATCTTGCCATGCCATGCATATAAAATAGGATCATGCTGGATCTTTTGTCGTAGTAGTAATTGTTGCATCCGGTGTTTGTTCGAGGTTCGTTGCTTCTTCCCGGATAGGACGTTGAGATGATGTGAGCAACGACAAGTTCTGCTACCTTGCGGGATCTCAGGCAAGTATACTCACTTGCTGCCATATGGCTGCCTTTCATCACTTGTTACCGATTCTTTCCGTTGTTCTTATTCTAGCCTGTTGTTTCGATGCTTGTGTCTCGATCCTATCATATTGTTTACCTTGCAACCATGATATAGCCTTCCTTCCACTTCCTATTAACTGTTGTTTGTTTACCTTGTTGGCCCTCGTGTCGTAGTTGCATGCTTAGTGTTGTTTGTGCTCAAGTCTTGCTGTCCTTTTACTTATCACCTGTTTAGTTGATAGTTGGGTATCAATTCAATCAACCTGTTAATGTTTTGGGTAATAATAATTTGATGATAAGGCACCGGCAGGAGGCCCGGGTTAGGGTTTTGAAGCCTGCTAATGTCGAAACTAGGAAAAGAGTCTTGTCTACTGATCCATGATGAGCGTGCTCACCGCATCCGGGTGGTAGTATGGGACCCCCCTCGACTTAGACCTGATCTGCAGCTTGTCCGAAGAGCCACACTTAGTTCGGGTGCTCCATTTGCTCCTTTGCATAATGGGTGGCGCCCCCATGGTTACTGGTGATGATGATGATGCATATAGGGCGAGGCCTGTAGTGCCGGGGTGTTGTGTCCTGCGGGAGTTTTGCACACCTGCGCTGAGTATTCGGCTGCGTGGCTGGGACCTTATAGCTCCGTGGCTCCTAGGATGGGTTGTAGAGATGGTTTGGGTCATGTCAAGCCAACCTGAGTTTTAGTTGGTGGCTTGAGTGTGTACGGGTACTGGAGCACACCCTGCAGGGATAAATCTTCTCGAGAAGCCGTGTTTTCCGCGGTTATGGATTACTTGGTGAAAGTACTGGCTAACAAGTACTCAGACAACTTACACCTAATGATAATAACTTGACTAGTAATAGTCTTATTGACACAATAACTTGATCCATCATTAATCCAACTGTGTGAGTCATCCTCGGATTGCTTCTTCGGATAAGGGGCGAGATCCAGGATGGGTTTGTTTGGAGTTAGTTTCAGTTGGTTACTATCCTCGATCTTATCTTCTTTCTGTTAGCCGGAAGTTGTAGTATCTCTCTGTAGTTGGTTAGTGCAGCCCGCTGTCGCTTATTTGCAATAACCCCTTCTTTCCGTTGATCCCAAAGTATTTGTATCTTGTGATGACTGGCTACACCGGTATCTTGTGAGTATGGTTTATCCACTTGCCAGTACTTAACCGTACTGACCCACGAATCTCTTTCGTGGCTGCATATTCAATATTGCAGTCAACAGGTTTGAAGTCTGACGACGTTAGCTTGGGAATCCCTCCGGCTTGGCCTGGGCAGGGATTGGACGCTCTCGGTTATCTTCAGGACTCTTAGTCCAATTTGGATCTTGACCGTAGCCGGACACTATGCTGTTTCTTCCGCTGTTATTTGGATCTTTGTATTGTATCAGTTGTATCCCTGGCTCGTTGAGTCATCTTGTAACTATCTGTTTCTGTTGTAATTGTGGATTATTCGTGAACTATTGTAATGTTATCATAAATGGCAACCTGGAATCGGTTATTATGCGGATTTGGCGGGAATGCTGAAATCTACATAGTGCCCGATCCCGGGGCGTCACATCCTAGCAGCTATAGGTTTGTTTGTGAGCGCTCCGCTAAACCCTATGAGTCTTGCTTAGCCATGCCTAGTTGTGATCGGATCCATCCGGTTGATGAATCTGGTCAGTGCGTGAATCTACTATGTTAGATTGTTGTGATTTGAATTATATTTGATAACCTGACTAATCACGGCATGGATGTGAGGCCACAATGGGTTGTGGCGTTTTGTCCTGTTCATGCCCCTAGGAGCGAGTTCTCGCCTTCGAGCCAAGACTGAGCGTACAGCCACACGTGGGCCGATGAACCCCGCCCGACTAACTAACTTGTTTAACCTTATCCATGAGCCACGTAGTTTGAGCTTTCCATCTGCGTGTGAGTCAAAAAATGTTTTGGAGAAAATTATGTCGTGACCGGGTCAAGTGATGGACGTACACGGATCTTGATCCCGACTCACAGAACAGGTGCCGTCAGGAGGTGGCCAACTCCCTGTTGACAGGGGTGGCCCTGTTTGGGTTTACTCATGGATATAGTTCGACAAGGTAAAGGCCGGGAATCGACCACCCTCTGCCGGCACTTCCCGGAGTAGTGCTAACTCTGGTGGCACTAAGAGTCGGTTGGTACGTGTGGGCAAAGTTGTACACCCCTGCAGGGTTAAATCTTTGCGAAAAGCCGTGTCTGCGGTTAAAGACGACTTGGTGACGGATTCTGTGATCATAGATAACTTGAACGGAATGACTAAAACTTGTTGATAATGAATGAAGGATGCCTCCTCGGAGATGCCGAGAGGGGTTACCTTGTAGCAGGAGGTAGTGGAACAACTGGAGGTGGTGATCTTTAAAGCACGAGGTGCTGAATATTTTGGTGGATTAAAAGATGATGATATCAGTAGTTGAGTAGCTTTCTCATCTATTTTCAAAATACTCTATGAGACGTGCTATTCCTCCCTCAACTTGGAAAACAAAGATGGCTTTACGCAAAATAACCTTCATACCTCTTTCTAAAAGATAGATTAGATATATAATAGGTTAACTAAGCCTTGTTGAGTACCTCCCGTACTCAGGTTTGCTTAATTTTGGTTCAGGAGAAGATCTCACATCGGTGGTGATTCAACATGGACATCGACGAGTAGTTTGGGGTTCCCAGGTAGCAGCCTGGAATCTATGGGCTGGGACGTCGCCTTATTTTGCGGCCTCTTAGGCCTTTTTGGTTCTTGTTGATTAGCAACATAATTTGCCTTCCGTTGTCTGATGTAATGTTGGATCATGTGACCTCTGCTTGTAAGCTATACTCTAGTAACACCTGTTTAATACAACTTCATGTCTAGAGTACTGCTTTGATCGGTTGTTTGTTTTGAGCTCATTGTTATACGGTTTTGGCTATGCCTGCATAGTTGTCGCAGTCGAGGGGTTGTGGAGCCGATGATCCATGTCCGAGCCCGCCTGCCGATGTGATTCGGCCTGGGGCGAGGTAACCCCAGTAACCCTCGATTGTTGTTGCACTTTCTGGACACATAGCAGCTCTATATAGCAAAGGAAGAACTGAAGGAATTAGCCAAGGAGGTATCGCCGTCAGAAATGCCGGCAGGAAAAGAAACTCGGAAGCCAACAGACAGCTTCAAGGCATCCGAGAATACAAGACAGGTAATCCTAGATCCCAAAGATCCGACAAAATTCGTCGTCGTAGGGACTGGGATGACTGACAAATAGGAAGGCGAGCTCATCAAGTTCCTCCGTGAGAACTGGGATATTTTTGCCTGGTGTCCAGCGGACATGCCAGGTGTACCCAGGGAACTTGCTGAGCACCAACTTAAGGTTATTCCTGGATCAAAACCCGTCAAACAAGGTCTCCGTCGATTTGACGGAAGAAGACGGAAGGCTATTAGCAAGGAAATTATCCGGCTTTTAGCAGCGGATTTTATCAAGGAAGTGATCCATACTGACTGGTCCGCAAATCCGGTATTAGTACCGAAGAAAGACACTACTGCTCTTAGAATGTGTATAGATTACACAGGCTTGAACAAATTGTGTCCGAAAGATAGGTTCGCATTACCGCGAATCGATCAAATAATAGATGCCACAGCAGGCTCTGAGCTTTTGTGCTTTTTGGATGCATACTCCGGGTACCACCAAATACGCATGAAAAATGAAGATCAAATTAAGACTTCTTTCATAACCCCATACGGGACGTATTATTACGTAACCATGCCGTTTGGCCTGAAGAACGCAGGTGCAACCTACCAGCGTTGCATGCAACGTTGTTTGCATAGTCAGATTGGAAAAAATGTCCATGTTTATGTGGACGATATTGCTGTCGTAACCAAGGAAAAAGATACACTCCTTGAGGATTTGCGAGAAACTTTCGAAAACATACGCACCTACAAGATGAAGTTGAATCCATCTAAGTGCGTATTCGGGGTTCCCTCAGGAAAACTTCTGGGTTTCATCGTTTCTCACAGAGGAATAGAAGTTAACCCGGAAAAGATCAAGGCAATCTTGAACATCACAAAACCTACCTGCGTCAAAGATGTCCAAAGAATTGACGGGTTCCGCAGCTGCCGTTAGTAGATTTATTAGTCGGCTGGGGGCTAAAATCCTAACACTATACAAGTTGTTGAAGAAATCCGACAAAGTCAAGTGGATAGCAAAGCTTTGGAATACATAGCAGTTATGTCCCTTCTATACTTAGTTCAATATCTATGTAAACATCTTTTGAGATCATGAAATAAAGTTGTTGGATTTCTGGTATCCATGTTTTTTACAAGTTCATTATAGTAAAAGCATGTTTCCACCTTCTCTATTTCCCAATGATCTTACAAAAATACTCAATGTTAACCCGAATTGTGCCTGCGTACTCGGCGTTAAGAAACTGAATGTTTTTCAGCCTGCTAACGGCTAAAGGAAACTTGAATTGCCTGCGTGCCCAAGTTTCGATCAAAAAATTCCTTGTTTCTCTAAGCATTATCTGATTGCATATGTGTTGGGTCACTGGAACTAGTTAGTAAAAATGCCTTTAGCATGGTCCATGTTTTCGAGTTTAAACTGATTGGGTACGCCCAGTTACTCGGCATGACGATTCATATTGCTATTTGAGCCATTTCAAACACTAAGGACAGTTAAAACATATATGCCAGAGAACTTAGAAGATAAAGGAATAGTAACATCCGAAAAACCTTGCAAAAAATTCATAACTAATAATTGCAAAAGGCGGAATTTTTCATTCATACAAATAGAAGCATTACATTGCAGATTACATTGAAAGAACAGTAACGCTCCTATTGTCTATTTTTGCTATCCAGGTCATAGGTAGCCCTTCAAGCATCTGATTCCTCCTCGCTGCTGTCGTCTTCAGGGATTGGAGGGATCTCCTCTTATGCATAGTTGATGGAAATATTTACCATGGAGGCAATCTGGGTGGCGTGGCCTTTGATTTCATCAAAGATGGTATTTCGCTGAGTGTCCGTGTATCCCTGAGGGACACCGGACGCCACGCGCCAGGATTTAGCACCGGGGTAGTGCATGCGCATAAGGCCGAGTGCCATACGCGCACCACCCCGTGCAGCGGAACGCAGGATAGAATCCCTGGATTCCGCCACCTCCATGATGGCTCCCGGAAGTTTTTCAACCTCCGAGAATTCCCCAGTCCTTGCGGGAAGAAACTTGTTCACCAGCTGCATTCCAGCAGCACGGATCGAAGTCCACATCTTCCCAAAGGCTTGGATCCCTTCAAGACGGGTACCATCTGGGATATCTCCTGTTTTTTCCGACAAAACAATCAAAAGTGTTAGGCAAAAAACAGAGGAGAAAAACAAGATATGGAAAAATAAAAAAGGTAACGGAAAATTACCGATAAGCTTGTCGATCTCGGAGATTTCCTCCAGGCGAAGGTTCAGAGCATTTTCTAAATCCTGAATGGTGGATTTATCCTTCTCCGCCTGTTCAGAAGCCTTGGAGTTGGCAACTCCAAGGGCCAAGTTGCTGGCCTCCAGATCCTTTTGAGCCTTCACAAGATGCTTGTGAAGCTCCAAATTCTCCTTTCGGAGATTCTCGGCATTGCCGGCATCTTCAGCTATTTGCTTGGCCTTAGCCAAAGCAGCTGGAAAGCAAAGAAAATTCCGGGTTTAGAAAATTTCCGGAATAAGTACTTAGACAAAAAATTGAATCGCAAACCTCAGAAGAAAAATGTATACCTGATGTTTCCGACAAAGCGAGCTGAGACGATGCCAGTTCCGCCTCTCTCTCCTCAAGAATAGAAAGGAGATTTCTAACCTCTTTATTCTTGATGGTGAGTTTGTTGAAAACTTCCATGTTTATGGTTTCGGCGGTTTGCTGCAACATAGCAAGGAAAAGAATGGTTACAAAAAGCATCAAAGCAAAACAGGCATGCAATTTTGTTTAATGCTTGGGGGCTAGAGTTACATACCTGGCTCATTCGGTGCAAACCCGCCAAGTTTTCCTTGAACTCTTTTGCGTATTTCGCAAAAGCAGTTCCGGCCGCGCTTAGGCCGTCGTTGATAATCTTGAAGTCCTTGTCAAAGGTGGGAATTTCTTCGTCGAAAGTCCGAGAAAATTTCTCCACCTCTGGAGCCGCCCTTTCCCTCGTGTCCGTGTCCGACACAACGGGCTGGCTGGGCTCTGAGGGCTTGGTGGTGGGGGCTGCAGCTTGCTCTTCCGCCATTGTGGACGGCGTGTCCGGGGCAACGGCGGGAGAAGGTTGACTGCCTCGGCTGGAAGCAACCTTGTGTTTCTTCAGCTTCTTTGGTTTTAAACTAGAGGGAGGCAAGCTAAAAACAAAAAACCCGGAAAAGTTAAAAACCGAGGATGGATGAAAAGTTCTCATGAAAGAAAAAGAACCCAGATGAAAGAACCTGGAAGTGGCGACGGGGATTCCGTCAAGGTCGATAATTTCCTCAGAGGAAATAATCTTCTTGCGCTTGCGTCCACCTGTAGCGGCGGTGCGCAGCGCGTCCAGCTCAGCCTCGGATACCAAGTCCGAATCTGAAAGATCCGCGAACTGTCGGACGAACAAGATCAAAATCAGAAGCTAGAAAATCCGAGAAAAAATAAAACTGTACCCGAATGACTGAAAAATTACCTTGGGAACCGGATTGTCGGCCGTATACATTGGCCGAATCGCTTCATATTGGTCGCGTGATGCGACCAATTGGTTGATGCGCCGTCGAAGCTCCTTTGCGGGCCAATCTTTGGTGGTTGTCCGCATCGGATCCTTGACTCCCGTGTATTCGCACAGGAGACGGCCGCTGTGGTTGGCCAATGGCTGGATTCGCCTAATCAGCCAGCATAGAACCGTGTCCATGCCGGTTAGAGGCGGATCCATGGAGGTGAGCTTGGCGATGCGCCGCTTGATCTTTAGTAGATCTGGCGGCAGAACCTGGACGGCTTCCGTTCCCCAGTTGTCTTGGGGAACTGCGGCAGAGTTCACGAAAGGAGGAACCCCGACAGCTTCCTTAAGGAAAGGCACGTCGGGGTGATAAAAGAAGGAACCCGTCCAAAATTTGACGGATTCCGACGTTTTTATGTTGGGGAACCAATCTTCTCGGAATCTCCGGAGAGTGAAAGATATGGTCCCGCAAGTCGGGAGTGCGCCCTCCGAAGAGTTCCGCTTAACCCCGAAGCAGTAAGTCCAGAAATCTAACCTAGGTTCTAGCCCTAAATAGCCCTCGAACAAAGCCTGGAAGCCGGCCATGTAGAGGATGGAGTTGGGAGGAGGGTTATGGGGCTGGATGTTGTAGTGAGAAAGGATTTGGAGGAAGAAGGAAGAAGGTGGAAGTCCCATACCTCGAAGAAGGTGGGAACAAAGAAGGACCCTTTCGCCATTTTTTGGCGTTGGCTCGGTCTCGTCTTCTGGAAGCCGCCACTTCTTCTTAAGAACCAGGCCCTCCTTTTCCAGGTTTGGAAGGAGAGCCGGAGGAATGCTGCAGGCAATCCAATTGCCTGCAGACTCCGCTTCTTCGTCTGCTCCGGCGGCGGCAGAGGCGGCGGCCTCCGCGGCGGCGAGCTCGTCGCCGAGGAGTTGGATCTTCTCCTCCGCCATTTCTGGAGCAAACGGCGGGGAGGCTGCGGAGCTCGATCCCGCAACGTCCGCGGCGGCGGAAGAATTTGCGTCACCCGCTGCGGAGGCCGTGGTCTTCTCCGGCTCGCCGTCGGTGTGCTTGGGCGATCCCAGTTGCGGATCTAAATCGCTGATGAGCTCGTTGATGGCGGCGCGGGTCGGCGATGACGGCGAGGAGGCCATCTCGTGGTGGCGCGTTGCGTTTCGGCGTGCTTGGATGCTAAGTGCGCCTGGGACAGTGCTCTGCTCTCGAGTTTGTTCGCGTCAATGGCGTGGGCAGTGGGGGAGTGTGGAAAGTTTTCGTTGAGGACGAGGACGGCTATTTATAGCCGGAAAACCGTTTAGATGCGTGCCAACGGCTATTTTGACCGTTGGATGTTTGCCGCGTGTCGCTCGCCGGAAAATCCGGGAAATGAAACGACGGAGTAATGATGATTATCTCCTCGTTTCCCGCGCGAATCTGTCAGAGATATGTTTCTGGGTTTTTCCGAGTAAATCTCAAACTTCGCTTACGTCAGCATGGTTGAGTGCGCTGACGTAGGAAGTTTCTTCTCCACGAAGGATCGTGAGAGAAAAGCCGGATTTTCAGGATTCCGAGTTTCATGCCACCATCTTTTTCAAATGAAGAATAAGAAGAATCAAGACTGCTGAATCAATAGTTCTCGGACAAAGAACATTTGGCGAATAGCGGAGAATCAGAGTTTTGATCCTTCTTGGGGGCTACTGTCGGATATATACCAAATAGGGGTATAGAAGATGGTAGGCCAAGTGCCGGATTACCAGGGTGGCCTAAGTGGTAGTGGGCTTAGGTCCATTAGGCGGCCCAGTAATCCGACGTGCAGAAGCCGGATTCTAGAAGAACCCGGATCACAGCCCATGTGATCTAGCTTGGAGGAGAAGACGGATTCCTTGCTTTCCAAGTTACAAGTTACCGTAGTTTTCTAGGTTTCCTATTCTGTAAGCCCTAATCCGGCTATTATATAAAGCCGGACGGGAGATAAACAAAACAACGAACGAACAAACAGAGAAGCTCTACGCCAACTCGCCGAGAAGCTCATCCTCGCCGAGTGGTTTAGATCTAAAACCCTCACATTGTAACCCTGTTTACGGGCTTTAGTCCCAATTAGTGAGAAGTGCAGGAGTAGGCACGTCGTACTGTCGCGACGTACCGAACCTGGGTAAAATCCTGTGTTCCATGTTACTACGCTATCCCGTTACCCCACGTCTCTACCGTAGTCTCATGGCACCCCCGTCTATGAAAACTACTACGATGTCTCGACAAGTCGGTTGGTACGTGTGGGTAAAATTGTACACCTCTACAGGGTTAAATCTTTTCGAAAAGCCGTGTCTGCGGTTAAAGACGACTAGGTGACGGATTCTGTGATCATAGATAACTTGAACGGAATGACTAAAACTTGTTGATAACGAATAAAGGATGCCTCCTCGGAGATGCCGAGAGGGGGTTACCTTGTAGCAGGAGGTAGTGGAACAACTGGAGGTGGTGATCTTTAAAGCACGAGGTGCTGAATATTTTGGTGGATTAAAAGATGATGATATCAGTAGTTGAGTAGCTTTCTCATCATTTTCAAAATACTCTATGAGACGTGCTATTCCTCGCTCAACTTGGAAAACAAAGATGGCTTTACGCAAAATAACCTTCATAACTCTTTCTAAAAGATAGCAGATATATAATAGGTTAACTAAGCCTTGTTGAGTATCTCCCGTACTCAGGTTTGCTTAATTTTGGTTCAGGAGAAGATCTCACATCGGTGGTGATTCAACGTGGACATCGACGAGTAGTTTGGGGTTCCCAGGTAGCATCATGGAATCTATGGGCTGGGACGTCGCCTTATGTTGCGGCCTCTTAGGCCTTTTTGGTTCTTGTTGATTAGCAACATAATTTGCCTTCCGTTGTCTGATGTAATGTTGGGTCATGTGACCTCTGCTTGTAAGCTATACTCTAGTAACACCTGTTTAATACAACTTCATGTCTAGAGTACTGCTTTGATCGGTTGTTGGTTTCGAGCTCATTGTTATACAGTTTTGGCTATGCCTGCATAGTTGCCGCAGTCGAGGGGTCGTGGAGCCGATTATCCATGTCGGAGCCCGCCTGCCGATGTGATTCGGCCTGGGCGAGGTAACTCCAGTAACCCTCGATTGTTGTTGCACTTTCTGGACACATAGCAGCTCTGGATAGCTTTGGTCCCGTTTCCTTCAGTTTCATACGATTCGTGGACGCTTTGATATGCATAGTTGGTTATGACTAGCATGGATACAAGGAGTAGTAGACTGGGGATCCGGACTACGTGCCGATAAATCCAGTCTGCCTGCCGTTGTTTGTTGGGGCCGGGGCTGGTAACTCTGAAGCCCTTGTGTGTCCATGGCTAGGAGCACATAACAGTATGTATATCTCTGGGTCCCGGGTCGTGACACGGGGCATCGCTTCCCTTTTAAAAATAAAAATTCGTGAAATTTCCTCCGAGATTTCTAGGAAAATTTTCTTTTGATGAACAACAAGTTTGTTTCTATGTAAATCATTGGGTGCAATCCTATAAAGCAAATGGACAATGGTTGAAAATAAAAATTTGCTTCCCTTCAATCGGAAATTCTCCATTTATTTCTATAAAATTTAATTGATCTAAAGAGGGCCTGTACTGAATTTTTATGGGACGAAGGACTCTATCGGCGCCATCAGTTCTCCGAGGATGAGAACTCTAGGTAGTACTAGAACGGTAGAACCGGAGCACACGGCAGATGCAACGATGGCCCGTTCAAACAAGTCTGCTGCCATGCATTGCTGGTTCCGCAGCATTCTGCACGGTCAAGCAGTTATCATGTTACCCGAGAACATGTCGGTGGGGCCTCCCATCCCATTGTCCAGCTTTTCACCCTTTCAGGCGGCGGCAGCATCGAGATAGACAGAGGAGTACGTACGCAGCCCAGAAGAAACTTTGGTGATCTCCTGTTCTGATTCGGCAGAGTAGTCCATTGGACCGGAGCGACAGCTGTTCCGGTCCGCTTTGCTTCTTCCCAGCTTTGGCCGTCAGACGGTCAGAGTACTGTCTTCTCCTGCTTTCCATCGCTACTGCATGCTTCAGTAAGGGCTTATTTGGATAGTAGGAATTCCATAGGATTTTTGTAGGATTCCAATCCTTAGAAATTTTTTCTATGGATTGAGTTCGGTTCAAAGGAATGACCTACCAAAATTCCTATGGATTCAATTCCTATGCCCCAATTCCATAGGAATTTAAACATCCACACCAACCTCTTTTTTAGACTCAAGTGCGTAGGATCGAGGCACGTTTTCTGTGTTTTTTCTGCGTTTCATCCAAACGACTATTACTGCAGTTTTTCTCATTTTTATATTCCTCTGTTTTGCATAAGCAAACATGTGAGATTCCTATGTTTTTTAGATTCCTGTGTTTTTGAACCCTGCAATCCAAAGAGGCCCTAAAATTGAAAAAACTCAGGAATTTGATAGGATTACGGGCACAGAACCGAGAAATTTTCATTTGGATACAACAGGGGGAAGTTTTTCGATCCTATGGAATGAGCGTGAAAATGAGGTTTGAGTGAACCATGAAATTTCTATTGGATTGGGGGTGTATGAATGCAATCTACAATTAATATTGGTTTGGAATCCTCTAATTTGTTTATGAAAATCCATTAATCCCAAAGAGGCCCTCACTAGTCCGAATATAGCGAGCATATCCTGTTATGCTTCACATCCAAGGACGTTTTTATCTACTGCATGAGCTTCTGCTTGCTAGTCCCTAACCCAAAAACTGCTTACACCTGTTTTAACCGTCTCTGATCTGCAGATTGCCCATGAATAACGTCTTTTACAGTACCAAGCTATTTCACCGCTAGACCACCATGCAGATCAGTAACTTGGCTGGAGAGAACCATATCATAGTCAAGAAATTGCAGAAAATACCATCTAATCGAAAGGATACTTAGATAACAATTATGGCAACATTGCTCAGACAGTCTCATGCATCAGACTCTTACAATTTTTCGCGCAGAGAAATATCATCTAATCGAAAGGATACTTGGATAACAATTATGGCAACGTTGCTCAGATAGTCTGATGCATCAGACTCTTACAATTATTCGCGCAGAGAATATCATCTAATCGAAAGTATACTTGGATAACAAGTATGGAGTAATAGGGTAAATCACTCTCTTGTGCCGAGTGAAGGGCAGATGACACAAAGATCCAAGTGAACCCAGAGGTGAAAGGATGTGAACTGACTTCAAACAAAATACATGCTGATACGCCGGGCCTCCAGGAGTCACCAACCTGATTCACAATCATGATAGAATTATCAGCCGCAAAATATGATGTGAAGATCAAACAGTTACAATTTTGTGCACAAATAGGAACATGGTATTAAATTTTTCAAATGAGACATGAGTAGACACTCTTCCAACCTCTTTAACTGAAAGAAATTTCTGAGAGCGCGCACACATTCAGATGAACTGAGGAAAAAATGCTTAGAATTATCAGAAACATACTATCAATGGCTTGTTCCTTGAAGGCTTGAACTGAAAGCCCATCTAGTTGTACAAGTACAGTGCTACAGTTGCTATAGATTTCAGGCAATCAAGATATAAATTGCTTCAAAAAAAAAAACAAGATGACAATACGTACTTAACCAGTAGTTAGATGATGAACAGCATATAATAGTCCACGGAAATTTTCGTACCCATAATAACTGTTAAGGTAAGAGAAGGAAAAGGCGATACTTTGGCAGTACAACTTAAAATGAATTGTATGGAGTAAGTACAATCACTCAACCCACTATAGCAAAATGACATAACACGAACTCACAATATGGGATGGATCATGGTTATTTCCAGATCTTGTTCTGATATCTTTTTTTGACACAGAACTAAAATAATAAATCCGTTAATTGCTGCGATCACTTGGCATAACAAGTAGCACTTCATTTCTAGTTGTTCAGGACAATAACAAATAGCAATGTTTGATCCTTCAACAAATCATGGTGCATGCATCACATAGGTTTTACATTCTATGTCTATTAGCCTGACATTCTCAGGGGAAGTTTTATCTAATAAAATTCCCATGGGAAGTTAAGATAAATGCAAGCAGCAATGTTCTTCTAGAATTAGTTTTCCTGTTGGAAACATAAAACATACGATTTGTGTAAGAGCTAAAATTTAGCAGATTACATGCATATGAGTCTTAGATGCTAGTAATATGCTAGTACTACAGAAGTTGCAATCATGCAAGCATTTTCACCGAAGCATTACTTTTGAGACATAAACCCACCTCTGCATTTCAGAGGTCCGAGGTTAGCCCAAAACCTCACTATACTAGTCTACAAAATTGTGAGAAATGGTATTCCCAGAAATAAAAAAACACACTAACATAATGCAGGGGATGACATGCAGATTAGTTGCGACTGTGAAACATTTGGAATGGAAAACACAACATGTCAGGATATGATCATGAACATTTTTCTTTCTTGAGGACAAAGACAGGATATGGTCATGAGCATGTACCTCAAATGGATACCATCTCTAATTATCTCAAACCAACAGGACAAACAACATGAATTGAGAAAGGCTGATCAAACTTCTAAATCAGATTTTTGAACTCATGATTGGTACATAGCCTAGATCTAAATCATAAAGGCTGATCAGAACCTCCAATGCACTTTCAACAACATACTCGAGGTAACCACATGGAAATGATCTACGAAAGCATCACATCCATGAACAAAACTGGCATCTTTTAAAGAGGGAAGTGAGGTTTTTTAGCAATTACCAGAAAGTCATTGCTCTGGAGTGAGGAATGCAGGCGGCCACCCGAGGAAGTAGGCGAACATGGGGTGCCCGTAGTTCTTGCCACGTCTCGTCGCCAGACGCTCCATCTTGCCAGTGTCCAGATGCAAGGAGTAGCGCCCGTATCCCCACGTCTGGATGAACGCCTTCCCTGTGCGACCGGCGTCCAAGTCGCTTGGCCAAACACTCCAGACCCTGAGCTTCTTGTCGTGCTTGGGTAGGCCTGGTACCGCGTCGTACACCACATCCATGTCCATGATTTGCCTCTCGAGAAGCCAGCCGTTGTCGCTCCGCTTGGCCTCGCTGCGAACCCAGAGCTGCAGCTGCGTTCCCCCATTCGCCGCGGCCAGGATGCAAAGCCGCCCGTCCTCCGGCGTCTCTCCGATGCGGAATGTGCTGAAACGATCCGCCAGTGCGTCCGGCATCAGCAGATTCGAGAAGTGCAGCGTGGCAGGATCCAGCGCGAGCAGGCGGGCAGAGTTGCAGATGTGCCAGTACATCTTCCCGGCGGCGTGCACGCAACGGCCCTCGAACCAATAGGGGTCGAAATCGACAGCGATATCAATGGCCCGCGGCAGGGCGCGCCAGACGCACTTGCCGTCGTTGACGGTAGCGACCCAGGCGCGCGGATGCCCGCCGTCGATGGCGAAGCACACGGCCTCGAAGCAGAGTCTGCTCGGGTGCTCGCGGGAGAGAAGCGCGCAGCCGACGTAGTGCCTGGAGCTGCGCCAGCGGCGGTCGTCGGGAACCGTGTCGCGCGGCGGCGTGGGTAGGAGCACGCGGCGACGGGTGGCCGGGTCGAGGACGAGAAGGCGGGGGAGGATCCCGTCGGGTAGCTTCACGGCCGGTTGGAGGAGCAGGAGGCCCTGGTGGCAGTCCATGAGAATGAAGCGGTCAGCGTCCGGAGCGAAGTCGAGGGACAGGCGTGGGGAGGAGGCGTCCAAGGGAGCGAACACCGCGGCATCGATATCCCTGCAAAACGGCTCGGGTGGCGGCAACCCGGGGGCGGTGGGGTGGAAGAAGTGGCCGAGGAGAGGCGCGGAGCGGGGGCGGCAGCGTGAGGCGACGCGGCGCCAGCGGTGACATGTGAGCGCCGCCCGGAGAAGGTCGGCGACGGCGAGGCGGCCAAGAATGTCGCGTAGGTCATCCTCACCGATGACATCGTTCGTCGCCGCCGCCTTTGGCTCCACAGGCGTTGTGGGAGGAACCGAGGCTGCCGGGAGAAGGACGGCGACGGAGAGGCGGCCAAGAGCGTCGCTGAGGTCGTCCTCGGTGTGGACATCGCTCGTCGATGCCTCCACCAGCGTTGTGGGCACCGTGGTGGGGAAAGGTGGGGTTTTGGTTTTGGCTTTGCTTTTGGTTTTGCGTTTGTTCTTCCGCGCCATCGTTGGAAGAGGCTTCTAGACCGCCGTCTGCACCATAGTGGCTAGGCTACCTACCTCCCTATCATATAGGGCGGGCACATGTTTTTCTCATCCTGGGATCGGACACAAAGGTGGTGTTTGGTTGCTCCAAGTGAAAGACTAGATGCGAAAAATAGTCGTTTGGTTGATATCGCGATGTTTTAGCTTTTATTTCACATTAACATACATCTACATGTATGTAGACAATTTTTTTAGTGTATGTGTTCACTCATATTGATCAATATCTAGCCAATATATGCATCTTATATTTAGAAACGGAGGGCGTAGATCGCAACCTAAGCTGAGGGGAACACTCGATTCGCATGTTTTCATGTAGCCATGTCTAGGCGACCGCAAGGGGAAGGGATGGCAGCAAAGGCGTCAGGGAGCCGCAGCTGAACGCGGAGGCGACCGCAGAGGGCCACCAGGAACTCGTGCTCCGGCACGCGGGTGTCATCTGCCCAGCGGGGGAGGGAGCTTCCCATCACACCACGGCCACGGGGAGCACGGCCACCCCGACCACGACGAGTCCCAGCGCTCGCTCTAGCCTGAGCAGACGACCCCTTCGGCGAGTCTACGCCAACCACGGCGCGCCTCGCGCTCCGTCGGGGGGCGACAGCGGCGCCCAGAGACGAGCCTCTGCCGCGACCGCCGCAGGCCATGATTGGTCCCTCTTTCTTTCTCTCTGCAGATGGAAAGCGGGATGAGAGGAAGATGAAGGTGGAGTTGGAATGGGAGAGGGGGCGCCCCCTCCTCCCATTTATGCCAAGGCCAAGAAACGGCACTACACTCGGTTGGCCTTCCACCGGCTCGAGCATCGAGGCAAAAGGGGCCACGTCCCAAGGGGCGTGACCGGACGACGAGGCGCGTGCTGCTATGCGCCGCCAGGCCAGAGCAGTAATTGCGACGTGACGTTTCCGCTACGTGGGGAGATCGTGGGTTTCCGCTACGAACCGGCGCGCCACGTGGAAGGCTGGGCCTGCAATCTGGGGGCCAGGCCGCTTTGCTGAACACGCGCGTCATGGGCCCGGGGGCTACTGTCGGACCCACGGATACCAGGGTATCCTGGGCCGTCCGCTGCTGGCCCAGTCCATTGGGCACGGAAGGAGTCCGTACCCGCCCATCAAGACAGGGAGAGCCCCTTAACCGTTCTCCCCCATGTTGTATTTGTGTCGAATATTATGTACGAGTAGGGTTACAGTAGGACTTGGTGTTGTAATAGGTGTGGACAGGGTACAATAGTGTTGTAGTCGAATACGTGTATCCTAGGGCCTCTCATATAATGAGGAGGCACCACATATTGTAACCCATGGCGACTTAATAGCAGCAGGCGCGCAAGGGGAGCCGGCGGTTTGTGTCGGCGACCAAGGCGGCCGGTGCGGCGGTATCGATGGGGAGGAGCGCCCATAGTCAAGCCCCGCATATGTAGTTGAGTTCGCTGATCTGCGTTACCAAATCTCGGTGTCGCCATCGTGCTGTGATTGTTTGGTCCTCGGTCGATCGACTAAGCGCCTACGATTTGTAACAAGTGGTATGAGAGCAAGGTTCAAAGGCTGCGGTTTGTTGATCTAGAGGGATCTGAGAAAATTGATCACTCGACGATATCGGCATGGATTGGAAATTTCTTGGATGAGAGACATCTGGCTGTTTGATCCGATCGTAGCAAGGAGTGCTCGTGCGAGAGAAAGCCACGACTGGGCCATAGTGTGCATCAACGCAGGGAATCAACGCATGTGGGTCAATGTTGGCAGGCATTGAGCTTGACGTGCATGCTGCCCAAGGCCCAAGGAGCTGTGACATGCATGCGTGTGCTTGGAAGGAGACCGGTGCATGCAACGGCAGCAGGCCAGGGACTTCACGTGCGTGATCAGCTTGGCAGCATACGGTGCATGCAGCAGAGCAGGCTAGGGCAGAGCGATCGATCGGAAACAACGGATTGGAAACCAAGATTGGTTTGGAAACAAAAGGGGCTGAGTCCCAGTCGGAGGCGCCTTCTCGTGCGTGTCGGAGAGGAACTTGCAGGCTATTAAAAGCAGCAGGAGGCGGTCGTAGAGAAGAGCCAGGCAAATCGATTTCAGCGGAAATAAATCCATCAAGGATACGGCGAGAAATCCATCGTAATTAGCGGGCGTGTCGGGCAATTAGAAGGCATCGGAAGTTGAGAGCCAGGAGAAGCAGCAGCACGTGAAGCACAGGCAAAATTATTGCTACGTGCGCGGATACAGCAGCTCGGTTATTTCTTCGCGGGTTAGCCATATAAGAAAAATCATGGCGCCAACGGGTACCAGATTTGAAGTGCAAAAGTTCGACGGGACTGGAAACTTCGCGTTATGGCAGACAAGGGTGAAGGATTTGTTGGCACAGCAGGGATGCTGGAAGGCGTTGCGGGATATCAAGCCAGCTAAGATGGACAATGATGACTGGGAGGAGTTGCAGATTCAAGCAGCCGGGACCATACAGTTGTGTCTGTCGGACCAGGTCATGTATCATGTGATGGATGAGAATTCGCCGAAAAAGGTTTGGGAGAAATTAGAGAGTCAGTTTATGTCAAAGACTGGGACGACCAAGGTGTATTTGAAGCAAAAAATTATACATGCTGAGGATGCAGGAGAGGTCGGATTTTGTGGAGCACATGAATACCTTTAATCATGTTGTCACGGATCTAGCACGTCTGAGTGTGAAGATTGACGACGAGGATATGGCTATTCTCCTTCTTTGTTTGTTGCCACCGTCCTATGAGCATTTGATCACTACGTTGGCGTACGGCAAGGAGACTGTTCAACTTGAGGATGTCACTGCGGCGTTATTGTCCTATGATATGTGGAAGAATAACAACGCAGAGGAAGGCGCTCATGGTGAAAGTTTGCTAGTCAATGGTGGGAAAGGCAGGCAAGGATATAAGGCAGGGAAGAACAAGAAAAAGAAGAAAGTGCAGTGTCACAAGTGCAAGCAGTGGAGACATATCAAGAAGTACTGTCCAGATCTCAGTGGTGGGTCAAGTGCTAATGTAGTAACTAAAAGTGATGACTCGGACAACGATATTCTCCTAGTGTCAGATAGACGGTCAACTAAAGGTGAAGCGTGGATGTTGGATTCGGCTAGCTCTTTTCATGCGACGCCCAATAGGGAGTGGTTCTCTTCGTACAAGTCTGGTGAGCTTGATACAGCCTACATGGGCTATGACACGGGCCACCGTGTTGCTGGATTAGGTGACATCAAAATCAAGATGTTTGACGGAGTAGTGCGGGTACTTCGGGGAGTCAGGCATGTGCCAGGGCTAAAGAGGAATCTAACTTCGCTTGGATTTCTTCATGATGGTGGTATGATATTGCGTTGTGATCGGAATAAGAAGACCATGAGAATCATGGAAGATAAGGTGACCGTGATGATGGGAGAGAGGACATCTTCGCATCTTTACAAGTTGCAAGGGAGTACTATTGCAGGTGGAGTCATGGAGACTGGAGTTACGGGAGTAGCAGCTGTGTTCCACGGAGGCGGCGGGTCCGCGGCAGACTCGTCGAGTAGCTCTCGGTAAGCTACGAAGTAGACAACCCAAGTCCGGAGTACATGGAGGTTTGACGCCTGGACGAACTCAAGGTGGTGGAGGATATTCGCTAAGGTGGAGTTTGTTGTATTTGTGTCGAATATTATGTACGAGTAGGGTTACAGTAGGACTTGGTGTTGTAATAGGTGTGGACAGGGTACGGTAGTGTTGTAGTCGAATACGTGTATCCTAGGGCCTCTTATATAATGAGGAGGCACCACATGTTGTAACCCATGGCGACTTGATAGCAGCAGGCGCGCAAGGGGAGCCAACGGTTTGTGCCGGCGACCAATGCGGCCGGTGCAGCGGTATCGATGGGGAGGAGCGCCCATAGTCAAGCCCCGCAGATGTAGGAGAGTTCGCTGAACTGCGTTACCAAATCTCGGTGTCGCCATCGTGCTGTGATTGTTTGGTCCTCGGTAGATCGACTAAGCGCCTACGATTTGTAACACCCCAAGGCAAGCCCCTTGAAGAAGAGATCTCCAAGGGATCTCCACTGCGCATCGCTGGGGAGGAGTCCTGCTCCGACCCCGCTCCTTCCTGGAAGGAACCTCGCCCGCTGGGAGACAGCCCATAAGAGGGTGACGTTCTGACTTTTGCGCGGATGACAAAGCCGCCGCAGGAGACATGATGGCTTTGACAGTTGACATTCTCGTGTATAAAGAACAGAGCTCCGCTGCGCGCACCAAAGCCCCGTACGTGGCTTTCCTCTTTGGTGCAAGAAGACCAAGTCTGCGCTAGAAAACGAGGGCGCGTCACCAGGCTCCCCCACCGTGACGCCGTGGACGGCGCAGTTGTCCCCCCGCGATCAGGCCCGCGCAGGAGGTGTAGTGTACGGGGCGCTCCCCGCTTTGGCACCTCGTGGTATCTGTTTCCCGCCAAGTGAGCGGGAAACATGGCCGATCGCCACTATAAGTAGACCACCTCTATCTTCTAGAGGGAGGAGGAAGAACGAGAGAGAGAGAGAGAGAGAGAGAGAGAGAGAGAGAGAGAGAAAGAGAACACCAAGTAGGAAGATCACCAGAATCCCCTGTTGTACTGTAATCTTCACAGTGCAATCAACCAGACAAGCAGGAGTAGGGTTTTACACCATAACGGTGGCCTGAACCTGGGTAAACCCCTCGTGTTGTGAGTGTTTCCCTTCAAGAGCTCTCCTCTTGAAGTCTCCATATGTGTGATTGAACGTTGTTATCCCCAGTGTTCGAACCTTTGAGTGCTACCCTGTCGTTGACATAACAGCAACTCCGACAAGTGCTCGGTGGACCATTACTGCTTCATATGTGACAGGATTATTCATCCGACTGCTCGTTGCCCTATTCTCAGATTACCAAAGCCTTATGTTGGTTTGGGAGGCATCAGGAGCGAGGATACTATTTTCAGTCATCTACCAGACGGTGTGTTTAAGGCTCATCTTGCACCGAGTACCTCTACCATTGCTATAGTGACAGTTATTGGGCCTCTAGTCACATCGGAGGTGATTCAGACTCTATTAGCTTGGTTGTGTCAGGTGCAGTCTGCCCGGAGATGGGAGGCTATTCCACGTGAGTAGAATTATTTTCTAATCAACTTTTCTTTGATGGCTGATTTGGTGAGTGTGGATGATTTTGAGCTTCGAGTGCTTAACAGTCAGTCGCGGGTCACCTTTAAGGCATGGAGACAGGAGGAGGTGATGCACTCACATGAGCTAGGCACTATTTGGGTTCGTGTGTACTGTTCGGCATTTTCTGGATCTTTGGTCGGTGGGTACTCTGATTGGTAAGACTCTGGATGTGGATCTGCTTGCACTTCGTTGCCGTAATAGTGTACGGATTCGAGTGGCTATGCGGGATGCAACTGTTTTTTCAAACGAAAGTGGTGAAAGCATATGGTTTCATTATCCTTAAAGGTTATACCTTTCGCTTCATTAAGGAGTCAGCTAATTATGTCCCTCAGCCCGACTTTGTTCCATTCATATGGAACCGCAATAATAAGGAGGATGATGCTAATGGGGTGGAGGAGGATAGTCCTAATGACTATGGAGGGCAGGAGCCTGCTGCTGCTGATGGGGACGTTCCTATGCCTCAAGTGCAGACTACGCCCGGACCGAGGACGTCCTCAGTTGCCATGCTTTCGCCGGTGGAGGTTCCTCATTGTTTTGCAGTGACTCCTCTTAATATAAATCCGCAAACTCCGAGAGGTAAAGAAATAGTGGCATAGGCCCGTGCGCTGCAAGCATCATTATCAGCGGGGAAATCTTTGGTGGTTAGCCCTGCAGTGACTGTTGGTGAGGCACCCGTCCTTTCTACACCAGAGAGGAGCTCTGAAACTGGTATCTCGCAGCCGACGGTCGGTGCAGTTGGGTTGTCTTTCTTATCCAGCCATGCCGAGCGGTACAGTGGCGCTGCCCAACAGACCGCTTTCGAGCAGGCCCGTGTAGACTGTGGCGTGCAACCGGGCGCCGGTCTGGCCCCGTCGTCTGGTGCGGCCGTCTCCACACCGTCTCCTGGTGTGGCTGGTTCTCCCCTGTCACGCAGTTTTGGTGGGCTGCCTGCTGGGCAGCACGGCCTACCAGCAGCGTCCATGATGGCTCCGGCCACTGGTCCTGGGCCGACTTCAACGACACATGCAGAAGGCTGTTTGGAGCAGCGCCACGAGGACGACACCGGCTGCACCTTCGTCGACACTGCTGGCGAGAAGTACGAGGCATGCATTTCCCCTGACGGTTCTTCCTACTCGGCCGAGGATGCCATGACGAGGGCTATGCGGCGCAAGGCCGAGATGTACAACGAGTACGCTGGTACGAATATGCTAATAAATCCTTTCTTGCATTACCTAATTCTAGTATTGCTACTAAATTGAATAGTGTCGGTTTTAAGTTGGGTAGTAATATTTCTCAAATTGATACTTCGACTTAAGTCTTAAAAAATATGGAATACGACCGGTTAACAGTCGTCCTAAAAGTTTCGGTTGAGTCGTCTATTCTCCATATGGATGAGGACGAGCTACATGAGACAATTGCTGCCCAGCTTTTCTGTCACTTAGTTGGGGATGTTTTGGAGGGTGGTTTGGATGAGACGATGCTTAGTTCAGCTTATGATATAAAAGCGTCAAGCCGGAAGTCTAAAATTGATTCTCTGGTAAAGAAAAATTCGCCAAAAAAGAAGGCAAGTATATCCAAATGTCCAATTGTTTCCCGATGAATGACATCTTTTCGAAAAACATAGGTCTTCGAGACTTGGGTAAATATGTTCATATTGCAAATTCTATTCGGGGTCATAAGTTGAATTTTGTGGGTATTTCTTAGACTCGTAAACGTGATTTCTCATCGAGTCTATTTAACCGCCTTTCTGTAGGTGTAGACTTTCTATGGGTTTCCTGTCCACCACGAGGCAGATCCGGAAGCATTTTACTTGGTGTTAGGAAAGACACCATGGAGGTGTTAGCTACTTCCGAAGGTGACTTTCATATAAAGTTTCACATCCGGAATAAATCTGAGAACTTCAAATGGACTCTAGTCACCATGTATGGTGCAGTCCAGGATGAGCATAAGTCTGCTTTTCTACGAGAGTCTGTGAACTTAGCAAAAAACAATCCATATTCTATAATTATAGGTGGAGATTTTAATTTGCTAAGATTTCCACATGAGAAGAGTAGAGAGATATTTGACAACCATTGGTCCCTCTTATTCAACGTTCTAATTGAAAATCTTGACTTAAAGGAGGTTTCAATGCCTAGGAGATAGTTTACTTGGACTAATAATCTTTAGAGCCGACAAACGAGAAGTTGGATCGTGTGCTGATGGATTCTGATTGGAAAATTAAATTATAAATGGCCTCAGTAAGGGTCCTCGAACGTATTGAAGTATTGTCAGATCATGCTCCCATACTACTAACCACAGGGGTCACATAACATCCATTGTAAAAACCAGTTTAAGTTTGAACCGGGATGGTTACATCACGATTGTTTGGATGACATGGTTAGAATGGTGTGGGCAAGGCCGGTCGAGGGTCTCACCCCGTTAGGAAGGTGGAATAATAAAATATGTGATTTTCGTAAACACATAAGGGGTTGAGCAAAACATATGATGGGTCAATTTAAAAAGGAAAAGCTTTGTTGTCAACAATTATTGATGAATTAGAGGTTTTTGTGGAATGGAGACCTCCGACCACGCAAGAGACTGAATTAAAAAAGCAATCCAATGCGGAGATGGAGGGTCTTCTTCGTAAGGAGGAGCTTAACTGGTACCCACGATCAAAATCACAATTCATATTGTAAGGAGATTCGAATATGAGATACTTTCATAGTCTTGCTAATAGCAGACATAGGAGGAAACTGATTCATTCTCTTAACCAAGATGAGGGCACGATTGAAGGACATGAACAACTGAAAACTACATCACGAAAAATTAAAAGAAACTATTCGGCGAGCCTGACGAGAGTAATATATCGCTTGATGAATCACGAATAGAGGGCATTCCTCAAGTTTCCGATGAGGAGAACGCATACCTTAACGCCCCCTATTCTGAGGATGAGGTGAAAAAAGTGGTCTTTCTAATAGAGTATAATAAAGCACCGGGCCCAGATAGATTTCCAACCGAGTTCTATCAGAATTTTTGGGAATTAATCAAATCGGATTTGCTCGAGTTATTCCAGGTAATACGTGCTGGACAACTCGAGCTATTTCTCATAAATTTCGGTGAGATAATTTTGTTGCCTATGGTTAATGAAGAACATAGAATTCAGCAATATCGATCTATATGTCTTCTAAATGTCAGCTTCAAAATTTTCACTAAAACTGCAACATTGAGGCTTAATACAACAACGGATCATGTGGTTCTTCCGACTCAGACTACGTTTATGAAAGGACACAACATTCTTGATGGTGTTGTGGTCTTACATGAAACGATTAATGAGTTACATCGGAAAAAATTGATTGGAGTGATCCTAAAAATAGACTTCGAGAAGGCTTATGATAAAGTCAAATGGTTTTTTCTTCAGCAAACTCTCAGACTGAAAGGTTTTTTTGAGGAGTGGCGCTCTCTGATCCATAACTTCGTTTCGGGAGAAAGTGTGGCTATCAAAGTCAATGATGATGTTGGTACATACTACAAAAAATGGGTTACGGCAAGGTGGTCCATTATCACCTATATTGTTTAATTTAGTTTCTGATATGTTAGCTATAATTATTGAGCGGGCCAAAATTAAGGGTCAAATTGAAGGGGTAGTTCCTCATCTAGTGGATTGGGGGTTGTCTATTCTTCATTATGCAGATGATAAAATTCTTTTTATGGATCATGACATGGATAAATCTAAGAATCTGAAACTAATTTTTTCAGTGTTCGAATAGTTTTCCGGTCTAAAGATCAACAATCATAAAAGTGAATTGTTTTGTTTCGATGACGCTCAGGATGACGTTGACCTATATGCTGAGCTATTTGGCTGTGATCAGGGTCAATTTCTAGTCATCTATCTAGGCATTCTGATTCATTTTAGGAGGCTTACGACTGCCCAATGGAAACATGTTGAGGAATGACTTCAAGCAAAACTGAGTAGATGGAAAGGAAAGCTTTTATCCTTGGGTGGACGTTTGGTTCTCATAATTTCAGTTTTAAGTAATATGGTATTGTATATGATTTCCTTCTTCCAATTACCAAAAGGAGTCTTGCATCGATTAGATTATTTTCGATTAAATTTTTTTTGGCAAGCGGATGGTGAAAAGAAGAAATATCGATTGGCTAAATGGAACAGAATGTGTCGTGTTGCTGGCAGAGGTAAATCATTTCTCTGCGTTGTTGGGAACCCCAAAAGGAAGGTGTGATGAGCACAATGGTAGGAGTTTCCCCCTTAGTTAAGAACCAGGGTTATCAATCCATTAGGAGAAAGAGAATCTTTGGAAGGTTGATGCCACTTACAGTGGTGCTGGCGCTTCACCGGTGTCAGCAACAACGTGGAACCTGCACACAACACAACCAAAATACTTTGCCCCAACGGTACAGTGAGGTTGTCAATCTCACCGGTCTTGCTGAAACAAAGATTAGACGTAGTGTGGAAAAATAGTGTATGCTTGCACAAAGTAAAGAAAGCATGAAATTGTTGTGGTTTGTTTAACAGTGTGGAAAAACGGACCGGGGTTCATAGTTTCACTAGTGGTGTCTCTCCATAAAAGATCGCATGCTGGGTGAACAAATTACAGCTGGGAAATTGACAAATAGAGGTTACACCGTAGTGCACAATATGACATGAAGATTACTATGCTATTTAGTGCGGGCATTACAGCAAGATACATAGACCGACATCCATCTGCATCTATGACTAATAATCCACCCTCAGGTTATCATCCGAACCCCCTCAGGTATTAAGTTGCAAGCAACAGATAATTGCATTAAACAAACTATAATGTAAGCAATGATTATGCATGCTGGCACTCTCACCGTTATTTTCTCCCTAATGGCAACATCACATCCTCCCCCTTCACGTTTCTGTCACACGAGCAAGGCAACAAGGAGGCATGAACCCACTATCGAGCATAAATACTCCCTCTTGGAGTCACTAGCAACTACTTGGCCAGAATAAGCACTAGCAACGGAGAGCACGCAAGATCACAAATAACATATGCAAATAAAGACTATAATCAACTTGGCATAAGGTCAATATTCATCGGATTCAACAAACACAGCAGAGAGAATTACATAAGATCAATCTCGATCATGATAGGCAGCTCACGAGATCTAAACATGGAGGCATATGAGGATAAGACAACCATCTAGCTACAGCTACGAACCCATAGTCCAAGGATGAACTACCCATGCATCACTCCGGAGGTAGGCATGGTGATGAAGAGGCCTCTGGTGATGATCTCCTCTCTGGCAGGGTGCCGGAAACAGCTTCAGAACCCCCCTGATCTGGGGTTGACGGTGACGGTGGCTGTAGAACTTTTTCGGGGATTTTGATCAGGTGCCTAGGGTTTTCCATCCGGGGGGCTTAAATAGGCGAAAGGGCAAAGGAGGTGCACTCCAGCGGGGCCACCTATAGCTGGCGCGACCAGGGGGCCGCGCCACCCTATGGTGTGGCCCCCTGCTGCCCCTCTTCGGCTCCTCTTCGGTCGTCTGGATGCTTCCGGGGAAAATAGGACTTCCGGGCTTCAAATTTTCCAATTTTGAGAATATTTCCAGAACAACTTTTCTGAAACTAAAAAACAGCAGAAAATAGGGAACTGACTCTGTGGCATCTTGTTAATAGGTTTGTCCGGAAAATCGATAAAAATGACATAAAGAAGGAAGAAAACATGTAGCAATTGTCATAATATGACCATGGAGCATCAGAAATTAGGGATACGTTTATGACGTATCAAGCATCCCTAAGATTAGTTCCTACTCGTCCTCGAGTAGGTAAACGATAAAACAATAATTTCTGAGGTGACATGTTACTAACACAAACTTGATCAATCTAATGTAAAAGCATATGCATGCTGAGATCATAAAACTTTAAACACAGGCATGATAGATAAAACTTTAATAATAAAGCATAGCAATTACTTTGCATCACGAAGAGTGACTCAAATAAAGGATCATGAATAATAATGCAAAGAAAGGTTAACGTTTGTTTCAGGTATAGAGAAAGCATGACAAAGTGATATTTCGATAGTCCTTAAGAGTGGGGCAAAACATAAATGCTAGGACACCTTCAAAGTTCAAGAGGAAGACTAGAACAGATAATTTAAGAACAAATGATATCACATCATGAAGTAATTATTGATGCTTATGGGACAAATTCATGTAGAACTCAGAATGGCAAAAATGCTCTCTCAACTATGCATAAAGTTAGAAGATGGTGACTCAACATAAAAGTAAAAGAAAGGCCCTTCGCAGAGGGAAGCAGGGATCACTCATGTGGTAGAGCTTTTATTTTATTAAAAAGAGGTATTAAAAGTTTGACATTTGTGGAGGAATGTCTATATTTTGGGAGATGTATGCTAATGTCAACGAATGGTAAACAGAAAATACAGTACGTCACAAGTCAACTGGATTCACAAGAGCGGCTCCCATGGTGAAGGACGCAACTGGTATAGAAGGTCATCCCTCTTTCTCTTTTGTTTACACAATTATGCTCTGACTGATAAATAAGTGGCAAAAATAGTGAAGAGAATTTGTATGCATTGATTTGGGGCTGGGCACCCCGCTGCCAGCTCTTCTATCATTTGGATAAGTGGATGAAGCCACTAGTCCAGGGTGTGAAATCCAAGCAACAAGTGAGATAAACATTCTCTATTGACGTCCTCATGAGCAAAAACAGGAACATAAAGCAGGAATAATTTTGAAGGTTTTAAAGGTAACACATGAGCAATTTACTTTGGAATGGCAGTTAAATACCACATGTAGGCAGGTATGGTGGACACAATGGGAATTTTTTTGGCTTAAGGGACTTTGGATGCATGAGTAGAGCTCATACTCAGTACATGTGGAGGCTAGCAAAAGACTGGGAGCGACAAATCAAGAGAGCATAAGAGCCATAATCATGCATAGCGACATAAGCATCATTAATTAAAACATAAGAAGTATCACAAGTTCAAAAACAAAGTGGCCATGGAGGCTATTCGTGACTGTTCTGTAGTCATAAACATGGTGTGAGCATGCGCCAAGTCAACCAAATAAAACAATAGAAAGAGAATACCATATATTGATGCTTTACTATGACAAGAACAACTCATGAATCTTTCAATACATATTAAACACTCTCAGATATTTGAGGATAATCATGCTACTCAATAACCACAAGGCTTTAAAACTAAAATAACATTTATCATGGCATGAAAAAGTCCTAGTCACAGTCTATACAAGCTTCTACTAGTACTGTTATCAATTCTACTTCAAGCAGCAGTTTTCCTTTGTTTCTCCCAACAAGCACCATACAAAATATGCTTTAACAAAAATACTCTTTATGATACATCAAGCAAACATGATAGTACTCAAATAATACTACTAAAACTAACAGCTCTAACAAGAGATGCATGCAAAACAGGAGCTGAATAAATGCAACAGCTAGAGAGAGACTAAGAATACAACGTATTCTCAAGAAAAAGCGGAGCGTGTCACTCTCCAATAAAAGAATGCTGGGGTCCAACCAAGATTATTATGAAATTAAAACCAAACTAAAAGCAAAAGCAAAAGCAAACTGAAAAAAAAAAGACGCTCCAAGTAAAGCACATAAGATGCGACCGAATAAAAATATAGTTTCACTAGAAGTGACCTGATAATTTGTTAATGATGAAAGGGATGCCTTGGGCATACCCAAGCTTATACGCTTGAGTCTTCTTGGAATTTGATTGGATGTACCACCGGGGCATCACCAAGCTTAGGCTTTTCACTCTTCTTGATCACTTCATATCATCCTCTTCTCTTGACCCTTGAAAACTTCCTTCACATCAAAATTCTCACAATCTTCATTAGCAACGTTAGTGCAATCGAAATAATAAATCCACATGGTTCAGTTTCAACACAAGTATAACACTCAAAAACACATTATCTACCGTCACAACTTCTTTCAAAACTCTTTTTCTCAAAAGAACACCAAAACAAAGAGATTAGGATGCAAATGCGATAAATGGCAGAAATCTGTCAAAAACAGAACAACAGGTAAAGATCGATTTTTTCAAAAAAATTCTGTTGCTCAAATAAAAAAGTAGTATTCTAGAAGAAGTTTCATATATAACTCAGGATTAAGCACAAAAAAGTTCAGGTCATTTTGAATTTTCTGTGATTTTTAACGGAATTTACAGTGGACAGCAAAAATCTGTTTCCTGCGCAGAAATCCGAAATATAGGCTCAACTTTCCACTAGTGGCTTTACTTGGCTCAACAAAAACTCAAAAGAAAAGATACAGCAGGGTTTCTAAGGAAATAGAAAACACCCAGGTGCAAGCACACCAAAGAAACCAAAGGAAAACTGAAAGAAAACAGAGAAATAAAACGGGTTGTCTCCCGGTAGCGATTTTCTTTAATGCCTTTCAGCTAGGCATAGAAAAATCAACTCAAGTATTTTCAAGTGAGGCATTCAAATCAAGATTTGGAAATTCTTTAACAATGCATTGTATTTTATCTAATTGAGTCTCAGAGGATCCTCTCTTAGTACTTTTAGGCTTACTATCTTCATCAAATAAATTCTCAGGAACAATCCAATCAGAATTCTTTTCTTGGGCTTCATGCAGAGCTACTAATTTAAAAGGGATTGGTATTTTATCCTCATTTTCATTATTAGATTCAGTTTTTTCTAGAGCACCAACAATGTCTACACATGAACCAAGCATATTAAAACGATCAAAAACTTTTCTAGCTTCTATATCAACATCCCCAAATTCTTTAAGCATAGTTTCTAAGATGAAGTTTGTTTTCTCAACATCTTAAATGTTATTCAAGTTGAGGACATATGTTGCATTATGGGATGGAGGTTAACAAACCTATCTTCTAGCATGTGAACTAAGGAAGTTGCAGCAGTCTCGTAATTGGGAGCAAGTTCTACTATGGATTTTTTCTCAAAGTTATCATTCTTACTAACATGATCAAGGAATTCTTTAACATTGTCCTTTCCAAGTATAGAACCACTTCATATCGACAAATATTTCATGGTAAACTTAGGGAACAACATGATGAGAAATAACGACGTAGAGACAAAAATAAAAACTATTAAGTAAACTATTTTTTTTTCTGATATAGAGAAAGAAACTAATTTTTTTGTGTTTTTGATATAGAGAAATAAAAATAAGACAAAAATAAAAACAGGACAAAAAACCAAATAATAAGATTGAGAGTGAGAGACTCCCCTTGCCAGAAGATTTCCTTCTCCCCGACAATATCGCCAGAAAAATCCTTGTTGCTGGCAGAGTTAAATCCTTTCTCTGCGTTGTTGGGAACCCCAAGAGGAAGGTGTGATGTGCACATCGGTAGGAGTTTTCCCCTTAGTTAAGAACCAGGGTAATCAATCCAGTAGGAGAAAGAGAATCTTCGAAAGGTTAATGCCACTGACGGTGGTGCTGGTGCTTCACCGGTGTCAGCAACAACGTGGAACCTCCACACAACACAACCAAAATACTTTGCCCCAACCAACAAAGATTAGACGTAGTGTGGAAAAATAGTGTATGCTTGTAGAAAGTAAAGAAAGCAGGAAATTGTTGTGGTTTGTTTAACAGTGTGGAAAAATGGACCGGGGTTCATAGTTTCACTAATGGTGTCTCTCCATAAAAGATAGCATGCTGGGTGAACAAATTACAGTTGGGAAATTGACAAATAGAGGTTGCACCGTAGTGCACAATATGACATGAAGATTACTATGCTATTTAGTGCGGGACTTACAACAAGATACATAGACCGACATCCATCTGCATCTATGACTAATAATCCACCCTCAGGTTATCATCCGAACCCCCTCAGGTATTAAGTTGCAAGCAACAAATAATTGCATTAAACAAAGTGTGTAAATTAAGCAATGATTATGCACGCGGGCACTGTCACCGCTGTTTTCTCCCTAATGGCAACAACACATCCTCCCTCTTCACGTTTCTGTCACTCGAGCAAGGCAACAAGGAGGAATGAACCCACTATCGAGCATAAGTACTCCCTCTTGGAGTCACTAGCAACTACTTGGCCAGAATAACCACTAGCAACGAAGAGCATGCAAGATCACAAATAATATATGCAAATAAAGACTATAATCAACTTGGCATAAGGTCAATATTCATCGGATCCCAGTAAACATAGCAAAGAGAATTACATAAGATCAATATCGATCATGATAGGCAGCTCACGAGATCTAAACATGGAGGCATATGAGGAGAAGACAACCATCTAGCTACAGCTACGAACCCGTAGTCCAAGGATGAACTACTCACACATCACTTCGGAGGCAAGCATGGTGATGAAGAGGCCTCAGGTGATGATCTCCTCTTCGGCAGGGTGCCGGAAACAGCTTCAGAACCCCCTCTGATCTGGGGTTGACGCTGACGGCGGCTGCGGAACTTTTTTGGGGATTTTGATCAGGTGCCTAGGGTTTTCCATCCGGGGGGCTTAAATAGGCAAAAGGGCAAAGGCGGTGGCGCTCCAGGGGGCCGCGCCACCCTATGGTGTGGCCCCCTGCTGTCCCTCTTCGGCTCCTCTTCGGCCTTCTGGATGCTTCCGGGGAATAGGACTTCCGGGCTTCAAATTTTCCAATTCCGAGAATATTTCCAGAATAACTTTTCTGAAACTAAAAAACAGAAGAAAACAGGGAACTGGCTCTGTGGCATCTTGTTAATAGGTTAGTCCGGAAAATCGATAAAATGACATAAAGAAGGGAAAAAACATGTAGCAATTGGCATAATATGACCATGGAGCATCAAAAATTAGGGATACGTTTATGACGTATCATGCCGCCCTAAAGATCATGGTGGTCTGGGGATTCATGACCTAGAGGTCAAGAATAGAGCCCTTCTTGGTAAATGGCTATTTAAGCTTCTTACTGAAGAGGATTTGGCAAACTCTACTTAGGAGAAAGTATATCGGCTCAAGCGCGGTTTCACAGGTTTCATGGAAACTAGGGGATTCACACTTTTGGGCTGGACTAATGGCAACGAAGAAATTATTCTTCCCATATGGTTCTTTTTCCATTAAAGATGGTTCAGAGATACGGTTCTGGGAGGATAGGTGGTTAGGTAATGACGTACTTCGAGTAAAGTACCCATCTTTATACAACATAGTCCTTGGACGACATAAAAGTGATACTATCGCTACGGGCTTCGAGACTTTCCCACTAAATGTGTCATTTAGAAGAGAACTTGTTATTCCACATCTCTCAGCTTGGAATGAACTACTCCAGCGTTTGGTGGTAATAAATCTGACAGAGGGAGTGGATAGCTTCGATGGAATTTACATACAAAAGGTAAATTCTCGGTTAACTCAATGTATGAAGTCAGAAATGCCAATTCATAATAATAAGAAAATTTCGAAATAAGGATATCACTGAAAATTAAGGTTTTTGCGTATCTTTGTCAAGATATAATTCTAACTAAAGATAATCTTGGAAAGCGCAATTGGAATGGTAGTAGATAGTGTGTCTTCTGTCATAAAGACGAGACAATTAAACACTTGTGCTTTGATTGTAATGTTGCTAGTTCTATATGGTCAATCATTCAGATAAGTTCTACCTTATTTCCAGCCACGCGCATTGCCAATATTTTTGGCAATTGGTTAAATAGTGTGGATAAAAGTTTTAAAAGGATTATTAGGGTGGCAGCGCTTGCCGTTATTTTATCGATGTGGTTGTGTAGAAATGACAAGATTTTTAATGATACAATTTTTTATCTTATGCAGATTATTTTCAGGACTAGGGTACCGATGCAACGTGTGGAGCACTGGGCTCTATTTTTGGAGGTGTGTACCATACTGGGGTATACAACGAGGGACTTTTTATCCCAGCATGGATGGCAACATGATTTGCGTATTAGCCCTCCGCTTTCATAGGCATTTTTACTATGATTTGTAAGTTCTCCATTTTTATGTTCGCTTTCTTTTCAGCTGTATGCATCTTAGTTATGCAGAGGTTGGGTGTAATAAAATGAAGATGGCGAGGAAAAAATTGTTGGAGCTAAATGGTCACCTAAGAAAAATCTAATGTCAGTTTTCAGCACGATGGCGCGGCGACTTATTGAACAAGATCGCTGTCAGCTGCTCATCCCTACGACGGTAAAACACAATACTCAACCTAGAGAAGAGTGTCTTGAGTGTCCCCTCACATTTTTTTTAACTTTGGCGTGTTGGTGAGCAGGATCGAAGTAAAGCCCTAACAAGATAGACATAATCATTAAGATGGGTCATCCCTAGAGGATAAAGGACAGCCAATGGAAAACATGGGCATGGTGGAACTCGGTTATTTTATCTAGCAACTCGAAAAGAAGGCACCACCCTTGTACAAGTTTTTGGAGATTTTGAAGATTGTGTCATGGAAGAAGAAAGAGTTTGAAGATTTCAAATTTTGCTCATTTTTCTTAGACCTTATTTTATAATCGTTCTAGAAATCTTGTGTATCTCTACCAGGTACTATCTCCAACATTAATATATCATGGTATTGATTGTTAAAAAATCTTTTGGAGAAGTCTAACACGTTTTCCTAGATTCTCGAGACACTTGAGGGAATGAAGAAGTTGATCTCCAGCGTGGATGTCTTGGTTGCGCCCATGCCCGATGAACTGCTACTACTCAAGATTGTTGGATATAGATCAAGGTGGTAAACACTGCATTAGTGGTGGAGTGCAGTAATAAGAACATCAGCAAAGTCCTGCCGGAGTCAAAGATGTCCTACACGTAGGTGTAGAAGATCATCTATCGACTGTATATGACACCGCATGCGATGCCTCTGGAGAGGGTACTACGTAGATTTTAGCGTTCCCGCCAAAATCTGCATAATATGGATCCCCAGTATCTATTTGTGGTAATAGTACAACAGTTCACGAATAATACGTAACAACAACAGAAGTTACATATATAACACGACTCACACGAGTCAAGAATACGACCGATACAATATAAAAGGATTCAAATAAAAAACAGAAACAAAAAAAGTGTCCGACTCTGGACAAGATACAAATTGTACTAAGAGTTCTTTAGATAAACGATGGCGTCCAAATCCCTGCTCAGGTCAAGCGGGAGGGATTCCCAAGCTAACATCGTCAGACTTCAAAACCTGTCGACTGCATGGTCAAGCAGCCCCGAAGGGGTCACTACTGTGAGCAGCAGTACTGACAAGTAAGACTCACAAGATACGAGTGGAACCGCTTATCACAAGATAAAAATACTTTGGGTATTATAAGGGGTTATTGTAAGGGGATGAGAGAGCGGGAACGGAACCAACTACAACTAGTCACCAAAGAAAAACCCATCTAGGATTCACCCCCTAGCCAGGAAGCAACCCGAGAAAACTCACACTGTTGAAAGTTTTATATTCAAGTTATTGTTGAAATGATTATGTTTACTAATCAAATTGTTATTGCTTAGATGTAAGTTTTCTAAGTGTTGGGAATATGCCCTAGAGGCAATCATAGATGATGTAATTCCCAATGTATTCATAAAGTTATTAAGTTGTCCTGTGGTTTGAACATCTGATATATGTCATTGAATATGTGATTCGATTGTGGAACTATGTATTCATGTTGTTCATACTAATTGTCCTTGGTCATTAAGGTTGTGCTGGACACACACCCTAGACTAATGTGAGTGTTGGCTGATGACACGGTTCCACTTGTCATGGGCATGGTGATGCCATTCCAACGTTCACGGACTTGGCTAAAGAGTTTAGCAAGTCGGACTGACCCACATTGAGATGCAACGATCAAGTCGTCATTTGCATGTCTCAATCAATGTAATCCTTAGACCTGAGGTTGTCGCACAATCCGAGTTGTGGATCATCGACTTAGGTTCTGTCAAACGTTGTTCTATGACAAGGCAACTATAAAGGCAGAGTTCGGGTCGAATGAGAAGCAAGCTGCGTGATGTGGATAATCAAGATGGGATTTTGCCCCTCCGAATGGAGAGATATTCTCTGGGCCCTCTCGAGTGATATGATTCAGGAAGCATGGCCATGCGCGACTCAGTTAAATGTTAACTGTGTCGATTGACGAAGAGTTAGTCAGATGAATCACATATCACGGATCGAGAAGAGAGTTGAGCTATTTAAGGGATGACGATAAATCGCCTATAGCTCGACAAGGTATATCGTGAGGCAAAAAGGACTAAGATGAATATCACATTGAAAGGTATGTCGTCATGACTCAATGGTACTTGGGAGTCGGCACGTTCTGCTAGGAGCCGCTACCGATTGATCGATTGGGAGTTGGACTCCAATCGTGTCCAAGTCGCCATGAGCCTGCAGGGTCGCACACTTAAGAGCGGGAGCAAATATTGGTTGGGTTGGACCCGAACCGGAAATGGACTGAGTTAGTGAGTCGGACTCACAGAGGGAATGGGCCACAAGTGTTGTGCAGCCCATTACCAAACGCTATATAAAAGGGGGCGCAGGTTGCCCAGTGTCGGGGATAACCCCCCGACAGCAGTCCCCGAAGCTGGTTGAGTCTTGCGAACTTGTTCACTAGGCTCTGCCAGCTTAAAACCAGCCTTTGTATCTCCGCCATTCGAACCTCAAGATGGCGAGTAGATCCTCCGAGTAGCTATCCGGAAGGTATCTTGAGCTTCCTCTCTTCCGAGTAGCACTTGCTCTCCACTCTGTAACCGAGTAAAAAGACTTAGCGAAAATTCGCAAACTGAGCCTCTGCAGCGCAGAGCAACATCTAGCCCTTCACGCAGGCACTGCCCACGTGTCAAGCATCCACGACCTCGTCGTTTGGTTGCCCAGGACACGACGCTACGTGTCCAGTTTTCACGCTGTGGGCCCACCGGCCGTCATGTCCCATCACGCGCAATTACTGGCCACGATCTGGTGGTGGGATCAAATGCGGCCGTTACGCGCGCAGCCCGCGCTTGTGTGCGTTTCTAGCCGGCCACAGGACCCACCACACGCCACAGTCGATCCCACTACCGCGGTGGTAACGGTAATCTCGCGAGGGAGGTATAAATACCCCCGCGGTAACTTCCTTTTCTTCTTCCCTGCCATTTTCCCCTTCTGCCTCTTGTCCTTCTTCTCCACCGAGCCCTCCGCCGCCGCGCAAGCTTCCGCGCCGCCGCGGACCCACTCCACCGAGCAACTCCACTCGAAAATCATCCACTCCTCCCACTCGCAAGGATGGCCAAGGCTAGCTGGGCGGGTTCCTCCGTCACCCAGGCCAATCTCGCCTGGCTCGTGTCCAGCAGGAGGGTTCCTCCCGGCATGGAGTGCCGGGCACCCGACGAGGAGGTTGTACCAACTCCGCGGGACGGCGAGCGGGTGGTCTTCATGTCGCACTTCGAGCGCGGCTTCGGACTGCCCGCCTCGGACTTCTTGCGCAAGTTCCTCGACCACTTCGGGCTGCAGATGCATCATCTGCCGCCCAACGCGGTCGTCTTCCTCGCCTACCACGTCGTCGTCTGCGAGGCTTTCCTCGGCATCAGGCCCACGACTGATACGTGGCTCAGGTACTTTAATCTCCGTCAACAGTCAGTCGGGAAGAAAGAAGGTGCAGGTATCGGCCGCGCCACCGACACGGGCTGTGCCATGATGGTGCAGCGGACTGGTACGAACCATCCCCGCATCCAGGGGCTGGATTCCTGCCGAATGTGGCAGCAGACGTTCTTCTATGTCAAGAACGTCCCCGCCACGGAAGGAGGTGCGGTTGATGATCGAATCAACCTGCCCGCTTGGAGGAATCGTGCTCCACTCGGGTCAAAATGGAAGGAGAAGCCCACCATCGATGAAATCGCCGTCGAGATAGAAGACAGACTCGGCGAGCTGAAGAAGCTGGGCCTCAAGAACGACGACCCGGTGGTGTGCTGGATCAAGCGCCGAGTGCTCCCTCTGCAGGAGCGCTGCCATCTCATGTGTTACATGGGAGGCTCCCGCGACTGCACCAGGACCACCACCATCGAAATCGACGACGCCGATGTTGCCTATCATGCCAGGAACATGCTGAAGACAAGCCTTACCGAGAAGTGGCGATATGGCTTCGTCCCGTATAGCCGCACGCAACCGATTGCCCGGGTACGTTGTTCCTACTCTGTTTTCGCCTCTGCTTTCCGAGTAGATAACTTCCCTTTCCGCCCCGACTAGCAATCGTCTGGTGCACCGAGTAGAACACTTAGTCTACTCGTGCTTAGGCCTAGTATGCTTTATGTTTGCACGTCTACCCGGGTAGAACACTTGGAAAACTGCATAGGCTTAGTGTGCTTTGTGTTTGCACGCCTATCCGAGTAGAATACTTAGAAAACTGCATAAGCTTAATGTGCTTTGTGTTTGCACGCCTATCCGAGTAGAGTTCCATCCTGATACTCGGTTGACTTATGATTCTTCTCTGTCTTTCAGACCCTTACTCGACAGTTGATTGAGAGTTGCGAAGTTTTCGAGGACAACTGGTTCGCCGATCGCGAGGAGGATGACATGCTGCCCTCTGATGACGCGGAACGGAGCAGCCCTGTTCCTGACAAGCGCGATGCTCTCCGCACTTGGTCGGATGAAGGCTCTCATGGTATTGTTATCTTTATCTCGTTTGTTTCCGAGAAACACCAACCCCTTGCATTGCTGTTCCTGATTCTTCCTTCCTCTCTTTTGAATTTCTCAGATGAGGCCGCTGCGGAGAAGGACGACGAGGATGAGGGCGAGAACGAGGGCGATGCGCCCCTCGTCGTCCAACCTTTGTCTACTGCCCCTCCCGAAACCCGCAAGCGGACCGGCGGCGAAGCACAGGCACCTCCAGCCAAGAAGAGGAAGCCCGCCGAGAAGGAGGAGGCCGCCGAGAAGAAGAGGAAAGTTACTGTAAAGAAACCCCGACGACAGCTTAAATCCACCACTGCGTGAGTTCTCATCTCGTTTGCCCTCCTTCTCGCGTAGTACTGGTTTCCTCCAAACCTTCTTCCAATCCCTAATTCCTTTCTTCTCTGCAGTCCTGCCATGGATGCGAACGCAGCCCTCGCGTCCGACCAAGCCCAGAAGAAACCAGTACCTCTGGTCAATCTGGACGACGATGATGAGGACCGCGATGCCAATGCTGCTGCTGCCAATCCAGCACAAGGAGCAGCGTCAGAACCAGCAGCACAAGAAAGCGCTGTTCATGAAGAGAGACCCCCTTCTCCTCCGGCTAGCAACGCCGAGGAGAATCAAGAACAAGAAATGCAAGACGCCGCCGCCCTTGAGCGGCCAGAAGTAGAACGGGAGCAGCCCACCACCGAGGCTGCTGCACAGGAGAATGTTACCGCCGAGCAGCTGGTGACAGACGACACCGCCCCGGACGCTACCATAGCAGATGTCTACCCACTGCCAGGCGGTGGATCTGCGGCGCCACCAACTGCGCAAGGCCCTACGCCACCAACTGCGCAAGGCCCTACTCCACCGACTTCCTCCTCGTCTCCACAGAGCAAGGACACATCCAGCCCTCCTGGGCGAGCAGCCAAGCAACAGGCCCTTGATGCTCTGAGGGATTACTGTTCCAAGAAAGGTCTATCCGAGAAGGAGACTGCCGATAAGGTGGCTGCTGAGGAGGCCAAGGCCAAGGAGGAAGCCGCCGAGAAGGCCAAAGCCGAGAAAGAAACTGCTGAGAGAGCCAAGGCCGAGCAGAAGAAGGCCAGGGCTGAGCAGAAGAAGGCCGAGAAGCGAGCTGCCGAGGAAACAGTCGCCGAGAAGGCAAAGGCCAAGTCTGAGGGGAAGAAACCCGAGGATCTCGAGAAGCAGAAAATCGAGAAGGAGCAGGCGAAGAAAAGGGCCAGAGAGCAAGGCGTATCCGCAGGCGGAGCACTCGTGATCCGCGACTCCGGCCCGATTCCTGCTGCGCTCTCTGCGGACGCTCGCGCCGCTGGTCAGCCCTGCTACCCGGAATATATGATTGAGGTTAGCCACCAACACACCATCGGCTTCCCTCCCCAAGATAAAGCTGTAGCTATTCAGAAGGGGAGGAAAGCTGTAGCCAGGAATACTCCTCCCTTCGATCCAGCCCAGAACAAACCCGTCAATATTGCTTCTCGGGGAGCCCAAGACAAGCCAATAACCTCCAAGGGTCTTGAGCAGGTACTGGACACTGTCGGCTACATCAGCGCCAAGTGGGACAGCGGGGTTCTCGGAGAGGAGAAGTGGCACGGCTTGACCCTTGGCTCCGTCGACCACTACCGCGTGGAGTGGAACAAGATCGACCTGGGACACCAGCCCATGTCCGTCTCCACCGATACCGCAACCCTCGCAGCCAAGATGTTCTTGCATCGCAAGAACGCCGAAGATATCGAACAGAGCTACGCAGTAAGTCTTTTTGCCTTTTCCGAGTTGAATTTTCTTCTCTTCTACTTCGCCTTTCTTCTTTCTTACCATCACCCCCAGTCCCCGAGATTTGGGTCGAGTAGGTGGATACTCTCCGAGTAGCCTCCTACTCGGGCCGAATCTTCTCTGCTTTGCCTAACTCATTTTCTTCTCGGTTTTCAGGATAGCGTTCTTAAGCGGACCAACTTGTACCGCATCCTTCTCTGGAACCACTCCATCGCCAGGAGGCGTATTGCTGCGCTGGAGAAGGAGAAGGTAGCTGCTGAGGCCGCGAGCAAAAATGCAAACGACAGCACTCAACAGCTGGCCGAAGTGCAAGGTACGCCTTTAGCCACGCGGTTCCTGCGTTTTATGGTTACGCCCGCTTCTGCTTTTTCACGCACTAACCTTTTCTTCTCTGCAGACAAACTGAAAGCCTTGGCCGATGAGCATGAAAAATGCCGTAGCTTCGTGGAGAACGCCGAGGCCACGATAAAGAAACTTGAAGGTTAGTTTGCTGTTTACTCGGTGTGACCTTGAGTTTGGTTCTTCTCTGCCCATTTACTGACCTCATCTTATCTTTTCGCAGAAGATTATAAGTCATTTGCTGAGGCGCACCAAGATTGCGTCAAGCCAGTGGAAGTGGAGAAACAGCTATCCGACCAGGCCATCTCTCTGGTGAAGGACCACACCACCGAGATGGAGAAGCTGCAGGTCCAGCTTCAGAATGCACTCCAAGATGCCGTGAAGATTGGCGCCGAGAGGGACAAGGCAATTGCCGAGAAGGCCAAGGCCGAGACCACTTTCAAGGCCAAGGAGAGGGCCCTCGAGGCTGAGTGCGAGACTCTGAAGAAGACCAATGCTGATCTTTTCGCTCAGAAGACCCCGCTGTCCCACTTGGCGCTGATGTAGCCGACAGTGTCCAGTACCTGCTCAAGACCCTTGGAGGTTATTGGCTTGTCTTGGGCTCCCCGAGAAGCAATATTGACGGGTTTGTTCTGGGCTGGATCGAAGGGAGGAGTATTCCTGGCTACAGCTTTCCTCCCCTTCTGAATAGCTACAGCTTTATCTTGGGGAGGGAAGCCGATGGTGTGTTGGTGGCTAACCTCAATCATATATTCCGGGTAGCAGGGCTGACCAGCGGCGCGAGCGTCCGCAGAGAGCGCAGCAGGAATCGGGCCGGAGTCGCGGATCACGAGTGCTCCGCCTGCGGATACGCCTTGCTCTCTGGCCCTTTTCTTCGCCTGCTCCTTCTCGATTTTCTGCTTCTCGAGATCCTCGGGTTTCTTCCCCTCAGACTTGGCCTTTGCCTTCTCGGCGACTGTTTCCTCGGCAGCTCGCTTCTCGGCCTTCTTCTGCTCAGCCCTGGCCTTCTTCTGCTCGGCCTTGGCTCTCTCAGCAGTTTCTTTCTCGGCTTTGGCCTTCTCGGCGGCTTCCTCCTTGGCCTTGGCCTCCTCAGCAGCCACCTTATCGGCAGTCTCCTTCTCGGATAGACCTTTCTTGGAACAGTAATCCCTCAGAGCATCAAGGGCCTGTTGCTTGGCTGCTCGCCCAGGAGGGCTGGATGTGTCCTTGCTCTGTGGAGACGAGGAGGAAGTCGGTGGAGTAGGGCCTTGCGCAGTTGGTGGCGTAGGGCCTTGCGCAGTTGGTGGCGCCGCAGATCCACCGCCTGGCAGTGGGTAGACATCTGCTATGGTAGCGTCCGGGGCGGTGTCGTCTGTCACCAGCTGCTCGGCGGTAACATTCTCCTGTGCAGCAGCCTCGGTGGTGGGCTGCTCCCGTTCTACTTCTGGCCGCTCAAGGGCGGCGGCGTCTTGCATTTCTTGTTCTTGATTCTCCTCGGCGTTGCTAGCCGGAGGAGAAGGGGGTCTCTCTTCATGAACAGCGCTTTCTTGTGCTGCTGGTTCTGACGCTGCTCCTTGTGCTGGATTGGCAGCAGCAGCATTGGCATCGCGGTCCTCATCATCGTCGTCCAGATTGACCAGAGGTACTGGTTTCTTCTGGGCTTGGTCGGACGCGAGGGCTGCGTTCGCATCCATGGCAGGACTGCAGAGAAGAAAGGAATTAGGGATTGGAAGAAGGTTTGGAGGAAACCAGTACTACGCGAGAAGGAGGGCAAACGAGATGAGAACTCACGCAGTGGTGGATTTAAGCTGTCGTCGGGGTTTCTTTACAGTAACTTTCCTCTTCTTCTCGGCGGCCTCCTCCTTCTCGGCGGGCTTCCTCTTCTTGGCTGGAGGTGCCTGTGCTTCGCCGCCGGTCCGCTTGCGGGTTTTGGGAGGGGCAGTAGACAAAGGTTGGACGACGAGGGGCGCATCGCCCTCGTTCTCGCCCTCATCCTCGTCGTCCTTCTCCGCAGCGGCCTCATCTGAGAAATTCAAAAGAGAGGAAGGAAGAATCAGGAACAGCAATGCAAGGGGTTGGTGTTTCTCGGAAACAAACGAGATAAAGATAACAATACCATGAGAGCCTTCATCCGACCAAGTGCGGAGAGCATCGCGCTTGTCAGGAACAGGGCTGCTCCGTTCCGCGTCATCAGAGGGCAGCATGTCATCCTCCTCGCGATCGGCGAACCAGTTGTCCTCGAAAACTTCGCAACTCTCAATCAACTGTCGAGTAAGGGTCTGAAAGACAGAGAAGAATCATAAGTCAACCGAGTATCAGGATGGAACTCTACTCGGATAGGCGTGCAAACACAAAGCACATTAAGCTTATGCAGTTTTCTAAGTATTCTACTCGGATAGGCGTGCAAACACAAAGCACACTAAGCCTATGCAGTTTTCCAAGTGTTCTACCCGGGTAGACGTGCAAACATAAAGCATACTAGGCCTAAGCACGAGTAGACTAAGTGTTCTACTCGGTGCACCAGACGATTGCTAGTCGGGGCGGAAAGGGAAGTTATCTACTCGGAAAGCAGAGGCGAAAACAGAGTAGGAACAACGTACCCGGGCAATCGGTTGCGTGCGGCTATACGGGACGAAGCCATATCGCCACTTCTCGGTAAGGCTTGTCTTCAGCATGTTCCTGGCATGATAGGCAACATCGGCGTCGTCGATTTCGATGGTGGTGGTCCTGGTGCAGTCGCGGGAGCCTCCCATGTAACACATGAGATGGCAGCGCTCCTGCAGAGGGAGCACTCGGCGCTTGATCCAGCACACCACCGGGTCGTCGTTCTTGAGGCCCAGCTTCTTCAGCTCGCCGAGTCTGTCTTCTATCTCGACGGCGATTTCATCGATGGTGGGCTTCTCCTTCCAGTTTGACCCGAGTGGAGCACGATTCCTCCAAGCGGGCAGGTTGATTCGATCATCAACCGCACCTCCTTCCGTGGCGGGGACGTTCTTGACATAGAAGAACGTCTGCTGCCACATTCGGCAGGAATCCAGCCCCTGGATGCGGGGATGGTTCGTACCAGTCCGCTGCACCATCATGGCACAGCCCGTGTCGGTGGCGCGGCCGATACCTGCACCTTCTTTCTTCCCGACTGACTGTTGACGGAGATTAAAGTACCTGAGCCACGTATCAGTCGTGGGCCTGATGCCGAGGAAAGCCTCGCAGACGACGACGTGGTAGGCGAGGAAGACGACCGCGTTGGGCGGCAGATGATGCATCTGCAGCCCGAAGTGGTCGAGGAACTTGCGCAAGAAGTCCGAGGCGGGCAGTCCGAAGCCGCGCTCGAAGTGCGACATGAAGACCACCCGCTCGCCGTCCCGCGGAGTTGGTACAACCTCCTCGTCGGGTGCCCGGCACTCCACGCCGGGAGGAACCCTCCTGCTGGACACGAGCCAGGCGAGATTGGCCTGGGTGACGGAGGAACCCGCCCAGCTAGCCTTGGCCATCCTTGCGAGTGGGAGGAGTGGATGATTTTCGAGTGGAGTTGCTCGGTGGAGTGGGTCCGCGGCGGCGCGGAAGCTTGCGCGGCGGCGGAGGGCTCGGTGGAGAAGAAGGACAAGAGGCAGAAGGGGAAAAGGGCAGGGAAGAAGAAAAGGAAGTTACCGCGGGGGTATTTATACCTCCCTCGTGAGATTACCGTTACCACCGCGGTAGTGGGATCGACTGTGGCGTGTGGTGGGTCCTGTGGCCGGCTAGAAACGCACACAAGCGCGGGCTGCGCGCGTAACGGCCGCATTTGATCCCACCACCAGATCGTGGCCAGTAATTGCGCGTGATGGGACATGACGGCCGGTGGACCCACAGCGTGAAAACTGGACACGTGGCGTCGTGTCCTGGGCAACCAAACGACGAGGTCGTGGATGCTTGACACGTGGGCAGTGCCTGCGTGAAGGGCTAGATGTTGCTCTGCGCTGCAGAGGCTCAGTTTGCGAATTTTCGCTAAGTCTTTTTACTCGGTTACAGAGTGGAGAGCAAGTGCTACTCGGAAGAGAGGAAGCTCAAGATACCTTCCGGATAGCTACTCGGAGGATCTACTCGCCATCTTGAGGTTCGAATGGCGGAGATACAAAGGCTGGTTTTAAGCTGGCAGAGCCTAGTGAACAAGTTCGCAAGACTCAACCAGCTTCGGGGACTGCTGTCGGGGGGTTATCCCCGAGTAGGGTAAAGACAGGTGGTAAAGGCCGCGTACAGAAGAGAGGTTTGGTCGAGTAGCCGACTACCGGGTACTCGCTACCCGGTCGACTGCTACCCGGTCTCACCTCAAGATGACCAGAAGGAGATATCAGTCAAGTTTTACTCTGTCGAGTAGAAGGTTTGGCCCGAGTACAATTGGCGGGAACCTTTGGCGGGAAACTACTCGGGCAGGAAGTCAAAGGAGCCGTTCTGACACAGGATCCCGCGTATCCTGGGTCCGTACTTGGCAGCATTCGAACTACTGTTCACGTGGGGACGGTCTGTCTGACAGTGACAGCATGGAAGCAGGCCGTGGCAGGATAAGGGGGGCCTACTCTGTGACTAGGTACAGTGATACCAGTCTGTCCCCTAGTTTTGCCCAACGACTTTACAGAAGCAGACAAGATCAACGACCAAAGCTGTCAGCGGGTACTCGGAGAAAGGACAGTGTGGACACTATGTCGACACTTGTCCAGATTTGGACGTATCCGGCTAGGGCACCATGTATATAAGGTGCCCCGCCACCTCCTGCGAGAGGGACGATCTTATTCCAGGCTCATAGTGAACCCTAGAAACCCTAAGTTCTTGACCTAGCTCTACTCGGAGAGAGGCAAGGGGATACTCGGTAGCGATATCATTTGTATTGTATCTACTCGGTGAGACACCGTAATACATAGAGAAAGGCAGGAGTAGGGGTTTTACCTCCTCACGAGGGCCCTGAACCTGGGTACATCGTGTTGTTTGTGCTGTGTGGATCTCACCTCACGCGGCTACTGGTCGCGTGATCCCTCCCCGGACACCTCCAGCGTCCATCGTCCCCACATCTTTAGCCATCCTATGGCATCTGCCGTGACACCACCACGACAGTTGGCGCCCACCGTGGGGCAACCAGCGGCGCTGGCTGGAGTTTCTGTTCGGACGGGATCTTCATCTGCGGAGCGCGTAGTTTGTGGCCTTGTCCACAGATTCGGCTCCTTCGACTTCGTCACCGACAACGCCGGCTGTTTCGGCGGCATGGCCATGCCGGAGGGCGGCTCGGTGATCTCCTTCGGCTCGCATCTCGTCTACGTCGCCATCGTCGCCAACAGCGCCTACCCCGAGCTAGTGCAGGACGCGGAGGATCCTCCCGCGGTGGTTGCAGCTCGCGGAAGGCCGGCACGCAGCTCTGCATGCTGCGCTGAGGTGATGGTGACGGGCTTGGCGGCAAACACTGGCGCAGCTGCTACTGGCGCTGCGGCCGTTGTCGAGGAGGTTGACGACCCGCCTGCTGGTGGCAGGACTCACCGGCCTTACGAGAAGGAGAGCAACTTGCCGCCTTCCACGTCTACGGTCATCCCCGCGTCTGCAGCGCGAACCGGCATGCCCACGCCCACCGACCTCGAGCTCCTAGCCGTGAGGGAGCAGCTCGAGCGGCAACGCCAGGAGCTGCTCGCCGAGCAGGCGGAGTTGGAGAAGATCAGGTTGGAGCTGAGCCTGGACCAACTCGAGTACAACAAGGCTCACGGCTTCACGCCGGTGGCCAGGAGGCCCAGCAGGGTAGGCGCTACGCGGCGCAACCTAGGCGCCGAAATGGCGACTGTTGCGGAGGAGCCCGCGCAGTCGGCCACCGCGAACACCTTCACAAGGCCGAGGTACAGCACGCCCGCCAAGACGCTGCGAGCTGCGCAGGCTGTGGCTGCCGAGTTGCCGCGCCTAGAGGGAGAGGCGCGTCGCAGGCAGCAGGAGAGGCTCGGCGAGCTGGTGCTGGAGGCCGCCAGGCAGAACGAGGAGTTCCGGAAGGCCAACCCGGGAGCTGGAGCTTCGCAGGTGGTTCACTCGCACGCGGCTAGATCTAACGATCAAGCCTCATCTCCGCATCCTAGCCGCGAGAAGAGCCGCAGCGGGCGTACGGGTAGAGACAGGCAAATGCAGGTGTATGACCCGGCTGCTGCCGCGAAACAGGTTGCTGTGCCGCAGCAGCCCGGGCAGGAACACAACGCTGCAAGAGCAGGCTCTCAAGCCCATCAAGCTCAAAGCCGTGTCCGAGAAGCCGCACGTCCGGGTACTTCTCGGCAACCCGCAGCTCCGCCTACTCGGCAGAGGCAGCAGCCGCGCCCAGTGGCACCAGTCGCCAACCTGGTGGAGCAGCCTGCTGCTATACAGGTGGATAGGTATGATGATGGTTACTCGGCTATGGAGATGGCTGGTTATGACATCCATGACCGTGTTGGTGAGCGCGTGTTGGCGCCTGGAGATGCAAGGCACCAGCTGGACCGTATCAGCTTGTCGGCGCGGCTTGAGAGCACGGGTCCTCCCGGCCCCGAGTGCTTTGGCCCGCGCATCATGAACGAGCCTTCCGTGAAGGGCTTCCAGCTTGCGAGAGGCACCAAGAGCTACAATGGTAGCACCAAGCCTGAAGATTGGCTCAATGATTACGTCACCGCGGTCCATATCGCGAACGGCAACAGGAGATGGGCGGTGCGCTATGTGCCGCAGATGCTAGAGGGTCCAGCTCGCACTTGGCTCAACAACTTGCCCAAGAACAGCATTAACTGCTGGCTGGACTTCTCGGATGCCTTCATCAGCAACTTCACCAGCACCTACAAGAGGCCGAATAGGCCACAGCAGTTGTCGGCTTGCCGGCAGCGAGAAGACGAGACGGACCGCGAGTACCTTACTCGGTGGAGCACCTTGAGGAACACCTGTGAGGGTGTGAATGAGGCACAGGCGATCACCTGGTTTGCGCAGGGTTGCCGACATGGCAGCATGCTTTGGCAAAGATTGCAGAGGGAGATGCCCAACACCCTGGCCGAGACCATCAAGATTGCGGATCAGTACGCACTCGGTGATCCTACTCAGCCACTGATGGATTCCTCTGAGCCGAGAAGAAACTTCAACAGCAGCAAGCGCAACGAGTTCCGCAACAAGCGCCGAGTAGATACTCGGTATGATCCCGAGGAGGTGAATGCAGTGAACGTCGGAGGCGGTGGTGGCCAAAGGCAGAAACCTGCTGGAGCCTACGGGCAGAACCAGAACCAGGGCCAAGGCAACAAGAAACCGTTCCGCACTGCGCAGTCGAGTAGCGGGAACTCCGAGCAGCCGAAGAAGTTTGTCTTCGATGACATGAAGGATGGCCCATGCAGCTTTCACACTCATCACCCCTCAAGGCCTGCGAACCATACTACTCGGCAATGCGAATGGTGGGATGTGATCAAGAGTGATGGCTTGCCTCCTCCACCTCCTCTACCAGCTGCCAATGCTACTGTTCAGCCTACTCGCGCTCCTGCAGCTCGACCGCCAGTGTACCCGAGAAGGGAGAATGTCAACCAGGTGGCTTTAGGAGCCAACCAGAACTTCAACAACGAGAGATACCGCAACAACAACAACAACAACTACAACCGCAACAACAACAACAGAGGCAACAACAACTATCAGGGCAACAACAATGGCAACAATGGCAACAATGGGGGCAATGGCCCCAATCAGTACCAAGAGCATCATGAGAGCTACATGATCTTCACTTCTGAGGCAGTCGACAAGCAGTCACAGCACAGGCGGGCCATGGAGGTCAATGCAGTGATTCCGGCTGTCCCTCACTACATGTACTGGTGCGACCAGGAGATCAGGTGGACTCGGGCAGATCACCCCAAGGTGATGCCCAATCCGGGTACTTACGCCTTGGTGCTGGATCCCACCTTCCTGGGCCCCGAGAAGAACGTGAGGTTCAGCAAGGTGCTGATCGACAACGGCAGCAGCATCAACATCGTGTACAAGGACACACTCGAGAAGCTTGGCCTGGCCGAGAACATGATGCTGCCCAGCAAGACCACTTTCCATGGCATTGTGCCCGGGATCTCATGCAACCCGATTGGCCGAGTGTGGATTGATGTGCTATTCGGTACTCGGGAGAACTGCCGCACTGAGCGCCTGCAGTTTGAAGTGGTGGATCATCAGAGCCCCTATCATGCTCTACTCGGCAGGCCTGCTCTGAGCAAGTTCATGGCCTCGACCCATGTGGCTTACCTGAAGATGAAGATCCCCGGGCCCAATGGCATCATCACCATCTCGGGAGATTACAAGAAATCCATGGAGTGTGCCTCTGCTAGCTCCCAGCTGGCGGAGTCGATGGTGATTGCTGCCGAGAAGAAGAAGATGTACGAGGTGGTGGCCATGGCTCAGTCCGCACAAGCTGGCGCACAAGGTGTGCCGAGTACTCAGCATGGTACTGCTTTCCAAGCTGCCAAGGAGACCAAGACAGTCCAGGTTGACCCCGAGTTCCCGGAGCGCGTGGCCATCATTGGTGCCGGGTTGGCCGAGAAATAGGAAAGCGCGCTCATCCACTTCCTCCGTGAGAATCGGGATGTTTTCGCCTGGACCAATGAAGATCTACCAGGAGTCCCGAGGGAGTTGGTTGAGCACTCTTTGCATGTGCGTCCTGACGCCAAGCCCGTGAAGCAGGCCTTGCGCCGTTTCGGGGATGAGAGAAGGAAGGCCATCGGTGATCAAATCACCAAGCTGCTGATCAGTAACTTCATCATGGAAGTGCTGCACCCGGACTGGTTGGCCAACCCGGTCATGGTCGAGAAGAAAAAGGAAGATCCCAAGGCTGCCACTGCATGGCGCATGTGCGTCGACTACACCGACTTGAACAAAGCATGCCCCAAGGATCCCTTCCCGCTACCTCGCATCGATCAGGTGATCGATTCCACTGCCGGCTGTGAACTGTTGTCTTTCATAGATGCTTACTCTGGTTTCCACCAGATTGCACTCAACCCTGCTGATCAAATAAAGACTGCTTTCATTACCCCGTACGGGGCTTATTGCTATCGTGTCATGTGTTTTGGCCTGAGGAATGCGGGTGCAACCTATCAGAGATGCATGCAGAAATGCTTGCACGACCAACTCGGCAAGAATGTGCAGGTGTACGTAGATGACATTGTCATCAAAACGAATAAAACACATACTCTGCTTGCCGACTTGGAGGAAACCTTTGCTAACCTACGCAGGTACAAAATGAAACTGAATCCGAGTAAGTGCACCTTTGGTGTACCAGCTGGAAAGCTACTCGGTTTTCTGGTTTCTAGTCGGGGCATTGAAGCCAATCCGTCTAAGATAAAAGCTATTGAAAGCATGTCTTTGCCGAGATCATTGAAAGATGTGCAGAAGTTCACGGGTTGTTTGGCATCTCTGAGCCGTTTCCTGGGCCGAATGGGCGAGAAGGCTCTGCCTCTGTACCAGCTGATGAAGAAAAGCGACAAGTTTGTCTGGACTCCGCAAGCGGATGTGGCATTCAATGAGCTGAAAGCAATGTTGGCTAGCGCTCCTGTCTTGGCTAGTCCGCTGCCCAAGGAGCCTATGCTGCTATACATTGCCGCGACTAACCGAGTAGTCAGCGTGGTGATAGTGGTGGAGCGAGAAGAAGAAGGCAAGAGTGTGCAGCGCCCAGTCTACTATCTCAGTGAAGTGCTGTCCAGTTCCAAGCAAAACTATCCACATTACCAGAAGATGACATATGGTGTGTACCTGGGCGCCAGGAAGCTGAAACATTACTTCCAGGAGCATCCCATCACTGTCGTGAGCTCAGCTCCCATCTCGGACATCATGGGTAACAAGGAGGCGAGTGGCAGAGTAGCCAAGTGGGCGATTGAGCTAGCCGCGTACGCTCCCGCGTATACGAGAAGAGAAGCAATCAAGTCTCAGGTACTGGCGGAATTTCTTGTGGACTGGGCCGAGATGCAGTATGAACCTCCCGCTCCAGTTTCCAACTATTGGAAGATGCACTTTGATGGCTCAAAGGTGAAAGAAGGCCTTGGTGCTGGCGTTGTGCTTACATCACCCAAGCGGGATCAGCTCAAGTATGTGTTGCAGATCCATTTCAAGGCATCCAACAATGTAGCCGAGTACGAGGCAGTGGTGCATGGTTTGCGAGTAGCAAAGGAGGTTGGTGTGCAGCGCATTATCTGCTATGGCGACTCAGATCTGGTGGTGCAGCAAGTCTCAGGTACCTGGGATGCTTTGGATGCCAACATGGCGTCGTATCGCTTCCTGGTGCAGTCAATGACTGGGTTTTTCGAAGGCTGTGAGTTCCAGCACATTCACCGAGCAGAGAACGAGGCAGCAGACGAGCTGTCCAAGTTGGGATCTTCTCGGCAGTCCATCCCGGCAGGGATTGCCTTGGAGCATTTGAGGAAGCCATCCATCAAGCCTTCCCCCAACTCGGAATCCATCTTTGTCCCTTCTCTGCCAAGTGAGGAATCTGACCCAATGGAGATTGATTGGGAGAGTGCTGCAGGGAACCCGGGGACTGCCGTCCTATACTCGGGGACTGCCGTTCCCTACTCGGGGACTGCCGTTCCCTACTCGGGGACTGCCGTTCCTTACTCGGGGACTGCTGTTCCCTACTCGGGGACTGCCATTCCTTACCCGGGGACTGCCACTCCCTACTCGGGGACTGCCACTCCCTACCCGGGGACTGCCATTCCTTACTCGGGGACTGCCGCACTCAACCCAGAAGCTGTTGCATTCATTGAAGAAGTTCTCGCCAATCGGTCTGGGCTGCAGAGGAGCGCTCCTACTCCTCCTGTACAACCACCAGGGCCCGTCCCAATGGAAATGGACGAACCAGTGTTTCCTGTGCGGGAGACACCGAGTTGGGCAATGCCCATATTATCCTTTATAAGGGACGGTACTTTACCTGAAGATGAGGTGACTGCGAGACAGATCCAAAGAAGATCCAAGGGCTACACTATAGTCCGAGATGTGCTGCACAAGAGAAGTGCCACTGGTGTGCTACAACGCTGTGTGGGCCCAGAGGAAGGAGAAGAAATCCTGGTGGAGATACATCAAGGGGAATGTGGGCATCACGCCTCTTCTCGGGCTTTGGTCAAGAAAGCTTTTCGGCATGGCTTCTACTGGCTCACTGCACTGCAACAAGCTGAGGATATTGTGAGGAAGTGCACTGGCTGCCAGATGTTCGCAAGTAAGATTCACATGCCAGCTTCCGAGTTGAAAACAATTCCTATCACATGGCCCTTTGCTGTCTGGTGCTTGGATATGGTTGGTCCTTTCAAGCCGGCTAAGGGCAATATGACACATATCTTGGTCATGGTGGACAAGTTCACCAAGTGGATCGAGGTGAAGCCTATTCGGAAGTGCGATGGAGTCACAGCTGTGAAGTTTGTGAAGATGTGATCATGAGATATGGCTACCCGCACAGTATCATCACCGACAATGGCACCAACTTTGCAGAGGGGGCAATGGTGCGATTCTGCAGAGATAAGCATATCCGACTAGACGTTGCGTCAGTCGCGCACCCTGCCTCCAATGGGCAAGTTGAGAGAGCAAATGGGATGGTACTGGCAGGCATCAAGCCGAGGCTGATTGAGCCGTTGCTGAGAACACCTGGGTGTTGGCTAGAAGAGTTGCCAGCGGTGTTGTGGAGTCTAAGGACTACCCCTAACCGGTCAACCGGCTACACGCCATTCTTCTTGGTATACGGGGCTGAGGCCGTGTTGCCAATAGACTTAGAGCATGACTCCCCCCGAGTAGCCCTCTACACTGAGGTGGAGGCGAGAGAAGCTCGAGAAGACGACGTTGACCTGCTTGAAGAAGCAAGAGAGCTGACTCTGTCACGTTCGGCTATCTACCAGCAAAACCTGCGGCGCTATCATAGCCGAAAGGTGAACCCAAGGGTTTTCCGAGAAGGAGACATGGTCCTTAGGCTTGTGCAGCGCACAGCCGGGATGCACAAGTTGTCTCCTCCATGGGAAGGGCCTTTCATTGTCAGCAAAGCGCTGCACAATGACGCGTACTATCTTGTAGATGTGCGCCCATCGCAGGCGAACAGGGCAGATAAAGCTGGAGAGGAAACCAAGCGTCCCTGGAATGTAGCTCTACTTCGTCGTTTTCATTCGTAAGCAAAGATGTGTATGTACCCCTTCATCCGAGTTGAAAATCTACTCTGCAATCTAAAATTGTTCTCGGGGACTGCCCTCGTCCAAAATTGCTCTAAGTGTTTTTACTCGGCTTGTTCCTTTGTCTATTCGGTTGCTTCACTTCAGAACTCAAAAGTGCATTGAGTACTGTGTTTAAACCTATATGCCAACTCTTCGACTCTGCTGCTGTCCGAAACCCGGCTTCATGGCAAGCAAGAGAACAAGCAAAAGGTCAATGAGCACACGAAAATCACTAAGGAAGAAAGAGTGCAGGAACCGAGTAGATTGTCGGTTACTTTTTGTTCCTTGTTTTCGTCTTCTCGGCTAGGTGGTGGGCTGCGTTATCATGATTGTTTCTAGCGGCTAAGTATTTGCAGCCTTGTTCTTTGATTCTTGTGACTCGAATACCAAACAAGCGACAAGTCGCAGGTAGAGCAGAGATGAAAAGACAGGGTGAATAAGAAAAGCTACTCGGGGACTCGCATGGAAACACAACTCGGCATTAAGCCAGTGTCGTTCAAATTGATTAATGTCAACATAAACCGAGTGGGCATAAAAACTGAGTAGCAAGCAAGATAAAGGTAGTCTGTTACATCTGCTCCCGGCATCCCGGGGATCTGATAAAATGTTCAAGTGAAAGAAAAGAATGCAGGTTGTTTCAAGATGAGGAGGCGTCGTTCTCGGCGCTGGCCTTGGCTGATGTTTCCTCGGCGGCGGCCTTGGCAGCAGTTTCTTCAGTGGCGGTGGCGGTAGCTGCTTCTTCGGTGCCGGCTTGAGTGGCATCCGCTTCCGTCTGCACGGCGGCGGATTCCTCCATCTCGGCATCCTCCTGGGTGGCCGCCTGCTCGGAAGTGGCCGTGGCCACCGAGACGGGTCCTGGAGCCGAGGAGGAGCCTGAAGCGTGGCCAGGAGGAGGCACCGTGTCGTCGAGAGCAGCACCTGAGGAAGTGCCGAAGTCGAGTGGCTCGGAGTCGATGTGCGCCTCTTCGTCTTCATAGCTACTCGCGACGACGGTGGCTTTTCCCTTCCCGGCCTTGCCCTTGGGAGATTCGAAGAAGTCACCAAGCTCTTCCGCCTCGTCATCATCTTCTTCGTCCTCGTACTCGGTGTCGGGTTCGGGGACGCCATCGATGTAGACCTCCGTCTCGGCGCATTCTGCGACATCATACGCAATCTGCTTGCGCAAGGCCACGCTATCGGCGTCAGTCTCCCACTTGGAGTCATTGCGCTTCCCGCGGATGAGCTGCATATCCAAGTTTTCATACCAGGACGCAATGCAGAGAAGCATCACGTCCGCACCAGCACGGGCTCCGGAGGCTCGCCACTTCTTCAACTCGGCCTTCACGTTCTCCAGCTTGAGGGCGAGCTCCCGCATGCTTTTTGGCTCAGGATCATGAGGCCAGAACAGCCGGTGGAGCTCGAAGCCCGCATGCATCAAATCAGTCCCGCAGCCGGCCAGCTGTTCGAAGTAACCTTTGAGCACCAGCAAGCTGTCCTCGATGTCAGCCCTGGTGTCAATCGGCTCACCCAGCGAAAGGCGAACTGCTCGGGCCTTGGCTATCGTGGGCGCAGAGGTAGACTCAAGACGAGGCCAGATATCTGAAATAGCAAGTGGCAAGATCAAAAACCGAGAAAGAAAAAAGGAAGCCGAGAAGGAATAAGACCGAGAAGAGAAGATGCAATGAAGAAAAGAACTTACCGATCAGTTGGCGGCGCAGCTGCTGCAGTTTGGTTCTCCAGGATTCCTCGTTGCTAATCTGCTTTGATTGGACCTGGCGCAGGGTGTCCATCTGAGCGAAAAGATCAGCATTGGTCTTCTTCAGAGTCTCGCACTCAGCCTCGAGGGCCCTCTCCTTGGCCTTGAAAGTGGTCTCGGCCTTGGCCTTCTCGGCAATTGCCTTGTCCCTCTCGGCGCCAATCTTCACGGCATCTTGGAGTGCATTCTGAAGCTGGACCTGCAGCTTCTCCATCTCGGTGGTGTGGTCCTTCACCAGAGAGATGGCCTGGTCGGATAGCTGTTTCTCCACTTCCACTGGCTTGACGCAATCTTGGTGCGCCTCAGCAAATGACTTATAATCTTCTGCGAAAAGATAAGATGAGGTCAGTAAATGGGCAGAGAAGAACCAAACTCAAGGTCACACCGAGTAAACAGCAAACTAACCTTCAAGTTTCTTTATCGTGGCCTCGGCGTTCTCCACGAAGCTACGGCATTTTTCATGCTCATCGGCCAAGGCTTTCAGTTTGTCTGCAGAGAAGAAAAGGTTAGTGCGTGAAAAAGCAGAAGCGGGCGTAACCATAAAACGCAGGAACCGCGTGGCTAAAGGCGTACCTTGCACTTCGGCCAGCTGTTGAGTGCTGTCGTTTGCATTTTTGCTCGCGGCCTCAGCAGCTACCTTCTCCTTCTCCAGCGCAGCAATACGCCTCCTGGCGATGGAGTGGTTCCAGAGAAGGATGCGGTACAAGTTGGTCCGCTTAAGAACGCTATCCTGAAAACCGAGAAGAAAATGAGTTAGGCAAAGCAGAGAAGATTCGGCCCGAGTAGGAGGCTACTCGGAGAGTATCCACCTACTCGACCCAAATCTCGGGGACTGGGGGTGATGGTAAGAAAGAAGAAAGGCGAAGTAGAAGAGAAGAAAATTCAACTCGGAAAAGGCAAAAAGACTTACTGCGTAGCTCTGTTCGATATCTTCGGCGTTCTTGCGATGCAAGAACATCTTGGCTGCGAGGGTTGCGGTATCGGTGGAGACGGACATGGGCTGGTGTCCCAGGTCGATCTTGTTCCACTCCACGCGGTAGTGGTCGACGGAGCCAAGGGTCAAGCCGTGCCACTTCTCCTCTCCGAGAACCCCGCTGTCCCACTTGGCGCTGATGTAGCCGACAGTGTCCAGTACCTGCTCAAGACCCTTGGAGGTTATTGGCTTGTCTTGGGCTCCCCGAGAAGCAATATTGACGGGTTTGTTCTGGGCTGGATCGAAGGGAGGAGTATTCCTGGCTACAGCTTTCCTCCCCTTCTGAATAGCTACAGCTTTATCTTGGGGAGGGAAGCCGATGGTGTGTTGGTGGCTAACCTCAATCATATATTCCGGGTAGCAGGGCTGACCAGCGGCGCGAGCGTCCGCAGAGAGCGCAGCAGGAATCGGGCCGGAGTCGCGGATCACGAGTGCTCCGCCTGCGGATACGCCTTGCTCTCTGGCCCTTTTCTTCGCCTGCTCCTTCTCGATTTTCTGCTTCTCGAGATCCTCGGGTTTCTTCCCCTCAGACTTGGCCTTTGCCTTCTCGGCGACTGCTTTCCTCGGCAGCTCGCTTCTCGGCCTTCTTCTGCTCAGCCCTGGCCTTCTTCTGCTCGGCCTTGGCTCTCTCAGCAGTTTCTTTCTCGGCTTTGGCCTTCTCGGCGGCTTCCTCCTTGGCCTTGGCCTCCTCAGCAGCCACCTTATCGGCAGTCTCCTTCTCGGATAGACCTTTCTTGGAACAGTAATCCCTCAGAGCATCAAGGGCCTGTTGCTTGGCTGCTCGCCCAGGAGGGCTGGATGTGTCCTTGCTCTGTGGAGACGAGGAGGAAGTCGGTGGAGTAGGGCCTTGCGCAGTTGGTGGCGTAGGGCCTTGCGCAGTTGGTGGCGCCGCAGATCCACCGCCTGGCAGTGGGTAGACATCTGCTATGGTAGCGTCCGGGGCGGTGTCGTCTGTCACCAGCTGCTCGGCGGTAACATTCTCCTGTGCAGCAGCCTCGGTGGTGGGCTGCTCCCGTTCTACTTCTGGCCGCTCAAGGGCGGCGGCGTCTTGCATTTCTTGTTCTTGATTCTCCTCGGCGTTGCTAGCCGGAGGAGAAGGGGGTCTCTCTTCATGAACAGCGCTTTCTTGTGCTGCTGGTTCTGACGCTGCTCCTTGTGCTGGATTGGCAGCAGTAGCATTGGCATCGCGGTCCTCATCATCGTCGTCCAGATTGACCAGAGGTACTGGTTTCTTCTGGGCTTGGTCGGACGCGAGGGCTGCGTTCGCATCCATGGCAGGACTGCAGAGAAGAAAGGAATTAGGGATTGGAAGAAGGTTTGGAGGAAACCAGTACTACGCGAGAAGGAGGGCAAACGAGATGAGAACTCACGCAGTGGTGGATTTAAGCTGTCGTCGGGGTTTCTTTACAGTAACTTTCCTCTTCTTCTCGGCGGCCTCCTCCTTCTCGGCGGGCTTCCTCTTCTTGGCTGGAGGTGCCTGTGCTTCGCCGCCGGTCCGCTTGCGGGTTTCGGGAGGGGCAGTAGACAAAGGTTGGACGACGAGGGGCGCATCGCCCTCGTTCTCGCCCTCATCCTCGTCGTCCTTCTCCGCAGCGGCCTCATCTGAGAAATTCAAAAGAGAGGAAGGAAGAATCAGGAACAGCAATGCAAGGGGTTGGTGTTTCTCGGAAACAAACGAGATAAAGATAACAATACCATGAGAGCCTTCATCCGACCAAGTGCGGAGAGCATCGCGCTTGTCAGGAACAGGGCTGCTCCGTTCCGCGTCATCAGAGGGCAGCATGTCATCCTCCTCGCGATCGGCGAACCAGTTGTCCTCGAAAACTTCGCAACTCTCAATCAACTGTCGAGTAAGGGTCTGAAAGACAGAGAAGAATCATAAGTCAACCGAGTATCAGGATGGAACTCTACTCGGATAGGCGTGCAAACACAAAGCACATTAAGCTTATGCAGTTTTCTAAGTATTCTACTCGGATAGGCGTGCAAACACAAAGCACACTAAGCCTATGCAGTTTTCCAAGTGTTCTACCCGGGTAGACGTGCAAACATAAAGCATACTAGGCCTAAGCACGAGTAGACTAAGTGTTCTACTCGGTGCACCAGACGATTGCTAGTCGGGGCGGAAAGGGAAGTTATCTACTCGGAAAGCAGAGGCGAAAACAGAGTAGGAACAACGTACCCGGGCAATCGGTTGCGTGCGGCTATACGGGACGAAGCCATATCGCCACTTCTCGGTAAGGCTTGTCTTCAGCATGTTCCTGGCATGATAGGCAACATCGGCGTCGTCGATTTCGATGGTGGTGGTCCTGGTGCAGTCGCGGGAGCCTCCCATGTAACACATGAGATGGCAGCGCTCCTGCAGAGGGAGCACTCGGCGCTTGATCCAGCACACCACCGGGTCGTCGTTCTTGAGGCCCAGCTTCTTCAGCTCGCCGAGTCTGTCTTCTATCTCGACGGCGATTTCATCGATGGTGGGCTTCTCCTTCCAGTTTGACCCGAGTGGAGCACGATTCCTCCAAGCGGGCAGGTTGATTCGATCATCAACCGCACCTCCTTCCGTGGCGGGGACGTTCTTGACATAGAAGAACGTCTGCTGCCACATTCGGCAGGAATCCAGCCCCTGGATGCGGGGATGGTTCGTACCAGTCCGCTGCACCATCATGGCACAGCCCGTGTCGGTGGCGCGGCCGATACCTGCACCTTCTTTCTTCCCGACTGACTGTTGACGGAGATTAAAGTACCTGAGCCACGTATCAGTCGTGGGCCTGATGCCGAGGAAAGCCTCGCAGACGACGACGTGGTAGGCGAGGAAGACGACCGCGTTGGGCGGCAGATGATGCATCTGCAGCCCGAAGTGGTCGAGGAACTTGCGCAAGAAGTCCGAGGCGGGCAGTCCGAAGCCGCGCTCGAAGTGCGACATGAAGACCACCCGCTCGCCGTCCCGCGGAGTTGGTACAACCTCCTCGTCGGGTGCCCGGCACTCCACGCCGGGAGGAACCCTCCTGCTGGACACGAGCCAGGCGAGATTGGCCTGGGTGACGGAGGAACCCGCCCAGCTAGCCTTGGCCATCCTTGCGAGTGGGAGGAGTGGATGATTTTCGAGTGGAGTTGCTCGGTGGAGTGGGTCCGCGGCGGCGCGGAAGCTTGCGCGGCGGCGGAGGGCTCGGTGGAGAAGAAGGACAAGAGGCAGAAGGGGAAAAGGGCAGGGAAGAAGAAAAGGAAGTTACCGCGGGGGTATTTATACCTCCCTCGCGAGATTACCGTTACCACCGCGGTAGTGGGATCGACTGTGGCGTGTGGTGGGTCCTGTGGCCGGCTAGAAACGCACACAAGCGCGGGCTGCGCGCGTAACGGCCGCATTTGATCCCACCACCAGATCGTGGCCAGTAATTGCGCGTGATGGGACATGACGGCCGGTGGGCCCACAGCGTGAAAACTGGACACGTGGCGTCGTGTCCTGGGCAACCAAACGACGAGGTCGTGGATGCTTGACACGTGGGCAGTGCCTGCGTGAAGGGCTAGATGTTGCTCTGCGCTGCAGAGGCTCAGTTTGCGAATTTTCGCTAAGTCTTTTTACTCGGTTACAGAGTGGAGAGCAAGTGCTACTCGGAAGAGAGGAAGCTCAAGATACCTTCCGGATAGCTACTCGGAGGATCTACTCGCCATCTTGAGGTTCGAATGGCGGAGATACAAAGGCTGGTTTTAAGCTGGCAGAGCCTAGTGAACAAGTTCGCAAGACTCAACCAGCTTCGGGGACTGCTGTCGGGGGGTTATCCCCGAGTAGGGTAAAGACAGGTGGTAAAGGCCGCGTACAGAAGAGAGGTTTGGTCGAGTAGCCGACTACCGGGTACTTGCTACCCGGTCGACTGCTACCCGGTCTCACCTCAAGATGACCAGAAGGAGATATCAGTCAAGTTTTACTCTGTCGAGTAGAAGGTTTGGCCCGAGTACAATTGGCGGGAACCTTTGGCGGGAAACTACTCGGGCAGGAAGTCAAAGGAGCCGTTCTGACACAGGATCCCGCGTATCCTGGGTCCGTACTTGGCAGCATTCGAACTACTGTTCACGTGGGGACGGTCTGTCTGACAGTGACAGCATGGAAGCAGGCCGTGGCAGGATAAGGGGGGCCTACTCTGTGACTAGGTACAGTGATACCAGTCTGTCCCCTAGTTTTGCCCAACGACTTTACAGAAGCAGACAAGATCAACGACCAAAGCTGTCAGCGGGTACTCGGAGAAAGGACAGTGTGGACACTATGTCGACACTTGTCCAGATTTGGACGTATCCGGCTAGGGCACCATGTATATAAGGTGCCCCGCCACCTCCTGCGAGAGGGACGATCTCATTCCAGGCTCATAGTGAACCCTAGAAACCCTAAGTTCTTGACCTAGCTCTACTCGGAGAGGGGCAAGGGGATACTCGGTAGCGATATCATTTGTACTGTACCTACTCGGTGAGACACCGTAATACATAGAGAAAGGCAGGAGTAGGGGTTTTACCTCCTCACGAGGGCCCTGAACCTGGGTACATTGTGTTGTTTGTGTTGTGTGGATCTTACCTCACGCGGCTACTCGTCGCGTGATCCCTCCCCGGACACCTCCAGCGTCCATCGTCCCCACATCTTTAGCCATCCCATGGCATCTGCCGTGACACCACCACGACACCCAGCGGGCACGTTAGTCCACTCTCCCATGCGTTGGGAACCCTAGCCCCACACAGTCCAGCCGCCGCACCGGACCTAGCAGTCCGCCGTCGGAGCTCCTCCTCGTACGTGTGGATACCGGCAGAGGTGCTGTACGTTCAGCACTTCGACGTTCGAGGGATTGGATCGGCCGGACCGGATCGTGGGACTGCACTGCCCCGACGCGCTGCATCGATAATCCGCACCTGCGCGTCTAGTGGTAATACTCGTGGCCTTCTACCTCGGCTAGATCTTGGGAGTACCGCGTAGGAAAAGTTTTCGTTTATCTCTACGCGCCCCAACACTAAGTACTTGTTAGCTAGAACTTTCACCAACTTTCCACATAACCACTGACAATACGGCTTCTCGAGAAGATTTATTCCTGCAGGGTGTGCTTCAGTACCTGTACACACTCGAGCGACCAACTAAAACTCGGGTTAACTCGACACGACCTCTTCCGTCTCCACTACACGTCTAAGAACCATAGTAGATGTCGCGTGTATGGCTAATCAGGCCGAAAGCAGGACCCTCATAGCACTCTAAGAACGTGCCGCACCTAACTGCAACGAATACAAAAAATTATCATATCATCATGGGACCGTACATGCACATATGCGTGTCAAATGGAAAAACCGAACTAGGTGTGGTCCCTCGACAAAAAAAAATCCGGTAAAAGTGGAGGGGGGTTCCATACCACCTCCTGGATGCGGTTTGCATGCTCATCATGCATCAGAATACAAGACATTTTTCCTAAAGACGACACTCAGGCCTCAAAATCATGCTCGGCCTCTTGCCGATACCTTATCATAAAATTATTATTACCCCAAACATTAACAAGATGTTGATCAAGATAACACCAAGATAACATACGAAACAATACTAAACATCTGGACGTTACCTTGCGTACACAAGACTCGGTACCAAACAAAACTAAACATCCAACTACGACACGCAGGCCAACAAGTAAACAAGCAACATGTTAATAGGATGTGGAGATAAGACTATATCATGGCCGCAAGGTAACATGCGAATAGGGTCGAGACATAAGCGATGTAACACAAGGCAAGAATAAAGATAATGGGACGCATCAGTAAAAAGTGAGGAACCGGTAAACATAGGTAGCAAGTGAGTAGAGCCTGCATGAAATCCAGCTGTGGAGGAAGCAGGACTTTTCGTTACTCACATAATCTCAACGCCCTATCTACGAAGAAGCAAAGCACTAAAAGAAGTGAAAGATGCAACACTTACTATTACGGAAAAAAGTTCCAGCATTATCAAGATATGGATGCATGACAATTTTAATTAGTGCAGCAAGATAACCCTAACAACATATACACAAAATTAAATAGGTACAAAAGCAAATAAGAATGCAATTGGAAGTTTGCCTTATGCATAAGAAGCTGATGATTTAGATTTCTACACAACCAGTAGGTTAAAATTTGTTAACATGCATGTAAAATTATGCTAACATAAAGGTAGCATAATTCCCTACAAATTGATATAAGGTTATTAATTTTGCAAGTTACAAGGAGTGATTAAAGTATTTATTAATTTGCTAAATTTTTATTGTGTAAAACAGGGAAAAAGTTGCTCGATGGATAGATTATGAAATTCCGATCAAGTAGACATAAAGTCTAATATCGAGACATCGTAGTAGGGTTCATAGACCGGGGTGCCATGAGGCCTACGGGTAAAGACGTGGGGGGGAACGTGGTAGTATGATAACCAGGGACACCAAAGTTTACCCAGGTTCGGTACGTCGCAACTAGGAGGCGTTCCTACTCCTGCAATCTCACTAAATCAGGGCTGAAGTCTGAAGTATACAAAGTAGAATGTGAGTTTGGGTTGCTAACTCAACGAGGATCAACTTCTCGGCGAGTTGGCTTCTAGCTAATTCTCTCCCTCTTTTTCTTCTCTCCCGTCCGACTTTATATAGATAGCCGGGTTAGGGCTTACAGAAAGGAAGCCTAGAAGACTATGGTAAGTTCTAACTTGGAAGGCAAGAATCTGCCTTCTACTCCAAGCCGCACCACGTGGGCCGTGGTCCGGGTTCTTCTGGAATCCGGCTTCTGCGCGTCAGCTTACTGGGTCGCCTAATGGACTATGATCCATTACCAACTAGGCAACCCTGGTAATCTGGCTCTTTAGGACAATGCCGTATATACCCCCTAATCGGTATATATCCGACAGTAGCCCCCAAGAAGGATTGAGATTTGAATTCGCCGTCTTTCGTCAATTTGAATTATTTCCTAGAAATGTTGGCTCTTTGTCTCGATTCTTCTTCTTCTTAAATCATGCTTTAACGCAAAACTCGGATTTTGAGGAAAATCCTCCTTTCTCTTCCACGAGCATTCGTGGAGAAGGAACTTCCTACGTCAGCGATAAAATCATGCTGAAGTCAGGGGCGTTTGGGTTCAAAATGTGAAACCCTGAAACGTATTTCTGACAGATTCTCGCGGGAAATGAGGAGATAGCAGTAATCACTTGCCACCTTATTTCCCGGATTTTCCGGAGAGTGACACGCGTTGAAGATCCAACCGTCCAAAGAGCTGTTAGAGCGTATCGCAAAGGTTTTCCGGCTATAAATAGCCTACTTCGTGCCCTCTGGCGATTCTTCTGCTCTCACTTCACCTCCAAGCTTCCAAGCGCCATAGCCCCCCGAGCCAAAGTTCTTCCAGCGAGAGCAGAGACCCTGCGCATTCGGCACCTTCCTAGAACTTCTCCGTCGGGAACTCGTGGTCCTCCCCGCGCCGCCCGCAAATGGACACCAGTGGATCACCGCGCGCCGCAGAGGAGCACTCGGTCGCCGCCGATACCGACGAAATAATCAACACCATGGACCCGCAGCTCGATTCTCCGAGTCGCACCGCTGCCAACGCACCGGAGAACACTTCCAGCGACCAGGACTGCGAGGATCCACCTCTCGCGGCTGAGCACCTGGCCGCCTCTTCCTCTGCGCCGCCTCCGCCACTCGTCCCCGAAACGGCGGAAGAGAAAATCCTCCTCGTCGGGGAGGAGATCGCCGCCGCGGCCGCTGCCGCCGGAGCCAAAGACGAGGGCAATATCTCCGGCAATTGGAGCCGGTGCAATATCACCCCCTCCCTTCTTCCGACAATGGAGAAGGAGGGATTGATTGTGAAGGGAAAGTGGCGGCACGAGGAGGACGACTCCGAGCCCTCGCCCAGAGCCGAGGAACGGGTTCTCTTAACCTCGCACAACTCTCGAGGTATAGGACTTCCGCCTTCCGCCTTTTTCCTCCAGGTTCTCCGGCACTTCAACATCCAACCCCACAATCTGCCACCAAACTCTATTCTATACTTAGCCGGGTTCCACGCCCTCTTTGAAGGGTATCTAGGATTAGCTCCTAGGTTAGATTTATGGCAGTATTACTTTGGGGTTTAGAGGAACCCCTCAGAGGGCACACTCCCAACTTGCGGGACCATATCTTTTACCCTGCGTAGATTCAGGGTAGATTGGTTCCCAAGATAAAAACATCGGAATCCGTCAAATTATGGACGGGTTCTTTTTTCTACCACCAAGACATCCCGTTTCGTAGAAAGGAAACGGGGATTCCACCTTTCAACAACTGCGCTTCCACTCCCCAGGATAACTGGGCAGTGGAGGCAGTCTAAACTCTACCGCCGGATCTGCTTAGGATTAAGCGGCGCATCGCCAAACTCGTCTCCTCCGATCCACCTCTTACCCGCATGGATAATGTTCTATGCTGGATGGAGAGGCGAATTCAGCCTCTCGCTGAACACGATCCCCGACTCTTATGCGAATACACGAGAACCGAGGACGCCAAGGGTACAACGAACAAATCTTTGACGGCAAAAGATTTGAGGAAGCGCGTAAACCAGTTGGTCGCCGCACGCGACCAATATGAGGAAAGCCAGCCGATGTACACGGCAACAATCCCGACTCCAATGATACATCTTTTACATTTTGGGTTTTGGCTCTGCGTTCCTTCTTTCTCGGATAATTGTCTTAACCCGGACTTTGTCTTTTTTGACAGATTTTCGATCTTCCTGAGGCAGATCTTGCAACTGATGCCGAGTTGGACGCAATGCATGCCAACTTTGCAGGCGAACGGAAGCGCAAGAAGCCTTCCTCTACCAAGGAGATAATCAACCTTGACGGGGTTCCCGTCGCTACTTCCAGGTAAATCATCCGGGTTACTTCTTTCTCTGCTTTTTTTTCGCTGGACCTTTTATTGTTTTCTCGGAATTCTATCATCTCGAATTTTATATTTCCAGCCTGGCTCTGACAACATTGAAGCCAAAAGGCCGGAAGAAAATCAAGTCTGTGGCTAAAATAGGACCACATCCTTCTCCTGCCACTGCCCCGAATACTCCAATCACGGCCGCAGAAGGAAACGCCGCTGCCAGGAAAGAAGAAACCCAGCAGACCAGCCAGCCTATTGTGCCCGAAACGGACACGTGGGAAAAGGCGGTCCCGGAAATGGGTGGTCCTTCTCGCACAGCTGAGGAGGAGCCCATTCCGACTTTAGACAAGGATTTCAAGGTCATCCAGGATGGCCTCAATCATGTCGGGACTCTTTTTGCAGAGTATGCAAAAGAGTTCAACGAAAACTTGTCGGGTTTGCAGCGGATGAGCCAGGTAATATCTCTAGCCCCTAAGCAGTAAGTCAAATGCATACTTTTGTCTTTATGCTTTTTCATTGCTATGCTTGTTTTTAACTTAAGCATTTTTTGTATCCTTTCCGTGTTTCAGCAATCTACTGAGAACATCAACATGGAGATTTTCAACAAACTTACCAGCAAGAACAAGGAGGTGAAAACCCTTCTTTCGATTCTTGAGGATAAGGAGGCGGAACTGGCATCCACTCAGCAAAAGCTGAGCGAATCAGCAGGTACGAATTTCTCTGCTTTCAGTTGTAATTTTTTCTAAGTAGTATTCCGAGTTTCTAACTCTTCCTTTACTTGCTTTTCAGCTTTTTGGCGAAAGCCAAGAAAATTGCTGAAGATGCCGGCAACGCCGAAAACCTCCACCGCGAGAACCTGGATCTTCACAAGCTAACTGTGAAGTTGTAGAAGGACCCGGAGGCCAGCCAACTAGCTGTTGGCATTGCCGAGTCTAAGGCGTCCAGCCAGGCCGAGAGGGATAAGGCCACCATCCGGGATCTGGAGAATGCCTTGAACCAGCTCCTTGAAGAAGGCACCGAGATGGACCGGATTCTCGGTAAGTTACTTTGCCTTTTACCGGACTTTTCTTGTTTTCTCTTCTCCTGTTTTTTCTAACACTTGTGTGTTGATTGAAATAGAAGGTAGCCCCCAGCTTACCCGGATTGAAAGAATCCGGTCTCTCGGGAAGGTCTTCACCGCGATCAAGGCCACGGGAATGTTACTTATCAACAAGTATGTTCCTGAGAAATCCGGGGAGCTCTCGGAAGTTGAAAAACTTCCGGAAGCTATTGTGGAGGTGGCGAACCGCAAGGAGTCCCTGCTCCGTTCTGCGGCTCGCGGTGGTGCACGCATGGCCCTTGGGCTCATGCGCATGCACTACCCTACTGCCAAATCTTGGCGTGTGGCGTCTGACATCCCGCAAGGATACACGGATGCTCAACGGGCCAGCATCTTTAATGAAATCAAAGGTCATGCCACCCAGATCGCCACTATGGTGAACATCTCCACCTTCTACCCCGAGGAGGCGATTCCGGCAACTCCAGAGGAATCCAGCAGCGAGGAAGAGTCGGATGCCTGAAGAAGCTGCCTGGTCCTGAGTAGGAGATGGGAAAAAATAGAAGCATTATTGTTCTTACAATGTAAACCTTATTGTAATGCTTTCTATTCCTTTGTATAAACAAGTACTTCGCTTTTGTAGTTAATTATTAAGTCTTTGCAAGTTTGTCGGGTTTTCATTTCTTTATCTTTTAAGTTCTCTGGTTTATATGTCTTAATTGTCCTTAGTGTTTGAAATGGCTCGATAGTACTTAATCTTCATGCCAAGTGACTGGGTACAACCAATCAGTCGAAACTCGGAAACATGGATCATACTAAAGGCATTTTTACTTACTAGCACGCAGGCACGCAGGCACGCAGGCACAATCTAGGTTTCCTTAGGCTGAAAATCATTCAGTTTTTTAACTCGAGCACGCAGGCACAATTCGGGTTAACATTGAGTATTTTGAAAGATCACTGGGAAATAGATAAGCCGGACTTATGCTTTGTATGAAAACAGATAAAACACTAATGCATGAATTCCGACAACTTTATTTCATGATCTCAAAGATGTTTACATAGAAATTGAACTAAGTGTAGAAGGGACGTAACTGCTGGATGCTCCAGGGCCTTTTTGTCTCTCCTAGCTCAACATCTATCTTTCTTTTACGATTCGGACGCTTGGGATGATCTTCCGTATCTCGAATATCTACAAGATAATAAGATCCATTTTTCATAGCCTTGCTAATGAAAAATGGTCCCTCCCAGATTGGGGCTAACTTGTGCTTCCTTTCTTGCACCAATCTTAGCACTAGGTCACCTTCTTTGAAAGATCGACGCCTGTTTTTCCGACTATGGTAGCGTCTCAATCCTTTCTGATAAAAGATCTTGTTTTTTCTTCTAAAAGATCGATGGCATCCTGTCGAGCACATTCGGCATCCGAGTCATCGTAAGCCTGCACTCTTGGGCTATCATGGAGCATGTCCGTTGGAAGCATTGCTTCTGCACCATAAACTAAGAAAAATGGGGTTTGCCCTGTTGATCTATTTGGCGTCGTTCGAATACTCCAAAGCACGGAAGGTAATTTCTCTACCCATGCTCCATCTGATCTATGAAGAGGAGATTCGAGTCTTGGGTCTATTCCTTGCAGGATTGAGCTATTCATTCTTTCAACCTGCCCATTGGATTGTGTGTGAGCCACAGACGCAAGGTCTAGGCGTATTCCCTTTTGTCGGCAATATTTTGCCAACTCTCCAATAGAGAAATTTGTCCCGTTGTCAGTGATTATACTGTGTGGAACGCCATATCTCATGACTACGTCAATGATGAAGTTTCTGGCGGTCACACCGTCAAGTTTTGATGGGTTTTGCCTCCATCCACTTGGTATACTTATCTACTGCAACGAGTAGATGTGTGAGTCCACCTCTTGCAGTTTTGAATGGTCCCATCATATCTAGCCCCCAGACCGCAAATGGCCATGTGATAGGGATAGTTTTGAGTGCTCCGCCTGGCATATCCGTCTGCTTGGCGTAATACTGACATCCAGCACATGTGTTTACTATGTGTTCGGCGTCTGTCTTGGCTGTTAGCCAGAAAAATCCTTCACATAATGCTTTCTTAACTATGCTTTTTGATTGAGCATGATGTCCGCAATCTCCTGCATGGATTTCTTGCAGTATTTCTCGGCCTTCTTCTGGCGAAATACATCGCTGAAAGATTCTGGTAGTGCTGTGTTTATATAGGCAACCATTGATTACCGTGTATCCTTTGCATCGACGTTTTATTTGTCTTTGCAAGACCTCGTCTGCTCCATCCGGGTACTTCTGATCTACTAAGAAGTTTAAATATGGAATTTTCCAATCCGGGTTAACGAGCAGGACTTCAATTGACTCGGACACAAGAGGATAGTCAACATCTCCACCTTTTATCGATGGTTTATGCAAATGTTGGACAAACACACCTGGTGGTAGGGTTTTCACTCTTTCCGAGCCCATACGGGCTAATGCATCCGCGTTCCAATTTTCTTCCCTTTTGATGGGAAGTACTTCAAATCCTAGGAAGCAAATACCAAACTCGTCCACCGTTGTCCGATATTCGGCCATGATGGGGCTTTTGGTGTCCCATGTTTGGTTGAGCTGATGCTGTACCAAATCTGAGTCGCCTTAACATAATATGCGCTTGACGCCTATTTGTTTTGCAATTTGCAAGCCGTGAAGCAAAACTTCGTATTCTGCCACATTATTGATGGCGTTGAAGTGTATCTGTAATACATACTCCATAGTATCTCCCTTTGGGCATTTTAGCACTACGCCAACTCCAGCGCCTTCCTTCATCTTGGATCTATCAAAGTGCATAACTCAGTATTCTGACTCCGGCATTGGTGTGTTTTCCATTGCTTCTCTCCAATCAGCAACAAAATCTGCCAACGCATGGGATTTAATTGTCGTCCGGGGTTGGTACTTAATGTCGAACGCAGCCAGCTCGATGCCCCATTTGGCTACTCGGCCTGTTGCGTCCGCATTGTTGATTATATCCCCTAGTGGTGCTTTACATACCACTGTTATGGAATGTCCTTGGAAATAATGGCGGAGTTTTCGAGATGCGAAAAACACGCCATATGCCAGCTTTTGATAGTGTGGGTACCTTTGTTTGGAATCAGAAAAAAACTTCGCTTATATAATATACTAGATATTCATCTGGTATGCTTTGCTCTTCTTTCCGCCTTTCCACAACTATCACAGCGCTAATAACCCTGTTTGTTGCTGTGAGATACAGTAACATGGGTTCTTCGTCTTTTGGTGATGCCAAAATCGGAGATTTCATCAAGGTTTCTTTTAGCTGGGTTAGTGCTTTGTCCGCCTCTTCTGTCCACTCAAATTTGTCGGATTTCTTCAACAATTTGTATAATGGCAGAACTTTGTCTCCTAGCCGGCTTATAAACCTGCTGATGGCGGCTGCAGAACCCATCAACCTTTGTACATCTTTTAAGCACGTAGACCTTGTGATGTTTAAGATTGCCTTGATCTTTTCCGGGTTTACTTCTATTCCTCTGTGGGAAACGATAAAACACAGAAGTTTTCCTGAGGGAACCCCGAATACGCACTTTAATGGATGCAACTTCATTTTGTAAGTGCGCAAATTTTCGAAGGTTTCTCGCAAATCTTCAAAGAGTGTGTCATTTCCTTGGAAACGACGGCAATATCATCTACATAAACGTGAACGTTTTTGCCAATCCGACTATGCAAACTTCGTTGCATGCAACGCTGGTAAGTTGCACCTGCGTTCTTCAGGCTGAAAGGCATGGTAATGTAATATTATGTTCCATACGGGGTTATGAAGGAAGTTTTGAGTTGATCTCCTTTCCTCATACGTATTTGATGGTACCGGAATAAGCATCCAAAAAGCATAAAAGCTCAGAGCCAGCAGTGGCATCTATTATTTGATCGATTCGCGGTAATGCGAACCTATCTTTTGGACACAACTTGTTCAGGCCGGTGTAATCTATACACATCCTAAGAACAGTACTATCTTTCTTCGGGACTAATACTGGGTTTGTAGACCATTCAGTATGTATAACTTCCCGGATAAAATCAGCTACTAATAGCCGGATGATTTCCTTGCCAATATCCTTCCGTCAAATCGACGGAGACCTTGTTTGACGGGTTTAGATCTTGGAATCACCTTGATTTGATGCTCAGAAAGTTCCTTGGGTACACCTAGCATGTCCGCAGGACACCAGGAAAAAAATATCCCAGTTCTCACGGAGGAACTCGATGAGCGCGCTTTCCTATTTGTCCGTCATCTCCGTCCCCACTACGACAAATTTTGTCGGATCTTTGGGGTCTAGGATAACCTGCCTTGTATTCTCGGAAGCTTTGAAGCTATCTGCGGGTTTCCGACTTTCTTTTCCTGCCGACATTTCTGCCGGCGATACTTCTTTTGCCAGCTCTTTCAATTCCTCCTTTGCTATCACTTTTTCTGCGCAAAGGGTGTTTCCTTTTTCGATCTCGTTTGCCAATTTGAAGTCTCCCGATATGGTCATTACTCCCCCTTTCGACCCTGTCATCTTCAGCTTGTTATAAATATAACATGATCTTGCCATGAATTTGGCGAAAGATGGACGTCCGAGAATTGCGTGGTATACGCTCTCAAACGGCACGACCTCGAAAGAGATTTTTTCCTGTCGGAAGTGCTCTCTTTCTCCAAAGGTTACGTCTAGGGAAATTTCTCCTAGGGATTGTGCTTGTCTGCCAGGAACAATGTCCTGGAAACGTATGTTGCTATGATTGAGCTGGGTCTCGGAGATTCACAGATGCTTCAGTGTATCCAGGTACATTATTTTAATGCTGGATCCTCCATCCATCAGCACTCTTTTTAGCCTAGTGTTTTGAACAATAGGGCTTACAATTAGAGCTTGTGTGTCGGGTTCTGGGATATTTCCGGGATGATCAGACTGATCCCAGGTAATTGGTGTTTTCGAGTACTTCAAGAATTTGGGGGTTGGTGGAACAACCGCGTTTATTTCTCGAAGTTTCCTCTTTGCCACCTTTGCTGAGGGAGTTGCGAGGAAAGTTAAATTTCATTCTCCATCAACTCTCAGGAACTTTGGTTCGCCTTTTCGCTGATGTTCCTGGATTTTTTTGTCAGTGTCCGATTCACTGTCTTCTTTTTTAGCTTCTGGCTTTTGCTTGGAGAATTTCTATTGCAGTTCTTCCCCTTGTTCCCGGATCCTGCACTACCTTTCATATGCTTATTGAGCCGACATTGTGCGTTAGTATGGGTGTGTTTCCCAAATTGCGAATGGTGGACACAGTTCTCCGACTTAATCTTTTCCCACTCTTCCTTCGTGTAGGAGATAGGTTCTGTGTTTCTTCCTTTCCATTTGCTTCCATTATCCTTTCCAAAGGCTAAGTTAACTTCTTTGGGCTTTGGCTGTGTTTCTGGAGTAGCTTTTTTCTCAGAACGAGGCGTCTTTTTGGCCTGAGCCAAAGCATCGATATTTCCACCTCTCGCTCTGATGTCATCTTCGGCCGCTGCATACTCATTTGCGGTTGTAAGCACATATCCGAGATCTTTGTGCTGCTTTGAACTAACCATGAACGGTACGAGGCCGGGTTTTAAGCCATTGACGAAAGCATGCATTACTTGTACGTCACTTACTCCAGAGCAGTTGTTCTTCATTGCAGTCCATCTTGAGATGAAATCCACGTATGGCTCATCTTCAAACTGGGTGCAGCGGTTGAGCTAGTTGATGCTGTTGGGGCGTTTGTAAGTTCCCCAAAATGCTGAGTAAAGACTCTAGCCATATCATCCCAGCTATCTACGGTTCTTGACGGAAGCCCGTTAATCCAATCTCTGGCTCCATCCAGTAACATTAGGGGGAGGAATTTTACTGCCTCTAAATCTGTCCCTTTGCTGATCTGGACGGTTGTACAATAGTCTGAGAGCCAGGTATCCGGGTTTGTACTGCCGGTATATTTTTGATATGTTGGACCAACTTTGGCAAAGCCAGAATGTAGAGTTATCCTTAAGTACAAAGTATAGATCATCTCTTTCCGCTCTGTCAGCGTGTACGGAATATCTACCGGCTGAATGGACAGAAGGGGATCTGCTCCTTTCTTTTCCATTGTTGTGCGAATGCGCTCTTCCGGGATTATCCCTGTTTCCTCTGTTATTGTGTCCTTTGGAATAAGGTGGAGTTCTACTCCTGGGTCTTTCCTTATTCCTAGGAGGGGTACGGGATCTCTCACGCCTGTGAGGAATATCGTGTCTTTCGGCTTTTTTAGCAGGGCGTCTCGGAGGCGGCATTGCTTTTCTGTCCTTCCGGTTCTGTTCTTCCCAATCACGGGGATTGACTCCACCTTTCGGCGGATGAGATCCTATTCTGGACGCTGCATCCTTGTTATCGGGAAATTTCTTGTCCTTTTTCGGATCTCCTTTCTTCTCTTTTGAATTGCCTGAATCTCGAGGTTCTCCAGGTCCATGTGCTCCAGCGGCGCATGTGGCTGTATTACATAGGGCTGATTCATCATGCAACTTCCCTGATCTTGCCTGCCCTTGCTGCTCTTGTTGCAATGCTTTTCCTAAGAAGGCATACACCCCTTGGAGTTTTTCGTCATTGGAGTACAGATCATCATTCAGGATGGCGAATGCAGCTTCTGCGTTTTCTGTTGCGGTTTTGTATATAGGTTCGCCCCTGGCATTGATGTCATTTACTTGCTTTTGCCAGGCAGGGTTTTGGAACCGCTCCTTTGGCTGCAATACTTCTGTCTTACGATTCCGGGTAACCGTGTAGGTTTTATGCTAGATCTATTCTTTCTCTCGTACTCCTCAATTTCTTCCTGCTTCAACTTAATGTCAGCCTGGGTTTGCAGGAGATTTTCCCGAGTTATGAATAGATTTTGCTCTTGCCTTTGGAGAGCTTGTCTCCTGGCTTCCAGCACTTCAGGGGGGTTCGTGGGGTCCTACTGGTGTTTGGAGTAAATCTTGTTCGTCCTGTTCTGACATTGGTGGAACAGGGATTTCCTTCATTTTCTTCCAGGTTTTCGTTGGTGGGATCCACCAGTTTTTTCTTCCGGAGTTTGTACTGGAGTTTCTTGGCAGCTTTGTTTCTTTTCTTGGAAGATGGAGGTTTTTTACCAGGTTCCTCTTCTATCAATTCCTTGACATCAGGGTAAATTGGACTGGTTTCACCGTCCTCTCTTTCCTCATCTGTCGGAGGTGTTTGAGGGTCTTCTTGACTTTCGGCATCCGAGTAATCAGTCGGTTTTGCCATAAGAACTTCATGGAATCCCTCTTGAAAAGATTTGACCTTTCTTTCGAAAGCATCTTCATCTTCGTCTTCGGAATCGAGCTGGTCAGATCCGGGTTCCGATTCCAATCTTGCCTCAATGGCAGCTAGCACGGAGTCGGCTTCCGAGTTCGTCGTTGTATCAACGGATGTCGGATCTTCCACCTCTGTAGTGGGATTGTTCGTCGTTTTTGGCAATCTCGGTTTGCACGATACCAATAAAGTGCGATCTCATTGCAGGCATCTCCTCAGAGGCAGAGATTTGTGCAGAATATTGGTGATCCGAGCGAAATCCGGCATCATAGTTTTCTTGAACTGGGTATAGGGCGCGAGATAATTCTACTTCCACCATAGAATCCCATTGCCTCTGCAGTTAATCCGATAAAGATGTTTGCAGATCCAATCGGTAAAACGCAGGAACTTACGAGATGATTCCGTGTTGGCATGTACGATCTGTTGTCGAGGAAGCGCCCCACGTCGTTATGGAATTCCAAGCTTCCGACAGTTATGGTACTGCCGATTCCGCCGAGTATCCCCGATCGAAACATAACGCCTGGCATCGCTGGCCCCACGGTGGGCGCCAATTGTCGAGGCATCGTAGTAGGGTTCATAGACAGGGGTGCCATGATGCCTACGTGTAAAGACGTGGGGGGAACGTGGTAGTATGATAACCAGGGACACCAAAGTTTACCCAGGTTTGGTACGTCGCAACTAGGCGGCGTTTCTACTCCTGCAATCTCACTAAATCAAGGCTGAAGCCTGAAGTATACAAATTACAATGTGAGTTTGGGTTTCTATCTCGACGAGGATCAACTTCTCAGCGAGTTGGCTTCTAGCTAATTCTGTCCCTCGTTTTCTTCTCTCCCGTCCGGCTTTATATAGATAGCCGGGTTAGGGCTTACAGAAAGGAAACCTAGAAGACCATAGTAAGTTCTAACTTGGAAGGCAAGAATCCGCCTTCTACTCCAAGGCGCACCACGTGGGTCGTGGTCCGGGTTCTTCTAGAATCCGACTTCTGCGAGTCAGCTTACTGGGCCGCCTAATGGACTGTGATCCATTACCAATTAGGCAACCCTGGTAATCCGGCTCTTTAGGACAATGTCGGATATACCCCTAATCGGTATATATCCGACATCTAAAGTGTGTAATATTTGGATTGGTAAAACAAAAGATATAATTTATGGAAGAAATACACATTTTCTAGAATTTTAGAGAACAGGCAAAGGACCGGACCTTTTCTCATCAACGGTAGAGCCAGCCGCTAAACCGCGGGCCCGGCGCCAGCATGGCACTGATGAGGCTCCGGGTGGCAGCCATGTCGGACAGCAGGGTCACCGATAGGTGGGGTCGGCGCCCACGGTAAAATTTAAAAAAAAAGGTGTCCCTAAATCGTCCGAGCGGGGGTTCGAATTCGCGACCTCGCGGTGAGATCCAGTGATAAGTTAGAGCATCTCCAGCCATTTTCCCCCTCCCCCAGGGCGATTTTGGGAGAAAAATAGCGTCGTTTCTGTGGCTACGACACTATTTTTGACCTTGGGGGGCGACGGTTCCCAGCCGTGAACCCAGATTCAGTAGGCGAAACTCGACGAATTTCACTTAAGTTTAATGAAACTTAGGTGATTCTACTAATATTTGGTCAAATATAGTAGAATATATATTACATAGGTGATGATTAGTACATAAATATAAGTAATTTATGATATGCCCTAGTCCATGCCGAGGAGGTTGTAGAAGTCTGTGTAGTCGCCGTCGTCATCGTCGTTGTCGCTTGATGGCTCATCCTTCGGGGCGGCGTAGCTGCAGCTCTGCCCTGCATCGCCGGCACGGAACAACATGCTCGGCGGAGAGACTTCCTCCTTGTTGTCGTAAAATACGACGATGCTGCCTTCCTCGCGGCCGCAGCACCGCTCGACGATCTCCTCCAGAGCGTAGCGCTGGCGCTCCATCTCCTCGACCATGTACTGCTCGCATGACCAGGCGAGCGCTCTCTCAAGGTCGGTGGCCATGACATTTAGTTCATTCCTCTATGTCACTTGGTGATGGTGCAGATCTTGCACTCTTTGGGATACCCCAAGAGGAGGGTGTGATGAGCACACCGGTAGGAGTTTTACCCTTAGTTAACAACCAAGGTCATCAATGCAGTAGGAGAAAGAGGACATTCAGAAGGTTGATGCCACTAACGATGGTGATGGCGCCTCACCGGTGTCAGCAACAACGTGGAACCTGCACACAACACAACCAAAATACTTTGTCCCAACGGTACAGTGAGGTTGTCAATCTCACCGGTCTTGCTGAAAAACAAAGATTAGACGTATAGTGTGGAAAATGGTGTATGCTTGCAGTAAGTAAAGAAAGCAGGAAATTGCAGAGGTTTGTTTAACAGTGTAAGAAAATTGACCGGGGTTCATAGGTTCACTAGTGGTTTCTCTACATAAAAGATAACATGCTGGGTGAACAAATTACAGTTGGGCAATTGACAAATAAAGGTTGCACCGTAGTGCACATTATAACATGATGACTACTATGATATTTAGTGCGGGCATTACAACAATATATATAGACCAAAATCCATCTACATCTATGACTAATAATCCACCCTAAGGTTATCATCCGAACCCCCTTAGATATTAAGTTGCAAGCAACAGATAACTGCATTAAACAAAGTGTGTAATGTAAGCAATGATTATGCACGTGGGCACTCTCACCGTTGTTTTCTCCCTAATGGCAACAACATATCCTCCCCCTTCACATTTCTGTCACTCGAGCAAGGTGGTGAGGAGGCATGAACCCACTATCAAGCATAAATACTCCCTCTTGGAGTCACTAGCAACTACTTGGCCAGAGCAACCACTAGCAATGGAAAGCATGCAAGATCACAAATAACATATGCAATAAAGACTACAATCAACTTGGCATAAGTTCAATATAGGTTAGTCCCGAAAAGCGTATAAAAATGCTATAAATAAGGGAGAAAATATGTAGCAATTGACATAATATGATCCTAGAGCATCCGAAATTATAGATACGTTGGACACGTATCACTTGGCGCCTTTTTCTTGCGACGTCGGGATCCTGATTCGGCTTCATGATGCGAAGGTGGCCGCGGGGAGGCGAAAGAGCGCAGAGACCCCTGGTTATGACAAGATTGCCGCTGCGCCTACACTGGCGAAGGACCGTGTCCTACAACTCTGTCTTGATAGGGACAAGGGGAGTCACTAGCGCTGAGCCGGAGGAGTGCAAGTTCGTCGCCGGCGAGGAAGATGAAGATCCGGACGCCATGTCCCTCGGCATCCAGGAGCTTCCACGGCAACAGGAGAGAAAAGGTGACGAGTACGCTAGCGGCGTCCGATTGCCGCCCTGGATGTGCGCGAGGAAGGCCTCGATGGTACACCCAAAATCGCCCCACCATTGGTGATGGTCGATGGATTTTTGGCGCCCAGACACCAGCGGAGCGCCGCTGGTGGTCGCCAGCCGCTGGGCGTGGCGCTGCAGGATATAAGCGGTTCACAAGTCGTAGGTGTCCGCCACCTAGAGTGGGCTTGCTAGGCCGTTTCCGGCATGGATCCACATATTTCGTCGATCTCGGCGGCGCACTCCACGCCTATAGGCGGCGGTGTAACCGGGACTCCATCGGTGCTTAGTTTCCATGAGCCCGGGCACGCGGAAGTAGGGCGGCACCAGATAGTTCGTCTCTTCTAGGAGGCGAGCTTCCCAGTCATGTAGCCAACAACGGACGAAGCCGTTGGCTGCTGCTCCATCGCCGAGATAGCGATCCACCATTGGGCTCGCTCGAGAATGAGTATGGGTGAGAAGAGGAGGGGCGAGAGAAGAGAATAGCGGGTGTGCGGGTCAGGTTATTTTCGACAGCGAGCGGAGGGTATTTTGTAAAGGCAAGGTGGAGGACGGAAGCGGTGTAGACGCGGTTGGAATGCGCTGGAAGCCTCAATGGTGGCGAACCATTATGCTCCTCCATGGTCAATTGGACGCCTCGACCAGTTTGAAAGGCTACCGGTAGCTGCATTAATCTTCCCGGGATACGAGGCGATGAGGGAGACGACACTCACGACCACTGACTCAGCAGATCCACCGGCGGAAACTCGCCTCGAAATGTTTTTGCGCCATTTTTTCTTCCGCTGGGTCCCCCGCTAATTTCGGCCCAACCCGACGAAATTTGCGCGACTGGGAAGAATTTTTGCGCCGGCAAAAAAAGGCCACCTTGGGGGCTGTTAGGGTGGAGGGGGTGGGCGGATATGCTCTTAGGAATGTGTTTGAATATGTGCAATGCGGTTGTTAGCTCACAAAACGAAAGCACCACATCTGCAGGATGCAAACCGGAAGACGATGGACGGAAATTGGATGATGACATCCACGAATCGGCAGTGTCCCAATGTTCGTGATGTGCATGTAAGTGTGTGCGTGCGCGTGCCAGTGGGTGTGTGCATGCCGGTAAAAACCATAGGAGCATGCACGAGGCGCACGGGTGAGTCCTCGATGCGGAGACGACCATGGTTGTACATCGGCCGATGGTGTCGCTCAGAGGAAGATCACCCAAAGCAAAAGGGAGGATGCAGAGATATGTCCCGAAGGACGGGAGGCTCCCCATGAGGTGCTAGGGGTAGACGATCGATCCCGAGCAAGTTTTTGGTCGCCGGAGTCAGAGAAGGAGCACCTCTAGCCGAACTGAAGTCGAGGATGACGCAGACGAACTGCATCTTCTCCGGTCTTCCCGTGCGGGCTAGGAGGAGGAGGAAGTCGTGGTGGTTCCATTGCCGTCGTCGGCCTTGAACAATGGTGACCATGGCGGCGGTGCGATGTCGAGGTGTTTCGATGTTCTCGGTGGCTTGTTTCTTTTGGTGGAGATGACCAGAGAGGTGGAGGGAGAACGAAGAAAGAGAGGAGGGTGGCGACGTGATATGTCATAAACGTATCCTTAATTTGTGATGTTCCATGTTTTTTCATGTTGTTTTCTACATGTTTGCTATAAAATTTATGTCATTTTTATCGATTTTCCAGACTAACCTATTGACAAGATACCACAGAGCCTGTTCCCTGTTTTTTGTTATTTTTAGTTTCAGAAAAATTGTTCTGGAAATATTCTCGCAATTGGAAAATTCGAAGTCCGGAGGTCCTGGAATTCCCGAAGGTTCCACTGAGTCCCGAAGAGGCACGGAGGGGGCCACACCATAGGGTGGCACGCCCCTGGCCACGCCATGGGGTGGTGTGGGGGCCCCTAGGCCTCCACCACCTTTGCCCTTTCGCCTATTTATACCCCCCGACATATTAACCCTAAAAACATACCACTTCGTCCCGAGAAATACCCGAGGCCGCCGTCATCGTCATCCCGAGATCGGGAGGGTTCTAGAGCTCTCCCCGGCACCCTGCCGGGAGGGAATTCATCACCAGAGGGGTCTACACCACCATGCCCTCCTCCAAAGTGATGCGTGAGTAGTTCATCCTTGGACTACAGGTCCATAGCAGTAGCTAGATGGTTGTTCTCTCCACTTTGTACCTCATGTTTAGATCTTGTGAGTTGCCTCACATGATCGAGATCATCTTTATGTAATGCTACATGTTGTGTTTGCTGGGATCTGATGAATGTCGAATGCTATGTCTTATGATTATCAATCTATCATGTTATCTTTATCCTTATGTTATTTATGATCTTGCATGCTCTCCGTTATTAGTAGATGCTCTGGCCAAGTAGATGCTAGTAACTCCAAGAGGGAGTATTTATGCTCGATAGTGGGTTCATGCCTCCTTTGCATTTGTGCTCAAGTGACAGAAACGTGACGGATGGAGGATGTGTTGTTGCCATTAGGGAGAAAACAACAGTGTTTACCTAGTATACATTGTTTACATTACACACTTTGCTTACTGCGATAATCTGTTGCTTGCAACTTAATATCCAACGTTTGTTCGGATGATATTCGGAGGGTCGATTATTAGACATAGATGCAGTTGGATGACGGTCTATGTATTTTGTTGTAATGCCCGCATGAATCACATAGTAATCTTTATGTCTTGCATATGCACTATGGTGCAGCCTTCATTTATGTCAATTGCCCGGCTGTAATTTGTTCACCACACATGTTATCTTTCACGGAGAGACACCACTAGTGAACTATGGAGACCGATCCATTTTCTCATTCTGATAATACACACACTGCTTTCATACTGTTACTACCGCTTTCATACTGTTCTCCTAATGTTTTCCACACCATACGTTTATCCTATTTGTGTTCAACAAAACCGGTGAGATTGACAACCTCACTGCTACATCGGGACAAAGTGATTTGATTGTGTTGTGTAGGTTCCACGTTGCTGCTGAACCAGTAGTGCGCCCTGCCACCTCATCTGCATCAACCTTCAGAGATTGCTTGTCCAACTACTGGTCGATTCAACCTTGGTTTCTTTTCTGAGGGAAAACTTGTTGCTGCACTCTTCACACCTTGCACTTGGGGTCTACCAACATTAGTCATCACGACGCGAGGAGGGATAAGAGAGTCTAGGGTTCAGATGGGGGAGCAGGTGGGGTTTGGTGGTGGCGTAAAGCGACAGGAGGCACACCTCCTGCGTGTGCTCCTTTTTTGCATGGTAATACATGTCTCATTTATAAAATAAAGATCCAGTTACAAGGCACGTAAATACGGACATTACATGACTGAAAAGATAGCATAATCCTATGTAAAAGTCAGCACCTACCCCTCTCCTTCGACACCACCGAAGCAACCACCAAAGAGAAAGTAGACATCTCGCCTCTTCACCCGAGCTCGACGGGGCTCTATCGCTGATATGCAGCTTTACGAACCTCCAAATTAGTTTGCCAGAAGCAAAACTGTTATCGTTGAAACAATTAGACCGAGACAACATGTCCCTGGACAAGTCATCGAACTTCATAACTCACACCGCCACACGACTACGACATTAGAGGAGGATACCAAAACCGTCATCCTTCAACCACAAACCCAACACAGGATGCACCATCATCCAGCTGTCACCTGTGCCGACAATATTCTATACGTACTCCCCGACAACCAAACCTCCTTGCTCCACCATGATGTCGGAGAAAACACTACAACAACGGGTTCATAGCTGAAGGAGAGACACAACTGATGGGATCGTTGATGCCGTCTCGCTGACACCATCATGAATCCTAACGCCACCAATCTCAAGGATTGGCACACACACGATGTCATCAACTCCTAGCCGCTGCCAAGGACATCGCCGGTGTGGGAGTGGAGATGAGGCGGATTTATTCGTCTGGGCGCCGCACCCAGCACCCCAACGGCACACCACGACCTGCAAAACAAACCCTAACTACAAAATGGATGAACGGGGTCCCCTCACTCCTGCCGCACAGCAACAGTCGGAAGAAGAGGGGACCAACCGCCTGGCCGGTGGAGATGGGGGCTAGGAGATCTCTTCCTAGTCGCCTTGGTTCCTGGCAGCTAGGTTAGGGAAAACTACTCCTGCATGCGCTCCTGTATGGAGAAAAGGGACGAGGGATGTGGGCCAAAAAGTGGTTTATGTAGATGGCCTGGTTCAGCCTTGGTAGGGTGCCTCCCTATTTTTTTTCTTGGTTTGTTTCATTATTTTGAGAAATTGTTTTAGCACTAATAAAAATATATTGAGGCAGCAAAGTAATTCTAGAAAATTAGAAAAGTAATATTTGACGAATTTCAAATATTTTACAAGTTTAAATGCACGATGACATGATGCATGACGATGTGAAATAAAAAACAAGCAAACAGTTCTAAGAGCATCTCCAACAGCCGCGCCATCCCGCGCGCCCGCGCGAAAAACCGTCGTTTTCCAGCGCGCGGGCTAGCGCCGAGCGCTCAAGCGGACGCGCGAAATAAACAGGCTAGCGCGCGGGGAAAAGCTCGACTGCACGCTCTTCATTTTGGGCATCCCCTCTAGCGCGAGCGACGATGGAGCTCACGCGCGACAGCTCCAACCGCTCAGACACTTCAGCGCGCCGCGGCGGAAGCCAATTCTACAACGCCAGCACCCAAATCCTTCTCCGCCGCCCCTCCGCCGCGCAACTGGTCGCTATTCAGGTGCCGCACGCCGCTCCTCTGCCCCCACCGACTGCCAAGTGCCGCCGCTCCGACGCTACGCTGCCCTTCTTCGTGCCCGCCCAGCCACCGATTTGAGCCCGCGCCCTTGGAGCAGTGCGCGCCGCCCCCAGGCGGCAGAGCAGCTACCACCGCGCGCAACGTGTTCAACGAATTTCCCGAAAGGTAAAACCGGCGCCGAATCGCTTTATATTCACTTTTCCTACTTTTAGTTTCCTCAAAGAGCAAAATTCTATTATGTAGATGAGTTCGTGTTACGATTCATCATCTGACGAGGAATTTGATATGGAGGAGGAGGAAGAGATGGCAATGTCGTTGTTTTGGCGCGATAGAAAGAGAAGGAGGCATGACGGTTCTCGTGTCGGTCGAGAGATATTCTGGAGGGAACGGATCGATGGCCACAACAAGTTGATGCAGAACTATTTTTCTGAGACGCCTGTCTATCCGGAGAAATATTTCCGGCGCCGTTTTCGGATGAGCACCGAGCTGTTCAAGAAGATCGCGGAGGACGTCATGAAGTATGACCGTTCCTTTCGGCAACGGAGGAATGCTGCCGGAAAACTTGGTCATAGCGCTTACCAGAAGGTGACCGCCGCCTTGCGTATGTTGGCATACGGTATTTCGGCGGATCTAGTGGTCGATCACTTGTTAATGGGTGAGATTCAAGCTATCATGTGCGTCAAGCGCTTCGTGGTAGCCATTGTGGAACTATTCGGTCCGGAGTACTTGAGATCCCCCAATGCTCAAGACGTAGCGCGATTGTTGGAGTTCAACAGAGCTCGGGGGTTTCCAGGTATGATTGGCTCTATTGATTGCATGCATTGGGCTTGGAAGAATTGCCCATCGGCATGACATGGCCAGTTCAAGGGGGTGAAGAAGGATTGCACTATCATCCTTGAGGCCGTGGCAGATTATGAGACTTGGATTTGGCATGCCTTCTTGGGAATGCCTGAATCTTGCAATGAAATCAATGTGCTTCACCGGTCACCTTTGATGAACCGAATTGCTAACGGTGAATTGCCAACTGTCGAGTTTGAAGCAAATGGGCACACTCACAGCTACCCCTACTTCTTTGCTGATGGCATCTATCCAAGGTGGCAAACCTTCGTGAAGCCGGTGCGCAATCCGAGAGGTAAAAAACAATCTTCTTTTCATGCAGCACAAGCGGTTGCTAGGAAGGATGTGGAGAGAGCATTCGGGATTTTGCAATCCCAATTTGCTATTGTGAGAGGGCCCGCTAGATTTTTGGATCAAACGATCCTTTGGTACATCATGACCGCTTGTGTGATCATGCATAACATGATCATCGACAACGAGCATGGACAAGATGTGGACTATTCTGTCTATGATTTTATGGGACAGCCGGTGCAAGTGAGAAGGAGAGAAGAGAGAGTTGCCCGTTTCATTGTACCATTCCATTCGAAATGATGATGTGCATGATAATCTTCAAGAAGACGTCATGGAGGAGTGGTGGAATTGGTATGGACAACAAAACGTCTAGTTATGTTCTTATATGTTGTGTTCTTGATGAACTATTTGATGAACAATTTGTTGCAATATTTGTATGAAAAACTTGTTTGCGTTATAATAATTATTATGGAACTATTTTTTGTTATTTTTTATGTGAGTTTGATTTAGTTTGTGCAATAGAGTAGTTGGGTTTGGTTTGTCCAGCGCGCGTCGATTTTGGCGCGTCTGAATTTCCGCCGGAGCCGTGCGCGCTCGCTTATGGCGCGTCTGAAATAGCTGCGCAAGTGCACGCCCGCACGAAAAAAAAATTGACGCGCCAAACGGCGCTCCATAGATGGTTTCCAGCGCGACTCGATGGCGCGGCTGTTGGAGAGATGATGTAAGTTGGGGAAAACCCCAAACTTTACATCTCACAAGTTGGTTCACTACTTTCAAGCTCATCCGGTTTGGTTGGTTTACTTTTTTTTTGAAACGAGGCAAAAGTTTTGCCTTTATATTGATAAAGTAGAACAAAGCACGTAGGACAAGTGAAAGTAGAAGGATGCCGCCTAGAGGGGGGGGGGGGTGAATAGGCGCTTTAAAATAATTACGGTTTAGGCTTGAGTAAATGCGGAATAAAACTAGCGTTTAATTTATCAAGCACAAAACCTATGCAAGCTAGGTTTACCTATGTGCACCAACAACTTATGCTAGGCATGATATACAACTATGAGATAGCTAGATAGATGACTTCAAGCACGATGGCTATCACAAAGGTAAATGCATAAGTAACGAGCTAGAGTATAGAGATAACCGAAGCACAAGGAGACACCGGTGTGATTACCGAAGTTCCTTCCCAAGGGAAGTACGTCTTCGTTGGAGAGGTGGGGAGCCACCTAGGCGCTCCTCAATACCACGGATGTGCACACCTTATTCTCCTTGAGCTTCTCCGGTGAGGGAGATGCTCGTTTCCACTATGAGGTCGACTTGAAGGCGTTGACCAAACCTTACACGAGGTTGAGGCTATCTCCACAACTCAATTGGAGGCTCTCAACGAAGCTTCTTGCAACAAGGTGGAAGCCCCAAGCACTAACCGTCTAGGGTGCTCAATACACCCAAGAGGAACAATCTCTCCGGTGACCAAGCACCCAAGAGTAACAAGCTCACGAACTTCTCTTTCACGAATCTCGTGGGGAACTCAAACCGATGCACCTAATGCAATGGCAAGAACACACAAAGTGGTCAAGAACTTCTCTCCCAAATCCCACCAAAGCAACTAATGCTATGGAGGGAGGAAGGAGGAAGAACAAGGAAAACAACAAATGAATCCCTAGATCTAGATCCAATAGATTCCCCTCACAAAGAGGAGGGATTGATTGGTGAAGTGGTAGATCTAGATCTCCTCTCTCTTTTCCCTCAAGTGGAAGCAAGAATCATTGGAGGGATTGAGAGATAGCAAGCTTTTGGAGGTCAACAATGGAGGTCAAACTTGCCCAAAAGGTTGGGGAACCATTGGGGAAGAAGGCCCCTTAAATAGGTCACCCAAATATCCAACCGTTGGAGGAAAATTCGCGCAGGGGCGGAACCTCCGGTGAAACCACCGGAACCTCCGCCCCCCGGATGAGTTAGGACATCAAAATGGCTGAAAAAATGCCCCAACCACCGGAGCCTCCGGTGGTTTCACCGGAGGTTCCGCCAACATCAACCCGAAGGGGTTTCCGGCGGAGCTACCACCGGAGCCTCCGCTGGTGGAAAAAACTGCAGAACACCCTATACGAAAACGGTCGTAACTTTTGCATCCGGACTCCGTTTTCGATGTTCTTGGGCTCGTTGAAATCGCAACGACGAGCACTACAAGAATATGCAGAGAAACATCATAGTCCAAATGGGAATATAAAACCAAATGATGAAAGGTTTGGCCTATCAATAAAGGACAACCGGTAGAAACCTCCAACAACAAAAATGCGATAAGTTTTTCATACGAAATCCATTTTTGATGAACTTGAGCTTGACATGAAGAACATGACAAGCTCTAAAACCTTACATGGAGAAAACCCAAATAAGAACCAAGAAGGATGATGCCAAGTATGCAAAGGTTTGAGCTCTCTACGATAGATACGATCAAGATATGCATTCAAGAGCCCCTCTTGATAGTACGGTTATCTATCCTATAATCCGGTCTCCCAACTAGCATAATGAGACCGGTAAAATAGAAACCCTATATAAGTCATACCTTTGCCTTGCGCAATCCAATTGAGCTAGATGATGGCGATCTTAATCACCTCAAGTTGGACCACCTTTCTTGATTGCGCTTCGCTTCGTGAAGATTGTGAATTGCTCCCCCATAAGCTAATATGAGAGAGCTTATCACATGAACATCTTCACTTGACCATAATCTCCATATGGGTGGAAAGATTCAAGCATAGGATTTCTTCTAGATGCTTCACTTGAGCTTCCACGTCAAGCTAGGTGACGAACATCGCTCGACGATGACATAGACCATGGGCTATATGAAATCTACCTTTTTGTTCATGCCCATGGAAAGATACCTAACCACACATAGAGATGCCACACACACATATATGGGTTAGATCACAAAGCTATATTGACAATTTCTTACCATACCATGAGATACACAATCCCACTTGGTACATCGTGTAGCTTTGTGTGTTGATCACTAGCTTGATCAACCTTGTATCTTTTCTTCTCACTTCAAATGATGATGTCTTGAAGATAACCATGAAGGATAACATAATACTTTTCTTCAAGACACACTAGCAATAACCTCAACTCAAACCATGACCATTCTTCATATAAATCCTTGAATATAACAATGGCCATCAAGGAAGCTAATAGAGTTCAACACATGAACTCCATTATTTCCTATGAACAAGAACTACAAGGATAACTCAATGCAAACATTAGTCCATAGGGATTGTCAGTAATTACCAAAACCACATATGGGGCACCATGCACTTTCAATCTCCCCCATTTTGGTAATTGATGACAATCCCTTTTTACGAGGGTTTATATGATGAATTAAGCAACCATGCAAAACAAAGAGCAAGGATGCAATAGCATGGAAGGCAAATGCTTAAGAACGAAACTAAAGCATAGAACCAAATTCCCTTAAACCCTCTAAACTTCTCCCCCATTGGCATCCATTGCCAAGATGGGAAAAAAGATTAGAAGGCAAATATAATAAGAGCTCCCCCATAGTGTATGCATTCCTCATGATATGAGTGAAATCAAGAGCATGTATCCAACTAGGAATAGATGGAGGGAGATCAAACTATATTGAGGATCCAAAGATTTACAAGCAAAGTCAAATTGAAGGATACTTTCATAAAGAAGCAACCAACCAAAGGATCCGAAAAAAAACGATTGACCAAAATCAATATTATGATAAGATCAACCAAGTGTTCTAGAAAATCAAGAGGGAACTCCCCAAGGTACATGCACAATGTTAGATTTGAATTACTATATAATGTGCACAACATGGAATCATCACTCCCTTCTAGATAATTTTGAACACAAACAAGAGCAAGAGAATAGATAGGAAATGTAGCAAAGCAACTTGCAAACAAACAAGAGTTGAGCAATTAAGATCAAGAAGCGACAAGTAAAGATTTACTCAACCGAAAGAGATGAGTGTGACAAGGAAGGACATTTGTAGGAGACTAATAGGATGAGCAATGCTTCATCATAGTCTTTAAATATATGAGTCACATAGTGCATATCATGTCTTTCCCATACACACAAACCAACAAATGATAAAACACATATGTCCACAAGCTTTATAAGATTCCAAAGGAATACCAAAAGAAAAAGAAAAGCTTGTGCCTTTTAGGAACCACCAAGTAATATAAAGCAATAAAACATGGTCACTAAAGAAATAGAATATCAATTAAAGATGTAACTATTCTCGTGTGTATAAGTTTCTAAGTGGACACCAATCACAAAGATATATATCCACAAAGAAATATGCACACACAAAAATAGGTACAAGGGTAAAGAACATGATATCCAAGATAGGTTCATAAATATACCAATAAGATTTTTGTTTGAAAGCAAAGCACTAGGATTAGTTTAATCTTAAGGGGATATAGATGGACAAACAATAAACTCATCAAAGCATCACAAATATCACAAGGGAAAAGTGATAGTTGGAATGCTTCGAGAAAGGTAACGCATATCACAAAAGATTCAAATGGTTTTTGAGAATTCATAAATATTGCATATGAGAGACTTAAAGTAGAAGTTACTAGATTAATATACTTGGGATTGGTGAATCATGAAATTGATTATAAATATCCCCTTAGTATGTAATCATCCCGGCTTACTCATAGTTGCAATAAATATGTTTTTGATAAGACATTTGCAAGAGCCAAATGAAATGCAACAAATGGAATTCATGTCAAGATGCAACCTACACAAGATTGAAAGCTAAAAATGTATGCATGGAATAGATACTTGTTACCGAGACGGCATTGTTGATGAAGAGGATGCGAGTTTGATAATCATCGTAGCTTGACTCCTATGATATGATGGTGAGAACACCTTCCTTATGAATGGAGCAAGCAACCAATGTATCTCCATTGTACCTAAAAACAAAAATCAAGTACAAAATGGTTCCCAAACTTATTGGGTCCAAAGTAGTTAGAACAACTACAATACATAAGACAAACTCCACATAAATATATGCATATTAATATGAATTTGAATTTTATGCGCATCTTAGCCATTTAGGATTTGATGGAGTTTATCCTATATATTGGATCAACGAAAGTAAGCATGTCAAAGAATATACATAGTAAATATACATGCACAAAACTTTCAAGAACCAAACAAGATACAAATTGGACAAAATACCAATTAAAACAAAGAAGGCACTCACAAGAGATAAAATCAAACAAAGTGTCCAAGTTATATCAAAACCCCAAATCAACACATGATTTAGGAAATCAAATAGAGAAGATAACAAAAACAACATCAACGAATAAACAAACCCTCTACACTTTTCATGATGGCACACAAAGTACCAAGACGAAAAATGTTCGTCTTCCAAAGAGACAAGTCATTGGGATAAAATACCAATTTCAAGACAACAAGTGTTCAAACACATATAGGATAGTTCTTCCAATAATAGTGCATTAATTATGATATTGCATTTGAATACAAGATGCACACAATGGAATCATTACTCTCCATATATATTGTTCAAACACTAGTCAAGCTCAAGAAAAGCAATAAGATGCAATACCAATTAAAGAATTGTGTTCTACTCAATGTAGGATAGCTTCCCCAAGAACTGCAACACAAAGAAGTATGACTTTGAATAAGAGTGCACACGAATGGGATCATTGCTTTTCCTAACTCAATAAAGCATAAAACAAATTTTGAGTAGAGTAAGGAAGACACAAAGGAGTTTGAACCAAACAAATCCTTGGCAAGAAACAAGGCAATTTTAGAGCAATGGACAAAGTAAATATGATCACTAAACTTACCACAAATTATTATAACTTGTCAAAGACAAGAGATGTATGGAGATATTCTCGGTGGTATATTTGTTCACAATCATATTCACAAAACATAAGTATGTGGTAAAAGATAGGAATGAAAACACCATACTTAAATAGAGATTCTTGGTGGCTTCAATAGTCGAATGATCATGCAAAGAAATGATTAATATATCAAGAAGCAACCGGTTCCCGAGAAGGTAAATTCTAGTGCTAATTTGTGGAAAACCGCACCAAGAAACTCTCTCACAAATAAGATACCAAAAGATGAGCAAATAAAATCATTTAAGAAAATTGGAACTTGTTTGAGCACACATGCCACATAGGAATAAGATAATTAACAATATCAATTCTACGTGGCAAAACCTTAAATGTTCACATTCTTTAGGCTTGTAATATGCACAAACATATTACTCCCCCATAATGTGATAATCTGTATCTTCTTAGCAAGAGGCAAACAAAGACCAACTTGAGATAATTAATAGACATTAGAATTTGAATTTCTCATGAGTATGAGATACCACATAGAGACTAGATAATATTGAAATATCAACACTATGTGGTATTCCTCATGTACACACATTTTGGGATTGTGAAGTGCCAAAGGCATATTACTCTCCCAAAATGGGATAGTCCATTAATCACTCAAAAGAGCCAAATAAGATACACACAAGATGCAATTAGGCTCAAAGCAAACTCATACATACATTTTGTGCGAACCGACAAACACATACTAGATTACTCAAGGATAAGTAAGTAGTAAGCACAAAATATACAAAATACAAGCAAGGTACAAAACCAATATATGCAAAGGGGCAAGCAACTTTCAATGTATATATATAATGTAATAAATACAAGTTACCGCAAGAAGGAGCATGGAATATGAGATAGAGACGTGATAATCCAAATGACTTGGCTTAAGGAAAATATACGTGATGAAGATCCCTTAATTCTTCATGATATAGCCAAGTCTCCAATGCCCTCCGATAACACCTATTGATCAAGTTTGAGCTTGTTGGTCCCCAACCAAGTTGGGTCCTAAGAGGTTAGTCACAATAGGCTTGGCAACCCAAATGGTTCTTTTCTTGACACCACTTTGAGTACCAACATATTTGGCAAACACATTGCCCACATCATCCTTCCGAATGGAATACACATCATCAATTATGATAGGGTTGGATAATGTACCATTAGTGCATGAAGAAGCAAGATGGCCCTTTTCACGACATAAGTAGCAACAACGACTCCTTCCATTCTTCTTAGTTGATTTCTCAACTTGAGAAGCATTAGCTTGAGTCTTCATAGGAAGAGGCCTTTCTTCAACTTGAAGTTGAGATTGAGGTTGAACTTGTGGCCGCTTCCCTTGTTGCTTCTCGCTAAGTTTCTTCTTCTTCATAGGGAATGATCTAACATGATGCCCTTCAACCTTGCACTTGAAGCAAACAATATTCGCCAAATTCTTGACTTGTTCATGGCCCTTCTTCTTGTCGACCTTGGACTTGTTCTTGTGATTGGAAATGAATCCAAGTCCTCTCTTGTCATTGGGGGATTTTTGGACACTCAACATATTATCAAGTGTGGACTTCCCTTTATGACACTTCTCCAAGTCTTTCTCCAATGAAGTGACTTGGCCCTTGAGCTCTTTGATTTCCTCTACATGGTTAGTATCAACACAAGAGCTAGAGGAAGTAGATGCATCATTATTAGAGCAACAAGGTAAGGAAAGCAATTCATCATAAGATGTGGGAACATTATGAGAGGATGAATTACTAGGACTAGCACAAGGCAATATAGCATTTAGAGTAGATATTGTGCCTTTGTCCACATGAGGCTCACAAGATGTTACCTTAGTTAACATAGCCTTATGAGCTAATTTTAGACTCTCATGGGAGACTAGAAGATCCTTATGAGAGCTTGAGAGCTTTTCATGTGTTTCTTCCAATTTCCCATAATTACTAGTTAGCAACTCAAGTTGAGCCCGTAGCTCAACATTCTCCTTTAATGTGGATGCTTCACAAGAAATAGAGTTAGTAGCACAAGCATCAACATTTTTAGCTTTGAGTTCATTAGAAAGAGAAAGAGATAACTCATTGTCCCTTCTAAGCTTAGAAACGCTAATAGCATATGTTTCTTCTAGACTATATAGTTTCTCTTCAAGAGAAGATCTAAGGGACCGCTCTTTCTCAAAAGCCTTTTCAAGCTCTTTGTCCTTGATAGAATGACTACCACTATGACTTTCGAAAGTCACGATGATATCCTCCTTTTCATCTACAAGAGAGTTAGCCTCATCAAGTTGTTCTAGGAGAGCATTCACATTTTCTTTGGTCTCACCAACAAGGCTTGCGAACCATAAGCGTAATTTCTTAGACTCATCATCATCTTCCTTACCAACATCATCATCACTACTATCATCATAATATATATTGGGGTTCAAAGTGGAAGATACCTTTGAATCCTTGGCCATAAGGCAAAATGTGGTAGATAATGATGAATCATTACTTGAGGCACCACTCAAGTCCACATCTTGTTCCATAGAGAGTTGAGTTTCCTTTAAATTGTTAGCCATACAAATACTAGAGGAAACACAATCATTTTTATCATGGGAACAAGATAAAGCAAGCATATCATCATGAGATTTAGTCAAGCAATGACGACATGATATGCAAAGACTATCAACACAAGCATGTAAAACATTTTTTGTGCTAGTTGTGTTTAAGTCCAAAGATGAGACATTGCAATAAGATAGAGATGAAGGATCATCAATAATAATCTCACTATCATTATTGCAAAGCCTATCACTACTCACCATCTCATTAGTTTGTGGCTTACCACATGTTGGTGAAGTAGAAGAAGTTGAGAACTCATCACGACCGGAGATGGAGGGAGAGCAATCATCCACAATAATATTGGACACTCCATATTTATCTTGAAGCTTTGTCCATAATTCATGAGCATTCCGAATAGGAAAAAGTGGCTTAATAACTACAAGGCTCACAAGAAGGAAAAACACATTAATAGCAAGAGCATCGAGAGATAAGTTTTTCTCTTCCTCTAAAGTTGGATTTTGAGGATCCTTTGGAGGAGAAAAACCCATCTCTACAATTTGCTCCATGTGTGGGTCCATGACCCGGAAGTAAATGAGCATGCGAAATTTCCAAATATCATAGTTTGTGCCATCGAAATGAAATGTGGGATCTTGCACTAATTCACTAAGCGACATCATTACTCTCAAGGCGGTGAAGCCTAACAATGAGAGCCCTGGCTCTGATACCAATTGAAAGTAGAAGGATGCCGCCTAGAGGGGGGGGGGTGAATAGGCGCTTTAAAATAATTACGGTTTAGGCTTGAGTAAATGCGGAATAAAACTAGCGTTTAATTTATCAAGCACAAAACCTATGCAAGCTAGGTTTACCTATGTGCACCAACAACTTATGCTAGGCATGATATACAACTATGAGATAGCTAGATAGATGACTTCAAGCACGATGGCTATCACAAAGGTAAATGCATAAGTAACGAGCTAGAGTATAGAGATAACCGAAGCACAAGGAGACACCGGTGTGATTACCGAAGTTCCTTCCCAAGGGAAGTACGTCTTCGTTGGAGAGGTGGGGAGCCACCTAGGCGCTCCTCAATAGCACGGATGTGCACACCTTATTCTCCTTGAGCTTCTCCGGTGAGGGAGATGCTCGTTTCCACTATGAGGTCGACTTGAAGGCGTTGACCAAACCTTACACGAGGTTGAGGCTATCTCCACAACTCAATTGGAGGCTCTCAACGAAGCTTCTTGCAACAAGGTGGAAGCCCCAAGCACTAACCGTCTAGGGTGCTCAATACACCCAAGAGGAACAATCTCTCCGGTGACCAAGCACCCAAGAGTAACAAGCTCACGAACTTCTCTTTCACGAATCTCGTGGGGAACTCAAACCGATGCACCTAATGCAATGGCAAGAACACACAAAGTGGTCAAGAACTTCTCTCCCAAATCCCACCAAAGCAACTAATGCTATGGAGGGAGGAAGGAGGAAGAACAAGGAAAACAACAAATGAATCCCTAGATCTAGATCCAATAGATTCCCCTCACAAAGAGGAGGGATTGATTGGTGAAGTGGTAGATCTAGATCTCCTCTCTCTTTTCCCTCAAGTGGAAGCAAGAATCATTGGAGGGATTGAGAGATAGCAAGCTTTTGGAGGTCAACAATGGAGGTCAAACTTGCCCAAAAGGTTGGGGAACCATTGGGGAAGAAGGCCCCTTAAATAGGTCACCCAAATATCCAACCGTTGGAGGAAAATTCGCGCAGGGGCGGAACCTCCGGTGAAACCACCGGAACCTCCGCCCCCCGGATGAGTTAGGACATCAAAATGGCTGAAAAAATGCCCCAACCACCGGAGCCTCCGGTGGTTTCACCCGAGGTTCCGCCAACATCAACCCGAAGGGGTTTCCGGCGGAGCTACCACCGGAGCCTCCGCTGGTGGAAAAAACTGCAGAACACCCTATACGAAAACGGTCGTAACTTTTGCATCCGGACTCCGTTTTCGATGTTCTTGGGCTCGTTGAAATCGCAACGACGAGCACTACAAGAATATGCAGAGAAACATCATAGTACAAATGGGAATGTAAAACCAAATGATGAAAGGTTTGGCCTATCAATAAAGGACAACCAGTAGAAACCTCCAACAACAAAAATGCGATAAGGTTTTCATACGAAATCCATTTTTGATGAACTTGAGCTTGACATGAAGAACATGACAAGCTCTAAAACCTTACATGGAGAAAACCCAAATAAGAACCAAGAAGGATGATGCCAAGTATGCAAAGGTTTGAGCTCTCTACGATAGATACGATCAAGATATGCATTCAAGAGCCCCTCTTGATAGTACGGTTATCTATCCTATAATCCGGTCTCCCAACTAGCATAATGAGACCGGTAAAATAGAAACCCTATATAAGTCATACCTTTGCCTTGCGCAATCCAATTGAGCTAGATGATGGCGATCTTAATCACCTCAAGTTGGACCAACTTTCTTGATTGCGCTTCGCTTCGTGAAGATTGTGAATTGCTCCCCCATAAGCTAATATGAGAGAGCTTATCACATGAACATCTTCACTTGACCATAATCTCCATATGGGTGGAAAGATTCAAGCATATGATTTCTTCTATATGCTTCACTTGAGCTTCCACGTCAAGCTAGGTGACGAACATCGCTCGACGATGACATAGACCATGGGCTATATGAAATCTACCTTTTTGTTCATGCCCATGGAAAGATACCTAACCACACATAGAGATGCCACACACACATATATGGGTTAGATCACAAAGCTATATTGACAATTCCTTACCATACCATGAGATACACAATCCCACTTGGTACATCGTGTAGCTTTGTGTGTTGATCACTAGCTTGATCAACCTTGTATCTTTTCTTCTCACTTCAAATGATGATGTCTTGAAGATAACCATGAAGGATAACATAATACTTTTCTTCAAGACACACTAGCAATAACCTCAACTCAAACCATGACCATTCTTCATATAAATCCTTGAATATAACAATGGCCATCAAGGAAGCTAATAGAGTTCAACACATGAACTCCATTATTTCCTATGAACAAGAACTACAAGGATAACTAAATGCAAACATTAGTCCATAGGGATTGTCAGTAATTACCAAAACCACATATGGGGCACCATGCACTTTCAACAAGGCCTAAAAAGGAAAAACGTTACAACTCGATCCACGCCGGCCCCGAGGCCGCGCCCCCACACGTGTCGTCGACCAAGTTGCCTAAGCAACCAAGGACGACACCAAAACCCGACAACACAACACGGCGGAGGTGGAGAGTCCAGAGTCGCCGCTCTGACATCCACGCCGGCTCCAAATCCGCCCCCTCCACGGGTCGACGACCAATACGCCCAAGCGACCAAAGCCGATACCAAAGGCCCTGACGCCTCATAGCGGGGACGTATCATCTGGAGCCGCCGCTCTGACATCCGCGCCAGCCCCGAGGCTGCGCTCGAAACAAGCCGGCGACCAAGACACCCAAACTACCAAAGTAGACGCTCCACCACCTCAACGTAGCTCGGCGAAGGTGAAAACACGGAGCCGCCTCTCCGGCATCCACGGTGAAGGGGTCGTTGCATAGAAAACAAAAAATTTCCTACGCGAGAGACACCCGAAAGGCCAAGATCTAATCTAGGAGACGAAGTGCAACGGGCAACGAGAGGGTTAAGGAGAACACATACCCTCGAAGACACAAAGCGTTACGAGATCAAATCTCCTTGTTGGTGTAGTCGTACTCACACCGATCCCGTTAGCGAGAAGATGTGCACCGCATCCGGCGGTGCCTCCGTGATCGGTCACACGTACGGTTGATGACGACCTCCGTTCCCATAATCCAGCGGGGCGCGGAAGTGGAGGATCCCTCGGAACTCCAGCAGCACGACGGCGTGGTGGTGGTGAAGAATCCCACGGTCAGGCCTTCGCCAAGCCGAAGACCATGGAATGGAGCAGCGAGTGGAGAGGAAATAAGGTGGGCAAGTGTGTGGAGGAGGGAAAGCTCGCGCCCTCCTTTTATAGGAGAGGGGGAAGGCAGCCCAAGGGGGGTGCGGCCAGCCCCATGGTGTGCCCCACCTCTTCCCTCATGATGTGAGTGGACACTCCACTCACACCCACTCATTTTCCTTTAAAACCCCACTTAGAAAATCCAAGAGTTTTTCTTTAATAAATAAATAAAACAGTTTTATTTCTTTATTTCACATTTGTTAATTCTATTAACAAACATTTGCATAAAGCACCTCAAATCATTTGTTAATTCTATTAACAACCATTCGATGAAAAACCCCTTGAACTATTTCAATTTTCCCCGAAACAATTTCGGTGCTACCCAAAATATTCTTCGATATTCCGTATCCTCTCAAACGCGTCATCGAACCTTAAGTGTGTCACCCTATGGTTCGCGAACAATATAGACATGATCGAGACTCCTCTCCGATCAATAATCAACAGCGGGATCTGGAAATCCGTGATGACTCCTATATATTCAACGATGACTCTCGTGATCGTGTGAACCAACAACGCCGTGAACTATTCCCTTTGTCTCGCGATATTTTACTTGTCCGAGATTCGATCATTGGTATCAACCATACCTTGTTCAATCTCGTTACCGACAAGTACTCTTTTCTCGTTCCCGTGATATAACATCCTTGTGATCATATCACGTGCTTGCAAGCGGTTTCGATGTGATATCACCGAGAGGGCCCAGAGTATATCTCTCCGTCATTTTGGATGGACAAATCCCACTCTTGATCCATGAGCCTCAACTAATACTTTCTGAATACCTAACGAAACCTTTATAGTCACCCTGTTACGGTGTGACGTTTGATGACATCAAAGCACCCTTCCGGTATCAGTGATTGACATGATCTCATGGTCTAAGGAATAAGTTACTTCGTATGCAAGATATAACAATCTAAAATAAATGACTTGATCGTATTGTTATCTTGATATTGGGTCTATGTTCATCACATCATTCTTCTAATGATATGACCTCGTTATTAACAACATCCAATGTTCATGATCAGGAAACCTTGATCATCTATTAATCAACGAGCTAGTTAAAAGAGAGGCTTTACTAGGAACCATTGTTTGTTTATTAAACACACATGTATCAACGTTTCCGGTTAATACAATTCTAGCATGAGAAATAAACATTTATCATAAACAAGGAATAAGATAATAACCACTTTATTATTGCCTCTCGGGCATATTCCCTTCACACGGCGGCCCCAGGGCCACACACCCCCAAGCTGAAGGCGAAGACACGCCACCGCCAGCCACCATCACTCCACAGGTCCCGCTGGCCTGTGGAACATCCAAGGCAAGAGATCCAAGAGGCAAGCGGCGCAGGAGCGCCATCCTCGCCCTATCCCGCGAGGATCTAGGGTTTCCCGAGAGAACCCGGCGTGGAGAAACGAGAACACCACCTCGACGACGCCTTCAAGAAGGATGCGGCGCCCTAGGGCGTCGTCGTCGTCGGCCCCAGCCGACGGCCTGAGCTAGGCTTTCGCCCGGCGGTGTGTGCAAACCCCACCGACCAGACCACCAACCCTGCGTGCCGCAACCCCCGCGTCACCTCAAGCCACAACAAGCAGCACGCCGACCACGGAACACCCACAGTCGCAAAAAAATCCGGGGCCGCCGCCCTGGCTTTCTCCTCCCCGACCTCGCCCGCGGCACCTCCCACCACGGGCAGCGCCACATCGACCACGACCCAGCCGCAGGCGCCGTGGCTCCGGGCCGCCGCCCCAGCTTCCTCTTCCCCGACCACGCCTATGCCAAAGCTCGGACGCAGCACCACCGTCGCCGTAGACCCGGGAGCAGAAAAATGCTCCAAATCACGCCCTCCCGCAGCACGTAGGCCGACCATGGCCACGCCCGTAGGCCACCCAACGCTCAGCCCGCATCGAGCTACCCCCAACAGGCCGCCTAGCAGGGGCAGACGCACGCCGGCGCCTGCACCGGCCGCGGCCCGCCGGCCCGAGCACGGCCCAGATCGGGCCCTCCCTGCCGCTGCAAACCACCGCCCCGTACGACCCCAGCAGGTTGCCGCTGACTCGCGCTGAAGCTCCGCCGCACGCAGATCCTGCGCCTCGCCACGCCGCCTGGAGCTAGCGCAGCCACCACCCGAGCTCCCGCCGGAGAGGCCGGCCCGTGCCAGAGCGACCCGAAGGAGGAGAGGGCCCCGCCGCCGCTGAGCCACTCGGGCTTTGCCCGGCGACCCCGACTGGCGGCGGCGAGAAGAGGTGGGGAGAGGCTGCTGTGCGTTGGCAGCCGCTAGGGTTCGCTCCTGGCCGCCCGCGGGAGCGACCAAGGAGCGTCGGTTTGGTTTACAAGAGTGACATAGCCGCCGGCATTAACAAATGCTATAGGCTACATGTAGGATCACCAAATGGGCCCCGGAGCTCATACCCTACTCAATCACTTATGTTTCTCGAACACATGTTTTATTTAATATAGTGTCCCTTGTGCTAAATTTCTTGTCTTTTATTTTTTGTTAAAATTTTGAACGTTCTCGTCACTGGATTGGGATTTGGCTACTTGATGAATAACTTTGCATGGTTAGAGCTCATTATTAATTCTTGGTTTCCCCTTAGTGTTGTAGGAAAATTTTCTTTTGATGAAACATATTTATTTGTATGCAATTATCCGGTGCAATTCTTCAATCGCAATTCTTCATTTTTCGCAACTAAATTTTATGAATCCCAGAAGCTCTCTACTGAAATGATTACGTGATGGACTCATATCGGTGCCATGAGTTCTCCAAGGATGAGCCCCATAGATGCAACCGGGACACAAGTTCTCGGAGGATGCATTGTTGGTTCCGCTGCAGGTCAAACAGTTGTCGTGTTACCCCTGGACCGAGCAGTTGCAGTACCCACGACGCACGGCAAGTCCGCAAACAGAGCTGTACGCAGCCTAGGAGAAACTTTGGTGCTTTTCTCCTGGTTTGATTCGGCACCAGACTTGCAAGATGAAACTGATCGACACTTGTCTACCCTTGGGCCAGACAAGGGTGGAGCTGCGCTCCACTGTTCTGTGCAGCTGCAGCACCATCTTTTGCTTTTGGGTCAGACAACTGATCCGGACCTGCAGCATGGAGACAACAAACCTTTGCTTCTCCCCGGCTTTGGCCGTCAGTGTACTACCTTCCCTGCTTTCCATATACTGTCACAGTGTCACTGCATTGTTGACATAGTACTGCCTCCATTCCGCAAAAGAAGGTATATTTAGTTTGTTTTGACCAACGATTTGACCAATAATTAATCTATTTATATATAATTTTTTGATATATAATTAATACTACCTCGGTTCGTAAAAAAAAAAGCGTATTTAGTTTGGTTTGACCAATGCTTTAACCAATAATTAATCTATTTACATATAATTTTTTAACATGTAATTAATATTATTGTATACCTATTTAAAAGTACTTCAATGTGATTACGAGTTTTATCACCAATGTCATATATTAAATGCGTAATCCTTGATCAAAGACTCGGTCAAACGAAGCGATATTTGCCTTCTTTTATGGAACGTGGGTAGTATCTAGACTATAGTCTAGATACACTCGCATGGAAGTCAACTATTTCCGAACGGAGGGAGTACTCTATAACTGTAAGCTCCATAGAAAGCGAGCACTCTCAGGGCATTTGCCGCGTTCTGTGTGGCTGTTTGTGGGTCTTTGTTGCGTGGTGTCGCTGTCTGTGGGGCCCTTCCTCGCGTGTGTGTGTCAAACAGCTGGCGGGGCGATCCTCTCCTCTCTCTCCCCTTTCTCCTTGCTCCTCTATCGCAGAGATTCCTTCCCCCGTCGAGAGAGAGAGGCGGCCATGGTCGGGTGAAATTAGCTGTGCACCCGGACCTGATCTCCAGCGACATCTAGCCTCAGCACCACTTGCCCTTTCTCCTTCTCCCGGCTCTTTCTCCACTCCCATTTGGGGACCTCCTGTGCAACAAAGGTAGGAGGAGGAAGGAGGGAGAGAGAAACCTACCCCTCGTGATTTCCCCATCCACTCCATCGTGTCTCACCGATCAATTGGGATAGAAATCCTAACGGACAGTCCACTACCGCCGTCCTCGCGCCGCATCGAGATCTCCTCCATGGCTATGGAGGCGGGCGCCATGCCCGAATGAACTGCCCCACCGTCGCTGCACAATCCCTCCGCTGCTCCCTCCATTCCTCTTCTCCACCGCCTCCATCCCGTCAATTGACCAGTCAGTGTCCGGCGAGTTCCGTGGGGAGCAGCATGCGTCCAGAGAGTTCCATGGGAAACTGTTCATACATGTCCATGGGAAGAAGCAGGGCGCAGCGAGGCTCGGCAGAAGAAGATCTAGACGAAGGTAACCAGATTGCCTCCCTTGCGTGAATTTCATCCCTTCCAGATTTATCCACCGTGTGAGGTTGTGAGATCCTCATATGGATTACAAGAAAAGGAACCTTTGAAATTCAACGATGTTTGCATCTGTCTCTTCTTGGGTTCATGTCCTAGTTAGCAGCAGAAATAATGGTTGAATAGACTGTTAGGCCCCGTTTGGGAGCTCAATATTTTTGAAGTATTCCAGGAATACTTCACTTTCCAGAAATACTAAAGTATTGAATACTTTGAGATGTTTGGTTCTAGCAAAAACTAAGTTTTATATACTTTGGTTTTGAGAAAAACTACACTATTTTTGAAGTATGTGAAAAAGAGGGTTGGGCCTCTTTTTCCAAAACTGAAGTATTGGTTTGCTTGGCATAAGAATACTTTAGTTTTTGAATACTTTACTTTTATAAATACTTCACTGCCAAACTAAGCCTAAGTATTTCAATGAGACTATGCTAAAACAACTGTTTGCATAAGAATAGGTGAAAAAAAATACACCGTTGGTTGACTGTGGACTTAGCCATTTTTTAGTACTTGTATCATGAATTCACCAAGAGCAACTTTTATGTATGTAGACATCAGCTTGTTTCAATGAGACTATGCTAACAACTGTTTGCATAAGAATAGGTGAAACAAAATATACCGCTGGTTGCCTGTGGTAGCGACAGATTATCCTACCTAGCCATTTTTTAGTACTTGTACCATGTATTCACCAAGAGCAACTTTTATGTATTTAGACATCAGCTTGTATTATCTAAAACTTTAGGCCGGGTGTTGAGGCCGGATGCTCAGGCCATCAGCCGATCACCTCATTTATATTACTTCGAGTTATGTCGTTCCTTAGACTGCAAACGGGCCAAACGCAGCATGGACCCAGTCCACAGAGACCGCGAGGGTGGAACAAAAATCAGTGACCCTGCAACCCCTGCCGGCCTGCCTGCTGCCCTCCGACTCCCGACCTAGCTCGGCAGCTCCGAACATGCAGCGTCCCATCTCCCCTTTTCCTCCGAGGGTAGGAGCGATCTAGATTTCCGGCCAGCCAACATTTCTCCCAGGTATCGCTGCCACCGCTCGGTCGCATCTCCTTGCCCTCCGCCTTTCGTGTCCATTTCTCCCAGGTATCGCCGCCGTCCAGATCCGTGGGTAGCCACAATCTTGCTCGCCACCCACCCAGGTCGACACTAATGCTCCTGCTACGGCAGGCCTGTTCTTTTTCCATGCGCCATCTCAATGGTGTCGGGCGGCTGGAACAGTTGGGAAGATAGGCGGGGATGGAGGAACTAGCTAACCTATTGCCTCGGATGCGATGCGCCAACATAATGTAATTTCATCCCAGATTTTATTTCATTCCTGGTCTTGACAAAAAAAGGGTAGATTTTTTGTCAGTTAAAGCTACAAATTTTGGAGAGTGATCCAATTCAAATATTTCATTTTTGTGCATCCTTTGTTCATGGATTTTTATTACGTTTCCATGCAATTCATGTGCATGCCTGACCATGAGCCAAAGTGCTTGGCTGTTTATGAAGATTATGCCCATTGTTGGATGGCAATTCTACTTTGCGACTTGATATAAGATCACGCCGATAATTACTTCATTTTATATATTTTTAGTTATTTAGTACATTTGTTGCACGTGGGGGCTCAAAGCAGTTCAAGGAAAGGATTGCAGTATTTATGTTCAACTAATACAATCTTTCTAAGGTGTTTTCCAGAATAGAGTTATTTGAGAAATCAGAACTACTTTAGTCCTAATAATTACTCTTAATATATAGATTGTTTATTCAGTAAAGAGGGAAATGTGAAGTATCCTCGGTTGTTCAGAATAACATATGTGAGCTAACATTACACAGTAAGAGCATTCTGAGTTCATTAGACTACACCCACGTAATGCACTGCATATCAATTTACCACATGTGGATTAGTTCTGTATTCATAACCTACAATTTTGTTTTTGCTAAATTTTCTACATTTTTCATATATACATTGAAAAATGGTCGTCCGAAGCAGTTAGGCAAGACCAGCGCAAAATCCATGTATAACTGACAGCCTTTTCTCGCCGAATAAAACGGAATGAACTAACAATTTGTTTTGCAGAATTGAGATCACCTTAGAAAATTTTGTTTTGTTTAGTTCAACTAATGCTGGGCTACTAAGGTGTTACCTTTCGCTGCAGGTCGATTCAAGGGTGCCAAGGTGATCTGAGTTCAGCCTATTGGTTACTAGCGTGTGTGGAGGTGTTGTCTGCTCTGTTCTTTGATGTGTTTGGTGGTGTCCTCTTTTTCTTTCTCCTCGATTTTATGTATGCAGACTATCCATTGGATGGTCTAGACCTGGCTGTGTATGGACAGTTATGCTGCAGTAACTACATAAAACTTCCGTTCAAATATACATATACAATACATACCGATTTTTTAAGTACATCATTGGAAACATGCTTCGTGAATGGTTTGGCCTTGTGCAGGGAAGGACCGATCAGATGAATGAGTATACATGGATCTGGGGGTGACTACCTGACAGAATATGAAAAGCTTCAAGTAGCGATGGATGGAGAGAATGCCTACCAGACAGAATTTGGTAATGAGTTCTAATGCTCATTCCAGTCGAATAATAAATAAATTTATTGCTCCTAGCTATTTCCAGTCAATAAATAAATGAATTTGTTGTTCCTAGCTCCGTTCCCATTTGTTGACTTTGTGGGGAGTAATAGCATGAAAAAAAAAGCTACTGTCCAAACTCATTTCCTATTTATCTGACCATGATGAGTAATTATGTGTTTTGACTTTATTTTTATTGTAAGCTGATTAGAAGACCGTTGGGATGGTGTCAAAACTTGATACATGTAGCTTATTAGTGACCTTATGCAATTTTCATTTGCGTTTTCGCAACAAGTTAATCACTAGAATATGTTTTCATTCAGATACATGTACCATCAAGAAAGGTGATGTTTCTTTCACTTCTGAAGTGTATAATTAGGTTATGTATTCCGTCACAATTGAAGTTGGTTCTACGGTCCTTTGGTTTTACTCGAGTAGTTGTGTAGCTTTCCTTTTGCTATGTTCCTTTTGATCAAGACAAATTGGTACAAATCTTGCATTACTTTTTGTATCCAGCTGATGTGTTACTTTTGAGATGAATAATTATGTCACTAACATTTATAGTATAGCCATATAAATCATTTTTTTATACATGTTATACCCGTAATGGGACATAAATTCGAACACCAGTTAATGTACCTAGACTGCACGGTACCTATCGAATAGGTTTGACAGTACATGTTGAAGTGATTGCATTTTCACAGTAATTATCAGTTGACTACGTGCATCGGTTTTTTCTTGATGAATGAATAACGATCAGGCTGCAACATATTATTAAAAAAAACCGATCAAGCTGCAACAGGCAGAGGTATATTTATAGGTGCCCATAAAACATTTTTGAAGCATTCTTCATTTTGTCGGCCAGACAAGCAACTTATTTCATTCTTTTGTGTAGCCAAAGCCACTCATAATTTTATTTACTCTGCATTAGTAGGATCTGATGGCTTCTTTCCATGTTTTCAGGTAATGGTGCTAATTGTTCGGATTTTTTAGGCCATTTGTATTGCTATCCATAGTCATAGATTCTTCTATGTGACAACATCCGGGAAACAAAAAACCCCTTATAGCAGCAGAGAGTTTTTGGTTTCTGTACAATGTATTGTCAAACATAATGATGCTATGTTTTACAATAGTGTATTGTCAACCCAAGTTATACCTCACATTGTACACTGCCTGCTAAGCATGCCGTTGAAAAATTAACATATCTGAAATATATTGAAGATTATTAGTTTCTTAATTTGTTTTAAAAAATCTCAATTGAATTTGCTAGACCAGCTCGGTAGTTTGGAACTGTACCTTGCACATGTGTCAGACTTCTTACTCTACTTATTTATTCAGACTGACTAGCCAATGTCATATGTAACACAACCAATCCCCTGGCGCAGAAAAGCACGCCAACCCTGATCCCGCCTATAATAGGTCTTGCAAGGACTGGGTATGCAACTCGTCCTGCATTTACCAATCTGAATCAAGAATATGGGAATCAGACTTCAAGTGGAGGTATGTACGCATCCACACCATTTAATACATTTTCCCTTCTTTCAGCTATTTTCTTTTGCTTCTTCGTTTTCAATATTTTGTGTGCTATCACCATAAACGTTGTATCTGGTACTTTGCTTTCTGATGTGTTTTGATGATTACGCTCTAGAATTCTCTACCTGTTTATGTGTTGGCTATATTTCGATCTGATTGTCTTTACCTCATATAGTTGCCTGCTAATCAGCTACTTACTAATAACTTATCCTACGTTGCCCTATGCCTAATCCAAATTCCGGTTGATACGTTGTTTTAAAGTATGCTTGCACATAATCATTTGTTTGAGCCTTATGTTGAGCTTACATCTCTCGGTTGGTTCTGAAGATCCGTGCGTAGGCCATTGCTTTCAAGCTATTTGATTGTCTTGCAAGATTATTGCCCATCATATTATCAAGAACTTGGACTGATGGTCTATTTGGATTGTATAATTCAGTTATATTGTGTCGACCAATTAGCGTGAATTAGATATATGCTCCCACTGAAGAACGCTGCATTTCACAGAAGTCTATTTGAGTCCTCTTCTATCTGAAGCCAGTGCACAAGAGAGATTGGGTGAGAAGGTATATCAGCAGATTATGTGTGTCACAGGACATAACATTGATAACTAAGCAATGCCTTTTGTGACACAGCTCGGCGTCAGTTCAAGCAAATTGTTTGCTCGGCTAAAGGAGCAAATATGAAGGCACAAGCAATGTTCACTTAGATCTCTTGGCTGAATGCTTAGTAGTTTGGCGTATGCCTGTTTTTTTTTTGCGAGTGTTAAGTGCCTAAATTTAATGCCATTTTTGTGGAGCACGTCAATGTTGCATCATGTTCTATTTCCACCAGGGTGCATCAACTGTAGATGGGTTTCACCACATCTACCTGATGCGCGAAGGCCCACACCAAAAAACTTGCCAAGGAAATGCTTGACTATCCCCTGTTACAAGCTGGTTGTGGGCATGTCAAAGGCAGGAAAATTGTTGCTTTCCTGGTTATAGACTTATGATAAAATTTTCAATTGCTAAGAAAAAAAAATCTCTGCTTCCTAACATGCTCATATTCTCAACAAGATTCCAGGCCGATAGCTTAGTTTGAGAGCGGTCGTTGCCCTCATATGTTGACAAATAATCTATGCCTCCGGTGGTGTTGTGATGTTGTGAATTTTCAGGACGCGTATGTCTTTTCTATTGGGCAAGCAACCCAGTAAAGCTGTAAGTTCAGTACTTGCAGTGATAGTATAGATTTTCTTTGAGTGCAATCTACATGGTGCTGTGTGACAAGATTCTGGATCACGGTATTGTAAAAATATGAGTATAATCTATGGTGTTGAAGGCTGGTGCGATTATGTGAAAGCAGTGTGAGCAAAAATGGCCGAGACAGTATTTAGTTACGAGTGTTGTCGATTTAGACATGGTTCATATGGACAGCAATCTATATATAAAGCAAGGGAAAAGAACACGTTGCAGCCAAACAATTTATACACGCGATGCAGGCGGCGCGGCGAAGCGCGCTAATTCGTCTAGTTGTATACCTATTCAAAAGTACTTCACTGTGATTATGAGTTCAATCACATATGTCGCAAATTAAACGCGTAATCCTTGGTCAAAAACTCGGTAAAACAAAACGAAATACGCATTCTTTTATGGAATGGAGGTACTACTATTTAGAGCATCTCCAGCGGGCACCCATTTAAATTGTGTCCGACGCCTCCCAAAGAGTGTTCAATTGGGCTGGTGCCACAGCAGCGCACCTCAATTGACCACCCCCAATCGGCGACCCGATCGAACAGTTGCACAATTTCTTAGTTTTCCCCAAAATAATGGCGATCAAATGACAGTCTGGACCAACACACAATCGTTCATACATCGCCTCGGCCAACACAAGTACGGCCATCAAAAGGGCACAACTCTCGGTGCATGAGAGTTCATTATTCGGTCTCGACATCCGCTATAGTTGTCGCCTCGGCGTCTTCGGCGTCGACAGCTCGAGAAGCCACCTCATCAGCCTCGGCAGCTAGAGAAGCCGCCTCGGCCGCCACCCTCCCTGCTCTTGCCATTGTGATGCGCTGCCTTTCAGCCTTGAAGTAGGCCTCTTGATCGGGTATCATGTCGGCGGTGTTCATCGCCATGATCAAGCACTCTTCGGTCTTCTCCATCGCCTCCGCTTTCGCATCGGCACAGGCAAGAAAGGTGTTCCACCTATCTTGGATACCGGCGTGCATGTTCAGTTTCTTTGCCGCCGATGCGGCCACCTCCTGGTGGTTGGAGAACCCGATGTCCATGTTCATCTTGCTTCGCCCTGCTCACTCTCATCCTTCACAGAACATCCTGATGAGTGCGGTCTTGCTGGGGCTTCTCCGGTATTGTCTGCGCCATGATGGCCCCTCCAGCCTGGTGCAGTTGCTGGCCAGAGCCATAGAGGTTGGTACTCTTTCTTTTCGCTCGGTCTCCTCGTGGGGGAGAATGATACTCATCTTTCCTGCATATGTCTACAACAAAAGCACAAGTTAAATTCCAAGGCGTTGAACGATCTGCGGGCGTGGAACGCCACCCACCATAGCGCTCTGCGGCAAATGCGGGATCAGATCGCTAGTCCCCGAGGGCCTTCATCCTCCCAGGAGTCCGATAGGCCGAGCTAGGTCTCGGTAGAGTTGTCCACCTTTTATATTGGGTAACAATAAAGAGAAAGCGGCGTGGGTAACCTATTTTTCTTGCACGCTTTCCCCCTGCTTCATATTGAAGGATTGATCCTGCCTCCGGCCCTGGATGACCCAAGGCAAACTCTGGGGAACTGAGCCCACGTCGTTTCTCCATGCTCCTGGTTCTTTCCGGGTGCCCTGGGTTGGATTGAGAGGTCCCGGCTGTCACGCCAAGCTTCCTGGCTCTTTCGAGCGGAGGCCACACATCCCCCGGTCACCTACATTCAAGGGAGAACTAGAAGTGCTCAGAGGTAGACTGAGAAGTCATGATCTGAAGCCATGGGGCGCCTCCAACCAAGGATGGCGCCCCGACCAAGCCTCTGAGCCCCTCTGGTTCCCCAAACTCTGTGTTGCCAAACCAAAATCCAAGTCAACTTTCTCGAAAAAGACTCCATAAAATCCTTCACCCGATAACGAATCGAACCAGCGGAAAAGGGGTAACAAATTATACTACACGCAACACTTTATTCCTGGGAGATTCCTCAGGGAGCGCTGGCGATTCTGCCCAGACATTTCTGCCCGGTTAAAAATGGAAGACCAACGAAAAACGAGAGAATTTTTCTTTACTTGCCAATCTTTTGTGGGGCAGAAACCCCAAAATCTGGTGCGGAATTTACAACGGGCCTAGCCCAGACATGCTGAGGATGCACGCATGCTGCGAGAGCATTTGTGCTGCGGGGGTAGACCCGCAGTGCCATTGAATCTGGTGGCGCAGTCAGCGTTGAGTTTCCCGGGGCGTACCCAAGCACGCTGGCCGGCCGTCGCTCGTGCTGATCAGGCACTCGAGTAGCGGGGGCGGATCTGCTCTTCCTGCGCCTTATGGCCGCGTCCCCAAGGATGGTACTGAGTGTGATCTGTCGGGATTCCACGGAGGTGGGCACGCTTCCCGAACCTAATTCCCCAGCCGGCCACCGCCAGCGGGTAGGGGACAACGATTCCATAAGTGCCTCACGTTGATGGGGGAAGCGGCTCGAGGGCTACTCCCCGCGCTCCCCTTTTGGTATCGAGACTGCCTGTTGTGGCCATAGCATGCTATTTCAACTGCCGAAAGGGGGTCTCAGGTGCTGGAGGTCTTCCCTTTGTCGGAGTAGTGGGTCTCGGACCTCTTCGCCCGACAATCTTATCATTGAACAGGTGGATCAGGGATCCCTCCCCGTTCCCGGGCTCGCCCCCGGGTCCTGCCGCCTCCACCCAGGACCATAGGTCCACCAGGCCTTGGCGGTCAGAAGGGTCTTCTACGTGCACCCCCCGCGCCCTCCCTCCCCTCCGAAAGTCAGGTGTGGGGGCCTCAACTCCAATGATGGTCCCTGAGCTTCGGGTGTCGGTGCACTCCAGCCTCTGGCAGGAGGAGGCTGGTCTTCCTCGTCAAGGTCCTTGATACGTCATAAACGTATCTATAATTTCTGACGTTCCATGTTGTTGTCATGCCATATGCTACATGTTTTCCTTACACTTTATGTAATTTTTGTAGATTCCCCGGACTAACCTATGGACAAGATGCCACAGAGCCAGTTCCCTATTTTCTGTTGTTTTTAGTTTCAGAAAAGTTGTTCTCGAAATATTCTCGGAATTGGAAAATTCGAAACCCGGAAGTCTTAGAATTCCCAAAGGTTCCACGGAGTCCCGAAGAGTCCCGGAGGGGAGCCACAGGGGGCCACACCATAGGGAGGCACGCCCCCTGGCCGCGCCTGGGGGTGGTGTGGGCCCCTCGGGTGTCCATTGCCATCGCCCTTTCGCCTATTTATCCCCCGGTAAATCAACCCTAAAAATATACCACTTCGTCCCGAGAAACACCCGAGGCCGCCGTCATCGTCAACTCGATATTGGGAGGGTTCAGAGCTCTCCCCGACACCCTGCCGGGAGTGGAATTCATCACCGGAGGGGTCTACACCACCATTCCCGCCTCCGGAGTGATGCGTGAGTATTTCATGTTGGGAATATGCCCTAGAGGCAATCATGTATGATATAATTCCAAATGTATTCATAAAGTTATTAAGTCGTCCTTGTTTTGAACATCTGATATATGTCATTGAATATGTGATTCGATTGTGGAACTATGTATTCATGTTGTTCATACTAAATTGTCCTTGGTCATCAAGGTTGTGCTGGACACACACCCTAGACTAATGTGAGTGTTGGCTGATGACTCGGTTCCACTTTTCATGGGCATGGCGATGCCATTCCAACGTTCACAGACTTGGCTAAAGAGTTTAGCAAGTCGGACTGACCCATATAGAGATGCAACGAGCAAGTCATCATTTGCATGTCTCAATCAATGTAATCCTTAGACCTGAGGTTGTCGCACAATCCGAGATGTGGATCACCGACTTAGGTTCTATCAAACGTTGTTCTGTGACAAGGCAGTTATAAAGGCAGAGTTTGGGTCGAATGAGAAGCAAGCTGCGTGATGTGGATAATCAAGATGGGAGTTTGCCCCTCCGAATGGAGAGATATTCTCTAGGCCCTCTCGAGTGATATGATTCCGGAAGCATGGCCATGCGCAACTCGGTTAAGTGTTAACTAAGTCTATTGACTAAGAGTTAGTCAGATGAATCATATATCACGGACCGAGAAGAGGGTTGAGCTATTAAGGGATGACGATAAATCGCCTATAGTTCGACAAGGTATATCGTGAGGCAAAAGGGACTAAGATGAAAGTCACATTGGAAGGAATGTCGTCATGACTCAATGGGACTTGGGAGTCGGCACGTTCTGCTAGGAGCCGCTACCGATTGATCGATTGGGAGTCGGACTCCAATCGTGTCCAAGTCGCCATGAGCCTGCAGGGTTGCACACTTAAGAGCGGGAGCAAATGTATTGGTCGGGTTGGACCCGAACCGGAAATGGACTGAGTTTGTGAGTCGGACTCACAAAGGGAATGGGCCACAAGTGTTGTAAAGCCCACTACCATTCGCTATATAAAGAGGGGCGCAGGTTGCCCTGCGGGGACGTTACTCTACCCCATGCGTTCGGAACCCTAACCGCACTCAGTCCAGTCGTCACACCGGACCTAGCAGTCCGCCGTCGGAGATCTTCCTCGTACGTGTGGATACCGGCAGAGGTGCTGTACGTTCAACACTTCGATGTTCGCGAGATTGGATCGGCTGGATCGGATCGTGGGACTACACTACATCGACGCGCTGCATCGATAATCCGCACCTGCGCGTCTAGTGGTAATCCTCGTGACCTTCTACCTCGGCTAGATCTTGGAAGTACCGTGTAGAAAAGATTTTGTTTATCTCTACGCGTTCCAACAGTGGTATCAGAGCGGTAGCTTCTGGTTTTAGGCCCGAGATCCGCACATATGTGATATGTAGTTAGCGTTAGATGTGATCTAATTGCTGTTTTGGTGGTCGTTCTATGAGATAGATCGGTTTTGTACAAGGTTGATTGGATCAATCGTACTCGGGGTTAATGGATGATCTTGTTTCCGTGATCATACCGCTAAGGTCGTGGAACAACTTACCCCTACTTGTCGGTTTTCGCCATCGGGGTATACAGTGACACATAAATCCAGTTGCGGTGATCGAAGATCAAAGAGTTTGATCGAATCGGAATACGGATCAGATTGGGGTAATATCGTTTTATCTGATGAAGAAATCCATGTTCGGGACCGCCGGCTTCGCCCTGTCGTAGCGCCTTAGATGTCGTTACGAGTTTCACAACGCCGGTAGACATCGTTTCTATGCATAACTTCTTTTTGTAGGATGTTGTGAATGGTATGGCTTATGTGCATGTGATGTGTGTAATCCATACATGATCTGCGTATCATGTTTCTTGTCAGCCGGCTGGAGCCGAGGTGCTGTCATTTTATTGTATACCGGTCTGCGTGTCGGATTCTGTATGTAATTTTTCATTTACTAAGCTAGTGTAGCTTGTTGGAGGACCCGGATGACATGCAAGTCGATGTACAAGTCGGCTACATGGAGTAAGATGGCACGTGACAAGAGTTGGCACGAGTCGACTTACAAGCTTTGTGGAGATGGAGATCACCATGGACAGAGCCATACCATTTCACATTATAATTGCTTTATTTGTGTTATTATGTCTCTTTTTACCTCTATTTAGATAGTTGATAGATTTAATCCCTCAAAGAAGGTCTAGTCGGTCGCCCCGCCAGTGCTGCACCATCACAAGTTGGACATTCTTGGTAGTGGGCTCATAAAATTGAGGTGCTACCAATTCTTTCCGATTAGGTCGGTTTGAGTCGGACTCTTACAATGGAAGCACTTGGTAGTCTAGACGAGTCCATCAGAACGGTTGTGGCTCGGGGCGAGGTAGGTTGGGAGCTGGGGCATGTGATGCCACCCAACTAACAGGAGTCGTATTGGATACGATTGGCAAGGTGTTGCTCACCTAGATCACTTGACGACTAGAGGTGATGCTAAAGCTCACTAGTCGGCTTGCTTATTTAGGATCTTGAATCACTAAGCAACCATTGGAGGGGTGTTGGTTCTAGTGGGAGCATAAGTATTAAAGCGTTTAATATGCCTGCTCTTTTATGAATACATGTCTTAAGTGTTTTGCATATTTTCTGTTGTAGATCAATGACACCTAGCAATCTTTCTCAGTTGTCTACTTTTGCGTTAAGGTCAATCCTAGAGAAAGATAAGCTTAATGGAACTAATTTCACCAACTGGTACCGTAATCTGAGGATAGTCCTCAAGCATGACAATAAAGAACATGTTCTATAAACTCCACTTCCTGATGATGATGCGACTGTCGCTGTCATGAATGCCTACTGTAAGACTAGAGATGAGTCTACGAAAATTAGCGGTCTTATGCTTGCACACATGGAACCGGACTTGCAGCAGCAGTTCGAGAATGTTGAGGCCTACGATATGATCGAAAGCCTCAAAAGTATGTTCCAGGCTTAGGTAAAGACCGAGAGGTATCAAGTCTCTCAAGCTTTGTTGGGCTGTAAGCTTAAAGATGGTGATCCACTGAGTCCGCATGTAATCAAGATGACTGGTTACGTGCAGTCTCTGGATCGGCTGGGTTCCCAATTAACGAAGAGTTCGCTACTGATATAATTATGAAATTTCTTCCTAGTGCGTATGGTCCGTTCATTTCGAACTATAACATGCATGGTATGGATAAGAAGATCACTGAATTACATGGGATGATCAAAACGGCAGAGCCTGATCTCAAGAAAGGCGCCAATCAAGTGTTGATGGTGCATAATAATGTTAAGTTCAAGAAGAGTTCTTGGACTAAGAAGAAGAAGGATAAGTCAGGAGGCAACGCCCATGGCCCTGTCCAGAGCGCTTCCTCAAAGACTAAGTCATCTCCTACAGCCGGAGCCAATTGCTTCTGTTGCAAGCAGGATGGCCACTGGAAGAGGAACTGCACCAAGTATTTGGCTGACAGAGCCAAGAGTGGAGGTGTGACTTCCAACTCAGGTACGCTTGTGTGCAATGTTATAGACATTTATCTTGCCGATGCACCTAATAGTTCTTGGGTATATGATACTGGATGAGTTATTCACATATGCAACTCGTTGCAGGGACTGGTAAGAACTAGGAGCGTGGCAAGAGGATAGGTTGACATTCGGTTCGGCAACAAGGCGAGAGTCGCTGCGTTGGAAGTTGGCACGATGCAACTTCATTTACCTTCAGAATTTTTAATGGAGCTGAAAATTTGTTATTATGTTCCAGTGCTTAGTCGAAACATTATTTCCGCCTCATGTTTGATGAGACAAGGTTATGAGTCGAATATTAAGAATAATGGTTGTTCTTTATATTTGAAAGATATGTTTCATGGCTTTGCACCCGTTCAGGACGGGTTATTTATTTTGAATCTTGATAGTGAATCGGTCTATAATATATATGTGAAAAGGTTGAAACCAAATGATCTAAATATGACTTATTTTTGGCACTGTCGGCTTGGTCATATAAGTTGGAAGCGCATGAAGAAGCTCCATGATGATGGACTTCTAACTTCGTTCGACTTAGAGTCATTCGAGACATGCGAATCATGCCTACTAGGCAAAATGACCAAGACACCTTTTGCAAGGAGTTTTGAAAGGGTGTCTGACTTGTTGGAACTAATACATAGTGATGTATGTGGTCCAATGAGAACGACAGCCAGAGGTGGTTATGGGTACTTCATTACTTTTACTGATGATTTGAGTAGGTATGGATATATCTATTTAATGAAACACAAGTCGGAAGCCTTTGAGAAATTCAAGGAATTCCAGAGCGAAGTACAAAATTAGCTTGGCGAGAAAATAAAGTTTCTACGGTCGGACCGTGGAGGCAAGTACATGAGCCATGAGTTTGATGACCATCTAAAGAGTTGTGGAATAGTTCTTTAACTCACTCCGCCGGGTACACCGCAGAGAAATGGTGTATCGGAACGGAGAAAGACCCTGTTGGACATGGTACGATCAATGATGAGTCGGTCAGATCTACCTTTATCATTTTGGGGTTATTGTCTAGAAACTGCAGCGTTCAGACTAAACAGAGTACCATCAAAGTCAATAGAGAAGACGCCGCATGAGATGTGGACTGGAAAAATGCCAAAGTTTGTCTTTTCTTAAGATTTGGGGTTGTGAAGCATTTGTCAAGCGACTTCAGTCGGACAAGCTCACGCCCAAGTCGGATAAGTGTATATTCGTGGGGTATCCGAGGGAAACCTTTGGGTACTACTTCTTCAACCGAAAAGAGGGCAAAGTGTTTGTTACTCGGAACAGTGTCTTCCTTGAGAAAGAGTTTCTCAGTCGGGGAGTGATGACTCCCAAGTGCAGGAGATCAATTGTAGTACCTTTCGATAAGTATTTGAGTGTCGAACCCACGAGGAGCTGAAAGTAAGATATCTATTCTCTAAAGCCCTATAACCCTCTTATATGGCTGTTTATGCAAAGCAATAAGTTTGACTAAAAGGAACTAACTAATTAAAAGCAAGTGACGTGGAGTGTGGTTTGTCTAGTAACTAGTGAAGCAAGTTTAAAATACAAGTTTCTAAGCAAGTTTCACAAGTAGCAAGCAGCAAATATCTCAAGTATCTCAAGGGAGCAAGTGTTCTAGCAATAGGTGTTTCGTTCGTGTGGTTGTCACAATTAGTGAAGCACATGTTTTAGTCTTAGTTGTTTCTTCTAGGAAGGAGCCATGAATAGGTATAGTCAAGTAAATGATCTACAACCCCTTATGATGGATCATGTGGCCAAGTAAATGACTGCACAAGATTGATTAAGACATAAAGTCCCACCATAGCCTTACGTTCTAAGGTCCCCTATATATATCCCCAAATAACTTAACTCTGTGGCTCGGTCTCAGGTTACTGTCACTCCCAAGTCACCACCACTCCATTATGCTACCGGTGATCACCTTACATGCATTCCCCAACATATGCGTGCACTCATATATTGTACATAAAGACAATCATAGAAGATAACAAACTTGTATGCAACCAATCAACGAACTATTTCACCATTGCCAAGAACAATTCACTACTCAAACATAGACGGGGAGACACAATACATCAAGGCAATATAGTATTGCATCATACATCGTGTTTGCCAAGAGATTACAGTGGAGAGATGGAGCTGATCTTGCTGTAGATGTTGATGATGAACACGCCGGAGGGGGGTGGAGCCCTCCGGGGGTGATCCCGGCGGCGTTTCCCCCCTCTGATCTTCTCCGGCGGCAGCCTTCTGTCTATTTGTTTCGTGGTTTCGTCTCTTGGCGCCGCCTCCTCCTCGAAAAGGCCAGGGGACCCTTTATATAGTCGTTTTTAGGTCACGAGACACTCGGGAGAAGAAAGATCGACTGCATCGGAGCCACGGGGGCAAAAAGGGGGCCTCTCACGCGGCCAAGGAATCTGGCCGCGTGGAGGGTCCTCTTTGCCACCTGGTTGGTGTCGAGACATCGTAGTAGTTTTCATAGACGGGGGTGCGATGAGACTACGGGTAGAGACGTGGGGAAACGTAGTTGCACTAAGGACGAAAACACAGGATTTACCCAGGTTCGGTACGTCGTAATAATACGGCGTTCCTACTCCTGCAAACTCACTATTCAGGTCTAAAGCCTGTGTATACAAGTACAATGTGAGGTTCTGTTTAGCTATTCGCTGAGGATCAACTTCCCGGCGAGTTAGCCTATATCTTCTTCTCTCTCTATCATATCTCCCGTCCGGCTTTATATAATAGCCGGGTTAGGGCATACAGAGTAGGAAACCTAGAAGACTACGACAACTATTAACTTGGAAAGTAAGGAATCCGCCTTCTATTCCAAGCCAGATCACATGGGCCGTGATCCGGGTTCTTCTAGAATCCGGCTTCTGTGCGTCAGCTTACTGGGCCGCCCAATGGACCGTAGCCCACTACCCTTTGGGCCACCCGGGCAATCCGGCACTTTAGACTACCATCCGATATACCCCTATTTGGTATATATCCGACAGTAGCCCCCAAGAAGGATCGAGACTCCGTTTTTGCCGTCTTTCGCCAAATACATCCTTCCGAGAAATATTGTCTTGCAGTCTTGATTCTTCTTTTCTTCCTTTAAAGGAGATGGTAACGTAAAACTCGGAATCCAGAAAATCCGGCTTTTCTCACACGATCCTTCGCGGAGAAGGAACTTCCTACGTTAGCGCTTAAAACTTGCTGACGCAAGGGACGTTTGGGTTACATGCGAGAAAACCCAGAAACATCTTTCTGACAGATTCTTGCAGGAAACGAGGAGATAATCATAATCATCCTGTCCATTCATTTCCTGGATTTTCCGGCGAGTGACACGCGTTGGACATCCAACGGTCAAAAGAGCCGTTAGCACGTATCCTGACGGAATTCCGGCTATAAATAGCCTTCTTTGTCCTCTGGAAACCCTTCCGCTCTCACCTCACACGCCATTCCAGCGCCCAAGCTCGCAGCAGAGAAACTCCCGAACGCGAATCGCGCCCAAGACCTCACCGGAGATGACCTAGCGCCGCCGCTCGATGGATTCTCCGTCGTCTTCACCAGCCCGCGCCGTCGCCAAAGAGATTGACGAAATCATCGACACAATGGACCCGCAACTGGATTCTCCAGTGCGGTCCACCGGCGACGAGCCAGCGAATACCACGGACACCGCGGCGGGCGAAGGAAACCTCTCCGCCACCGCAGATCCTGCGGGTTCCTCCTCCGCGCCCACTCCGTGGTTTGCTCCCGAAACGGCGGAGGAAAAGCTTACACTCATTGGCGACGAGCTCACAACCGTGGAGGCCGCCGCTTCCGCCGCTGCCGGAGCCGAAGAGGAAACAGAGTCTGCCGGCAACTGGAGTGCCTGCAGCATCCCGTCGTCCCTCCTTTCGACAATGGAGAAGGAGGGGCTTGTTCTGAAGGGCAAATGGCGGCTCCCGGAGGACGAGACCGAGCCCGTGCCGAATGACGGAGAACGGGTTCTTCTCTCCTCCCACATTCTTAGAGGTATGGGTCTCCCACCTTCTGCCTTCTTCCTCCAGATCCTCTCCCACTACAACATCCAGCCACACAACCTACCACCAAATTCCATCATGTACTTAGCGGGATTCCAGGCCCTTTTCGAGGGTTATCTAGGTATAGCGCCTAGGCTGGATTTCTGGCTGTACTGTTTCGGGGTTAAGCGGAACTCTTCGGAGGGCGCACTCCCAACTTGCGGAACCATCTCTTTTACTCTTTGGAGATTCCGAGATGATTGGTTCCCCAAGATTAAAACATCAGAATCCGTCAAGTTTTGGACGGGTTCCTTCTTTTATCATCCCGACATTTCCTTTCCTGGAAAAACGTTCGGGGTTCCACCTTTTTCGAACACCGCTGCTGTTCCCCAAGAAAATTGGGGGACTGAGACAGTTCAAACCCTGCCGCCAGATCTTCTAAGGATCAAGCGGCGCATCGCCAAACTCGTCACTTCTGATCCGCCTTTAACCGGCATGGACACAGTCCTTTGCTGGTTGAATAGGCGGATCCAGCCCTTGGCCAACCACGGTGCTCGCCTTCTCTGCGAGTACACAGGAGCCAGCGACGAAATGCGGACATCCGACAAGGACTCGTCCGCAAAAGATTTGCGGCGGCGCGTGAATCAATTGGTTGCATCACGCGACCAATATGAAGAAAGCCGGCCAATGTACACGGCCGAAAATCCGGCTCCCAAGGTAAAGTTCTTCGCCTTTTGTGGTTTGAATTCTTTCTCGTTTACTCGGCTTTTATGTCTTTGACTTAGCCTTTTGTTTTTAACAGATCGCTGATCTTCCCGAGTCGGATCTTGCTTCCGATGCTGAGCTAGAAACGCTGCGTGCCACCTTTGCCGGTGGGCGAAAGCGCAAGAAGATCTCCTCATCCCAGGAGATCATCGATCTTGACGGAATTCCCGTCGCCACCTCCAGGTTTGAACATCTGGGTTATTTTCCTTTGTCGGAGTTTTTCTTTCATCTTCAGAGTTTTAACTTTTCCGGTGTTTTTCTTTGTTTTTAGCCTACCTCCCTCTACTCTAAAGCCAAAAAAGCTGAAGAGGCATAAGGTTGTATCCAGCAGAGGCCCTCATCCTTCCCCTGCCACCGCTCCGACCACGCAGATCACAGTAACAGAGGAGCATGCCGCAGCCCCCACCACCGAGTCTCTGGAGACTAGCGAGCCCATTGTGCCGGAAACGGACACGAGGGAAAGGGCGGCTCCTGAGGTGGGAGGTCCTTCTCAGATAACTGAGGAGGAAATCCCCACCTTTGACAAGGACTTCAAGAACATCAGCGATGGCCTTAGCGCGGCCGGGACTCTTTTTGCTGAGTATGCAAAAGAGTTGACTGAGAACTTAACCGGGTTATAGTGGATGAGCCAGGTATTATCCTCAGCCCCCAAGCATTAAGTAAAATGTCTACTTTTCACTTGATGCTTTTCAATATCATGATTTTTTCATTTCCGTGTTCCAGCAAACCGCTGAAACCATTAACATGGAAGTTTTCAACAAACTTTCCGTCAAGAATAAGGAGGTTAGAAACCTTCTTTCTATTCTTGACGCGAAAGATGCAGAGCTGGCATCATCTCAGCTACAGCTGTCGGAGACAACAGGTATATTTTGACTCTCTGAAGTTCCTTATCCGTTTTTTTGTCTAAGTACTTTTCCAAGTTTTTCTAAAACTTGGAATTTTGTTCCTTGCTTTCCAGCTGCTTTGGCTAAGGCCAAGGAAATAGCTGAAGATGCCGGCAATGCCGCGATTCTCCGACAGGAGAATTTGGACCTTCATAAGGATCTTATGAAGGCTCAAAAGGATCTGGAGGCCAGCAACATGGTCCTTGGGATTGCTCAATCCAAGGCCTCCCAGTAGGCGGACAAGGACAAGGCTACTATCCAAGACTTGGAGAATGCCTTAACCCTGCGCCTTGAGGAAGGCTTCGAGATGGACAAGATTCTCGGTAAGTTGCTATCATTTACCGGTTTTTCCATGTCCTAATTTCTTTCTCTGTTTTTTCGCTAACCTTTTGGTTGTTTGTCTGAAAAAACAGGAGATAACCCAGAACTTACTCGGATTGAGAAAATCCGAGCTTTTGGGAAGGTATGGACTGCGATCAGGGCTGCAGGCATGCAGCTGGTCAACAAGTTCCTTCCCTCAAGAACTGGGGAATTCTCGGAAGTTGAAAAACTTCTGGAAGCTATCCTGGAGGTGGCGGAATCCAAGGAGTCCACCTTGCGCTCCGCAGCACGGGGTGGTGCACGCATGGCCTTAGGCCTTATGCGTATGCATTACCATAGTGCCAAATCTTGGCGCTTGGCGTCCGGTATCCCTCTTGGATACTCGGAAACCCAGCGGACCACCATCTTCGACGAGATCAAGGGTCACGCCACCAAGATCGCCTCCATGGTGAACATCTCCATCACCTATCCGGAAGAAGCGATTCCCGAAGCCCCCGAGAATGACAGCAGCGATGAAGACTCGGATGCCTGAAGGATTCTGCTTAACATGGATGGTGGAAGTAGAAAATAGGAGCATTACTGCACTTTACAATGTAGACTTATATTGTAATTCTTCTATCCTTTTGTATAAACAAGTACTCCGCCTTTTGTAGTTTAATTATGAAATCCTTTGCAAGTTTTCCGGGTATTTATATTCCTTTATCTTCTAAGTTCTCTGGCTTATGTGTTTTAACTGTCCTTAGTGTTTGAAATAGCTCAATAGTATTATGAATTGTCATGCCGAGTTACTGGGTGAAACCAATCAGTTTAAACTCGGAAACATGGATCATACTAAGGGCATTTTTACTAACTAGCTCCAGTGACCCAACACACAAACAATCAGATAATGCTTAGAGAACCGTAAGGAATTTTTTGAATGAAACTTGGGCACGCAGGCACAATCCGAGTTTCCTTTAGCCTTAGGTAGGCTGAAAATCATTCAGTTTTTAAACACCGAGCACGCAGGCACAATTCGGGTTAACATTGAGTATTTTGTGAGATCATTGGGAAATAGATAAGGTGGAATCATGTTTTGAACAATAATAAACTTGTAAAAAACATGGATATAAGAATTCCGACAACTTTATTTCATGATCTCAAAGATGTTTACATAGAATTGAACTAAGTATAGAAGGGACGTAACTGTTGGATACTCCAGGGCCTTTTTGTCTCTCCTAGCTCACCATCTATCTTTCTCTTTCTTTTGCGATTCGGCTTCCCGGGATCATCTTCCGTATCGCGAATGTCAACAAGATAATATGATCCATTCTTCATGGCTTTACTGATGACAAATGGTCCTTCCCATACTGGGGTCAGTTTGTGCTTTCTTTGCTGCACCAATCTTAGCACTAGGTCACCTTCTTTAAAAGAACGATGCCTGATTTTCCGACTATGAAAACGTCGTAAACCTTGCTGATAGATGGCGGATCGTTGAAGCACAAGTTCTCGTTCCTCTTCTAAGAGATCGACGGCATCCTGTCGTGCTTTTTCGGCATCCGAGTCATCGAAATCTTGCACTCTTGGGCTATCATGGATCATGTCCGTTGGAAGGATTGCCTCCGCACCATAAACTAGGAAAAACGGGGTTTGCCCTGTTGACCTGTTCGGTGTTGTTCGAATACTCCAAAGCACGGAAGGTAGCTCTTCTACCCATTCTCCAGCTGCTCTATGGAGAGGAGATTCGAGTCTTGGACGTTTTCCTTGCAGGATTGAGCTATTCATTCTTTCAACCTGTCCGTTGGATTGCGGGTGTGCCACAGATGCGAGATCTAGGCGAATTCCCGTTTGTCGGCAATATTTTGCCAACTCTCCAATGGAGAAATTTGTCCCGTTGTCGGTTATTATGCTGTGTGGAACGTCGTATCTCATGACTACGTCAATGATGAAATTTCTGGCAGTTACACCGTCAAGCTTTTTGATGGGTTTAGCCTCCACCCACTTGCTATATTTGTCCACAGCTACAAGTAGATGTGTAAGTCTGCCTCGTGCAGTTTTGAATGGTCCCATCATATCTAGCCCCCAGACCGCAAAGGGCCATGTAATGGGGATAGTTTTGAGTGCTTGGGCTGGCATATTGGTCTGCTTGGCGTAATATTGACATCCTTCACATGTATTTACTATGTACTCAGCATCTGTCTTGGCTGTTAGCCAGAAAAACCCGGCACGGAATGCTTTTTTGACTATGCTTTTTGATTGAGCATGATGTCCGCAATCTCCGGCATGGATTTCTTGCTGGATTTCTCGTCCTTCTTCTGGTGAAATACATCGCAGAAAAATTCCGGAAGTACTGCGTTTATACAGGCAATTGTTAATTACTGTATATCCTTTGCATCGACGCTAGATTTGTCTTTGCAAGACTTCATCTGCTCCTTCCGGGTACTTCTGATTAACTAAGAAGTTTATATATGGGATTGTCCAATCCGGGTTAACGAGCATGACTTCAATTGATTCGGAAGCCAGAGGATAATCAACATCTCCACCTTTTATCGATGGTTCGTATAAATGTTGGACGAAAACACCCGGTGGTAGGATTTTTACCCTTTCTGATCCCATGCGGGCTAACGCATCCGCGTTCCAATTCTCCTCCCTTTTAACATGGAGTACTTCGAATCCGAAGAAACAAATGGCGAACTCGTCCACCGTTCTCCGATATTCGGCCATTATAGGGCTTTTTGCGTCCCAAGTTTGGTTGAGCTGATGTTGTACCAAATCTGAATCACCATAGCACAAAATACGCTTGACCCCTATTTCTTTTGCAATATGCAAGCCATGAAGCAAAGCTTCGTATTCTGCCACGTTGTTGCTGGCGTTGAAGTGTATTTGTAATACATACTCCATTGTGCCTCCTTTAGGGAATTTTAAAACTACACCAGCTCCAGTGCCCTCCTTCATCTTGGATCCATCAAAATGCATGATCCAGTACTCGGACTACGGCATTGGTGTTTTCTCCATTGCTTCCGTCCAGTCGGCGACAAAATCTGCCAAAACCTGGGATTTTATTGCCGTCCTGGGCTGATACTTAATGTCGAAGGCTGCTAGCTCGATGCCCCATTTGGCTACTCGGACAGTCGCCTCCGCATTGTTTATTATATCCCCTAGTGGTGCTTTGCATACCATTGTTATGGAATGTCCTTGGAAGTAATGGCGAAGTTTTCTGGATGCGAAAAATACGCCATATGCCAGTTTTTGATAGTGTGGATACCTTTGTTTGGACTCAGAGAAAACTTCGCTTATATAATATACCGGATGCTGGTCTGGTATGCTCTGTTCGTCTTTCTTTCGTTCCACAACGATTACTGCACTGATAACCCGTTTTGTAGCCGTAAGGTACAATAACATAGGTTCTTCGTCTTTTGGGGATGCCAAAATCGGAGCTTTCATCAAAGTTTCTTTTAACTGGGTTAATGCTGCATCTGCCTCTTCTGTCCATTCGAATTTGTCGGATTTTTTCAGCAACCTGTAGAGTGGTAAGGCTTTATCCCCCAGCCGGCTAATAAATCTGCTGACGGCTGCAGCGGAACCCGTCAATCTTTGGACATCTTTTACACACGTAGGTTTGGAGATGTTTAAGATTGCTTTGATCTTTTCTGGGTTAACTTCTATTCCTCTATGAGAAACGATGAAACCCAGAAGTTTTCCTGAGGGAACCCCGAATACGCACTTTAATGAATTTAACTTCATCTTGTAAGTGCGCAAATTTTCGAAGGTTTCTCGTAAATCCTCAAGGGGTGTATCTTTTTCCTTGGTTACGACAGCAATGTCGTCCATGTAAACATGGACATTTTTGCCAATCTGACTATGCAAACAACGTTGCATGCAACGCTGGTAGGTGGCACCTGCATTCTTCAGGCCAAATGGCATGGTTATGTAATAGTACGTCCCATAAGGGGTTATAAAAGAAGACTTAATTTGATCTTCCTTTTTCATGCGTATTTGATGGTACCCGGAATATGCATCCAAAAAGCATAAGAGCTCAGAGCCTGCAGTGGCATCTATTATTTGATCAATTCGCGTAACGCAAACCTATCTTTTGGACACAATTTGTTTAAGCCGATGTAATCTATACACATTCTAAGGGCAGTAGTATCTTTCTTCGGTACTAATACCGGATTTGCGGACCAATCGGTGTGTATAACTTCCTCGATAAAGTCTGCTGCTAAAAGCCAGATAATTTCCTTGCCGATAGCCTTCCGTCTTCTTCCGTCAAATCGACGGAGACCTTGTTTGACGGGTTTGGAGCCTGCAATCACCTTAAGTTGGTGCTCAGCAAGTTCCCTGGGTACGCCTGGCATGTCAGCTGGACACCAAGCAAAAATATCCCAGTTCTCACGGAGGAACTTGATGAGCTCGCCTTCCTATTTGTCGGTCATCCCAGTTCCCACCACGACAAATTTTGTCGGATCGTTGGGATCTAGGATTACCTGTCTTGTGTTCTCGGAGGCCTTGAAGCTATCTGCTGGCTTCCGGGTTTCTTTTCCTGCCGGCATTTCTGTCGGCGATACCTCTTTGGCCAGCTCCTTCAACTCTTCCTTTGCTATGATTTTCTCAGCGCAAAGGGCGTTTTCTTTTTCCAGCTTGTTTGCCAACTTGAAGTCTCCCGATATGGTGATTACTTCTCCTTTTGGCCCTGGCATCTTCAGCTTGTTATAGATATAACATGATCTTGCCATGAATTTGGCGAAAGCTGGACGTCCGAGTATCGCATGATACACGATTTCGAACGGCACCACTTCGAAGGATACTTTTTCTTGACGAAAGTGATCTTTTTCTCCGAAAGTGACATCTAGGGAAATTTCTCCTAGGGATCGTGCTTGCCTGCCAGAAACAATGCCGTGAAAATGTATGTTGCTGTGGTTGAGCTGGGTCTCGGAGATTTTCAGATGCCTCAGTGTATCCAGGTACATTATGTTAATGCTGGATCCTCCATCCATCAGCACTCTTCTTAGCCTAGTGTTCTGGACAATAGGACTTACAACAAGAGCTTGCGTGCCGGGTTCAGGGATATTCCCGGGATGATTAGACTGATCCCAGGTGATTGGTGTGTTTGAATACTTCAAGAATTTCGGAGTTGCCGGAACAACTGCGTTTATTTCTCGAAGCGTTCTTTTTGCCACTTTTGATGATGGAGTTGCCAGGAAAGTTAGGGCACACTCTCCGTCAACTCTCGGAAACTTGGGCTCGCCTTTTCGCTGCTGTTCCTGGATTTTTTCGTCAGTGTCTGATTCACTGTCTTCTTTCTCAGCTTCTGGCTTTTGCTTGGAAAACTTCCTTTTGGAATTCTTCCCCTTATTTCCGGATCCTGCACTGCCTTTCATATGCTTGTTCAGCCGGCATTGTGCGTTGGTATGGGTGGGTTTCCCAAATTGCGAATGGTGGACGCAGGGTTCCGACTTAATCTTTTCCCATTCTTCCTTGGTGTAATTGATTGGTTCTGAACTGCGTCCTTCCCACCTATTCCCCTTTTTCACTTCCAAAGGCTATGTTAACTTCTTTGGGCTTTTGTGTTGCGTCTGGAGTTCCTTTTTTCTCAGGGCGATGATTCTTTTTGGCCTGTATCAGTGTGTCGATACTGCCTCCTCTAGCTCTGATGTCGTCTTCGGCTGCAGCATGTTCATTGGCGGTTGTAAGCATAGATCCGAGATCTTTGTGCTGTTTGGAACCAACCATGAACGGTACAAGTCCGGGTTTTAGGCCATTGACGAAAGCATGCATTGCTTGTACGTCAGTTACTCTAGAGCAGCTATTCTTCATTGTAGTCCATCTTGAGATAAAATCCACGTATGGTTCGTCTTCAAATTGGGTGCAACGGTTTAGCTGGTTGATGCTATTCGGGCGTTTGTAGGTTCCCCGGAAATGCTGAGTAAATACTCGAGCCATATCATCCCAGCTGTCGACAGTTCTGGAAGGTAATCCGTTAATCCAATCTCTGGCTCCGTCCAGTAACATTAGGGGAAGAAACTTTACAGCTTCCAGGTCTGTCCCATTGTTAATCTGGACGGCTGTATAGTAATCTGAGAGCCAGGTATCCAGGTTTGTACTACCGGTGTATTTTTCGTACATTGGACCAACTTTGGCAAAACCAGAATGCAGGATTATCCTTCGGATCCTATCTGTGAAGCACTTAGGTCCAAAGTATAAGTCGTCTCTTTCTGCCCTATCCATGTGTGCGGAGTACCTGCCGGCTGAATGGACATAAGGGGATCTACTCCTTTCTTTTCCATTGTTGCGCGGACGCGCTTTTCCGGGATCATCTCTGTTTCTTCCGGTATCACGCCCCTTTGGATGAGGTGGAGTTCTACTCCTGTATCTTTCCTTGTCCTTGGGGGGTGTCCGAGATCTCTCACGCCTGTGAGGTATACCCTGTCTTCCGGCTTTTTCAGCTGGGTTTCTCGGAGGTGGCATTGCTTTGCCGTCATTCCGGTGTTTTTCTTCCCGATCATGGGGGTTAAGTCCACCTTTCGGGAGATGGGATCCGGTTCTAGATGCTTCATCCCTGTTATCGGGATTTTTCTTGTCTTTTCTCGGATCTGTTTTCCTCTTGTTTGGATCTCTCGGCTCCTCCGATCCAGGTGCTCCAGCGGCGCAAGTAGCTGTTTTGCATAGGGTGGAGTCGTCATGCAGCCTCCCTTATCGCTCTTGCCCCCGGTGTTGTTGTTGCAATGCTTTTCCGAGGAAAGCATACACCCCTTAAAGTTTTTCACCGTTTGAGTACATATCGTTGTTGAGGATGGCGAACGCTGCTTCCGCGTTTTCTGCTGCGGTTTTGTATATTGGTTCGCCTCTGGCATCTTTGCCGTTTACCTGCTTTTGCCAAGATGGGTTGTGAAACCTTTCTTTTGGCAGCAGTACTTCCGGTCTTACGATTCCGGGTAACCTTGTAGGTTTTAAGGCGGATCTATTCTTTTTCTCGTACTCCTCGATTTCTTCCTTCATGATCTTGATGTCATCCTGGGTTTTTTGGAGGTTCACGAGTTCTGAATAGATGTTGCTGTTGCCTTTCGAGAGCTTGTCTCCTGGCTTCTAGCACTTCAGGGGGTTCGTGCAATCCCACTGGTGTTTGTAGCAACTCTTGTTCTTCTTGTTCTTATTGGCGGAACAAGGATTTCTTTTGTTTTCTTCTCCGCAAGTTTTGTTCCGCTTGCATCTCCTACTTCCGGGCTTTCATCAGCTAGATCAGCCAATTTCTTCTTCCGGAGTTTGTATTGGAGTTTTTTAGCGGCCTTGTGCTTTTTCTTGTAACAGGGAGGCTTTTTGGCAGGTTCATCCTCTGTCAATTCTTTGACATTGGGGAATATTGGAGAAGTTTCTCCATCTTCTCTCTCTTCCTCTGGCGGAGGAGTTCTAGGGCTTTCCTGACTGTCGGCGTCCGTGTTTTCAGCCGGTTTCGCCATTAGTACTTCATGGAATCCCTCCTGAAAAGATTTAACTTTTCTTTCGAAGGCGTCCACGTCTTCGTCTTCGGAATCAAAGTCATCTGATCCGGTTTCTGACTCTAATCTCGCCTCAATGGCGGCTAGCACAGAGTCAGCTTCCGAGTTCATCGCTGGATTGGCGGATGTCGGATCTTCCACCTCTGTAGTGGGTTTGCTGTTTTCAGCCTCTTGCACAGGATTACTTTCAGCCGTGTTTTCGGCGACCTCGGATTGCACCATACCGATAAAGTGTGAATCACTTTTTTGTCGGCGATCTGAGCAAAACCCGGTATCATAGTCGTCTTCGACTGGGTATAGGGCGGGTGGTAAAAATTTTCTTCCACCGCAAAACCCCATGGCCTCTGCAGTTAGTCCGATAAAGATATTTGTAGATCCGATCGGTAACACGCAGGCAGTTACCAGATGATTTCGCGCCGGTATGTAAGATCCATTGTCGAGGAAGCGTCCAACATCGTCGTCGAACTCCAGGCTTCCGACGGTTATGGAACTGCCGATTCCGCCAAGTATCCCAGATCGAAATTTAACGCCTGACGCCGTCAGCCCCACGGTGGGCGCCAACTGTCGAGACATCGTAGTAGTTTTCATAGACGGGGGTTCCATGAGACTACGGGTAGAGACGTGGGCAAACGTGGTTGCGCTAAGGACGAAAACATAGGATTTACCCAGGTTCGGTACGTCGTAATTATACGGCGTTCCTACTCCTGCAAACTCACTATTCAGGTCTAAATCCTGTGTATACAAGTACAATGTGAGGTTCTGTTTAGCTATTCGCTGAGGATCAACTTCCCGGCGAGTTAGCCTATATCTTCTTCTCTCTCTATCATATCTCCCGTCCGGCTTTATATAATACCGGGTTAGGGCATACAGAGTAGGAAACCTAGAAGACTACGAGAACTATTAACTTGGAAAGTAAGGAATCCGCCTTCTATTCCAAGCCAGATCACATGGGCCGTGATCCGGTTTCTTCTAGAATCCGGCTTCTGTGCGTCAGCTTACTGGGCCGCCCAATGGACCGTAGCCCACTACCCTTTGGGCCACCCGGGCAATCCGGCACTTTAGACTACCATCCGATATACCCCTATTTGGTATATATCCGACAGTTGTCCTTTTGGCCCTCTACTTTGGCCCATGGTGTTCGTCTCGAAAATTCTGAACCGTGCTCTTTGGCCTTGCCCTTTTTGGAGTCCCGAAGCTCCCGGAAAGTCTGAAACACTAAAAAGTACGTTTTTTTGGAAAAACAGGGTTAGAACCAAAAGAAGGGGGATTGTTTAGAAAATCCCCCAAATCATTATAAAACATGAATATAAGTTGGTAATATGTAGGAAAAACAAGTAATAACATGCAAAGTTCATGTATGCATTTTACATGCATCAACATCCCCAAGCTTAACCCATGCTCGTCCTCGAGTATGAAGGTGATAAAACTAACATGGACTTTGCATATTGAAACAATCATGGGATATCAAGGAGGATTATTCATGCTACATATAATCAAATGATTAATACTAGAAATGAGTAGCAATATACAATTCATGTTGTTAGAAATATCAAATATGCAAGCAAAGATGTTTCATGAAAGTTCACAAAGTGTATAATGAAATAGAAGAACTATGGACCAAATGCATACACAAAATGAAAAATAAAATCCTATATTGGTCAAAGAATAGCATAATGGAAAATAGAAAATATGGTGGACACTTTGGAGAAAATTGAGTAGAGGTAAAACATGATCAAGTCTTATTTAGCCTCTAAATTATTCAACTAAAATTACTAATTGAAATGTGGTATCCATTTATCTAGGACTCTCATTGACCCTTTATCATTAGCATCTTAAATGGTGAATGTTGAAGTAATGTGAATGACAAGGTGGTTGAAAGCCTCATGCCCCGTGAGTGTGAAAACCTACTCCATGATTACTCAACTTAAGATTCCTAATAAGCTTTGTACAATCATAATAAGTATTAATGACATCATAGAGAACCGCAAAGAGGTACCTCTTGCCCCATGACATGGAAACAAGCCCATGTCACAATGACAAGACAAACAAACGGAGTAGACTCATCATCCTTTTTATTTTCATTCACTATTATGCATACCTTCTTATTTTATTGTAGGATGTGTTGTAGAGTCACTCAAGCTGTAAGTAAATTTCCACCATGATAAAGCATGGCTTGGGTTAGCGGCCCAATGCGTTTCTCTAGTCATATAGATACTTACTCATCAAAACTTACTATTCCTCTATTTCATTTCGGCATGGCAGGAGTCCAAAAACAAAAGTACATGATATCAACCAAATGTAAATTTTTGTGCAATGTTGAAAGCTTTCCGGTGATACACGTTTACAGCTAGCTCCCAACCAAACACTTGTCAAACGCAAAACTTGTGGCTCCCATTATTGGGTCATGTTTATTAGATGCATAAAAAGTAAAGTGTGCCTTCAAAAGTTCGTGAGAGTCCTATCCCAAGTTCAACCCATGACAATTAGTAAAGTGAATATCTTAATTTAGAACACAAATAACACAATAACATGGTGAACATACTCGGAATAGCAATGAAGCTAATGGGAAGATATGGTGGACTCACTGGAAATACTTGGCTAAGGAGTGTTGGAAACAAGTTTTTACTTGTTGGAATTTTTAAATTTTTGGCCATCAAGAGGGAGATAGCTGACCAGCTACCATGCATGCATATGTCCATAGAACTACTAATTTCATGACAAACTAAATAAACCAGCAATTAACATCAAGGACATGAATAAGAGATAGCTCAAGACAACATTATTGCAAATTTCTACACATAAAAAGCCTATAAATCATGCAAACATATGTAGCTCTTCAAATCAACCATGGCATCCCTATTCCAAGTCATAATACTAGCATCCAATACATTCCAACCCCAAACTCCAGTAGCTCAATCTCATATAAAATGATGGGTGTGGTCTTATCAAAACAAAAATAAAAACAAAAACTAGACGCTTCAAGTCTCTACGATAAATGCTTTGCTTAGAAAAACAGAAAGTAGAAGTGTGCTAACCAAAAGAGTGTAGCTCCAGTGGGGTGTTCATCACATCCCCAAGCTTATGGATTTCACCATTCTTGGATGTCTTGAGGCGCAACTCCTCTATTCCCTGTGAAAAAAACTTCACAAAACATGTTTCTCCCATTCTTTTTCTGTGGGGTGAGATTAGCAAGGACAAACAAATCACATGCTTTCTGTGCAAAATTCCAAATCAAATGCTCCAGTAGATAGACAATAAGGTTCATTATGTTGTATGTTCACTCTCTTGCTTGAAAGAATCATGGAAATTCGATTCCCAAGCCCAAAGAGTGCATAAAACAAAAGAAGACAGAATCTGTCCAGAAAAGCAACAGCAGCAAAACGAACGTTTTTCCCTAAGCTAGACTCGTCAAAAAATTAAGCCAATTTTTGTGCTTACAGAGGACGAAAAGTTGCAGAACATACTAAAAAATTAGCTCAATGCGAAATACCAATAAAAAACGTAAAATCATACGGTGAGCAGACTCGTGCTAAAACAGAAATTTCATGCACTAGGATAGCAACTTATAAGTCCAAATGGGTTTGACTTGACTCTTTATTGAAAAATCCAGAATTAAAACAAAAAAAACTAATCTCTTGAGACAGCAATAGGACACTAGGAAAATCCAAACAAAAACAACCGGGTTCCTCCCGTAAAGCGCTTTCTTTATAGCCATATAGCTAGGCTTTACTTACTTAACATCATGATGGTTGGAGTGAGGTGGCTCGGCATCCCCAAGCTTGGATTCTTGTACTTATTTGATACATGTAGGGTGAGCCCAGGGGTACATCCCCAAGCTTGATTGGTTTTCCCTCTTGACCTTTGTTCATCTCACTCAACTCTTCCTCCTGAAAAATTCTTCTTACACAAATCTCAACATAAAACTTGATTAGAGGGGTTAGTGCCTCCATAAATAAAATCCACATAGGTACAACAAAGACACATCATGAGTTTATTCTAAATATTAACTACTGTTACTACAGTTTTTCATTGCTCCTTGATCAAAAGAACCACACAAAACACAAGTAATGAGAGCAATGCAAAATAAAGACATAATCTGCCAAAAACTGAACAGCCCGTAAAGAGTGAATTTTTAGAGGCACTTAAGTTGCTCAAATCAGAAAAGTTAAAACTAATGAAATATGTAGTGATAAATAAATATTGATTTCATAAATTACCAGGTCAAAATTTCACTTCAGTGATTTTAAACATTTTTCGCATTCAGGAATCTGTTTTCTTGACAGCTAATTACTATTGTTTAATCCTATCTCTCATATAAGATTATTCTTGCCATTTAAGATGAGAAATAAGACAGAAATGTGATGTTACAGTAGTGAACTAATATTTTTATTTTTTTAGGTTTGAAAAAAGTTTTAATGATAGAGACTTTGCAATGGTTTCATTGGCATGAACAACACATGTTCAAGGTCGACCCCAACTTCTCCATTACTCATCCTTCTCATTTACTTTCCCAAATTTTTTTAAAAATGAAAATCTTAAACTAAATGATACATAACAGTAGGTAAAGGCATTTTACATGTTGTAAAGACATAAATGTGTGCTCAAACCGAAGAGGAAATTAAAGCATAAGGAACACACCAAAAAAATATTAAACAATTTATTTTTAAGTCTAACCCATTTCCTATGCATTAGCATTTTGTAATGAAACAAATAAAACAAGCACATAATAGCAAGCATAGAAAGGTAGATCAAGTGCAACTTCAATAATTTGAGCATAAAGAGGGGAAAGTTAATATTGTTGAAATATGTGTAACCATGTTTCCCTCTCTCATAATAATTTTCAGTAGCATCATGAATAGATTCAACAATATGAATATCACATAAAACATTCTTATCACGAGCCACATGCATAAAAGAATCACTACTCTCCACATAAGTAAAATCCTCATTAGTGATAGTGGGAGTTAAACATTCATAATTTTCATTGCAATCATCATATATAGGAGGCATAGCATCATCAAAGTGAATTTTATCCTCCAAGCTTGGGGAACTAGAAATATCATGCTCATCAAAACCAACTTCCCCAAGCATAAAACTTTCCATAGAATCAGCAAGTATATCATTTTTATCCTCAATAGTAGGAGGACTAAAAATATCATATTCATCAAGAGAAACTTCCCCAAGCTCAAGGTTTTCCTTAGCAATAAAGGTGTTCAAAGAATTAGTACTACCACAAATATGATTGTTGTGCAAATAATTTTTGAATTTCTCCTCAAACACTTCATGTCCTAATTCAAGGTAGATATTATACAGTTCTAAAATTGTTTGGTTGTTTTCCATTTTATAATTTTTTTTGTGTTTTAGGTTTATATGTTAGTATGCAATGCAAACAAGAATAAAAGCTTAGCACAACGCTCCCCGGCAACGGCGCCAGAAAAGTGCTTGATGACTCCCAAGTGCAGGAGATCAATTGTAATACCTTTCGATCAGTATTTGAGTGTCGAACCCACGAGGAGCTGAAGGTAAGCTATCTATTCTCTAAAGCCCTATAACCCTCTTATATGGCTGTTTATGCAAAGCAATAAGTTTGACTAAAAGGAACTAATTAATTAAAAGCAAGTGACGTGGAGTGTGGTTTGTCTAGTAACTAGTGAAGCAAGTTTAAAATGCAAGTTTCTAAGAAAGTTTCACAAGTAGAAAGCAGCAAATATCTCAAGTATCTCAAGGGAGCAAGTGTTCTAGCAATAGGTGTTTCGTTCGTGTGGTTGTCACAATTAGTGAAGCACATGTTTTAGTCTTAGTTGTTTCTTCTAGGAAGGAGCCATGAATAGGTATAGTCAAGTAAATGATCTACAACCCCTTATGATGGATCATGTGGCCAAGTAAATGACTGCACAAGATTGATTAAGACATAAAGTCACACCATAGCGTTACGTTCTAAGGTCCCCTATATATATCCCCCAATAACTTAACTTTGTGGCTCGGTCTCAGGTTACTGTCACTCCCAAGTCACCACCACTCCATTATGCTACCGGTGATCACCTTACATGCATTCTCCAACATATGCATGCACTCATATATTGTACATAGAGACAATCATAGAAGATAACAAACTTGTATGCAACCAATCAACGAACTATTTCACCATTGCCAAGAACAATTCACTACTCAAACATAGACGGGGAGACACAATACATCAAGGGAATATAGTATTGCATCATACATCGTGTTTACCAAGAGATTACAGTGGAGAGATGGAGCTGATCTTGCTGTAGATGTTGATGATGAACACGCCGGAGGGGGGTGGAGCCCTCCGGGGGTGATCCCGGCGGTGTTTCCCCCCTCCGATCTTCTCCGCGGCAGCCTTCTGTCTCTCTGTTTCGTGGTTTCGTCTCTCGGTGCCGCCTCCTCCTCGAAAAGGCCCGGGGACCCTTTATATAGTCGTTTTTAGGTCACGAGACACTCGGGAGAAGAAAGATCGACGGCATCGGAGCCACGGGGGAAAAAAGGGGGCCTCTCACGCGGCCAAGGAATCTGGCCGCGTGGAGGGTCCTCTTTGCCACCTGGTTGGCCTTTTGGCCCTCTACTTTGGCCCATGGTCTTCGTCTCAAAAATTCTGAACCTTGCTCTTTGGCCTTGCCCTTTTTGGAGTCCCGAAGCTCCCGGAAAGTCTGAAACACTAAAAAGTACGTTTTCTGGAAAAACAGGGTTAGAACCAAAAGAAGGGGGATTGTTTAGAAAATCCCCCAAATCATTATAAAACATGAATCTAAGTTGCTAATATGTAGTAAAAACAATTAATAACATGCAAAGTTCATGTATGCATTTTACATGCATCAGGGAGTCAGTGGGAGCACAGTGCAACTCGAAGAAATTCGAGAGGAACCAGCTAGGGGCGAGTCGACGGGGGCCTTGGAGGCTGAGCCAGTCGTGGTACCTACGCCGGTAACAACACCTGAACCACAGAGATCTGCCAGATTACAAAATGCTCGTGATGTTTTACTGTTAGTTAGTAATGAGACGGCAACTTATTCGGAAGTGATGGTGGGATCTGATTCCGAGTCATGGCTTGGAGCCATGAGATCCGAGTTAAAGTCCATGGATGAAAACCAAGTTTTGAATTTGGTTGATCTGCCTGACGGTGCAAGACCCGTCGAGTGAAAATGGGTCTTTAAGAAGAAAACTGATATGGATGGAAATATTTCCGTCTATAAAGCACGACTTGTCGCGAAGGGGTTCCGACAGGTTCAAGGAGTTGACTATGACGAGACCTTCTCGCCAGTAGCGATGCTTAAATCAGTTCGGATCATGTTAGCCATACCAGCCTATTTCAACTATGAATATGGCAGATGGATGTCAAGACGGCTTTCCTTAATGTAAATTTAACTGAGGACGTGTATATGATACAACCTGAAGGTTTTTTCGATCCGTCTAATGCTGACAAGGTATGCAAACTTCAGAAATCCATTTATGGGTTGAAGCAAGCATCTCGGAGTTGGAACATTCGCTTTGATGAGGTAGTCAAATCGTTTAGCTTCATCAAGAGCGATCATGATTCTTGTTTATACAAGAAGTTTAGTGGAAACAAAGTAAATTTTCTAATATTATATGTGGATGACATATTACTGATGGGAAATGATGTCATGATGTTGCAATAAACCAAAGAATCATTGGAAAGGAGTTTCTCAATGAAGGATTTGGGTGAGGAAACTTACATATTAGGAATCAGGATCTATAGAGATAGATCAAGGCGGCTCATTGGATTGAGTCAGAGTACATATCTGGACAAAGTTTTGAAGAAATTCAAAATGGAAGAGTCTAAGAAGGAATTCTTACCGATGTCCCATGGTATAAAACTTAGCAAGACTCAGTGTCCCTCGATGACTGATGAGCAAAGTCGGATGAGTGTGATCCCGTATGCTTCGACAATCGGATCCATCATGTATGCCATGATTATTACTAGGCCAGATGTTTCCTATGCTCTAAGTGTAACGAGGAGATACCAGGCTGACCCTGGCGAAGCCCACTGGGCAGCAGTTAAAAACATTCTTAAGTACTTGAGAAGGGCTAAGGAAATGATCCTAGTTTATGGAGGTGATGAGGAATTCAATGTAAAGGGTTACACGGACGCGAGTTATCTCACCGACTCAGATGATTCTCGTTCGCAATCTGGATACGTGTTCGTAATGAACAGAGGGGCTTTGAGCTGGAAGAGTTCCAAGCAAGATACCGTGTCTGCATCTACGACAAAGGCTGAGTATGTTGCTGCCTCTGAGGCTGCAAAGGAAGTTGTTTGGATCAGGAACCTCCTGATATATCTTGGTGTGGTTCAGGGCGCGTCCAATCCTTTGGACGTATATTGTGACAACAATGGTGCTATCGCACAAGCCAAGGAACCTAGACAACACCAGAAGAACAAACATATACTCATGCGTTACTACCTCATTCGCCAGTTTGTCGAACAAGGTGATATCAAGTTATGAAAAGTACACACGGATGCAAACATTGCAGATCCTTTGACAAAGGCGCTACCACAGCAAAAGCATGAGGCGCACATGAGAGGTATGGGCATTCGATGCCTAGGCATATGATGCCAGGATGATTGACTCTAGTGCAAGTGGGAGACTGTTGGGAATATGCCCTAGAGGGAATCATGTATGATATAATTCCCAATGTATTCATAAAGTTATTAAGTCGCCCTTGTTTTGAACATCTGATAGATGTCATTGAATATGTGATTCGATTGTGGAACTATGTATTCATGTTGTTCATACTAAATTGTCCTTGGTCATCAAGGTTGTGCTGGACACACACCCTAGACTAATGTGAGTGTTGTCTGATGACTCGGTTCCACTTGTCATGGGCATGGCGATGCCATTCCAACGTTCACAGACTTGGCTAAAGAGTTTAGCAAGTCAGACTGACCCATATTGAGATGCAATGAGCAAGTCGTCATTTCATGTCTCAATCAATGTAATCCTTAGACCTGAGGTTGTCGCACAATCCGAGATGTGGATCAACGACTTAGGTTCTGTCAAACGATGTTATGTGACAAGGCAGTTATAAAGGCAAAGTTCGGGTCGAATGAGAAGCAAGCTGCGTGATGTAGATAATTAAGATGGGATTTTGCCCCTCCGAATGGAGAGATATTCTCTAGGCCCTCCCGAGTGATATGATTCCGGAAGCATGGCCATGCGCAACTCGGTTAAGTGTTAACTGAGTCTGTTGACTAAGAGTTAGTCAGATGAATCATATATCACGGACCGAGAAGATAGTTGAGCTATTAAGGGATGACGATAAATCGCCTATAGTTCGACAAGGTATATCGTGAGGCAAAAGGGACTAAGATGAAAGTCACATTGGAAGGAATGTCGTCATGACTCAATGGGACTTGGGAGTCGGCGGTTTCTACTAGGAGCCACTACCGATTGATCGATTGGGAGTCGGACTCCAATCGTGTCGAAGTCGCCATGAGCCTGCAGGGTCGCACACTTAAGAGCGGGAGCAAATGTATTGGTCGGGTTGGACCCGAACCGGAAATGGACCGAGTTTGTGTGTCGGACTCACAGAGGGAATGTGCCACAAGTGTTGTGAAGCCCACTACCATTCGCTATATAAAGAGGGGCGCAGGTTGCCCAGTGGGGACGTTACTCTACCCCCATGCGTTGGGAACCCTAACCCCACTCAGTCCATCCGTCACACCAGACCTAGCAGTCCGCCGTCGGAGCTCCTCCTCGTACGTGTGGATACCGACAGAGGTGTTGTACGTTCAGCACTTCGACGTTCGCGGGATTGGATCGGCTGGATCGGATCGTGGGACTACACTATATCGACGCGCTGCATCGATAATCCGCACCTACGCGTCTAGTGGTAATCCTCGTGGCCTTCTACCTCGGCTAGATCTTGGAAGTACTGCGTATAAAAGTTTTTGTTTATCTCTACGCGTTCCAACAGTTCATCCTTGGACTACGGGTCCATAGCAGTAGCTAGATTGTTGTACTCTCCACCTTATGCCTCCTATTTAGATCTCGTGAGATGCCTCACATGATCGAGATCATCTATTTGTAATGCTACATGTTGTGTTTGCTGGAATCCGATGATTATTGAATGCTATGTCTGTTGATTATCAATCTATCATGTTATCTTCATGTGTATGTTATTTATGATCTTGCATGCTCTCCGTTGTTAGTAGCTGCTAGTGACTCCAAGAGGGAGTATTTATGCTCGATAGTGGGTTCATGCCTCCTATACATTTGTGCTCGAGTGGCAGAAACGTGACGAATGGAGGATGTGTTGTTGCCATTAGGGAGAAAACAACGATGTTTACTTCGTTTATATTGTTTACACTACATACTTTGCTTACTGCGATTATCCGTTGCTTGAAACTTAATACCCAACGTTTGTTCGGATAATATTCAAAGGGTGGATTATGCAGTTGGATGAGGATCTCTGTATTTTGTTGTAATGCCCGCATGAATCTTATAGTAACCTTTATTTCATGCATGTTCTTTATTTGTCAATTGCCCTGCTGTATTTTGTTCACCATGCATGTTAGCTATCTTTTATGGAGAGACACTTATAGTGAACTGTGGACCCCGGTCCATTTTCACATACTAATAATACACACACTATTTTCACACTTCTGCTACTGTTTTCATATTGTCTTCATATTGTTTTCCACACCATGCATTTAACCTCTTCGTTATCAGCAAAACCGGTGAGATGGACAGCCTCAGTGCTTAGTTGGGGCAAAGTGATTTGATTGTGTTGTGTAGGTTCCATGTTGCTGCTGAACCGGTAGTGCGCCCTGCCATCTCAGTTGCATCAACCTTCGGAAATTGCTTTTCCTCCTACTTTGCAATTCAACCTTGGTTTCTATTTTGAGGGAAAACTTGCCGCTGCACTCTTCACAACATTTCTCTTGGGGTTTACCAACGAGAGTGTCAACTACACTCCATCAAGTTTTCTGGCGCCGTTGCCGGCGAGGAAGAGAATTTCTGAAGGGGACTCTCTCACTTCCAATCTCTTTACTTTGTTTTAGTTTTGCTTAGTTTATTTTATTTTGTCTTGTTTGCTTCTCTTTATCAAAAACAAAAAAACATTAGTTCTTATTCTAGTTTTAGTATTAATCATGTTTTTAGCCTTGTTAAAATGAGTACCCCTGTTCCTATTACCATGTCACATGAGGAAATGATCTTCACTTTCAAACAAGAGAGTGATGAGAGTTTCAAGGAATCTTGGTCTAGAGTTTTTTAATTCCGATTGCAAAATTGAACCTAAAATGACTCTAAGCATGTTTATGCGTAGTTTTTACCTTGGTTCTTGTTCTTTGCTATCGATGTGCTTTGGATACTGTGGTGGGAGGAGATTTCCTTCATTGTGATGGAGATCAAGCTTTTAATGCCATAAAAAAATTAATTGCAACCTACAACTCACCTAGTAGCTCTGATAAAGCCTTTGCATGTATTTATGCTAGATTGAATACTCGTGAGTCGCATGTTTCTTGCTTAAATGAAGGTCATGATCGGATTAGTGAACACCTTGATTATGTCCCAATAAACTCAGAAGCCTCAAATATAATCCCTACTGTGAAGGTTTCTATTAATGTTGAAACTTTTCATGCTCGTTGTGATATTATGTCTGAATTTTTCCTTATGCCTAAAGAAATTTATGAATCATTGAATACTTGGAGACTTTCTGAGGGAGGAGAATAAATACATCTCACTAATAACACCACTATATTTCCCATTGGGATAGCTGAGGGAATATTTACAAAAATCCTAGAAAGAATGGTCTCCACTGATTATCTTGGGATAGCTGAGGGCCAAATTACCCTTGGAAGATCCCTGCTGAAGCTCTTAGGAGCAACTATTGATATGGGGAAGGTACCATGACTTTCACTCCAAAACCATGCTAAGACCATCAGTTCCCTAAAATTAAGAATAAGGGTAAGTAAGGTAAACATAAGCCTCGTAACAATTTGGATGCTTCTTCACTTGAAAACGCGTGAATCCACTTTTCTGGGCCTAGCTAAAAGGAGTTAAGGAAAAGCACTTCTTGTGAGATAACCCATGGTTTTATTTTTGCTTTGTTTTTCTTTGTTTTCTTTGAGTCAAGAGGTTGTATATTTCTGTAGCAACTCCTTTGTATATTTATTTTCATGTTTTAGTTGTGCCAAGTAAAGTTTCTGGCGAAAGTTGGAGTTGGTTTTGGATTTCTACGCAGGAAACAGATTTCTTCTGTGCACCATAAAAAATCGTATAAAATCCAGAAAGATCAACATGATCTGGATTTTTGTGTGTGCTTATTACTCAGCTAATTGCGCAACTTTTTTGTTCTTTAAGTTTTTCGATCTGAGCAACGTAAGTGCCCGGAAAAATTCGTCTTTACAGACTATTCTGGTTTTGGCAGATTCTGCCATTTTTCTTGCATTTGCTCTTTTACGATGTCAAGTGGATTTATTTGCTTCACAAAACATCAGTGGCTGTAGATAATGTTTAAAATATCAATAGCACTTGTGCCCATGCAGAACCCATGAATTTTTTATTGTTGCACTAACCCTCTAATGTGAATTACTCTTTGAGTGTGGTGTGAAGAAAGTTTTCAAGGGTCAAAGAAGAGGGTGATATAATGTGATCAAGAAGAGTGCAAGGTCAAAGCTTGGGGATGACCCCGTGGTTCATACCAGCAAATTCTAAGAAGCCTCAAGCATCTAAGCTTGGGGATGCCCAAGGCATCCCCTTATTCATCAACAATTTATGAGGTCACTTCTAGTGAAACTATATTTTTATTCGGTCACATCGTATGAAGTTTACTTGGAGCGTCTATTTGTTTTTATTTTGTTTTCTTCTGTTTTCCTTTCTGCAATAATATAGTTGGACCCTGGCATTATGTTGGAGAGAGACACGCTCTGCTTTTTCATTTGAATACTTGCTATGCTCGTATTCTTAGTTTTTCTTCTAGTTGCTGCAAATTTCCTGTTTAGCTCATGTTTTTCTTACATCTCTTATTTAGAGTTGTTAGTTTTATTAGAGTTGTGTTAGTAGTCTCTTGTTTCATAGCTGCATCTCTTGGAGAGTTTTTTGTTTATTATGAAATGCTTAGTGTTGGAAAGCAGTAGTACGGTTTTCGTGCTTATAACAGTGCAAATAAAAGCTTGTATAGACTATGGCTAGACTTTTTCATGTCATGCTAGATGCTATTTTAATTCTAAAGCCTAGTGATTATTTTTGTAGCATGATTTGTCTCAAATAGCTGAGAGTGTTTAATGTGCCTTAGAAAGAATCATGAGTTGTTCTTGTCATTTTGAAGCATAAATTTGTGGTGTTCTCCTTTGAATGTTTTATTTGGTTGACTTGGCGCATGCTCACACCATGTTTATGACTACAAACCAGTAACTTATAGCCTCTATGATCATTTAGTTTTTGAACTTGTAGTACCACTTATGCTTTGATTAATGATGTTTTTGTCGCTATGCATGATTATGGTCATTATTGCTCTCTTGATTTGTTGCTCCCAGTCTTTTGCTAGCCTCCACCTGTACTGAGTATGAGCTCTACTCGTGCATCCAACTCCCCAAAACCAAAGTTTGCCAAATGTGTCCACCATACCTACCTACATGTGGTATTTAACTGCCACTCCAAAGTAAATTGCTCATGTGTTACCTTTAAAACCCTCAAAATTACTCCTGTTTTGTGCTCCTGTTTTAGCTCATGAGGACGTAAATAGAGAATCTTAATCTCACTTGTTGATTGGACTTTCACACCCTGGACTAGTGGCTTCATCCGCCTATCCAACTGATAGAAGAGCTAGCATCGGGGTTCCCAGCCCCAAAGTAATACAACAAATTCTCTTCACTATTTTTGCCCCTGATTTATCAGTCAAAGCATAATTGTGTAAAAACAAGAGAAAGAGGGATGACCTTCTACCCAGATGCGTCCTTCTATGGGAGACGCTCTTGTGAAGTCTAGTTGGCTTGTGATGTACTGTATTTTCTGTTTACCATTCGTTGACATAAGAATACACCTCTCTCAAAATTAGACACTCCTCCATGGCATGTGATTGTTGGCAGGCACCCGAGGATTCGGTTAGCCATGGTTTGTGTAAGAAAGGTTGGGAGGAGTGTCAACCATTTTATACCTATGTTTAACAAAATAAAAGCTCTAGCACACGAGTAATCCCCGCTTTCCTCTTCGAAGGGCCTTTCTTTTACTTTTATGTTGAGTCTCCATCTTCTAACTTTATGCACACTTGAGAGAGCATGGTTGCCATTCTGAGTTTAATGTGCATTTGTCCCAGAAACATTATTAATTGATTCATGATTTGTTATTTTTTGTTCTCAAATCATTTGTTCTAGTCTTCTCGTGAACTTTGAAGGTGTCCTGGCAATTATGTTTTGCCCCACTCTTAAGGACAAGCGGAATATCACTTTGCCACATTATCTCTATGCTTGAAATAAACGTATAGATTTCGAGTGCATTATTATTCAGGATCTTTTGTTTGTGTTACTTATCATGATGCAAGGTGATTGCTATGCTGTATTGTTAGAATTATATTTATCATGCTTGTGTTAAATTTTTATGATCTCAGCTATGCTTATGCTTTTACAATCTAGATGATCAAGTTTACGTTGGTAGCACGTCACCTTAGAAATTATGTGTTTTTATCGTTTACCTACTCGAGGACGAGTAGGAACTAAGCTTGGGGATGTTGATCCGTCATAAACGTATCTATAATTTCTGATGTTCCATGTTGTTTTCATGCCATATGATACATGTTTTCCTTACATTTTATGCCATTTTTATCGATTTCCCGGACTAACCTATTGACGAGATGCCACAGAGCTAGTTCCATCTTTTCTGCTGTTTTTAGTTTCAGAAAAGTTGTTCTGGAAATATTCTCGGAATTGGAAAATTCGAAGCCCGGAATTCTTAAAATTACCGAAGGTTCCACAGAGTCCCGAAGAGGCCCGGAGGGGGGCCACACCATAGGGCGGCGTACCCCCTGGACGCGCCTGGGGCTGGTGTGGGCCCCTCGGGTGTCCACTGCCATCGCCCTTTCGCCTATTTATCCCCCCGATACATCAAACCTAAAAATTTACCACTTCGTCCCGAGAAAAACCCGAGGTCATCGTCAACCCGAGATCGGGAGGGTTTTGAAGCTCTCCCCAGCACCCTGTCGGGAGGGGAATTCATAATCCGAGGGGTCTACACCACCATGCCCGCCTCCAGAGTGATGCGTGAGTAGTTCATCCTTGGACTATGGGTCCATAGCAGTACCAAGATGGTTGTACTCTCCACCTTATGCCTCCTGTTTAGATCTCGTGAGCTGCCTCACATTATCGAGATCATCTATTTGTAATGCTACATGTTGTGTTTGCTGGGATCCGATGATTATTGAATGCTATGTCTGTTGATTATCAATCTATCATGTTATCTTCATGTGTACGCTATTTATGATCTTGCATGATCTCCATTGTTAGTAGATTCTCTGGCCAAGTAGATGCCAGTGACTCCAAGAGGGAGTATTTATGCTCGATAGTGGGTTCATGCCTCCTTTGCATCTATGCTCGAGTGATAGAAACATGACAGATGGAGGATGTCTATTGCCATTAGGGAGAAAACAACGATGTTTACTTCGTTTACATTGTTTACATTACACACTTTGCTTACTAGGATTATCCGTTGCTTGCAACTTAATACCCAACGTTTGTTCGGATGATATTCGAAGGGTAAACTATTAGTCATGGATGAAGTTGGATGACGATCTATGTATTTTTTTTGTAATGCCCGCATGAATCTCATAGTAATCTTTATGTCATGCATGTTCTTTATATGTCAATTACCCAGCTGTAATGTTTTCACCACGCATGTTAGCTATCTTTTATGGAGATACACATCTAGGGAACTGTGGACCCCGGTCCATTTTCTCATACTTACAATACACACATACTGTTTCCACTGCTTTCACACTGCTTCCATTATTTTCACACCGCTACTATTGTTTTCCACACCACACATTTAACCTCTTTGTTATCAGCAAAACCGGTGAGATTGACAACCTCACTGCTTCGTTGGGGAAAAGTTATTTGATTGTGTTGTGTAGGTTCCATGTTGCTGCTGAACCGGTAGTGCACCCTGCCATCTCAGCTGCATCAACCTTTAGAGATTGCTTGTCCTCCTACTGTTCGATTCAACCTTGGTTTTTTTCTGAGGGAAAACTTGCCGCTGCACTCTTCACAACCTTTTTCTTGGGGTTTACCAACGAGAGTGTCAACTACACTCCATCATTCCTCTCTGTCGCAGTCGTAGCCGGTGAACTGTTTGGACTCAAAAGAGTCGAACAGAGTTCCGGTTGGCGTGCCCGCGTCTTCCTCTAGTGCCATGGCGCTCAACGATCTGCTAGAGGTCCTCCGTCTGCCGGATGACCCTGGCTTTCAGTTCTCTCTCCAGAAATGGGTGACAGGTGCCTCCCATGAAGACGAGGACAATGTTGTCTTCTCGGGCCGTGGGCACCCAGCACGCCATCCGACAAAAAAGCTCCGCGAACCGGCAGAGGGATTCCCCACGCCCCTAGACCAAACGACAAAGGTCGTTGAGGGTAGCCGGAGGTGGGTTCGATGCGCTATCGCCGAGACCGAAGGGGCCGCCCATCCTCCGTGGGCGGCAACGCCTTCTTGCTTGTTGGCCCCTATCGGGGTCAGGCTCAGATCTCTCGGGAGGTGTAGCCCACTGGGAGGATCCACGTCCTGATGAGGGCAGTTGCCACCTGGTCACCGGGGCGGCACCTCGACACTGCAAAATGTAGTCCGCCATGGAAATGAATCCATCAAGCGACGACTGAGATGGCATGTATCCTTCCACCACCGGGGGAGGGTTGCGCAACATGGTTCACATTGCCTCCAGCGCTCTGTCCTCCCCCGAACGGTCGAAGACCTCAGCCCCCAGATCGCCCAGATCTGGGGGTGCTCGCTCGCCACGCCCACCGGGGCATCCGGTGGCGGGGGATTGGTGGTGTGAACCTCCAAGGGCCGACCCTCGGGCCGCAGATCTACCTCGTGATGACTCCATGGAAGCAGAACAGCTCGCAGATGATGCAGAAGCTCACGTGCCCCCTACCTGGCACGCCAGATGTCGCGTGTCGAAACACGGACACCGGGAGTGACCGACGTCCAACTCCCTGATTTGTTCGACAGTGGGCGAGGGAGACTCCTGCACCGTCTCTCCTAGGTTGGTGGAATTGGGGATAGAGGGAGAGTCAAAGGCACAACACACGAGCACGGATTTTACCAAGGTTCAGGCCATCGCGAGTTGGATCCCTACATCCTGCATGTCTGATCTAGAATTATCTTACCGAGACAAGGTTGTAGTGTTGAGAGTACTATCTCGCTCTCTCTTTCTTTTGCTCTTCTTCTTCTTCTCTCCCTCTATTACTCTCTTTGTTTCCATGGCCCCTCTGTGACTTCCCGTGGCGGGGTTCACACACGTACTTTATGCTCTATGGAGAGTTCGCGTGGAGGCGGAAGGTAGAGGGACCGCCATCCACGTGTAACCACCACCCTTCAACGATGCGCCACGCGCTGCTTCCTTCCTGTGACGGAAGGCCAGGGGGCGGACGCGCTCCCAGGGCGCCATCCCCCCGGGGGCAGTTGACTGGAACTCGTTCAATCAAGACCGTCCAATATGACGGGCCAATCTCACGCATCCGACGATCGGCGGACCCCCGAAGGTATTACACCAAAAAGCATGAATGTTCATCATGTTGACTTTGTGGAGTTTTCGAAAGAAGAGATTTATTGTCGTGGATGAATAAATACAGATGCCATGGGATGGCTTGAGTTTGGGGCCGATGGGCGCTGTAGGTATCCGAGGAGGGATCGCACGTCGAGTAGACGCGCTCAGGAAACACTGCAAACACCAAGAACTACCCAGGTTCGGGGCCCTCGTGTGGAGGTAACACCCCTACTCCTGCCTATCTCTCTGTATGTATGATATCCGAGTAGCCACAGTACAAAGTTGCCTCTCAGCCGAGTAGCCACTCTCTGCTCTCTCTACTGCTAACACTTGCTCGTGCAATAAATGCTCTCTCGCGTAACGTCCCTCGCGCAGGAGGGGGCAGGGCACCTTATATACTGGTGCCCAGCCGAGTAAACAAAGAATAAAAGGTACGATGATGCGACATCTCCACAGTGGCGCAGAGCACGCCTCCGGTTTCTCGCTGACGCGGGTGCGGGAAGTCGCCGCGCCGTTCGGCTGACAGGACCTGTCCACCCTGTCAGTCACACAGAGTAGGCCCCTCGACATGTCCTGTCCCCTCTGTCAGTGACAGGACATGACAGGCGCCTACCTCACTGTAGCCACGCCGTTGCGCGGATAATCATGTGCTCCGTAAGTTGAACCGCACGCCTGTACGGCTGCGGGATCTCCGTGATCTTGTCAGAACGGCTCCATTGACTTCTTGCCCGAGTAGGATTGCAGCCCATCTACTCGGACCACCTGACTGCTACCCGGACGATTATAATCTTTCTCCTTATCTTCTTTTGGCCTTCAATACTTATGACCGAATAGAAACTACCGGGTAGAGGGTACCCGGGTAGCCGCCTACTCGGTAAATAGCACCCTGATCTTCATTTTACCACCTGCCTTACCCCTACTCGGGGGTAGCCCCCCGACATTAGTCCCCGAAGCTGGTAGAGTCCAGCGAACTTGTTCGTAGGGCTCTGCCAGCTTAAACCAAATTGTCTTCTTTGAAAGAATGAGGCCGAGTTGCACTTCAACCCTGACCCATAACTCCTACTCGAACTTCCCCATCACGCTTATTGGAGAAATCCCTTCTGCGCCGAGTAAATTACCTTGGTGAAATTTTCAACGCGATCCCGCGCTGTCCAGATCGAATCCAGCTTCTCGTGTCACCGTGGGGCACGCGTCACACGCGCAAGCCCTTGACGCCTCGGTGCCTGCGCAGCAGCAGGCCACGCGCCTATCACTACACCCAGGGCCCACAGCCCGTTAGGTCACCTCGAACGAGTACTCGAAAGGCCACGATCCAGGACGTGGGATTAACTGCGCCCGTTACGTGCGCGTATTGCGCTGTGTGCGTTTCTAACGGGCAGTTAACCCACGCCGCACGATCTCTGGCCACGATCAATCCAGTAGTAACTGCAGCTCGCGGGGAGAGATAAATACCCTGCGCCGCCTACCTTTTCTCTTTCCTCCTCACTTTCCAATCTCGCGCTCCCATCGCCTCTGTCGCCGCCGTCGAGCACAGCGCCACCGCGAGTACTCACCGCGCCCCCACCGTGAGAACTGAGAGCAAGAATCTCGGCGCGCCACCGCCGTCATCCTCGCCCTCAACTCCGACGAGCTCTTCTTCTCCAACAGCAACCTCGCTTCCATGGACCAGCACGGAGACGAGACGGTTCCCGCCCGAGCCGGCTGGGAGGGCTCGGACGTCACCGCCGAAGACTGCCAGTGGCTGGTGAACACCCGCCGAGTCCCTCCCCGGCGTTGTCTGCCGGCCTCCCGGCACCGAGCTCGTCCCGGCACCAGAAAAGGACGAGTACGTGGTATTCCTCTCCCACTTCAAACGCGGCTTCGGCCTTCCCATCTCCGAAGTTCTTTTCGGACTTTCTCCGCCATTTCGGCCTCCAGCCGCACCACCTTCCACCAAACGCCATAGTTATGCTCTCCACACACGCCACCGTGTGTGAAGCTTTCCTGGGTGTCTACCCGACAGTTCAAACCTGGGCACGCTACTTCTTCCTCCGTCAACAAAGCGTGCCCAATCCCAACAATCCTCTCGTTCCCCGCACGAAGACCCAGACGGGTAGTGCGATGATGCTGCAGCGCCGCACCGGACACCACCCGAGAGTACTCGGGCTGGATACCGTGCGCAAGTGGCAGCGCGGCTTCCTCTACGTGAAGAACATTCCCGCCGAGAAGGGAAAGCCCGCCGAAGACCGGATAGGGCTCCCTAAGTTTGTGAATGCGCTGCCCACCGGGCAGAACTAGGGATACGACCCGAAGAAGACCGTGCCAGACGTCGTCCAGGTCGAGAAGCGCTTGACCGAGTTGGCGGCCGAAGGGCTCCTTCAGGACGACCCAATCGCCTGCTGGATCTCGCGCCGGGTACTCCCGCTCCAGGACCGAGCACATAAGATGTGCTACATGGGAGGTCCTCGGGATTGTACCAGGACGACGACCTTCGAGCTCAGCAAGGCTGAGGTGGCCATCTGGGCCAGGTCTATTATGCAGACCACGCTCACCGAGAACTGGGCATACGGCTTCGTGCCGTATAGCCGCACCAAGAAGATTACCCAGGTTAGTGCTCTTCTCCGCACCCTTATTACTTGTGATTGACATCGAGTAGAACTCCTCTTAGCTTTATATGCTTTGTATTTGCATGCTATGCCGAGTAGGAACCTTTAGCTTTGTATGCTTTATGTTTGCATGTTGTTCCGAGTAGACTCACTAGCTTAATATGCTTTGTGTTTGCACGCTATCCAGAGTAGAACCACTTAGCTTAATGTGCTTTATGTTTGCACGCTTGTTCCGAGTAGAACTTCTTATCCGAGAACTCAACTCACTGTGCTTGCTTGCACCAACAAGCACATCAATCGCCAGAGAGAAGAGGACAATGAAATCTTTGAGGCCAACTGGCAAGATGACAGAACTGAGGATGACGCCACGGCGTATGACGTCCAAGCCACCCTATGCGTTCCACGCGCCGGCCAGGAAGGTAAATCCCGTGCTGAAGCCTCTATTCGGGATTGGTCCGAAGATGAAGAAGGTGACTTGGTTCACCTTTCCGCTTACTCGCAGTCTGCTTTGCTTCCCTTCTTTTTTGCTTGTTCTGAATTCTCCCTTCTTCTCTGCAGAGGAGCCTGAGTTGGACGAGTTAGAGGAGCCCGTGGACGCGATTCCGGTGTCCGTGGCTGCTCCTACTACTCGGAAAAGGACTGGCAGTGGTGCACAGGCACCTCCTCCCAAGAGGACCAAGAAGAAGCCAGCAATCAAAGTCACCACCGGCCGCCGAAAACGCGCCCCTACCATGGACGGGTAAGTGCTTCCGAGTATACCCTGGTTCTCTGTTGTGCTTTTCCCTTGTTCCTTTTTCCGCTTCCCTTCTGACTCTATTTCTTCTTCCAGTGAGGCTCTCGACGTTGATGCCACTGCTGCACCTCGTCCCAAGAAGAAAACAACCGCGCCCCGAGAGCAGCTCGTAGAGCTCTCGATGATGATGAAAACCAGGAACCGCAGGGTAGGACGCGTGCGTCCTCCCCTATTGACGAAGAGCAAGATCTCGGCGCCGAGAACGATGGCGCCGGGGATGATACCGACCACGCCTCCGAGCAGCAGCAGCCTGAAGCGCAGCAGGCTGCCCAAGATGCTGCCAACAGCGAGAGACCGCCAACTCCCCCAGCTGCATCAGCTGGGGAAGACGCTGAACATGCTGCCGAGCAACAGCAGGACACCACGGCCGTGGAGCGTCCAGACGCCACCACCGAGCAGCAGCCCGAGACAAATGCTGCAGAACAACCCAAGCCCGCTGCCGAGCAGCGGGCGCTGCTGCCGCGCAGCACACCGAGGATCCCACTGCCGTGCAGAGCACAGGGGACTCCGTGGAGGAGGCCTCCCGCGAGTATGTGGTGCAGCCGGACGCCGCTGCCGCCAACCAAGCAAAGGCGCCTCCAACTCGCAAGGCACCTTCACCTGCCAAACAGGTGCCACCTCCATCTCAGCCAGCCTTCCAAGCACCTCCAACAGTTCCTCCGCCTTCTCGGTCAACCCCCACACCAAGCACCAAGAAGACTACCAAGACGGGTGCTGAACCAACCCGGACGCAGCCAAGACGCGCCGCCTCACAGGCTGGACAGGCGTCGCTGCCCTCCAAGCCGCAAGGCGGACAACCCGGATAACCGACCAAGAGCACCCAGCTGACGCTTACTCAGAACAAGACACCGCCTAACCCAAACATCAGCCTGGTTCCCTCCGAGGTTACCCTTGGTCCTGTCGAGAAGCTGAGTGCTGGTGCTGGTGCCAGCGGGCAGCGCAAGTATCCCGAGTATTGGACAGAACTGCAGCAGCGCCACCAAATCCAATTGTCCAAGGAGGATCAGCGGCTAGCCGCTCTCAAAGAACGCAAAGCCGCGAGCCTCTCCAAGTCCAAGGGAAAGAAAGACTCCTTGGTCATTAAGGAACTCTCTTCCCGCGGCGAGGACGACGAGGAGCTACCCGAAGCAGGCATTGCAGCCATCTTGGACCGGGTAGGCCACGTCGAGAAGGCCTGGGATAGCAAGGTGTACGGCAACCACGCCTCGGATGGTGCCGAGTTGGGCAAGCTCGACCATTACCGGACAGACTGGAACAAGGCCGACATTGGTCCTGTTGGCATGGCCGTGGCCAGCCCTTGCAGCACTCTGGCCGGCAAGCTGTTCGTCTTGCGCAAGAATATTGAAGATATCGAGCAAAGTTATGTGGTAAGTGTCCCTCTCCATTTTGAATTTTCCGAGTTGCCATTTCTTCTTTCTCTTCTCTTAGTCACTACCCCAGTCCCCGAGATTCGGGCCGAGTAGATGAGGCACAACCGAGTTGAAATCTACTCGGGCCAAATCTTCCAAAACTTATACTCTCTCCTTCTCCCCTGCAGGATAGCGTCCAAAAAAGGACAAAAGTTTTCCGTCAGCTTCTCTGGAATCACCGCCAAGCCAGAGAACGAAACCAATCTCTGGAGGCTGACAAGAGAGACAGGGATGCCATGGAGCAGCAGGCTCTGGACCGCACCCTCAAGCTCTCTGAAATTGAAGGTAAGCTTTTAGCATCTCGGTTTGTGCGTTTTGTACTTACGCCCGTTTTTTGCTTTTTGCTCAACTGCTTTCTTCTCTGTAGGCGAGCTCAAAGCTCTGGTGGAAAGACACCAAGATTGTGAGGTTTTTGCTGCCTCCGCGCAGAGTAAAATCTCTTCTCTGGAAGGTGAGTTCTGTTCTCTCTTCTCTGTATTTGCCTTCTCTCTGCTGGCTACCCTGCTCAATGGTGTTGTTCTTCTCGCAGAAGAATATAAGAACTTCCGGGAGCAGCATCTGAACTGCCTCACACCAGCTGAGGCACACCAGCAAGTGCAGGCACGGGAAGCCGAGATTGAGAAGGAGCGCGCTGCCGAGAGGACAGAGTTTGAGAAGCTCCAAGTTGATCTCTTAGCTGCACTCCAAACCGCAATCAACTCCGTCCGCGAGAAGCAGGAGTTTGAAGCGACTGTCGTTGCTGAGAAGCGAGCACTCGAGCTGGAAAACACCATGCTCAAGGAAAGGAACCAAGATCTCGAGGCGCAAATCACTGATTCGCGCCGCGTCCATGACAAGCATCTCCAAGACGCCGAGGACTGGAAGGTCAAGCTGGGAGGCCTGGTGGTGGACATGGAATGTGAGTTACCGCTACTCCTTGCTTCTCTTGTCTTTTTCTTCTCTGCTTTCTTCTACCGGTTTCACTTCTTCTCGGTCACTGTTTCTGATCCAACTCAGATCCTTATGCAGATATCTTCCCGGAACTCCGTTCCGCTAGTGTACCTGCTGTGGACAAGGCAAGGCAGGCCAGGGCCGCCTCTGGTCTGAATATCGACAACACATCCAGCATCAGCGATCACCTCCTCAACCTCAAGACACAAATCCGTTCCCTCAAGGGCCTGGGCACCTCCATGGTGTCTACTGGTATCAAGCTGCACAAGCTCTTCTGGCCCGAGAAGGAGGTTCCGGAGACCTTCCGCGAGATCGCCACCAACCTGGACCAGGTCAAGGTGGAGTTGAAGAAGTGGCGCGCTTCCGCTGCTCGGGCAGGCGCCGATGAGCTACTTCACTTCATTCTGTCTTGGTACGAGAACCTGGATCTCGACAGGATAGGCACTCGGCGCAATGATCCAAGTGGACCAAACGCCCCGCGTGCGTCTCCCGCCGGAAGGAAGTAGCCTATGAGCTTGCCTCCTACGCCGACACCAGCGTGTACATCGACGGCCCCACCGAGCCGGATACAGATGTTGAGGGTGACAAAGACGAGGGAGAGGCCGAGTTCGAGGACGAAAGCGGCAAAGACCAGGACCAGGATGATGAGGAGATGGAGGAGGAAGGGGCCAAGAACGAGGAGTCTGAGCAGAAGGAGACTGAGCAGCACGGCACTGCAGAGGAATCCGGGTTGGGAGCCAACTTGGAGACTGAGCAGTCGCAATCCGCTGCGCAGGAGGAGACCGTCACCACCGAGATGGTGATCAACGATCCAGCTCTGGAGCTGGGCGCTACTGGGACCGCGACTGGCGAGCTCTACCCTCTTCCCAACACTGCAGCTACTCAGGCCTCCAACACTGCATCAGAGCCCATCGCTACAACTACGACTCCTCCTTCAGTCGAGCCTATCGCAACCACTGCTGCCTCCGAGCCGGAAGCGCCTACCAACGCCAACACTGATACTGCCTCCACTGCTGCATAGCTCCTGCAAACTTTATCTCCAGACAATCTCATCAGATCCCCGGGATGCCGGGCGCATATGTATCGAACAAGTTTAAGTCTTAAGTTCCTTGCTACTCAATTTTATTTGGTTAACAGTTTAGCAACTCTGGCTCAATGCCGGGTTGCGTTTCAATGCAAGTCCCCGAGTTGCATTTTTCATTCACTTGTTCTCTTTGTCTTTGCTCTTACCTGCCACTTGTGGCTTTTTGGTAGTCGAGTCACAAGATTTCAAAGTTCAAGTTTCAGATACTTAGCCACTTAGAAAATTGCATGGTAACGCTGCCCACCACTTAACCGAAAAAAGACAACAGAAACAGTAAAGAACACCCTACTCGGTTGCTACACCTCTCTTTTCCTTAGCAATTTTTCATGTGCTTATTGACCTTTGGCTTGTTCTCTTGCTTGCCATGAAGCCGGGTTGCGGACAGCAGCAGAGTCGAAGAGTTGGCCTTTGGGTTTAAACACATTACTAGATATGCTTATGAAATTCTAAGTAAGGCAACCGAGTAGGCAAGGTAAAACAGAACAGAACAACACAGAGCAAATTTGGACAAGGGCAGTCCCCGAGTTTGAATTCGGAGTGCCGACTAGAATTTAACTCGGTTTGAGGAGATACATACAACTTTTTTCTCATGAATGAAAACGGCGGAGTAGAGCTACATTCCAGGGGCGCTTAGATTCCTCTCCAGCTTTATCCGGCCTGTTCTTCTGGGGTGCCTGTGCGTCAACTAGGTAATAGGCATCATTGTGCAGAGCCTTGCTCACAATGAAGGGCCCTTCCCACGGAGGGGATAGCTTGTGCATCCCGGCCGTGCGCTGCACGAGCCTAAGGACCATGTCTCCTTCTCGGAAAACCCTTGGGTTTACTTTCCGGCTGTGATAACGCCTCAGATTTTGCTGATAAATGGCTGAACGTGACAGAGTTAACTCTCTTGCTTCTTCTAGCAGGTCAACGTCATTTTCTCGAGCTTCTCTCGCCTCCGCCTCAGTGTAGAGGGTTACTCGGGGCGAGTCATGCTCTAGGTCAGTGGGCAACACGGCCTCAGCTCCATATACCAGGAAGAATGGTGTGTATCCGGTTGATCGGTTAGGGGTAGTCCTTAGACTCCACAACACCGCTGGCAACTCGTCCAGCCAACAACCAGGGGTTTGCTGTAATGGCTCAATCAGCCTTGGCTTTATCCCGGATAGGACCATGCCATTTGCTCTTTCAACTTGCCCATTGGAGGCAGGATGCGCAACAGATGCAACATCTAGCCGGATCCGCTTCTCTCTGCAGAATCTTGCAAATGCACCCTCAGCAAAGTTTGTACCATTATCAGTGATGATGTTGTGCGGATAGCCGTATCTCAAAATGACATCCTTCAGAAAACTCACAGCTGTGACTCCATCACACTTCCGAATAGGCTTGACCTCAATCCACTTGGTGAACTTGTCAACCATGACCAAGATATGAGTCATGTTGCCTCTAGCTGGCTTGAAAGGACCCACCATATCCAAACACCAAACAGCAAACGGCCAAGTAATGGGAATGGTCTTCAACTCGGAAGCTGGCATATGAATCTTACTTGCAAATCTCTGGCAGCCGTTGCACTTTCTCACTATATCTTCAGCTTGCTTCAAGGCAGTGAGCCAAAAGAAGCCATGCCGAAAAGCCTTGTTGACCAGAGCCCGAGAAGAGGCGTGATGTCCGCATTCTCCTTGGTGTATCTCTATAAGAATTTCTTCTCCTTCCTCTGGCTCAACGCAGCGTTGCAGCACGCCAGTAGGACTCCTTCTGTGCAGCACTTGTTGATGATTGTGTAGCCCTTGGATCTTCTCTGTATCTGCCTGGCTGTGACCTCGTCACTTGGCAATGTGCCATCCGTTAGAAAGGATAATATGGGCATAGCCCAACTCGGTGTCTCCCGTGTGGGAAACACTGGTTCGTCCACTTCCATTGGATCAGCTACCAAGACCTCTTCTGAGTTGGGGGCGAGTCCGTGAGTCCCCGTGTACTGAGAAATGATCCCCTCAATGAATGCGACAGTCCCCGAGTTGAATGGAGCAGTCCCCGGGTTGCAGGTGCCAGTCCCCGGGTTGGAGACGACAGTCCCCGGGTTCTCTTTTGCAGCCTCCCAATCAATCTCCATGGGCACAGCTTCCTCTCCTGGCAGAGATGGAACAAAGATAGATTCCGAGTTGGGGGATGGCTTGATGGATGGCTTTCTCAAATGCTCCAAGGCAATCCCAGCCGGGATGAACTGCCGAGAAGACCCCAACTTGGACAGCTCATCAGCTGCATCATTCTCAGCTCGGTGTATGTGATGGAACTCACACCCTTCAAAGAATCCAGTCATGGTTTGCACCAGAAACCGGTAGGACGCCATGTTGGCATCCAAGGCATCCCAGGTGCCGGATACTTGCTGAATCACCAGATCCGAGTCGCCATAGCATACGATACGCTGCACCCCAATCTCCTTGGCTACCCTCAGGCCATGTACCAATGCCTCATACTCGGCCACATTGTTAGATGCTTTGAAATGGATCTGCAGCACATACTTGAGTTGATCTCGCTTGGGTGACGTAAGCACTACGCCAGCACCAAGGCCTTCCTTCACTTTGGAGCCATCAAAATGCATCTTCCAGTAGTTGGTTTCCGGCAAGGGAGGATCATACTGCATCTCGGCCCAATCCACCAAGAAATCTGCCAGAGTTTGTGACTTGATTGCTTCTCTTCTCGCGTACAGAGGAGTGTACGCGGCTAGCTCGATTGCCCACTTGGCTACCCGGCCGCTTGCTTCCTTGTTGCCCATGATCTCCGAGATGGGAGCAGTACTCACCACTGTGATGGGATGCTCTTGGAAGTAGTGCTTGAGCTTCTTGGCACCCAGGTACACGCCATACGTCATCTTCTGGTAATGCGGGTAGTTTTGCTTGGAGCTGGATAGCACCTCGCTGAGATAATACACTGGCCGCTGCACCTTCTTGCCTTCCTCTTCTCTTTCCACCACTATCACCACGCTGACTACCCGGTTGGTTGCTGCAATGTACATCAACATTGGCTCTTTGGGTAGCGGGCTAGCCAGGATGGGTGCGCTACCCAGCATGGTCTTGAGTTCTCTGAAGGCCACATCGGCTTGCGATGTCCAGACAAACTTATCACTCTTCTTCATGAGCTGGTAAAGAGGCAAGGCCTTCTCACCCATTCTTCCCAGGAAGCGGCTAAGAGAAGCCAAGCACCCGGTAAACTTTTGCACATCCTTCAGTGATCTCGGCAAAGACATGCTCTCTATAGCTTTTATCTTTGAAGGATTGGCCTCAATGCCCCGACTGGATACCAAGAAGCCGAGTAACTTGCCAGCCGGGACGCCAAAGGTGCATTTAGTCGGATTCATTTTCATCCTGTACTTGCGCAGGTTAGCAAAAGTTTCCTCAATATCACTAAGCAGAGTATGTGTTTCTTTCGTTTTGATGACAATGTCATCTACGTACACCTGCACATTTTTGCCAATTTGATCATGCAAGCATTTCTGCATGCATCTCTGATAGGTAGCCCCAGCATTCCGCAACCCAAAGCACATGACACGATAGCAATAAGCCCCGTACGGGGTAATGAAAGCAGTCTTTATTTGATCAGCCGGATTAAGAGGTATCTGGTGAAAACCAGAGTAGGCATCAATGAAAGACAAAAGTTCACACCCGGCAGTGGAATCGATCACCTGATCTATGCGGGGTAGCGGGAATGGGTCCTTGGGGCAGGCCTTGTTCAGGTCGGTGTAGTCCACGCACATGCGCCATGCAGTCTCGGCCTTGGGGTCCTCCTTCTTCTTCTCAACCATGAACCGGGTTGGCTAGCCAATCCGGATGCAGCACCTCCATGATGAATCCGCTTATCAGCAACTTGGTGATCTGATCACCGATAGCTTTCCTCCTCTCATCACCAAAGCGGCGCATAGCCTGCTTAACTGGCTTGGCGTCAGGACGCACATGTAGCGAGTGCTCAACCAACTCCCTCGGGACACCCGGCGAGTCCTCATTAGACCATGCGAAGACGTCCCGATTCTCACGGAGGAAGTGGATGAGCTCGCTTTCCTATTTCTCTCCCAACCCGGCGCCAATGATGGCAACACGATCTGGGAACTCAGGGTCCACCTGCACCTTCTTGGTTTCCTGGGAGGCCTGGAAAGCTGCTCCATATTGAGTACCCGGCATGCCATCCATACCGACTTGCGCTGCCTGAGCCATAGCAACCACCTCATGTATCTTCTTCTTCTCAGCAGCAATGACCATGGACTCCGCCAGCAGAGAACCAGCAGACGCACACTCCAAGGAGCGCTTGTAATCACCCGAGATGGTGATGACTCCATTGGGACCAGGTAGCTTCATCTTCAGATAGGCTGCATGGGTTGAGGCCATGAACTTGGTGAGCGCAGGCCTACCGAGTAGAGCATGGTAGGGGCTCTGAAGATCAACCACTTCGAACTGCAGGCACTCGGTGCGACAGTTCTCCCGGGTGCCGGATAGGACATCTACCCAGATGCGGCCGATCGGAGCGCAGGACACTCCCAGCACAATGCCATGGAAAGTGGTCCTGCTGGGTAGCAGCATGTTCTCGGCAAGGCCGAGCTTCTCCAGGGTATCCCGGTACATGATGTTGATGCTACTGCCGTTATCAATCAGCACTTTGCTGAACCTGGCATTCTTCGTGGTCCCCAGGAATGTGGGATCTACCACCAGAGCATAGGTACCCGGATTGGGCATCACCTTGGGATGATCGGCTCTGGACCAAGTAATCTCTTGCTCGCACTAGAGCAGATAATGAGGCACAAATGGGATCACTGCATTCACCTCCATCGCACGCCGGTGTAGCAACTACTTGTCGTCTGGCTTGGTGGTGAACACCATGTAGCTCTCATGATGCTCCTGGTACTGGTTGCGATCTCCACCATCGTTGTTGCCGTTGTTGTTGTTGTTGTTCCTGTTGTTGTTGTTGTAGTTGTTCCTGTTGTTGTTGTTGTTGTTGTTGTTGTTGTTGTTGTTGTTGTTGTTGTTGTTGCGGTTGGCTCCCTGAGCCACTTGGTTCACGTTCTCCCTTCTCGGATTCACTGCCGGCCTGGGAGCAGCTGCCCGAATAGGCTGCACATTGGCATTCGCAGGCGGCAGAGGAGGAGGAGGGGGCAGCTGACCAAAACCTTCACTCTTGATGCGGTCCCACCAGCTACATTGCCGGGTAGTGTGGTTGGTTGGCCTACTCGGATGCCGAGTATGGAACCTGCATGGCCCGACCTTCATGTTCGCAAAGACAAATCTCTGAGCATCTCCTGCATCCGGGTTGCCGCTACCCTGCTGGGGAGCACTGTATGGCTTCTTGATGCCTTGGCCCTGATTCTGGTTCTGCCCGTATTGGGCTCCAGCAGTTTTCTTCCTTTGGCTACTCCCAGCAGCCGCTGGGTCTTGGTTCACAGCATTCACTTCTTTGGCATCATACCGAGTATCGAGGCGGTCACCTCTGCGCTTGTTGCGGAAATCCTGGCGTCTGCCGCCGTCATGGTGCTTCCTTCTCGGCTCGAATGCATCGAGTAAAGGCCGAGTAGGGTCTCCGAGTGCATACATATCATCTATCTTGATCGTCTTGGCGAGCGTACTCGGCATCTCTCTCTGCAGATTTTGCCACAACATGCTTCCATGCCTGCAGCCTTGAGCAAACCAGGCGATTGCCTGTGACTCGTCCACACCCTCGCAGGTGTTCCTTAGTGTGCTCCACCGAGTAAGGTACTCTCCGTCAGTCTCCTCTTCTCGCTGCTTGCAAGCTGAAAGCTGCTGCGGCCTATTCAGCCTCTTGTATGTGCTGGTGAAGTTGCTGATGAAGGCTTCCGAGAAGTCCAACCAGCAGTTAATATTGTCCTTCGGCAAGTTGTTCAACTAGATCCGGGCAGGGCCCTCCAGCATCTGGGGAGCATATCTCACGGCCCATCTCCGGTTGCTGCCTGCAATGTGCACAGCGGTAACGTAATCACTTAGCCAGTCTTCCGGCTTCGTGCTGCCGTCATAGCACTTGGTCCCTCTAGCCAGCTGGAACTTGTTCACAGAAGACTCTCCCATGATGCGGTTGCCAAAACAAGCTGGGCCGGGTGGCCCCCTCGTCTCCATCTGTGCTGACCGATTAATCCGGTCCAACTTGTATCTTGCGTCACTGGGCTCCAGCATGTGGTCACCCAAACGATCAGTGATGTTTCTTGGGTCAGCGTACCCGACCATCTCCATTGTCGAGTACCCATCGTCGTAGCGGTCCTGCGGCACGGGACCGGGTTGAACAACCGGGTTGGCCACTGCCACCACTGCCTGCGGCTGCACAGCAGCTGGCTGCCGCACTCTCTGCTGGACCAGGTTGGCAGCATGATGCCGCGATGCTCCCGCGCGGTTTCCTCATTGCCCCTTGCTGTGAGCTTTAGTGGCTTGATAGCCTGCTCCTGCAGAGTTGTGTTTCTGACCGGGCTGCCGGGCCACATCGTGCTGTTTTACGGTGGCAGCCGGGTCGTACACCTGCATCTGTTTATTCTTCCCAGAGTTCACACTCTGGTCCCTCTCACTGCTAGGAAGCGGCGATGAGGCCTGATCCATAGATCTGACCGCATTGCGAGTGCACAACCTGAGAAGCACCAGCTCCCGGATTGGCTTTCCGGAACTCTTCGTTCTGCCTGCCAGCTTCTAGCACTAGCTCATTCAACCTATCTTGCTGCCTAGCACGCGTGTCACTAGTGAGATGCGGTAACTCAGCAGCAACTGCCTCTACAGCCCTAAGAGTTTTGGCGGGGGAGCTATATTTGGGCCTAGTAACAGTGTTCAAACTAGCAGTTTGGCTAGCAGCCCTACCATCTCTAGCTAGCTCAGCGCCTAAGTTGTGGCGGATAACGCCTATCTTGCTAGGCGGCCTAGAAATGGGAGTAAAGCCATGTGCTCTGTTGTACTCGTTTTGAGCTAGCTTAAGCTCAAGCCTAACCTTCTCCAGCTCCAGGGCCTCCCCGCGTAGCGCTTGACGCTGCTGCTCGAGTTGTGCCCTTAACGTTATGAGCGCGAGGTCGGTGGGAGGCGGCATGCCCAGCTGCTCGGTGGAAGGAGCCACGTAACCCGGAATGTTCCGGGGCATGTCGTAGGACTTGTGGACCCTTGCGCAAGCCGGTTCCTCGATGACTTCCGCGGTAGCGGCCGTGCCTTTCCCGGCATCGACAGCCGGTCCTGTCATCATCACCTCCACGCCGTCCGTAGAGCAGCCAGAAGGCTTCCCGCGGGCAGCCAGTACAGCAGGAGGATCTTCGGCGACGAGCACCTCCTTCGGGAACTCGCGGATGACGGTGGTGGCGACGTAGACCAGATGCGCACCGAAGGAAAGCAACGAGCCGCCTGCTGGCACGGGCCTGCCGCCGAAATCACGGGCGTTGTCGGTGACAAAATCAAAAGAGCCGAATCTGTGGGCAAGGCCACTACCACGCGCTCTCCCGAAGCAGAAATCGGTCCCGTCCGAATATGAACCCCAGCCAGCGCCACTGCTGGCCCCACGGTGGGCGCCAACTGTCGTGGATGAATAAAGACAGATGCCATGGGATGGCTTGAGTTTGGGGCCGATGGGCGCTGTAGGTATCCGGGGAGGGATCGCACGTCGAGTAGACGCGCTCAGAAAACACTGCAAACACCAAGAACTACCCAGGTTCGGGGCCCTCATGTGGAGGTAACACCCCTACTCCTGCCTATCTCTCTGTATGTATAATATCCGAGTAGCCACAGTACAAAGTTGCCTCTCAGCCGAGTAGCCACTCTCTGCTCTCTCTACTGCTAACACTTGCTCGTGCAATAAATGCTCTCTCGCGTAACGTCCCTCACGCAGGAGGGGGCAGGGCACCTTATGTACTGGTGCCCAGCCGAGTAAACAAAGAATAAAAGGTACGATGATGCAACATCTCCACAGTGGCGCAGAGCACGCCTTCGGTTTCTCGCTGACGCGGGTGCGGGAAGTCGCCGCGCTGTTCGGCTGACAGGACCTGTCTCCCCTGTCAGTCACACAGAGTAGGCCCCTCGACATGTCCTGTCCCCTCTGTCAGTGACAGGACATGACAGACGCCTACCTCACTATAGCCACTCCGTCGCGCGGGTAATCATGCGCTCCGTAAGTTGAACCGCACACCTGTACGGCTGCGGGATCTCCGTGATCTTGTCAGAACGGCTCCATTGACTTCTTGCCCGAGTAGGATTGCAGCCCATCTACTCGGACCACCTGACCGCTACCCGGACGATTATAATCTTTCTCCTTATCTTCTTTTGGCCTTCAATACTTATGACTGAATAGAAACTACCGGGTAGAGGGTATCCGGGTAGCCGCCTACTCGGTAAATAGCATCCTGATCTTCATTTTACCACCTGCCTTACCCCTACTCGGGGGTAGCCCCCCGACATTGATTATCAAGACCAGTACGAGATATCCATGTTGTTTGACTCTTGTCCAACATTTCGTGATGTTGTGGAAAAGTTCCAAAGTGAGTTGAATTGGACGGACAAAAATGATGTAGCTAACTTGCAAGGGAGGTGCAATGTTTCCCACAACCATTTCATTTGGTGGAAAATGATGCCCGTCGACTCGGAGAGTCATTGGGAAGCTTACAAAGCGGTTGTCCTAGACTCACAAGACAAATCATTTGAGTTGTTTGCCACAAAGAATGTTGGTGATCAAGTGCAGATTAATTTAAAACCCGAAGCATGTCCAAGTGAAGGGAGTAGCCGGGTTGAACGGGATGAGGCACGTGTCGACCAGGAGGCCGAAGTGTATGAAAAAATGATGAGCCAACCTCCTTTGACACAACTGTTGAGCCTCTATAACAATAACGATATTGTGATGGCTACGATGACGGTGATGGTGGCCATGATGAGCCCGAGAGTCATGCCGAGGAAGATGAGCCCCGGGGTGATAATGGCTTGAAGAGGGCGAGGGCGATCGAAGGAACATTTCTTCTATAACCATAATGTTGGAGATGTGGAAGCAAATTGTTTCGAAGAGGAAATGGACCACGCCATCACGTACTTGTGAGCTGATACGTCATAAACGTATCCTTAATTTCTGATGTTCCATGTTGTTTTCATGCCATATGCTACATGTTTTCCTTACACTTTATGGCATTTTATCGATTTCCCGGGACTAATCTATTGACAAGATGCCACAGAGCCAGTTCATGTTTTCTACTGTTTTTAGTTTCAGAAAAGTTGTTCTGGATATATTCTCAGAATTGGACGATTCAAAAGCCGGAAGTCTTAGAATTCCCGGAGGGTGAAGGAAGTCCAAAGGAGACCTGGAGGAGGGCCCGAGAGGCCCCACACCATGCCTGGGTGCGGGTGCGCCCCTGGCCTTACCTGGGGGTGGTGTGGGCCCCTCGGGCACCCACTGCCATCGCCCTTTCGCCTATATATGCCCCCCGATGCACAAACCCTAAGGATATCAGCCTTTTTCCACGAAAAGTTTCATAGCTCCACCGCCACCGCCCAAGTTTCGAGGGACAGAATTCTCTGTTCCGGCACCCTGCCGGGACGGGGAAGTTCCCCAGGAGCCATCTCCATCGACTCCACCACCATCTTCATCGTCGTTGTTGTCTCCTATGATGAGGAGGGAGTAGTTCTCCCCCGGGGCTCAAGGCTCTACTAGCTATGTGTTTCATCTCTCTCTCCCATGGTGTGATCTTTATGTGATCGTGAGCTTTGTAATCTAGTTGAATAAGTATATGTTACTTTTCATCTGTTATGCTACTCAACTGGTTTTGTTATGAGATCTCCGTAGACACTTTGATCACGGTGTAATTATGGTAGTGTGTGCACTGTGTGGTTTAGCATGATATTTATATCTTGTGTTGGATGACCCTATGAAATTTTGGTGTTTGTCTAGTACCTTCTAGGACTCTCAAGTTGACAGTGTGGGGTTAACTAGACATGGGAATGGGACTTTAAGGTGTGCTTTGTAGCCCTACGCAATGAATTGGTGTTTGTTATCCGAACGGAGAGTGGTTCGGAGTAGCATAGTGAAGAGAGATATTTATGCATTTAATTATGTTATCATTGTTGAGAGTGTCCACTAGTGAAAGTAGGATCCCTAGGCATTGTTTCTAAGCATTGAAACACCGTTTACAATCAATTCTGCTACATGTTTGCTTGCTTCCATTTTTATTTCAGATTGCTATTATCACTTACAATCATCCATATTACTTGTATTTTATTCTCTCTTCGCCGAACTAGTGCACCTATACAACTGAAAATTGTATTAGGTGTGTTGGGGACACAAGAGACTTCTTATATCGTAATTGCAAGGTTGCTTGAGAGGGATACCTTTGACCTCTATATCCTTGAGTTAAATAAACCTTGGGTAATCCACTTAAGGGAAACTTGCTGCTGTTCTACAAACCTCTTCACTTGGAGGCCCAACACTGTCTACGAGAATATAAGTGTGCGTAGACATCATGAGCATGTACAATGGATTCGGACTACGAAGGCTCGGAAGAGGAAATTGATGAGAGTGGTCTGCGGTTAAGGAAGCAAGTCCCTTTATGCAAGCATTTAGCCGGGATTACCAGACATCATTGTTTTGTGATCTAAGACTTGCACGTAAGGCTATTGTTGATTGTGTTACCACTAAAAATCTTAGGCAAGGGTCTTATTCGAATCAAGAAAACAAGCTAAACAATCATGGGGTCGGTAAAGCAAGCATATTTTCATGCTTGGAAGAACTAAAACAATGGATAAATGACTACTCATTGAAGCATCATTGAGAACTTAGTGTTAAGTACTCGGACGAGAAGGTCCGTTACCAAGTCATATTTGAATAGGATCATTGTCTATGGACTGTCCGTGCAAGGCCTATGAAAAAGGGTGGACCTAAGAAAATACCACAATTGAAGCTAACATAATGTTTCTTCACGCATCGATATGCCCTGAAGAATATCGACTAGGACAATTCTAAGAATGATCACCGCCAATTGAGCACCGAGTTCATTGGGCAGAAAATAAGATCAATGGTCAAGATCCTACCAACGTGTCCAATTAAAACCGTTATCAAGTATGTGTTTGACCTATATGGCTACACGGTGAAGTATGGTAAGGCATGGAAGGTCGAGCAAGCCGCATTCAGAATGTTGTATGGATACTTGGAAGAGTCGAACAACCGCATATCCATGTTGTTGGGAGGGATGACCACAGAAAAACCCGGATATGACCTATGTGGTTGAGCCCTTTGGCTCAGAAAGAATGATGCACAAAGGTAAAAGTTTACAGATATTTGGACGTTCATTCTAGAAGTTTGGGCCTTGCATAAAGACTTTAAAGCACCTTAGACCCTTTTTGTTCATGGATAGTAAATTTCTCACCGGTAGTTACAATGGCACAATCATGGCGGCGGTAGGGCACGATGGTGGTGAGCAGTTGCTACTGTTGGCATTCACACTAGTGTCTATAGAGAACAATGAGAACTAGGAGTGATTCCTTGTCCTAGTGAGGACTACGATAATTGGACGTGATATAGAGGTTTGCATCATCTCGAACCGACACCAAGGGATACTCAATGACGTGGAAGTTGAAATTCCAGGATACCCCATGTTCACCATCGGTGGTGCATGAGACATTTTATCTCGAACTTCTACATGGCATGTAAAAGCAAGGAGATAGTAGATTTTTTTCCTAGATTGTTGCCTTGCCTTCACCGCTCGTCATTTCGTGAAAATATTTTATGAAATATTCACTGCTGCCAAACTAGGAGGCAAATAATTCCTCACAGGGAACATGCTAGACATGAAAAAATGGTCGCGAGCCTATGACCACCTCGGCATGAGGTACGGTGACATGACAAGCAACATAGCCAAATGTTTCAACAATGTGATTAAGGGCATTGCCCGTGTCAGCAATAGTGGAATATATGTTTTTGAAGATGAATGAATACTTCCTGAAATATAGTGAGAAAATGGAGAAGCTAATTGTTGGGAACAACAAGGCCAAAAAGATGTTCAAGTACCCAAAAAATATCGACAGTTGGATGACGTACTAGACCTACAAGGAATACACGGTATAGGTAGAAGAATTTGACAACACAAATTTGATTTATCAAGTCATCGAGCAAGGTGGGATCACATAAAGTGGTGTCCAGTATGGAAGCGGGGCTTTCAAGGTTAATCTAACAACCGGCGAGTGTTCATGCTATAGACCAACCATATATCATCTCCCATGTGCACACGTGATCAAAGCGGGTCGTAAGAGACATGTAGGTTACGAGTCCTCAAGTAATATTAGTATAGGATATTATGCCATTGAAACTGTGAAGGCCACATGGGCAGGGAGGTTCGAGCCCTTCCTAGACCAATCGGTTTGGCTAGATTACGACGGACTCTCGCTATACCCTGATCCTGCTACTAAGGTCAAGAAAGTTGGAAGATTCCAAACAAAGCGGTTCAAGAATGACATGGATGATTGGGGTGGTGGTATTTTCCCCACATGGGGCAACTAACATTTCTGCGACCCTCGTGAAAGCGAGAACCCACCGACTTATGGTTCTGAGGGTAATAGTACTAGTGGTACAACAAGGAAGAGAAAAAATGGTACAAGTACAAGCAAAGAAGGTGGCAATACAAGTGTTTTGGGGCGTGGCCGAAGAAAAAATGTTGACGATAGTGGTGGGAGAGGTGGAGCTGGCGGCCACAGAGAAGAATATGATGTTGAAGGCAATGGTGGTCATGGTAGAGGTGGTGGCCGAAGTGGCCGCGGAAATGTTAGTGGCCATGGAGAAGGAAATGTTGTTGCCGGTGGTGCGAGCGGTGGAAATGCGGAGGGTGGCCATGGTCGCGGCCGTGGCAATGGTGGTCATGGTAGAGGTGGTGGTCGAAGTAGTCACAGAAATGTTAGCGGACACGGAGAAGGAAATGCTGAAGATGGCGGTGCGAGCAGTGGAAATGGTAAGGATAGACATGGTCGCGGCCATGGCAATGGTGGTCGTGGTAGAGGTGGTTGCCGAAGTGGCCGCGGAAATATTAGCGGGCATAGAGAAGGAAACGGTGAAGATGGCGGTGTGAGCGGTGGAAATGCCGAAGGTGGCAAAGATCGTGGCTGTGGGAATGGTGATAGAGGTGGTGGCCAAAGTGGCCGCGAAAATGTTGGCGCCCACATATGTGGTGTACTAAATAGTGATGGTGCTCCTTCTGGTGGAGGAAATGTTGATGGAGGTGGTCCAAGCGGTGACGGAGGTCATGACCGGGGCCATGGTGGTCGAACTTGTACTGGTTTTGGGAGGGCCCACAGACATGGTGACCCCATTGTTAACGGAGGTGGTACAAGCGGTCATGGTGGAGTAACTAGTACATAATAGTTAATAATGGCGGTGATGGAGGATATGGTTAGGTTGTGAATAGACGTGGAGGGTTGGGGCACTAGTTCAGAGTAAAAAAAAACCGATTAGGCCTAAACGTAGAGGTAGAGGGTGGTGTTAAGGTAAATAATATTATTCTACATTTTTTTATTATTTTTATGCTCATGTGTTGTCTCCATACTAAGTTTTACTTTGAATTTTTTTTCATAGGTGTGGCGGCTTCTCAACCCAACAAGGCAACATTGAAGTGGGAGGACGACTCAGACGATGAAGGTGAGAAGCAGGGCTGGTTGGAAGTTGGTTTGAGGAAGGTGAAAGAGCAAGATGCAGCTAAACTTGGGCTTAAGAAGAGGGAGGAAGAAGAAGCGGAGAGGGCAAGAAATCTTAATATGAAGGAATAGTACTGGTCGTACCAATGGCGTAGGTCAAAAGCTCGAACAGGCGGCGAAGCAACGTCAAAAGGATTTTGAAGAGCGGACGAAGAAGTTATGGGCACTGGAGGCGGAAAATCAAACTAGGGAGCACATTTTCAGGGATAGGGTGCTTTACGAGGCTAGACTTGCAAGGGAGAAGGAAGTGGAACAAGAGTTCAGTTACAAGAGGAATGAAAAAGAGGAAGGGACCTAGGTCGAGACAGTAGCTATCTGAATTGTTCATTATGTACTTAAGAGTGAACTATGGCATGCACTCCATTATGTGGATTTCATTTTAAACATTGTAGTCTAATAGAGTATGTGATATCCGGACGTTCTACTAATGTTATGAACTTCTGTATTTTTTTGTGTTTGTGCAAATAACATGAATTTGTCATTCTTAACGTGCTACGAGTTACAAAAAAAATTTAGCACCTTCTTTTCCCTACAAAACACAATAGAATAAGTTGGGGAAGTTAGTTTTCAAGTCATAATGCCTCCGATTGGGACATTTTATTGAACAACATAACACCCCAATCAGGAGAGTTATGACCCAGAGTTCCTTTCCTTTTCCTCTGTAATTCCTCTCGCAAACAAAGACCAAGCGGAAGAACAGTCGGATATCCATGACTCACGACATAGCGCCTCCATACAAGTCGGCGTACTATTAACAATAACGCCCATGTGCGGAGCTGATACGTCTCAAACGTATCTATAATTTTTGATGCTCCATGCTTGTTTTTTACATGTTTTCCCTATTTTTTCTATCATTTATTGGACTAACCTATTAACAAGATGCCCAATTCTAGATTGTGTCTGTTTTGCTGTGAATTGCAGAAAAGGTCAAAAAAATGGAAGTGCTCGGAATTGGCTGAAAATTTACGAGCATCTTTTGTTCACAGGAAGAGCCTGTAAGCCAGAAGGACACCCAGAGGGGAGCCACAGGCCCCCAGGAGCCTGCCGGCTGCGATCTCCCCTAGCTTGGTCCTAGCCCGCGCCGGGAGGGCTCCTGGAGGCCTCAAGCACCGCCTCGTGTCGCCCCTTTGCCCATAAATCTCTCTTGACCTAATTCGGAGCCATACCAGAGGATTTGTTTTCGAGAAACGCATATGAGCTCCACCGCCATCAAAAACCCTAATTCAGGGGACATAAGTTCCTGTTCTGGCACCCTGTCGGGACGGGGAAGTGCCCCCTGAGCCATCTCCATCGATGCTGCAGCCTCCCACGATGATGCGAGAGTAGTCCCTCCTCGGGGTTGAGGGTTATCTCTCTCTCTCCCATGATGTGCTCTAGATTGTGATCGTGAACCATGTTAATATAGTTGAATCCACGATGTCTCCCGTCCATTATGTAGTGGCTATGTTGTGCTTTGTTGAATTGTATTATGGAATCATAAGGTTTCTTGATGTTTGTGTTGAGTATAATCTTCATAGTGCCAAGGTGACAATGTGGGTGTTATGTTTGTATTAGATAGAGGCTATTCAAGAGATAAATTGTGGTGTTTGTCCATTGACGGGAACATGAAATTTAAGGTGTGCTTGTTGATGGCTAGGTTGAGACTCCAAGTGCAGAGTGTGTAGCTAGTGGCAAGCCTTCTTCCCCACGAGGGTGACTCGAGGGTTTATATCGAACTCTTGGGGAGCCAGTATTTCAACAGTTGTCTTCCAAGCTTCCTCCAGGATCCTGCAAACAAATAGAGAATTTTGTGCCCTCAACCTCACCAAGTGGTTGTCAAGCACAAGGTGTGAGACTTCTAAATTGCAATGCAAAACTGAAAGTAAATGTGCAATAATTAAATCTACTACTAAATGCAAATGAGAAAATAAATATGCAATGGATTGTTTTTGTATTTTTTTGATGCAAGTGGTGATGGAGATAATGTAAATTCGAATTGGAGATGCAAGTAAAGTAACTAGAGTGTTTTCTTATATTTAAAATAGGACCGGGGTTCATGGTTTCACACTTGCATTCTCTCAAATAAAGTAGACGGTGGACATAAATAATTACATGTGAGATTACAATAACATGTTAACATTGAGTACTTTCATATGGGCATCACGTCCTAGCATAGAGATCTCTACAGTCATATTGATCCCTCTTATACTCCACCAAGATGCGAAATAAATCATAACACCTCGATAATTAAGGAAAAACTAGAGTATAACTTTAAGCAATGTGACATGAAGTTGAAGTAAGAACTTGCTAGATCTAGTCATGGAGATTGATTAGTGTCACTTCAAATCCCCGGTAACAAGGTACTCCTTTTTATCCCTAGTGAGGTAACTAAGAAAGGTTTAACAAAACCTAAGTGGATCGCTGAACTTCTGTCACTTTCACGGCACTAGCCACCCCCCGTTACTCCAACTAATGCACCCATCACCCCACACACGCTCTCAAGAACTACATTGATCAAAGCTAGCAAATAAGAACGGGGTACATAAGATACATCTACTCAAATAACTCAAGAGAAACAATTGCAATCTCAGATTCAATAACTCATAGAAAAGATCCACCACATAGGAATTACAACGGTGCCCGTAATCATGTGAGGCAGCTCATACGGATCTAATTAGTGAAGCACATAGAGAGAGAGATACAAGTGCTACTTCCACAAACCCATAGCCCTGGGGTAGACTACTCCCTCTTCATGGAGATGTCGATGGAGATGACGTTGGAGGGGTAGGAAATCACACCGGCGGCGCCCCGCCGGAGTTTTCCCCCTCCAATCTGGAACTTCTGGTCTCTGTTTCGGTGTTTCGGCGGCCCTCTCCCCCGTAAGGGTACGGGGGACCCTTTTTATAGTCGGTTTTAGGTCAAGACGGAGTCGGTAAGTCGAAGATGGAAGGAATTGGGGCCACAGGGGCCAAAAGGGGGCCTCTCACGCGGCCAAGGAATCTGGCCGCGTGGAGGGTCCTCTTTTGGGCCTCCTTGCCCAATTCTCGTGGATCCTTCGCCCGCAAGTCTTCTCCTTCCAAGAAAATGACCCCCGCAGATTTTCAGGTGATTTCGCGGAAGTTTGCCCCCTGAAACGTCAAAAATATAGATAACAGGGTTGCTGACATGCAGGGTTAATTCCATAAAAGTTGGGGGACTTTGTAATTTAACCCCAAAATACTATAAAACATTGAATTATACCCTTATATGATGCAATATGTAATAGAAAACCATGTGAAAATATGCAAAATTCATCTATGCATTTTACATGCATCAACATCCCCAAGCTTAACCCATGCTCGTCCTCGAGTATGAAGGTGATAAAACTAAGATGGGTTTTGCATACTGAAACAATCATGGGATATCAAGGAGGATTATTCATGCTACATATAATCAAATGATTAATACTAGAAATGAGTAGCAATATACAATTCATGTTGTAAGAAATATCAAATATGCAAGCAAAGATGCTTCATGAAAGTTCACAAAGTGTATAATGAAATAAAAGAACTATGGACCAAATGCATACACAAAATTAAAAATAAAATCCTATATTGGTCAAATAATAGCATAATGGAGAATAGAAAATATGGTGGACACTTTGGAGAAAACTAGGTAGAGGTAAAACATGATCAAGTCTTATTTAGCCTCTAAATTATTCAACTAAAATTACTAATTGAAATGTGGTATCCATTGATCTAGGACTCTCATTGCCCCTTTGTCACTAGCATCTTAAAATTGTGAGTATTGAAGTAATGAGAATGACAAGGTGGTTGAAAGCCTCATGCCCCGTGAGTGTGAAAACCTACTCCATGATTACTCAACTTATGATTCCTAATAAGCTTTGTACAATCATAATAAGTATTAATGACATCATAGATAACCGCAAAGAGGTACCTCTTGCCCCATGACATGGAAACAAGCCCATGTTACAATGACAAGATGAACAAACGGAGTAGACTCATCATCCTTTTTATTTTCATTCACTATTATGCACAACTTCTTATTTTATTATAGGATGTGTTGTAGAGTCACTCATGCTGTAAGTAAATTTCCACCATGATAAAGCATGGCTTGGGTTAGCGGCCCAATGCGTTTCTCTAGTTATATAGATACTTACTCATCAAAACTTACTATTCCTCTATTTCATTTCGGCATGGCAGGAGTCCAAAAACAAAAGTACATGATATCAGCCAAATGTAAATTTTTTGTGAAATGTTGAAAGCTTTTCAGTGATACACGTTTATAGCTAGCTCCCAACCACACACTTGTCAAACGCAAAACTTGTGGCTCCCATTATGGGGTCATGTTTATTAGATGCATAAAAAGTAAAGTGTGCCTTCAAAAGTTCGTGAGAGTCCTATCCCAAGTTCAACCCATGAAAATTAATAAAGTGAATATCTTAATTTAGAACATAAATAACACAATAACATGGTGAACATACTCGGAATAGCAATGAAGCTAATGGGAAGATATGGTGGACTCACTGGAAATACTTGGCTAAGGAGTGTTGGAAACAAGTTTTTACTTGTTGGAATTTTTAAATTTTTGGGCTAGCAAGAGGGAGATAGTTGACCAGCTACTATGCATGCATATGTCCATAGAACTACTCATTTCATGACAAACTAAATAAACCAGCAATTAACATCAAGGACATGAATAAGAGATAGCTCAAGACAACATTATTGCAAATTTCTACACATAAAAAGCATATAAATCATGCAAACATATGTAGCTCTTCAAATCAACCATGGCATCCCTATTCCAAGTCATAATACTAGAATCCAATACATTCCAACCCCAAACTCCAGTAGCTCAATCTCATATAAAATGATGGTGGTCTTATCAAAACAAAAATAAAAACAAAAACTAGACGTTTCAAGTCTCTACGATAAATGCTTTGCTTAGAAAAACAGAAAATAGACGTGTGCTAACCAAAAGAGTGTAGCTCCAGTGGGGTGTTCATAACATCCCAAGCTTATGGCTTTCACCATTCTTATATGTCTTGAGGCGCAGCTCCTCTATTCCCTGTGAAAAAACTTCACAAAACATGTTTCTCCCATTCTTTTTCTGTAGGGTGAGATTAGCAAGGACAAACAAATCACATGCTTGATGTGAAAAATTCCAAATAAAATGCTCCAGTAGATATACAATAAGGTTCATTATGTTGTATGTTCACTCTCTTGCTTGAAAGAATCATGGAATTCGATTCCCAAGCCCAAAGAGTGCATAAAACAAAAGAAGGCAGAATCTGTCCAGAAAAGCAGCAGCAGACAAACGAACGTTTTTCCCTAAACTAGACTCGTCAAAAAATTAAGCCAATTTTTGTTCTTACAGAGGACGAAAAGTTGCAGAACATACTAAAAAATTAGCTCAATCCGACATACCAATAAAAAATGTAAAATCATACGGTGAGCAGACTCGTGCTGAAACAAAAATTTCATGCACTAGGATAACAACTTATAAGTCCAAATGGGTTTACTTGACTCTTTATTGAAAACTCCAGAATTAAAACAAAAAAACTAATCTCTTGAGACATAATGAGGACACTAGGAAAATCCAAACAAAAACAACCGGGTTGCCTCCCGTAAAGCGCTTTCTTTATAGCCATATAGCTAGGCTTTACTTACTTGATAATCAAGAGGGATAAAGCTCATGAGGGAGCTTGTTCTTCAGCGTGCCCCTCTTCCTTGGGAAGTGCTCCATGCTTTTCTTGTTAGGGAACTTAAACTTGACATTCCATTCCTTGGAGTCTATGATTCCACCTGTAGTACGAAGAAAAGGTCTACCCAAAATAATAGGACTAGGGGATTTATCCCCCGTATCCATAATAATGAAATCAACGGGTACGAAAGTCATGTGCAATTCAATCATAACATCTTTTACTTGTCATACAGCATGTTTAGTAGAGTTATCAGCAAGGACAAATTCACTTGAGCACTTTTCTAAATTTTCTAGTTCTAGCAATTCATATAATTCTTTAGAGAGTGCCGATACACTAGAACCTAGATCTAACATAGCATGGTGAATTTCTTTTCCAATTGAAACTAGCACCTTGGGGATCCATGCATCCCCAAGCTTAGGAGGTATCATGGCCTCATTCTTGTACCTAGAAATTTTTTCTTGCAAGACATGATTAGCAATATAAGATCCAAAGCCAGGTTGATTAACATTTATAGTGGGATCACTAGCAAATTTTTGTAGAGTAGCAATAAGTTCTTGCAAACTACTTTTTCCTAAATCAAGCAATGGATCCTTAATTTCAGTAAGCATCATAATTTCCTCTACTTTACTCTCTAATTTAGCTAGCATGCTTGATTCATGAGGACTAATTTCATCTTTACAAGCAAGATAAGACATATATGGAAGTAAATATTCAGGGTACTTCACTATTTCATTCAAAGTTTCTTCTAAGCTAGTAGGGACATGCTCACTTGTATTCTCAGAAATATGATCAATATTTTCAATAATAGGAGCAGCAATAGTAATAGAATTCATTCCTACACTAGGTTGTGCTTGTGGCTTTCCTGCTGACATGCTTAATAGAGTTGCTTGATTATCAGCTAATTTTGACAATGCTTTATCTAAATTCGAAGATTGAAGTTGCAATCCTTTAATATCACTACTAATGGATGCAATATACTTATTTAACTCATGTATCATAGCATTGTGACTAGCAACTTGTTCCATAAGCAATTTATTAAATTCAGAAATTTCACTAGAAGGCTTCCACTTATTTTCATTAGCATTAGGATATGGAACAAAAGGTTTATTTGGCACATAAGGAGGTTTACTATATGAATTGTAAGCATTACCAAAACCATTGCTACCATAATTCCTAACAAAATTAACATCCACACCTTCAGAATTACTACCAACTAGCTCCTGCAAAGGCACATTCTCCATATTTTGTTTATTAATAAAAGCAAGAATAGTGTCCATTTTAGAAGACAAATCATTGGTTTCTTCAATGGAGTTTATTTTCTTAGTGGGATTGGGTGCTCTTTCAGTATTCCATTGACTATAATTTTGCAATATGCTTTCTAATATGCTCTTAGCCTCTCCTACAGTTTTACTCATAAAGGCACCTCCAGCAGCAGAATCAAGTATATTTCTAGACATGTAGTTTAGACCATTATAAAAAAAGTGTAGTATGGTCCATTCATTTACTCCATGTGATGGGCATGTTCTAAGCATTAATTTAATTCTATCCCATTCCATGGCTACATGTTCATTATCATTTTGCCTAAATGAGAGGATATTATTCCTATTTTGCAAAATTTTAACGGGAGGATAATATTTCTTAATGGAAGCTTCTTTTAAATCATCCCAAGACTTTATACTAGCTGTAGGTAGTGAAAGTAACCATTCTTTAGCCTTTCCTCTAAGTGAAAAAGGAAATAATTTCAGTTTTAAAACACTACTTTCCACATTTTTAAATTTTTGCATATCACATATTTCCATGAAATCATGAAGATGCATAGAGGCATCCTCCATAGCACTACCACCAAATTGCTCTCTAGTAATTAAATTCAATAAAATAGGACTTACTTCATAGCTTTCAGCTTGTATTTTAGGTGTAGTAATTGGCCTAGCAATGAATTGGTCATTGGGTGTATTTGTGTAGTCACTTAATTTAGTTCTATCACCCATTTTAACAGTTTTTATTTAGTTTTTAATTTTTTTATGCAAAACAAAAGTAAAGTAACTAAGCAAATTCGAAATACTAAAATAATATAGATAACTAAATGCAAAACTAAAATGCAAACTAAAATAAAATATGCAAGACAAAACAAAAACAAGAACAAAAACAAAAACAAGACAAGAAACAAAACAATCTACTTGAAAGAAGGTGGAGATAGAAAGGACGGTACTCACGTAGGTGCAACCTCCCCAAGCTTAGGTGTTTGCACACCTTGTTGGTGATGAAGACTTTTTGTGAGCTCCCTTGGACAACTCCTTCACCTATGTCTCCCCGGCAACTGCGCCAGAAAAACGCTTGATGGCTAGGTTGAGACTCCAAGTGCAGAGTGTGTAGCTAGTGGCAAGCCTTCTTCCCCACGAGGGTGACTCGAGGGTTTATATCGAACTCTTGGGGAGCCAGTATTTCAGCAGTTGTATTCCAAGCTTCCTCCAGGATCCTGCAAAAAAGTAGAGAATTTTGTGCCCTCAACCTCACCAAGTGGTTGTCAAGCACAAGGTGTGAGACTTCTAAATTGCAATGCAAAACTGAAAGTAAATGTGCAATAATTAAATCTACTACTAAATGCAAATGAGAAAATAAATATGCAATGGATTGTTTTTGTATTTTTGTGATGCAAGTGGTGATGGAGATAATGTAAATTCGAATTGGAGATGCAAGTAAAGTAACTAGAGTGTTTTCTTATATTTAAAATAGGACCGGGGTTCATGGTTTCACACTTGCATTCTCTCAAATAAAGTAGACGATGGACATAAAGAACTACATGTGAGATTACAATAACATGTTAACATTGAGTACTTTCATATGGGCATCACGTCCTAGCATAGAGATCTCTACGGTCATATTGATCCCTCTTATACTCCACCAAGATGCGAAATAAATCATAACACCTCGATAATTAAGGAAAAACTAGAGTATAGCTTTAAGCAATGTGACATGAAGTTGAAGTAAGAACTTGCTAGATCTAGTCATGGAGATTGATTAGTGTCACTTCAAATCCCCGGTAACAAGGTACTCCTTTTTATCCCTAGTGAGGTAACTAAGAAAGGTTTAACAAAACCTAAGTGGATCGCTGAACTTTGTCACTTTCACAGCACTAGCCACCCCCCGTTACTCCAACTAATGCACCCATCACTCCACACACGCTCTCAAGAACTAGATTGATCAAAGCTAGCAAATAAGAACGGGGTACATAAGATACATCTAGTCAAATAACTCAAGAGAAACAATTGCAAACTCAGATTCAATAACTCATAGAAAATATCCACCACATAGGAATTACAACAGTGCCCGTAATCATGTGAGGCAGCTCATACGGATCTAATTAGTGAAGCACATAGAGAAAGAGATACAAGTGCTACTTCCACAAACCCATAGCCCTGGGGTAGACTACTCCCTCTTCATGGAGATGTCGATGGAGATGACGTTGGAGGGGTAGGAGATCACACCGGCGGCGCCCCGCCGGAGTTTTCCCCCTCCAATCTGGAACTTTTGGTCTCTGTTTTGGTGTTTCGGCGGCCCTCCCCTCCGTAAGGGTACGGGGGACCCTTTTTATAGTCGGTTTTAGGTCAAGACGGGGTCGGTAAGTCGAAGATGGAAGGAATTGGGGCCACAGGGGCCAAAAGGGGGCCTCTCACGCGGCCAAGGAATCTGGCCGCGTGGAGGGTCCTCTTTTTTGCCTCTTTGCCCAATTCTTGTGGATCCTTCGCCCGCAAGTCTTCTCCTTCCAAGAAAATGACCCCCGCAGATTTTCAGGTGATTTCGCGGCAGTTTGCCCCCTGAAACATCAAAAATATAGAAAACAGGGTTTCTGACAGGCAGGGTTATTTCCATAAAAGTTGGGGGACTTTGTAATTTAACCCCAAAATACTATAAAACATTGAATTATACCCTTATATGATGCAATATGTAATAGAAAACCATGTGAAAATATGCAAAATTCATCTATGCATTTTACATGCATCACTTGTGTAGCCCTACGCGGTTCTTATCCTATTTGATCTATCTTTCATATTGTAAGAGGAAATATCTTGTGTTAAATTATGTTAATGTTGTTGAAAGTGATCATCAGTAAAAGTATGATCCCTAGGCCTTGTTTTCCACCGTCGCTATATATTTTTCTTTCCGTTAAATTACTACTTGTTTGCTTGCTGCCATTTTAATTACAGAGTTACAAAACCTTTTTTCCCATCCATATTACCCATATTTTATCATCTCTTCGCCGAACTAGTGCACCTATACAATTTATAATTGTATTAGGTGTGTTGGGGACACAAGATACTTCTTGTATCTTAATTGCAGGGTTGCTTGAGAGGGATGAATCTAACCTATACCTCTTTGAGTTCGATAAACGTTGGGTTAGTCACTTGAGGGAAATTTCATGTTGTCCTACAAACCTCTACGCTTGGAGGCCCAACATAGTCTACAAGAGTTGCAGCGTGTAGTAGACATCAAGCTCTTTTCTAGGGTCGTTGCCAAGGAGGTTAGCTCTTGAAGGTATCTCTTTAGATCTTGCAATTTTTTCTTTTTGTTTCTTGTTTTTATTTTCACTAGTTAGGATTATTTTTACGTGTTTCTTGTTTCATCTTTTGTTCTTTTTTTTATGTTTGTTACTTTGATTTATTATGGAAACCTCTACTATTAGTTGGCTGTTTAGGAATGACCCCTCAATCATTCATGTGGTAGAGAAAGGTCCTCCGCCTACTGAAATTGTTCCTTTTACAATACCTATGGGGATAATCGATCGTGTTATGAATAATCGTTATGCATGAGATGGATCAGTCCATCCAAGTGTGCATCTGCTTAATATTAAAAATTGTGCACGTTATTTAAAATTTCAGGTGTATCAGGTGAAGTAATCATGAGGAAAATATTTCCCTTATCACTTAAAGATAAGACACGGGATTGGTATCCTTTCAATAAGATCCCAAATGAATCTCACTTATTGGATTATAAGGATCTTATATCTCTCTTTTACTCTAAATTTTATCCTCTTCAGGAAATGCATCAAGACAAGAACTATATATATAACTGTTGGCCTCGTGACGGAGAGGGAATTTCTCAAGCTTGGGGAAGACTTAAATCATTAATGCTTAAATTCCCCAATCATAACTTTTCAAATGAAATTATTGTTAACAATTTTTATGCAAGGCTTTCTCGTCAAGACAAATATATGCTTGATTCTTCTTATATGGGTTCTTTTACGAACCAGAAAGTTTATGTTAAATGGGATCTTATTGAAAGGATTCAAAAAAGGCTAAATATTGGGAGATCAACAAAAGTAAAGAAACATGTATAGATTATGAGTACGATTGCATTAAGTCCTTTGTTGAAACTGATAATTTTGATAAACTTAGTGCTTAGTTTAGACTTGATTCTCAAATAGGTGTTTATTTTTGCAAATCTTTTGCTTCTCATATCAATGTTCCTAAAGATAATTGGACCAAGTATCATGAACCTTTTAAAGACATTTGCAAAGAAAGTTAAATAGTTGATAGTGATTGCAATAGACATGATCCAGTTTCTGAAAATAATGTCTTATATAAGCATGTTAACTTTTGTGGAGTGTGTAGACCTTGTGAAAGTACTCGGGTTGAAGAAGATAATTATTGTAAGCAGCATAAGCATGAAAAACTAGCATATGGAATATTGATCTAAATGTTTGCTGAAAAAGTGCAAGACCACTATCCTTCTATTTGTGATCTTTTCAATGAAGTAGGGCACTTTAATTTCCAATGATTATACTTATCATTAATCCCTTTGTGGTGACATGATCACCTCTGATCTTTATGATGAACTTACATTATTTTTGGGGTGTGAAGAGTTATTAGGAAAAACCTCTGTGTTAGACATGAATAATTTGGGGATAAAGAACATTTTGCAGGGATGCCACTTTTATTATGTTGATAATTGCCATGAAAATACTCACATATAAAATATTAGAAAGAATGGAACTTTACCAAATTATGAAAGGAAGAATGTTTATTTTATTGCCACTAACGAAAGGGAGAAAATCTCCCAAGTTTCTCCTATTGTTTCTAATGTTAAATCAGAGTACGTGGAGAAGCTTCCTTTCCCACCACTCTCTCCTAAGGCAGCTAAGGAGAAGAAGAAGAAGATGAGGAGGAGGAGGAGGCAAAAGGGAGAGGATATGGTACCTTCCCCTAATCATTTTGCTCCTCTCATGGTTATTCCTAGTGAGTATGATTCAAAAATTAATATTGAAGATGATATACATGATTTTTATATTGGTTATTATTGTGATGTTAATTCTGTAGGCACCATTGAAGATGATTATTTTATGCCTACTACTGAATTTGATGATCATGATTGGGACAATAATGATATTACTTATAATCTTGAAACTATTTTGGCACCAATTCTCAAAATGGTGATATTAATAATTGCTATGCTATTAGATATACCCATGTTCCTTCTAATGATGATATGGAAAGAGTTTTAAGCTTGGGGATGATGGGTTTGAAAATAACTTTGCTATTTATAATGTGATGTTTTAAAATTATTTTGCTAGCGATTATAATTGCCCAAATGCTTATGATGATGATATAATAACTGAAAATGAACCTCTTAGCTCACCTAACTTGGAGGAGAAAATTGATTATGATTATAATATGCCACCTATCTATGATGATTACAATGATGCAAGTGGGTTTGGAGATTCCATGAATTTAGGTAGTATTAATTCCACAAGTTTGTTCAATCTTATGATAATATTTTCAAAAGTGGGTTTGGAGAGACCGTGACTTTATCTAATGTTGATCCCACTATTTTGGACCGTAATAAGAATCAAGTTCCTTTGTGCTTCAATGAGTTATTTCTTTACAATATTATTTTTCATAGGAAGTGGGTTAGATTTAAATGTGATTTATATTTGCTTCTTGATTCCCTCTACTATTATGTTTCAATTCTTGTTCTTATGTGCTTATTTTAAAAACACCTTAACTAGCTAAAATGTGTTAAATAAAAGCACTTGTGGGAGGCAACCCACTTTTGTTTTCCTTTGTTTCCTTTTTGTTTTCTTCTGTTTTCTTTTGTTATTTTTGTGTCTTTGAAGTTGTTGCCTCTATAGAAACCGCTCCTTATACTTTTTAGTTCATTTTTGTGCCAAGATTAACCTCTAATAGAGAGGTAGTGCGATTTGGGAAGTTGTTGTTCTGAAGCAGATTTCTGGGCTGACACCAAATACATTATTTCTCTCAGCCAGAACGTCGGATTGCTTTGAAAAAAATATAAACATGTCCCAGGTTGTTATCTAACTTAAGATTTTCTAAAAAATTCATCTTTACCAACTATTATGTTTTGACAGATCTCTGCCAATATTTGCATTTGACTCTCAATCTCTTTGTTTTGATGTTCTTTTGAGGGCAAGAACTTTCAAAGAAGTTGTGACAGTAGATAATATTTTAAATTGAGTGTTAGAATTCTGTTGAAACTGAACCAAGTAGATTTATTATTTTGATTCACTAACGTTGCTAACAAAGATTGCGAGAAGTTTTAAGTGGAGGAAGTTTTCAATTGTAGGGAGAGAAGTATGATGTGCTGAGATGAAGGATGGACAAAAGCTAAAACTTGGGGACGTCCATGCCACCCCAAGACATATTCAAGAAGTGCAAGCGTCAAAGCTTGGGGATGCCCAAGGCATCATCTTCTTCATCAAAGAAATATCAGATTTCTTTCAAATCACTATATTTTTATTGCTTCACATCATACTTGGAGCATCATTTTATTTTGCTTTCAGTTTATTTTGCTTTCAGTTTTGTTTTCTTTTCTTTGTTTTAGCTTTTGGTTGGATCCTAGCAATTTTATTTTCGAGAGAGACACGCTCCATTTGAGTGTTCATTTTTTGCTACTAATGCGTTTAGCTCTTGTTTTTCACTCGAATTTTTTTCAGAGCTTGTTGGTTTGATTCAGTTATATATGATTAGCTCTCTTGTCTTTTATGATTATTTTCTTTGAGAGTTGTTTCAAATAAGTTGATTGGTATTGGAAAAGTGTAAAATGTTTCATGCTTATAATGGTGCAATAGGAAACTTGTTTTGGTTGTGGCTTAGACTTTGGCATGTAATGTTAGATGTTATTTTAATTGTGTGCTTATTTATTTATGATGTATCATGACTAGTCTCAAATAACTGAGAGTTCTTAATGTTCCATTGAAATTAAATCATGTGTTGTTTTCTCATATTGAAGCATAGTATGGTGGTATTTCTCTTTTGAATGATTTATCTGGATTGACTTGGCGCATGCTGACACCATGTTATGACTACAAACAAAGGCACCTCTAGCCTTGATGATCATTTAGTTTTTTACTTGTAATATCACTTCATGCTTTGATTAATGATGTTCTTTCGCTATGCATGATTATGACCGTTATTGCTCTCTTAGTTGGTCGCGCCCAGTCTTTCGCTAGCCTTCACCTATACTGAGTATGTGCTCTAGTCATGCATCCAACTCCCAAAAAACAAAGTTTGCCAAATGTGTCCACCATATCTACCTATATGTGGTATTTCACCGCCACTCCAAGTAAATTTCTCGTGTGCTACCTTTAAACCTTAAAAATTATTAACCTGTTTTGTGTTCCTGTTTTAGCTCATGAGGAAGTAGTTTAAAATTTATTATGGTTTATGTCAAGCAAAGTTCTTCTTCATTATTTTACCCGATGAATATGGAATCTGTGCTCGTCTTAATTCACCGAGAGCTGGTGCCAAATTATATGAATTCAAACTAATAAAAAAGGCACTTCAACATGGTTTGATGAAAGCTAGTGGGTGCCCATGGATACGGCTAGCCCTGGTTTGCGAAAGAAAGGTGGGGGGAAATGCCAACCAATAAATTAAAAATGCTAATGGAAGCCACTCTCAAAATAAACACTTTGCTTGACATGGATTATGATAAGTTTTTCATTACCATTCGTTGACATAGACATACACCTCTCTAAAAAGTTGTTTTCAATATCTTTGTTTTATTAAATAAAAAGCTCTACCACATGAGTAATCCCTGCTTCCCTCTGTGAAGGGCCTTCCTTTTAATTTTATGTCGAGTCTTCATCTTCTTACTTTATGCACTAGTTAAGAGAGCATAGTTGTCATTCTGAGTATAATGTGCATAGTCCCAAAATTTATTATTGATCGATTCGTGACTATGATATTACTTGCTCTCAAATTATTTGTATCTAGTCACCATTTAAACTTTGAAGGTATCCTGGTATTTATGTTTTGCTACCACACGAAGGACAAGTTGGATGCCACCTTATTGTGTTTTTCTTTATGATTGAAACAAATGTATCACTTTCAATTCTTCATTATTCATTGTCATTTATTTGTGTTACTTTTCATGTGCAACATAGTTGCTAAGTTTACATTAATTCAAATAATATTAATCATGCATTTGTTAAAGTACTTTGATCTCAGCTTGCAATGCTTTTACATAATGTTGATTAAGATTTGTGTTGGCTTCATGTCACCTCAAAAATTATTTTGTTATCACTTACCTAGTCGAGGATGAGCAGAAGTTAAGCTTGGCGATGCTGATACGTCTCAAACTTATCTATAATTTTTTATGCTCCATGTTTGTCTCACCTCGTGATATTGTTGGTAAGTGAAGTTAAGGGAATAAGTTCAATGAGTAACTTATAAGGTTCCCTTGTTCTTCGGGAACACACGGGAGCCATCATGGAAGTCCATATTCTCGTTGTTGGTTATTCTTTGGTAAGTACCAGAACATGACTGTGTGTTATCGAGCCTTTACGGGTCACGCGCTTAAGTGAAAGTGCATTTCGTTTTCCCAGTGTTTTGTGTGTTAGTTAACAATACTAAGTACATTATTTATCGAGGTGTTTAGTGTGCAGGTGTTATACTTAACATCGGCATCGAGCACTGAAAAGTCGGTGAAGTTTGGCCTGAGGTTTTTGGGACAGAACTCAACCGGATTATTCGGACCGGATTATTCATCCTGGACCGGATATTCCGGTTGCTGAGAAAGGAGCTCAAAAATGGCTAAGGACTGAGAATTTTGCATACTGGAATCAACCGGATTATTCGGACCGGATATTTCATCCTGGACCGGATATTCCGGTTGCTGCGGAAAATTGCTAAGGACTGAAGTTTTGAGCTACTGGAGTCAACCGGATTATTTGGACCGGATTATTCATCCCGGACCGGATATTCCGGTTGCTGCGAAAAACTGCTAAGGACTGGAAGTTTTGAGCTACTGGAGTCAACCGGATTATTTGTACCGGATATTTCATATCTACCGGATATTCCGGTTGCAGTTGAGGAAGTGGAGAAATGGCTAAGGACTAGAAGATTTGCGTACTGGCATCTACCGGATTATTTGTACCGGATTATTTCAGATCAACCGGATAATCCGGTCCAGCACTGCAGTTCTGCGTGGAGCAAACTAACCGGATATTCCGGTCCAAACTTGGACCGGATATTCCGGTACCTTTTTTCCTGCACAACGACTAGTTGTGAGGAGGGACTATAAATAGCCCTCCTCTTCTTCCTCAAGATCTAGTTCTTCCCCTTAGCATTGATGAGCATTTAAGAACTCACCAAATCCCTCATAACTCCCAATCCCTCCACCCAATCTTGAAGATCTTTGGAGGATTGAAGGAGAAGGCCCCGATCTACATCTTCACCGACCCGTTCTTCATTTCCCCCTCTCTAGCTCGAGGGATCTTGCCTAGGGTTTCCTCTTGTGGAGAACCTAGGCATCTTGTTTCTAGTTGGTGATTCAAGAGTTGTTGGGAGCCCCCAATTAAGTTGTGGGTGTGTGCCCCAAGGTGTTTGTAAAGGATTTGATCCCCGCCTCAAAGGGGTTCTATAGTGGAAGGTGAACTAGGCCTTTGTGGCGAAGTTCATCGGAGAATAGGGTGAAGCCTTAGTGGCGTTGAGTAGGCCTTTGTGGCGAGCTCACACCCCTCCAACGAGACGTACTCCCCTAAAAAGGAGGAACTCGGAAATACATCGTGTCTCCGTGTGCTTCCATCGGTTACCTCGTTCCTCCCTCTCTTTACTTACTTGTACTTGTTGCATTGATTGCTTGTCTTGTCATATAGGTAAATTCATCACTAGTTGCACTATCTAGAGAATTTACCTTTCTTGTCAAGCCTAAATTTGAGAAAAAATAAAATTTGCCGTAGCACCTATTCACCCCCCCCCCTCTAGGTGCCCATACTATACTTTCAATTGGTATCAGAGCCTCGGCTCTTCTATCGGGCTTAACCGCCTAAGAGTTTAAGTATGGGTGATGAGGATGACGCTCCGTCCGAAGGAAATGTGTCCATGAATGATCTCAATGCTTTGAGAGAATCATTGACCTCATCCATAGACACTAAATTTGAGGAGTTGCGTCTACTCATGACAACACTCCTCAAAGCCAAGGAACCGGAGGTGGTCGACTCATCCCCTCCGGAAACGGAGGGTGCCAAGATTGGGGTTGATGGTGAACCACCTAAAACTGCTTCCGCCGAACAATCCGCTAAGAAGGGTGTGAATGGAAAGGAAGGATATCATGCCGTTGAAGGCCATTATTCTCCCGATCCTCCCATCCCTTTTCCTTATATAATTCCTAGGGGAGATCCACCTAAAATTGATGCATATTCTTTTCGTGAATGGCAATACTACATGGAGACTCACTTGAACTCTTCTTGTATAGATCTTTGGAGAATCACTCGTGATGGATACAAGCCATATGATCCCAAGAATCTCACAAGAAGAGAGGTTGTGGATTGCCAACTCAATTACACCGCTTTATCCATCCTTCATCAAGCCGTGGGCCCCAATCACATGCCGCATCTTCAACACTTCTCCACCGCCAAAGAGACATGGGATGCCCTTGTCGTCATGTTTGTTGGGAATGAAAGCATGCAAATAAATCGCTATGACACCTTGACCAATGAGGCCGAAGGATTCTTCATGCGTGATGGAGAAGATCACGTTGACATGTATCGGAGGCTCAAATCTCTTGCCACCGCTTTCTCTAATGCGGGTGCAACACATATTGATGATGCTTGGATCAAGAGGAAGTTCATAATTGCCGTGATGCCTTTCGAGGGCACGGATATGAAGAGCATTCAAGGGAGACATGATTTCTCCACCATGACCTCTACCCAAGTCATGCAAGAGTTGAGCTCCTACAAAGTGCAAACCAAGTATGCTCTTGACAACCGTGCTAGGGCCATTGGAATGCATCAAGGAGCTTCCGTTGCTTTGAAGGCCAAGGTGTTGACAAGAGAAGTTGAGAATGATGAAGATGGTGAAGAAGCATTGCCTCCATTGAAGGAACAAGAATATGATCCCGTCCTAAAGGATCTAATAGCTCTCACCGTGCAAAAGTTTTGGAACAATCCCCCAAAAGGCAAGAAGTTTGTTGAGGAGAAGACCAAGTCTCGTTATGGTAATGATGGGGCTCAAAAAGTGAGATCTTGCTTCAATTGCCAAGACAAGTACCATTTCATTGCGGAGTGCCCCTATGAGAATAGAGAGAACCATAGCGGCAAGCTAATCCGCAAGGACAAATCCAAGGTTGAATACAAGAAACCTCATTTCAAGAAGAAACCTTTCAACAAGAAGACCCCTACCAAGTTTGTGCTCTTGACTCAAGAGGAGTATGATTCCGGGAGTGATGAAGAAGAAGAAACAACAAGTGAAGTGGCCGCTCTAGCTATTGCTTCCACTCCATCTTCGTCATCTCTCTTTGAATCCCCCAATGAAAATCTTCCTCAACGCGATGCCAAGTGCTTCATGGCTAAGGCCACGGAGGTATCATCCTCTCCTAACTCTAAGACCCCTAGTGAACTAGAACATATTACTTGTCTTAGAGAAGAAGAGGAAAGAGCCTCCTTGGACCGTTTTATGTCTAACATGCAAGGGGAGACCAAGAAGTACTTTGAGCATCTCATGAGGCAATTGGGAGAGGCCCAAGAGGCCCTTGAGAAGAAAGGTGAGATTGAGAGAAGGGATGCGGATGAAATTGCATCTCTCTCAATGACTCTTGAGGAAGAGCATGATGGTAGAGTTTCTCTAGAGGATGAACTTGAAACTATTGAAACCACTCATAATGAACTTGTCTCTAAAATCATTAAGGAACGTGATCTTGCTATTGCTAAATATAAAAAGGCTAAAAAGGATAAAGTAGAGTTTGGGGTTGGTCATGGTAAACTAACCGAGGAGTTTGAAAAGCTAACCATTGCTCACAAAGCTTTGGAAAGCCAACACTCATCCCTCAAAGAGTTGCATGAACAACTTCAAACTCAACTTACTCAAGCTAACCATCCTAGCACTTCTACTTCTTCTTGTGATCATGCAAATATTATTGAAGAAAATGCTAGGTTGAAGGATGAGCTTGCAAGGCTCAAGGGCAAAAGCACTCAAGTTGAAAAGGTGGTGCTTGCCACCCCACAAGTGGTTGCCTCAAGCACTAATGCGGTCATTTCTAGACCACAAGTGAGTGCTCCAAGGCAACAAGTGGGCAAGCAAGGTCTTGGCTATGTAGCCAAGAAAAGGAACAAGAAGAAGAAGAACAAGAAGAAGAACAAACATGGTGCTTCGGGTGGTATTGTCATGAGGGACAACACTACTCGTAGCTCCTCCGCGGGAACTAACAACCCACACCATTTCTTATATGTTGATTATTATGGTGTTGTGCAAGCTAAATATGTTGGTCCTATTGAGGGTTTTATTGACTACACTATATGGGTTCCAAAGACCCTTGTTGCTAACATGAAGGGACCCAACTCGGGTCCTAACTCTAGTCAATGATCTCTTGCAGGACTATGCTTCCGGTGGGACTAAATGGATTCTTGATAGTGGATGCACTAATCATATGACCGGAAGCAAAGAACTTGTGACGGAGTTGCAACCAAATGACATCCAAGCAACCGTCACCTATGGGGACTCGTCCAAGTCTAAGGTATCCGGATTTGGCAAGGTTGTGGTGGCTCCCGATATCACTATCGTGAACGTCATGCTTGTCGAATCCCTTGGTTACAATTTACTTTCCGTCCGTTCTCTTAGTAAGATGGGTCTTTCCGTCTTCTTTGATGGTGATATTGTGGTCCTTTTGAGAAGCAAGACTCTTGACGTCGTTCACGTGGGACATGTTGAAAATGAGTTGTATGTGGTGGACTTTTCGAAGTCAACCAACACTCAAGCAATGTGTCTTTTCGGGAAGGCGGACTTGGGATGGTTGTGGCATCGCCGCCTATCCCATGTCAACATGAGAACTTTGCAAAGTCTTCACAAAAGTGGCCTTATTGTTGGACTAAAAGAAAATGTTTCCTTTGCAAAGGATCGCGTTTGTAGGTCATGTGTTGAGGGGAAGATGCATGACATTGTGCACAAGGCCAAGACTATTATCTCATCAAAGAGGATCTTGGAGCTTCTTCATGTTGATCTCTTTGGTGCCGTGCCCGAGGCAAGTCTTGGCGGCAAGAAGTATTGCTTGGTGATTGTCGATGATTATTCAAGATACACTTGGGTTTATTTCTTCAAGTGCAAGAGTGAGACTCAACAAACCATCATCGACTTCTCCAACGAAGTGCAACGTCAACACAATGTGCAAATCATGGCTATTAGGAGTGATAATGGGTCGGAGTTCAAGAACTATACATTGAATGAATTTCTTAGTGAAGAAGGCATTCGTCACCAATACTCCGCCACTTACACTCCTCAACAAAATGGTGTTGCCGAAAGGAAGAATCGCACTCTCTTGGATATGGCAAGGACCATGTTGGCGGAGTACTCTTCTCCCCAATATTTATGGGCCGAGGCCGTATCCACCGCATGCCACTCCTCCAACCGCCTCTACATCCGCAAAGGCTTGAGCAAGACCCCATATGAGATCCTCACCGGCAACAAGCCCAACGTATCCTACTTCCGTGTATTCGGTTGTAAGTGCTTTTATTTGATCAAGGGTATTAGGTTGTCGAAATTTCAATCCAAAACTATTGAGGGTATTTTTGTTGGTTACGGTGCCGAATCCCACACTTATAGAGTCTATGACAAAGCCTCACGGATTGTCATAGAATCTTGTAGTGTGGTGTTCGAGGAAAATGACGGCTCCCAAGTGGCGCAATTTCATGTTTCAAATGTAGATGTTGAAATGCCTCAAGAAGCCATAGGAAGGATGGGTGTGGGATTCTTCCGCCCCATCGAGGGACACCTTATGGCGAATCGAGAAGGACTATGCTCTACCCAAGTGGAGCCCTCCTCTACATTTGAAGATCAAGCCAAGGAGCCACCTACTACCCCTAACCGAGAACATATTCAAGACCCTCCTCTCATTGATCAAGTGACTCCGCAAGTCGTACCCACTCCTCTCACTAATGCGAGTCAAGATCAAGGCCAAGATCATTCTTCCTCGTCATCCTCTTCTCAAGATGAAGCTAGTATTGAAGATATTGTTGATGACAATGTTGATGATCAAGGCCATGTTGGTCAAGATGGGGACCCAAATGATCAAGATGATCAAGTGATCCCTCCTCGCAATAATGAGGAGATCGAAGCCCGTCGCATCAAAAGGATAAGAAGAGCTTTGAAGCAAATTGATGCCCAAGATAACAAGGTCTTGGAGGATGTTCAAGCTAGAAGATCCACTAGAAGGCAATTGGCTCATTTTTGTGAGCATCAAGCTCATATCTCTATGGTGGAGCCTAAGAAAGTGTATGAAGCTCTTGAGGACTCCGATTGGGTTGAAGCTATGCATGATGAGCTCAATAACTTTGAGCGCAACAAGGTTTGGAGATTGGTTGAGAAACCCAAGGATTGCCACAATGTTATTGGCACCAAGTGGATATTCAAGAACAAGCAAGATGAGAATGGCATTGTCATTAGGAACAAGGCAAGATTGGTCGCTCAAGGTTACACCCAAGTTGAAGGCATTGACTTTGATGAAACTTATGCGCCCGTGGCTCGCCTTGAGTCCATCCGTATCCTCCTTGCTTATGCTTCCTCACATAATTTCAAGTTGCAACAAATGGATGTGAAAAGTGCTTTCTTGAATGGTCCACTAAAAGAGGAGGTATATGTTAAGCAACCTCCGGGGTTCGAGAATCTCAACTTTCCTAACCACGTTTACAAACTTGACAAGGCTCTCTATGGTCTCAAACAAGCACCTCGTGCTTGGTATGAGCACCTTAGGGAGTTGTTAGATGATCGTGGTTTCGAAGTTGGGAAGATCGACCCCACTCTCTTCACCAAGAGAGTAAAGGGAGAGCTTTTCATATGCCAACTCTATGTGGACGATATCATCTTTGGCTCAACTAACCAAGCTTTCAATAATGAGTTCTCTAAGCTTATGACTAACAGGTTCGAGATGTCTATGATGGGTGAGCTTAAATTCTTTCTTGGCTTTGAGATCAAGCAATTGGCTCGTGGGACCTTCATTTCTCAAGCCAAGTATACCCAAGATATGATCAAGAGGTTTAACTTCCAAGATGCTAAGATCAAGACATCTCCTATGCAAGTCAAGTGTCATCTCTCTCGTAATCCAAAAGGGAGTAAGGATGTGGACCAAAAGCTCTATCGCTCTATGATTGGTTCTTTGCTCTATCTTTGTGCATCTAGGCCCGATATCGTTTTGAGTGTAGGTGTGTGTGCAAGGTATCAAGCGGCTCCTAAGGATTGCCATCTAATGGCGGTTCATAGAATCTTTCGTTATTTGGTTCATACCTCAAGATTTGGTTTGTGGTACCCAAAGGGGGCACAATTTACTCTCAATGGATATACGGATTCCGATTGGGCGGGTGATCAAGATGATAGGAAGTCAACTTCGGGGGCTTGCCAATTCCTTGGTAGGTCCCTTGTAAGTTGGTCCTCGAAGAAACAAAATTGCATCTCTCTCTCCACCGCCGAAGCGGAATATGTTGCCGCCGCAAGTGCATGCACCCAATTGCTATGGATGAGGCAAACTCTCAAGGAATATGGAGTTCATTTGGACAAAGTACCTCTTCTATGTGACAATGAAAGTGCTATCAAGATTGCATACAATCCGGTGCAACACACAAGGACGAAGCACATTGAGATTCGCCACCACTTCATCCGTGATCACGTGGCAAGAGGAGACATTGCACTCGGTTATGTGCCCACCAAGGACAATCTTGCGGATATTTTCACGAAGCCACTTGATGATGCAAGGTTCATGTTCTTGAGGAATGAGCTAAATGTGATTGATTCAAGGAGTTTGGCTTGACTATCTTGCGCACACCCCTATAGATGAAACGTGTTCGAGCTTAGATGTAGGCATGGACATAGGGGGAGTGCTATCCTAATACATTGGGTTCTCCCTCCCCCCATTATGCCCATAGCAAAAAAATTCATTGTAATCTCTCTTTTTCTAATGTTGAATTGTGAGCTTCAATGTTGAGTTTTGGCAATGCCCCCAAGATATATCTTCGCGGTTGCATACCAAGAACTCTTACATGGTGGCTTCGGCCACCAACCTCTTCATTGCGAAGAGTTGGATCTTAGTTGGGTTTTTCTACTTGTCATTTCATTGCATTTCGTGTGTTTTTCCCGGCTAAGTGTTTCTTCCTAGGAAAATCCCACTCAATTGGTATTTTTAGTTGGTTGCTTCTTGCTCTTGAGAGGGATAAGTACTAGTCTCAGTTTGGTAATTCTATCCTAAGCCTTTCTCTAAAAAAGCCTTTCTTTCTAAGCACTAGTGTCGTCCGTTGAAAACGAGGAAATTTCGAATCTGGAGGCAGTCGGAATTTCCGGTTCAGTTTTGAACCGGAATATCCGGCTGTACCGGAATATCCGGTTCAAACTTGAACCGGAGTATCCGGTTCGGCGAAATCCATATAACCTGGAGCCCGACGGGGATGGGCAGTTCTTGCCCTATTTCCCGTCCGCTCCTCTCCACCAAATCGCCGCCGTCGTGGTTCTTGGCCTCCCGGGCCGTTTCCTCCGCAAGATCTTGGAGATTTGGCCCTGATCTTGATCTCCTCGCATTTTGGAACTACTCTACCCAAGCTTTTCTCTCCATGGATCCCGGTATTGTTCAAATCTCTTGAATCTTGGTGCTATAACCTCACCTTCCATGGATGTGCGTTTTGTTGGCTTGCTTGGTAGATTTCGTTCCGAAGAGGACCCCCCATACATGCTAGAAACCATAGAGTAGTTTACTTGTTTGCAATCCATGTGGAAATCTGAGATCTAGGTTGATTTTGTGCTGTTCCGAAATTTACCGGAATATCCGGTCCACGACTGAACCGGAATATCCGGGTAACCGGAATATCCGGTTCAGTTTTGAACCGGAATATCCGGCTGAGTCCAGTACTGTTTTAAGGGCAGCCCCAAATGGATCTTTCCCAGATTTCTACCTCGATTGTTTCCTGTAATCTTCTCTATCGTTTCTATGTATGATTGTATCCATTGTATGACACTAGTGTACTCATCTTGTGCTTTTCCTATTCTATCTTGTTTCACAGATGGTGACCACGATCGAAGCGTTCCAAAGCGCAAGAAGCTAGTCTCTACCCGTAACAAGAGGAAACCTCGGCTCAACTATAAGACCGACATTCCGACTCAGGAGTTCAATGAGCTCAGAAAGCAGGATGCCTATCTTTCTCCGAGGGTTGGCAACATTGATCCTCGTTTCTGGAATCTGGAGCAGTCCTACATTTACACTGACATCTATTGTGACTACCGCTATCCGTGCCGCCCTATGCATCCATATGACCATGCCGCTCTCAAGTCCAAGGATGAGTTTGCTGATGCAGCAAGTATTGTTGAGCGCTTCGGTTTGGTGAAGCTCATGGAGACCCAGTGCAACTACAACACGCAGCTGGTGATGCAGTTTATGTCCACCCTCGTGTACTCCACTGGTGATATTGTGACCCGTCTTAAGTGGATGTCTGGAGATACACCTTGTGAGGCATCCTTTGAGAGGTTTGCTCGGCGTCTTGGCTACTCTTACAGCGAGCACCCTCCTCTTGGTCACCGCGTCCATGAGGTTGATAGGCCGAGGAGGGAGGTGTCCATGGCTGAGCTTTACGCCCCTGGTTTCACTGTTGGGGGGCTTGAGGGACTGCTTCCTCTTTATGATCAGCTGGTGCGTATCTTCAGAGCTTTCCTTGTGCCGAGTGGAGGTAACAACGATGCTCTCACCACTCCTCTGTGCAACCTTCTGATTCTGGCTAAGGAGTGTATGGAGGAAGAGGACCCGGCTGTCTCATATACTGTGGATGTGATGGACATCATCTTTCACGAGCTCTATGCTGCTATGATTGGTGGCTACACCATACCCTATGCTCCATATATCATGATGCTTATCAAGTATGAGATGCGGAAGGAGTACACCGAGCTACCCATGGTTGAGCACAAGGTGAGGAAGCTGTATGTCAAGAGGAAGGTGAAGACTGCGGCTGCTTCTCGGAGTGCTCCATTTGAGGGTGGTTCCTCTATGGGTGGTCCTTCTAGCTCTCAGTCTGCTCCCAGGGTGCCTGTGTCTGATCTCACCACCTTGCGCAACGTCAGGAAGCTATCCTGGTTTCAGCGCAACGTGCTCTGCATGAAGCTGGACATTCACAAGGAACAGTACAGGGCATATCGCAGGGATACTGATTTGGCCAGCTCTCAGCGTCAGATTCTCCATCACGTGAGTGGTGGCACTGGTGATGTTCCTGCTCCTCTTGATGCTCAGTCCTACTCTGCTTGGTCTGCTGAGGATTTCACTCCTTGGGAGAGCATTGAGGCGGCCCTCAGGTCTACTCGGGAGACTGCTTCACGAGCTCATGATGCTGCTGCTGATGAGGAGGAGTCTGATGATGAGCAGGGATCTGGAGACGAGTCGGATGCTTAGACCGTGTCTGGGGCGTTAGTTCGCTATTTCCCTCCTTTTTGGTGTCTCGATGCCAAAGGGGGAGAAGTAGTTATTATAAACTACGGGATTTGCATGGGTTCGGGCACAAGCGTTTGCTTTTATCCTTCCTTTGAGAGCTTGTGTCCATTTTATCTTCATTTGTCGTGCTTGTGAACTTGTCGTTTATTGTCGTTTAAAACTATGTGTGCTATTATGTGTGTGACTATTGGTTATCTGGATATTATCATGGTTATCTATTTATGGTGTGTTGGTTATCTATCGGATATGTTGAGGAGATTATCTATGATTGTGCTTGGTTATTCTTGGATATATCGTTCTCGCACAAGGTATATACTTCTTTACACTCAACATATTGGTGATGTTGTCTCATTGTCGTGTTTGCTACTTGTTGAAAATCTCGTCCTATACATCATTGCATCTATTTGCGTTTGAGGCAAACAAAAGGTATGCATAGAGATAGGGGGAGAGATTTTCATCTTGTTTCAAGCATGATTACTGTCAAGGTTTATTGCAAATCTTAGTATTGTCATCTAACACCAAAAAGGGGGAGATTGAAAGTGCATTTTGTTTTCCCAGTGTTTTGTGTGTTAGTTAACAATACTAAGTACATTATTTATCGAGGTGTTTAGTGTGCAGGTGTTATACTTAACATCGGCATCGAGCACTGAAAAGTCGGTGAAGTTTGGCCTGAGGTTTTTGGGACAGAACTCAACCGGATTATTCGGACCGGATTATTCATCCTGGACCGGATATTCCGGTTGCTGAGAAAGGAGCTCAAAAATGGCTAAGGACTGAGAATTTTGCATACTGGAATCAACCGGATTATTCGGACCGGATATTTCATCCTGGACCGGATATTCCGGTTGCTGCGGAAAATTGCTAAGGACTGAAGTTTTGAGCTACTGGAGTCAACCGGATTATTTGGACCGGATTATTCATCCCGGACCGGATATTCCGGTTGCTGCGAAAAACTGCTAAGGACTGGAAGTTTTGAGCTACTGGAGTCAACCGGATTATTTGTACCGGATATTTCATATCTACCGGATATTCCGGTTGCAGTTGAGGAAGTGGAGAAATGGCTAAGGACTAGAAGATTTGCGTACTGGCATCTACCGGATTATTTGTACCGGATTATTTCAGATCAACCGGATAATCCGGTCCAGCACTGCAGTTCTGCGTGGAGCAAACTAACCGGATATTCCGGTCCAAACTTGGACCGGATATTCCGGTACCTTTTTTCCTGCACAACGACTAGTTGTGAGGAGGGACTATAAATAGCCCTCCTCTTCTTCCTCAAGATCTAGTTCTTCCCCTTAGCATTGATGAGCATTTAAGAACTCACCAAATCCCTCATAACTCCCAATCCCTCCACCCAATCTTGAAGATCTTTGGAGGATTGAAGGAGAAGGCCCCGATCTACATCTTCACCGACCCGTTCTTCATTTCCCCCTCTCTAGCTCGAGGGATCTTGCCTAGGGTTTCCTCTTGTGGAGAACCTAGGCATCTTGTTTCTAGTTGGTGATTCAAGAGTTGTTGGGAGCCCCCAATTAAGTTGTGGGTGTGTGCCCCAAGGTGTTTGTAAAGGATTTGATCCCCGCCTCAAAGGGGTTCTATAGTGGAAGGTGAACTAGGCCTTTGTGGCGAAGTTCATCGGAGAATAGGGTGAAGCCTTAGTGGCGTTGAGTAGGCCTTTGTGGCGAGCTCACACCCCTCCAACGAGACGTACTCCCCTAAAAAGGAGGAACTCGGAAATACATCGTGTCTCCGTGTGCTTCCATCGGTTACCTCGTTCCTCCCTCTCTTTACTTACTTGTACTTGTTGCATTGATTGCTTGTCTTGTCATATAGGTAAATTCATCACTAGTTGCACTATCTAGAGAATTTACCTTTCTTGTCAAGCCTAAATTTGAGAAAAATTAAAATTTGCCGTAGCACCTATTCACCCCCCCTCTAGGTGCCCATACTATACTTTCATTAAGCCGTGCCAACCTTTTATTGAGAGAAATAATATGTTGTTATTGGTTTTATGAATGATCGATGTCGTTACAGTGTCATAGAAACAAGTCCGGTGTCAACCAGAATGGTTTCAGGGAAGTTACTATAAGAGAGAAATTATGTCGGTGTTAGGAAGAATTTATTTGAGAAGTTACATAGGACATGAGATATCCCGGGGTGTTAGAAATGTGTTTCTAACATGTTTAGATGAATATGGATGATTTTATCTATAGGGGTCACAGGGTTGCGGAAGAGTTCCGGGGGACTTTCCATATATGGAAGCAGTGCCGAAGGGGGTCAAATTTACTCCTATGGGAAAAACCTAATTTTTGGGATTGCCAAGTGGGGCCCATGGTCTCACAAAGTGTATTGTCTTTCTGTAGGAATTTTCCTGAATTTATTTGAGAAAAATAAATGAGTGGGAAAACGAAAAAGAAAAAAGGAGGGGGATTGGACTCCACTTGGGAGTTCAATCCGATTCCTCCTACGAGGAGTGGTGTAGCCAAGGGAGGGAGGGGGGAACCGACCTTCCCCCCATGGCAGGTTCCCTCCTTGCTCCCACTATATAATCCCAACCCCCTCCTCTTTGGGGAACACACAATTGAGCCTTTGTCCTTCTCTATCTCTCTCTCGCTCTCGGGAATTAGAGATCAAACTAGTGAGCCTCAAATAGAATTAGAGCCTCTAATTAAAGGTGAGAACCTCTAATTGAATTATACTCTAATAAAAAAGCATCTCTAATTGGATTAGAGCCTCTTCTAATCGAGTTTTTGAGTTATTCTCTCCCGATTACACCTAGCTCTAATTAGTATTTTCTCTCATGTGTTGAGAACTTCGAGATTCATAATAGTTCTAATCATAGTTGGTTAGAGCTACCAATTAGTAACGTCGAAAGGTTGTCTCTATTCGTCGGTGTTGAGTCCTGGACGGCGATGCGCTGACGGGTTGACACGAGCGTACGTGTGCACACCATAAGAGGGATTACACGTATGATCTTTGACGAGGGAAGACTTAGCAAAATCCTTGCAACTAGTCCTATTTGTGAGGATCTATGATTGTTCAGAACTCTTCTACGACTACGTCGAATCCGCTGCCCGGTGAGTGTTTATCCTGATCCTCGCATGTATGGGCATGCCTCGTTATCTGCATAGTGATCTTGGGGGACTATGTAGGGAAAAAAATTAAATTATGCAGTGTAGGCCAACAATATGGAGCCCGTGGCAGAACTTAACCTGATAGCATAACACCCCAGTCTAGGGCGTTATGTTTCTGGCAACGGACTTCCGGGTAAAGTCCAGGCTATGTCCTTTATCTAATAGAACCCTTCCAGAAGAAGAAGCAGACCTCCGTGTGTGGTAGGCACATAACCCATTGAACTGGGGCGTTATGTCGCCAGGGCGGAATTTCGTCCAAAATCCTTGCAAACTCCTCCCCTTAACAGAAGTGGAGTGCAGGCCAGGCCGGAATTCTGCGCGACACAGTGCATAACACCCTAGATTGGGGCGTTATACTTAATTACATAACACCCTATATTGGGGCGTTATAATGTATGTTTTCTGGTAGAAATCTTTGGCTTATTTCATTCATGGACGAATTTGTAGTAAATATGTGACAAGTTCACAATTTTCAATAGCGAATAACACAGCAAGACTGTTGGGGCGCGTAGAGATAAACGAAAACTTTTCCTACGCGGTACTCCCAAAATCTAGCCGAGGTAGAAGGCCACGAGTATTACCACTAGACGCGCAGGTGCGGATTATCGATGCAGCGCGTCGGGGCAGTGTAGTCCCACGATCCGATCCGGCCGATCCAATCCCTCGAACGTCGAAGTGCTGAACGTACAGCACCTCTGCCGGTATCCACACGTACGAGGAGGAGCTCCGACGGCAGACTGCTAGGTCTGGTGCGACGGCTGGACTGAGTGGGGCTAGGGTTCCCAACGCATGGGAGAGTGGACTAACGTGCCCGCTGGGCAACCTGCGCCCCTCTTTATATAGCGTATGGTAATGGGCTGCACAACACTTGTGGCCCATTCCCTCTGTGAGTCCGACTCACTAACTCAGTCCATTTCCGGTTTGGGTCCAACCCAACCAATACTTGCTCCCGCTCTTAAGTGTGCGACCCTGCAGGCTCATGGCGACTTGGACACGATTGGAGTCCAACTCCCAATCGATCAATCGGTAGCGGCTCCTAGCAGAACGTGCCGACTCCCAAGTACCATTGAGTCATGACGACATACCTTTCAATGTGATATTCATCTTAGTCCCTTTTGCCTCACGATATACCTTGTCGAGCTATAGGCGATTTATCGTCATCCCTTAAATAGCTCAACTCTCTTCTCGATCCGTGATATGTGATTCATCTGACTAACTCTTAGTCAATCGACACAGTTAACACTTAACTGAGTCGCGCATGGCCATGCTTCCTGAATCATATCACTCGAGAGGGCCCAGAGAATATCTCTCCATTCGGAGGGGCAAAATCCCATCTTGATTATCCACATCACGCAGCTTGCTTCTCATTCGACCCGAACTCTGCCTTTATAGTTGCCTTGTCACAGAACAACGTTTGACAGAACCTAAGTCGGTGATCCACAACTCGGATTGTGCGACAACCTCAGGTCTAAGGATTACATTGATTGAGACATGCAAATGACGACTTGATCGTTGCATCTCAATGTGGGTCAGTCCGACTTGCTAAACTCTTTAGCCAAGTCCGTGAACGTTGGAATGGCATCACCATGCCCATGACAAGTGGAACCGTGTCATCAGCCAACACTCACATTAGTCTAGGATGTGTGTCCAGCACAACCTTAACGACCAAGAGCAATTAGTATGAACAACATGAATATATAGTTCCATAATCGAATCACATATTCAATGACATATATCAGATGTTCAAAACAAGGACAACTTAATAACTTTATGAATACAGTGGGAATAACATCATACATGATTGCCTCTAGGGCATATTCCCAACAAAGACACGGTACAATATTTCATAACATTGGTTCATGAAGATTTACAAGTTCACGAAGTCTTGAAATCAAATCCTTACACAAATAGACTAGCGATAGCTACTCCGCACTGATGAGTCGCTACCACAATCCTCCTATCAGGTAGCAAAGTTAGGTGGTGCACCACCCCAACTGCGAAAATCATCATTGGTTAGTGGTGTCGTAGGGAAATCTTCTTTGTCACTATCTTCCAAGTCTTTCCCTTTTCTCAGAACATCGTTGAATCTACGTTGCCTTTGGTCATACCAAAACTCTCTCAAATGCTTCTTCTCAAGTTGATACATCCGATAGGTCTGGTCATAATTGGCTCTGCACATGTTCCAAAACTGGCTGAAAAATTGGCGTAGCCCACTAGGGTTCCCATGCGTACCACTAGATGATGCACCCACATCGACGGTCTTTGAGATGTGTTTCGCCTTGGGTTCATATGAGTGATGAGATACATTTGCTGGTAACAAGTTCTCAAGTGGTGCTAGCTGACTGTACCTCTCGGCTCTCACATACTTGACGAATGCATAGGTGAACGATGCATAGAAAAGAGATCGCCGGTTTTTGACCACATGCCTCATCTTTTCGTACATCCACTGCATCACATCTATCTCGTCACCGTAATCACGAGCATGGTACAAGAGTTGGATGACATAGCCGCTAATTACGTCTAAGTTGCCAGCATTGGGACAAATTGTGACGTTTAGGAGCTTCATCAAATAGTAATACCTTGGGTTCAATACAACAATTTTACCAATATCTTGAGCGTGTGCCTTCGGGATAGTGACACTTAAGGCATGTCTTACTTGGCGGAGAACCATTACCATAGCATGGAAGTGCTCTTCGCCCTACATACTATTCCTCATAGCGCATTCCTTTGACAATGTCGATGAAGGGGGCACTAAGCATGTAATCACCGTACATCCACTTTATTGTCTACTCTCTATCATTCACGAAGAACACGGTTGCATAAAATTGTTTCACCACTTCAGCATTCTAGGATTGTTCAAATTCAATGATCTTCCTAACCCCCATTGTCTCACAGAGAGAGAGAAATGAGATTTCCAAACTGGTAATCGTAGCCCTTAATGTACTCAAAATCCACGTGTTTATGGCTCACAATATCGGTGCTCTTGTTTTGAATGACAACCTCAAACACTTTAGCTTGTTGTTTGTGATCCACAACTCGGATTGTGCGACAACCTCAGGTCTAAGGATTACATTGATTGAGACATGCAAATGACGACTTGATCGTTGCATCTCAATGTGGGTCAGTCCGACTTGCTAAACTCTTTAGCCAAGTCCGTGAACGTTGGAATGGCATCACCATGCCCATGACAAGTGGAACCGTGTCATCAGCCAACACTCACATTAGTCTAGGATGTGTGTCCAGCACAACCTTAACGACCAAGGGCAATTAGTATGAACAACATGAATATATAGTTCCACAATCGAATCACATATTCAATGACATATATCAGATGTTCAAAACAAGGACAACTTAATAACTTTATGAATACAGTGGGAATAACATCATACATGATTGCCTCTAGGGCATATTCCCAACAGTCTCCCACTTGCACTAGAGTCAATCATCCTGGCATCATATGCCTAGGCATCTAATGCCCATACCTCTCGTGTGCGCCTCATGCTTAGGCTGTGGTAGCGCCTTTGTCAACGGATCTGCAATGTTTGCATCCGTGTGTACTTTGCATAACTTGATATCACCTTGTTCGACAAACTGGCGAATGAGGTGGTACCGCATGAGTATATGTTTGTTCTTCTGGTGTTGTCTAGGTTCCTTGGCCTGTGCGATAGCACCATTGTTGTCACAATATACGTCCAAAGGATTGGACGCGCCCTGAACCACACCAAGATCAATCAGGAGGTTCCTGATCCAAACAGCTTCCTTTGCCGCCTCTGAGGCAGCAATATACTCAGCCTCTGTTGTAGATGCAGACACCGTATCTTGCTTGGAACTCTTCCAGCTCACAGCTCCTCCGTTCATTACGAACACGTATCCCGATTGCGAACGAGAATCATCTGAGTCAGTGAGATAACTCGCATCCGTGTAACCCTTTACACTGAATTCCTCATCACCTCCATAAACTGGGAACATTTCCTTAGTATTTCTCAAATACTTAAGGATGTTTTTAACCGCTGCCCAGTGGGCTTCGCCAGGGTCAGCCTGGTATCTGCTCGTAACACTTAGAGCATAGGAAACATCTGGCCTAGTACAAATCATGGCATACATGATGGATCCGATTGCCGAAGCATACGGGATCACACTCATCCGACTTCGCTCATCAGTTGTCGAAGGACACTGAGTCTTGCTAAGTTTTATGCCATGGGACATCGGTAAGAATCCCTTCTTGGACTCTTCCATTTTGAATTTCTTCAAAACCTTGTCCAGATATGTACTCTGACTCAATCCAATGAGCCGCCTGGATCTATCTCTATAGATCCTGATTCCTAATATGTAAGTTGCCTCACCCAAATCCTTCATTGAGAAACTCCTTTCCAATGACTCTTTGGTTTCTTGCAACATCATGACATCATTTCCAATCAGCAATATGTCATCCACATACAAGATTAGAAAGTTTACTTTGCTCCCACTAAACTTCTTGTATAAACAAGAATCATGATCGCTCTTGATGAAGCCAAACGATTTGACTACCTCATCAAAGCGAATGTTCCAACTCCGAGATGCTTGCTTCAACCCATAAATGGATTTCTGAAGTTTGCATACCTTGTCAGCATTAGCTGGATCGACAAAACCTTCGGGCTGTATCATATACACGTCCTCAGTTAAATTTCCATTAAGGAAAGCCGTCTTGACATCCATCTGCCATATCTCATAGTCGAAATAGGCTGCTATAGCTAACATGATCCGAATTGATTTAAGCATCGCTACAGGCGAGAATGTCTCGTCGTAGTCAACTCCTTGAACCTGTCGGAACCCCTTCGTGACAAGTCGTGCTTTATAGACGGAAATATTTCCATCCATATCAATTTTCTTCTTAAAGACCCATTTGCACTCGACGGGTCTTGCACCGTCAGGCAGATCAACCAAATTCCAAACTTGGTTTTCATCCATGGACTTTAACTCGGATCTCATGGCTCCAAGCCATGACTCGGAATCAGATCCCACCATCGCTTCCGAATAAGTTGCCGGCTCATTACTGTCTAACAGTAAAACATCTCGAGCACTCTGTAATCTGGCAGATCTCCGTGGTTCAGGTAATGTTACCGGTGTAGGTACCACGACCGGCTCAGCCTCCAAGGCGTTCGCCGACTCGCCCCTAGCCGGTTCCTCTCGAATTTCTTCGAGTTGCACTGTGCTCCCACTGACTTCCCGACTGAGAAACTCTTTCTCAAGGAAGACACCATTCCGAGCGACAAACACTTTGCCCTCTTCCCGGTTGTAGAAGTAGTACCCCAAGGTTTCCCTCGGATACCCCACGAAAATACACTTATCCGACTTGGGCGTGAGCTTGTCCGACTGAAGTCACTTGACAAATGCTTCACAACCCCAAATCTTTAGAAAAGACAAACTTGGCCTTTTACCAGTCCACATCTCATGTGGTGTCTTCTCTACTGACTTTGATGGTACTCTATTTAGTGTGAAAGCTGCAGTTTCTAGACAATAACCCCAAAATGATAAAGGTAGATCTGTCCGACTCATCATTGATCGTACCATGTCCAACAAGGTCCGATTTCTCCGTTCCGATACACCGTTTCTCTGCGGTGTACCCGGCGGAGTGAGTTGAGGAACTATTCCACAACTCTTTAGATGGTCATCAAACTCATGGCTCATGTACTCGCCTCCACAGTCCGACCGTAGAAACTTTATTTTCTTGCCGAGCTGATTTTGTACCTCATTCTGGAATTCCTTGAACTTTTCAAAGGCTTCCGACTTGTGTTTCATTAAATAGATATATCCATACCTACTCAAATCATCAGTGAAGGTAATGAAGTACTCATAACCACCTCTGGCTGTCGTGCTCATTGGTCCACATACATCACTATGTATTAGTTCCAACAAGTCGGACGCCCTTTCACAACTCCTTGCAAAAGGTGTCTTGGTCATCTTGCCTAGTAGGCATGATTCGCATGTCTCGAATGACTCTAAGTCAAACAAAGTTAGAAGTCCATCATCATGGAGCTTCTTCATGCGCTTCCAACTTATATGACCAAGCCGACAGTGCCAAAAGTAAGTCATATTCAGATCATTTGGTTTCAACCTTTTAACATTTATGTTATAGACCGATTCACTATCAAGATTTAAAATAAATAACCCGTTCTGAACGGGTGCAAAGCCATGAAACATATCTTTCAAATATAAAGAACAACCATTATTCTTAATATTCGACTCATAACCTTGTCTCATCAAACATGAGGCGGAAATAATGTTTCGACTAAGCGCTGGAACATAATAACAATTATTTAGTTCCAAAATAAATCCTGAAGGTAAATGAAGTTGCATCGTGCCGACTTCCAACGCAGCGACTCTCGCCTTGTTGCCGACCCGAATGTCAACCTCTCCTCTTGCCACGCTCCTAGTTCTTACCAGCCCCTACAACGAGTTGCAAATGTGAATGACTGATCCGGTATCATATACCCAAGAACTATTAGGTGTATCAGCAAGATAAATGTCTATAACATTGCACACAAGTGTACCTGAGTCGGAAGTCATACCTCCACTCTTGGCCTTGTCAGCCAAATACTTGGTGCAGTTCCTCTTCCAGTGGCCATCCTGCTTGCAATAGAAGCAATTGGCTCCGGCTGTAGGAGAAGGCTTAGTCTTTGAGGAAGCACTCTGGACAGGGCCATGGGCGCTACCTCCTGACTTATCCTTCTTCTTCTTAGTCCAAGAACTCTTCTTGAACTTAGCCTTATTCTGCACCATCAACACTTGACTGGCGCCTTTCTTGATATCAGCCTCTGCCGTTTTGAGCATCCCATGTAATTCAGTGATACTCTTATCCATACCATGCATATGATAGTTCGAGATGAACGGACCATACGCACTAGGAAGAGAGTTCAGAATTATATCAGTGGCGATCTCTTCTTTAATTGAGAAGCCCAAGCGATCCAAAGACTGTATGTAACCAATCATCTTGATTACATGCGGACTCAGTGGATCGCCGTCTTTCAGCTTACAGCCAAGCAAAGCTTGAGAGACTTGATACCTCTCAGTCCTTGCTTGAGCCTGGAACATACTTTTGAGGCTTTCGATCATATCGTAGGCCTCAACATTTTCGAACTGCTGCTGCAAGTCCGGTTCCATGTGTGCAAGCATAAGACAGCTAATCTCCGTAGACTCATCTCTAGTCTTACGGTAGGCATTTGTGACGGCGACAGTCGCATCATCATCAGGCTCTTCTGGAAGTGGAGTTTCTAGAACATGTTCTTTCTTGTCATGCTTGAGGACTATCCTCAGATTACGATACCAGTTGGTGAAATTAATTCCATTAAGCTTATCTTTCTCTAGGATTGACCTCAACGCAAAAGTGGACAACTGAGGAAGGTTGCTAGGTGCCATTGATCTACAACAGAAAATACGCAAAAAACACTTAAGACATGTATTCATAAAAGAGCAGGCATATTAAACGTTTTAATACTTATGCTCCCACTAGAACCAACATCCCTCCGATGGTTGCTAAGTGATTCAGGACCCTAAATAAGCAAGCCGACTAGTGAGCTTTAGCATCACCGCTAGCCGTCAAGTGATCTAGGTAGGCAACACCTTGCCAATCGTATCTCTATACGACTCCTGTTAGTTGGGTGACATCACATGCCCCGGCTCCCAACCTACCTCGCCCCGAGCCCCACAACCGTTGTGATGGACTCGTCTAGATTACCAAGTGCTTCTGCGTGTAAGAGTCCGACTCAAACCCACCTAACCGGAAAGAATTGGTAGCACCTCAATTTTATGAGCCCACTACCAAGAATGTCCGACTTGTGATGGTGCAGCACTGGCGGGGCGACCGACTAGACCTTCTTTGAGGGATTAAAGAATCTACCAACTATCTAAATAGAGGTAAATAGAGGCATAACAATAACACAAATAAAGCAATTATAATGTGAAATGGTATGGCTCTCTTCATGGTGATCTCCATCTCCACGAAGCTCGTAAGTCGACTCGTGCCAACTCTTGTCACGTGCCATCTTAGTCCATGTAGCCGACTTGTACATGGACTTGCATGCCTTCCGGGTTCTCCAACAAGCTACACTAGCTAAGTAAAAGAAATTTACATAGAGAATCCGACACGCAGTCCGGTATACAATAAAATGACAGCACCTAGGCTCCAGCCGGCTGACAAAAAACATGATACGCAGATCATGTATGGATTACACACATCACATGCACATAAGCCATACCATTCACAACTTCCTGCAAAAATAAGTTATGCATAGATACGATATCTACCGGCGTTGTGAAACTCGCAACGACATCTAAGGCGCTACGACAGGACGACGGCGGTCCCGCAACTGGATTTCTTCATCGGATAAAACGATTTTACCCGAATCTGATCCGTATTCCGACTCGACCAAACTCTTTGATCTTCGATCACCGCAACTGGATTTATGTGTCACGGTATACCCCGATGGCGGAAACCGACCGGTAGGGGTAAGTTGTTCCACGACCTTAGCAGTATGATCACGGAAACCAGATCATCCATTAACCCCGAGTACGATTGATCCAATCAACCTTGTACAAAACCGATCTATCTCATAGACCGACCACCAAAACAGCAATTAGATCACATCTAACGCTAACTACATATCACATATGTACGGATCTCGGGCCTAATACCAGAAGCTACCGCTCTCATACCACTGTTGGGGCGCGTAGAGATAAACGAAAACTTTTCCTACGCGGTACTCCCAAAATCTAGCCGAGGTAGAAGGCCACGAGTATTACCACTAGACGCGCAGGTGCGGATTATCGATGCAGCGCGTCGGGGCAGTGTAGTCCCACGATCCGATCCGGCCGATCCAATCCCTCGAACGTCGAAGTGCTGAACGTACAGCACCTCTGCCGGTATCCACACGTACGAGGAGGAGCTCCGACGGCAGACTGCTAGGTCTGGTGCGACGGCTAGACTGAGTGGGGCTAGGGTTCCCAACGCATGGGAGAGTGGACTAACGTGCCCGCTGGGCAACCTGCGCCCCTCTTTATATAGCGTATGGTAATGGGCTGCACAACACTTGTGGCCCATTCCCTCTGTGAGTCCGACTCACTAACTCAGTCCATTTCCGGTTTGGGTCCAACCCAACCAATACTTGCTCCCGCTCTTAAGTGTGCGACCCTGCAGGCTCATGGCGACTTGGACACGATTGGAGTCCAACTCCCAATCGATCAATCGGTAGCGGCTCCTAGCAGAACGTGCCGACTCCCAAGTACCATTGAGTCATGACGACATACCTTTCAATGTGATATTCATCTTAGTCCCTTTTGCCTCACGATATACCTTGTCGAGCTATAGGCGATTTATCGTCATCCCTTAAATAGCTCAACTCTCTTCTCGATCCGTGATATGTGATTCATCTGACTAACTCTTAGTCAATCGACACAGTTAACACTTAACTGAGTCGCGCATGGCCATGCTTCCTGAATCATATCACTCGAGAGGGCCCAGAGAATATCTCTCCATTCGGAGGGGCAAAATCCCATCTTGATTATCCACATCACGCAGCTTGCTTCTCATTCGACCCGAACTCTGCCTTTATAGTTGCCTTGTCACAGAACAACGTTTGACAGAACCTAAGTCGGTGATCCACAACTCGGATTGTGCGACAACCTCAGGTCTAAGGATTACATTGATTGAGACATGCAAATGACGACTTGATCGTTGCATCTCAATGTGGGTCAGTCCGACTTGCTAAACTCTTTAGCCAAGTCCGTGAACGTTGGAATGGCATCACCATGCCCATGACAAGTGGAACCGTGTCATCAGCCAACACTCACATTAGTCTAGGATGTGTGTCCAGCACAACCTTAACGACCAAGGGCAATTAGTATGAACAACATGAATATATAGTTCCACAATCGAATCACATATTCAATGACATATATCAGATGTTCAAAACAAGGACAACTTAATAACTTTATGAATACAGTGGGAATAACATCATACATGATTGCCTCTAGGGCATATTCCCAACAAAGACACGGTACAATATTTCATAACATTGGTTCATGAAGATTTACAAGTTCACGAAGTCTTGAAATCAAATCCTTACACAAATAGACTAGCGATAGCTACTCCGCACTGATGAGTCGCTACCACAATCCTCCTATCAGGTAGCAAAGTTAGGTGGTGCACCACCCCAACTGCGAAAATCATCATTGGTTAGTGGTGTCGTAGGGAAATCTTCTTTGTCACTATCTTCCAAGTCTTTCCCTTTTCTCAGAACATCGTTGAATCTACGTTGCCTTTGGTCATACCAAAACTCTCTCAAATGCTTCTTCTCAAGTTGATACATCCGATAGGTCTGGTCATAATTGGCTCTGCACATGTTCCAAAACTGGCTGAAAAATTGGCGTAGCCCACTAGGGTTGCCATGCGTACCACTAGATGATGCACCCACATCGACGGTCTTTGAGATGTGTTTCGCCTTGGGTTCATATGAGTGATGAGATACATTTGCTGGTAACAAGTTCTCAAGTGGTGCTAGCTGACTGTACCTCTCGGCTCTCACATACTTGATGAATGCATAGGTGAACGATGCATAGAAAAGAGATCGCCGGTTTTTGACCACATGCCTCATCTTTTCGTACATCCACTGCATCACATCTATCTCGTCACCGTAATCACGAGCATGGTACAAGAGTTGGATGACATAGCCGCTAATTACGTCTAAGTTGCCAGCATTGGGACAAATTGTGACGTTTAGGAGCTTCATCAAATAGTAATACCTTGGGTTCAATACAACAATTTTACCAATATCTTGAGCGTGTGCCTTCGGGATAGTGACACTTAAGGCATGTCTTACTTGGCGGAGAACCATTACCATAGCATGGAAGTGCTCTTCGCCCTACATACTATTCCTCATAGCGCATTCCTTTGACAATGTCGATGAAGGGGGCACTAAGCATGTAATCACCGTACATCCACTTTATTGTCTACTCTCTATCATTCACGAAGAACACGGTTGCATAAAATTGTTTCACCACTTCAGCATTCTAGGATTGTTCAAATTCAATGATCTTCCTAACCCCCATTGTCTCACAGAGAGAGAGAAATGAGATTTCCAAACTGGTAATCGTAGCCCTTAATGTACTCAAAATCCACGTGTTTATGGCTCACAATATCGGTGCTCTTGTTTTGAATGACAACCTCAAACACTTTAGCTTGTTGTTTGTTCCAAAAACGAGTATTGGCTAGCTTCTATGTAGGTGTTAAAAAGGGTCTACCTTCATTCTAACCTTTTCCCATTCATGCAAACCCATGGTCATCTAATCTTTATCCTTCACCTTCTTTCCATTTGAAGTAATTTCCTTCATTGCTTTGGTCTTCATATTCTTGCCCTTGCTAGGACCAGGGGCATCATCCTTGCGTTTTATGGTCCTTGTCATTGAAAATACAAATACCAAAGTTTTATTCCATTGTTGAAATAAAATGTGGCAATTAGGAATCATTCCAACGAAAATGTCACTATAACTCAACACATTTACTTCACTCCCTAGTTGGTTTCTGATATTTTTGACAAGCCCTTCCAATTAAAATTACGATAAAAAAATATTGATAACTACTACGCAACAACACACAAACTATAACATAATCTACTACTACACAATTTAGCTAGCCATACACTAGGGTTCCCAATATACTACTACAAAATCTAGCTAGCCATATACTAGGGTTTCCAATCTAGCAAAACTAGTCAAAATAACCAAATAAACCACTAATCTACTACTAGTTAGATATTACTAACAAGACTAGATAAACTAGGGATCAGAATACATAGAGAATCAAATGCGAGGATTTAAACCAACAAAAAGAGGAAAAACTTAGAGGAACACATTTAGAACTCAAAGGGAATCCAAATCCTACTAAATAGGAATCCGATCTGTGAAATTTGGGAGGGGATTAGACAAAGAAAGGTGAGAGGCAGCGGAGGGGAATCTTTTCGCGAAGAACAAACGAGAGAAGGAGATGGGTAGTTTGGAATCGGGAGGGGCCGTGCGCCGGTTAAGTTCACCCGCATAACGCCCCCCTCCCCCCGTCCAGGGCGTTATGCGGCGAGGGGCATAACGCCTCAGTCCAGGGCATTATGGTGCCAGCCACGTGAAAGTCCGCGGCCACTGTAGCACAGTCAATAACTCCTAGGGCCGCGCGTTATGCTAGAGAGCATAACGCCCTATAGGTGAACGTTATGAAAAAGGGTTATTTTTTGAAAAAAATTGTGTCAAGGGTTAGATTGTGAATTTGTTGCCTTATTTATGTAAAATTTCACGCGTTACGGGTGATTGGAGATTTGGTGCAGCTGGTCACTAGTGCTCCTGCCAAATAAAAAATTCAAAAAAATATTCGTAAATTTCCAAAATTCTAGAAAAAAACGTAAGTAGCCAGTGGTATATAATACAAACTTGCAAAAAATCACCTTTAAATACTTTATATTCTAAAATACAAAGCCTTTTTTCAAATCTATAAATTTATCATTTTACAATTTTTGTGTAGATTATACTGCTTTGTATTTTAAATTGAAAATTTGCACAATTTTTAAATATACCATTGACTGCAACCATATTTATTTTCAGAATTTTTTGAAACTCGTAAATATTTTTTTCCGGAATGTTTTAAATTGACAGCAGCACTGGTGCGTTGGAGCCAAAAGCACTTTCCAGTTACGGGCTCAGTAATCCGAATCTAGCGAGCGTATGCTGTTATGTTTCAATTCAAGGATGTTTTAATCCACTGTGCTCCTGCTTACTAGTGCAGAAGATGAACTATATAAAATTATAAATACGAGCAGGAGCAGTAGTCAAGCAAAGCTGCAAGGTACACAGACGCAAAGCTATTTGACCGCTACATCACCGTGCAGAGCAGTAACTAGGCTGGAGAGCAACATGTCATAGTCAAAAATTCTGATCACAGGTATTATTACTGGCATCGCCCAAGTCTCGCTGCAGTATCGCGCAGAGAATATCATCTGACCGAAGGGTACATAGATAACAGCATGGCAACATTGCTTAGACAGTCTAATGCATAACAAGGTAATCACTCTTGGAGTCTTGTGCTGAGTGAAGGGCGGATGACACAAGGATCTAGGTGAACCCAAGGATGTGAGCCGACTTCAAACCAATTACGTGCTGATGCACCTGGCCCCAACCTGATTCACAGTAGTGACAGAATTATCAGCCACAAAATTTCATGGGGAGATCAAACAATTACATAATTGAGAATTACTCCCTCCACTGCATATTAGTGTACTAAATTAGAGACAGCCAATATGGAATGGTAAGAGTAATCCGAAGAGGCCGACGGTCCAAACCCAACTGATCTGTAACCAGAACTCTACTCAGGTACATGGTATTAAAATTTTCAAAAGAGACATGAGTCCAGTCAAATATGTTTTCTTTAACTGAAAGAACTTTGTGACAACATGCACACATTCAGATGAACTGAAAGAACTTTGTGACAACGTGCACACACTCAGATGGGTAATATCAATGGGTTGTTCCTTGAACTGAAAGCCCATGTAGCTGTAGAAGTACATTGCTGCAGTAGCTACAGATTTCAAGCAATCAAGATATAACTTGCTTCCACACAAAAATAAGACGAGAAATGGTACTTAACCATTAGTGAGATGATGAAAAGCATATCCCTTATATTTCTTTGTTTCTGTAACTGATGAAATTCTAGGAAACAAAGGCAATACTTTCGCTGTATAGAACTTAAAATGAATAGTATATGGAGCAAGAACTATGACCCAACCCACTACAGCAAGAAGACATAAACGAACTCACAAATCATATGGGATGGATCCTGGTTATTTTCAGCTCTCGCTCTCATCTCATTTTTGACACAGAACTAAAATTCTAAGTCCGTTAATTGCTGCGATCACTTGGCATCACGAGTAGCACTTCATTTTAAATTATTCAGGGCCATAACAAATAGCAATATTTGATCCTTCAACAGATCATGGTGCATACATCATCACATAGATTTTACATACTATGTCTATTAGCCTGACATTCTCATGGGTAGTTAAGATAAAATGCAGGCAGATTTATGTTGATAACTAATTTTCCTTTTTTTAAAATTTAATAACTAATTTTCCTGTTGGAAACATTAAACATACAATTTGTGTTAACATTTACAGATTCCATGCATATAAATCTTAGATGCTTCCCCTAAGAAAAATGAATCTTAGATGCTAACATCCTACTACAAAAGTTGCAATCATGCAAGCGTCATAACTGAAGCATTACTTTTGAGGAACAATATACACAAATCATAAGCCCAGCCCTGCATTTCAGAGGTCCCAGGTTAGCCCAGGACCTCATTATACTAAAATTGTGAGAAATGGTACTCCTAGAAATAAGGCACACAAATGCAATTCACTCAAGGGGTACATAATATACACGGGATGACATGCAGATTAGTGGCAGTTGCGAAAGCTTTGGAACTCAAAACACAACACACCAGGATATGATCATGAACACTTGAAAAAAGGCAGGACATGATCATGAGCATGTAGCACAAATGGAGAAGGTACGTACAAGTACGCGATTAGAGATCTTCTAGCATCAACATATATAGACTGTATCTAATTATCTCAAACCAACATGAACTGAGAAAGACTGATCAGAACCTCTAAATTAAACCTGTATTTCTTACGAACTCATGATTGGTACCTATCCTAGAACAAATGGATACACTTGTGCTTTCAACGCTGCTAGCAGCCCCGCTCCAAATCTAATAATCATAAGGTCTATACGCACAACCAACAACATACTCGAGGCAACCACATGGAAAAAGATCTGAGAAAGAATCACATCGATGAACAAAAATGGCATCTTTTAAAGAGGGAAGTGAGGTTTTTTTTAGCAATTACCAGAAAGTCATTGCTCCGGAGCGAGGAACGCCGGTGGCCACGCGAGGAAGTAGGCGAACATGGGGTGCCCGTAGTCCTTGCCACGTTTCGTCGCCAGACGCTCCATCTTGCCGGTCTCCAGATGTAAGGAGTAGCGGCCGTATCCCCACGTCCTGATGAGCGCCTTCCCTGTGCGACCGGGGTCCAAGCCGCATGGCCAGACACTCAAGTTCCTGTGCAGCTCGTCGTCCTTGGGCAGGCCCGGCACCGCGTCGTACACCACATCCATGTCCATGAGGCTGGTGCCAATGCACCGGCTATAGCCCCCGCCACGTCACCTTCTCTCACCACTATCACCCCACTCTCACGGACACGGTGCCAGTGCACGGGCTATAGCCCCCACTACCATACTCCTCTCCCCACTATCGCCCGCGCTATCGCCCCCATTGGCACCGCTACCGCCCCTCGCTACCGCCCCGCCCCCGCGCTACCGCCCCGCCTATGCGGGCTATAGCCCGGGCGACACGGGCTATAGCCCGGGCGGTACCGCCACCGCCCGTCGGCACCTATCGCCTCCTCCTACCGCCCCCTCTCGCCTGCCACCGGGCGGTAGCGCCGCTACCGCCCCCTCCTATAGCCCCCATTGGCACCAGCCTGATGTCCCTCTCCAAAAGCCAGCCGTGGTCGCTCCGCCTGGCCTTGCCGCGCACCCAGAGCTGCAGCTGCGTCCCCTTATGCGACACGGCTAGGAGGCAAAGCCGCCCGTCCTCCGGCGTCTCCCCGACGCGGAATGTGATATGCTCCGCCAGCTCGTCCGGCACCTGCAGGTAGGAGAAGTGCAGCGTGGCAGGATCCAGCGCGAGCAGGCGGACGGAGTTGCAGATGTGCCAGTAGATCTTTCCAGCGGTGTGCACGCAGCTGCCCTCGAACCAATAGGGGTCGAAATCGACGAGGATGTCCAGGACCGGCGGGAGCGCGCGCCAGATGCACTTGCCGTCGTTGAAGGAAGCGACCCAGGCGCGCGGATGCCCGCCGTCGATGGCGAAGCAGATGGCCTCGAAGCAGAGCCTGCTCGGGTGCGCGCGGGAGAGAAGCGCGGAGCCGACGTAGTGCCTGGAGCTGCGGCGCTGGGAGGAGCGCGCGGCGACGGGCGGGAGAAGCGCGCGGCGACGGGTGGCCGGGTCGAGGACGAGGAAGCGGGGGAAGATCCCGTCGGGTAGCTCAATGTCCTGTTCGAGGAGCAGGAGGCCTTGGTGGCAGTCCATGAGCACGAAGCGGTCGGCGTCCACAGCGAAGTCGAGAGAGAGGCGCGGGGAGGAGGCGTCCAAGGGAGCGAACTGTTAGGAATTTAGGCAATTTACAGATTAAATTAATCCAAGTATAAACCACGATCATGACGTAAGCATACTGATAATTAACCATATTCATGCATACTAGGTTGACAGTAGACACATCTACGCAAACTACTAGTATCGCACACATGGAAATAACAAGGGCAGGGATAAACGTGTTATACCCTGCAGTTGGCCAATTGGCAGTAGCCGTAGCAGAGACGGCGGCCGCGGCGGCGGCGGCAGCAGCGTTGGCGGCCTCAGCAGCAGCGGCCTCGGTGGCAGCAGCGGCGGCAGCAGCAGCTCGATCGGCATCGGTGGCCATGTTGACGATGAGGGCGGCGCGGTAGTAGACGAAGTAGACGTACAGCAGCAGCGAGCAGTCGCGTAGGAGACGCTCCCCAAAAACCTAATCGCCCCTCTCCCGTACAGGATCTGGAGAGGCGGGGTTTCGGAGGCCTGCTCTCCCGTCGGCCGTGTACGCGGTAGACGGGATGGGATCACCGGCGGCAGCAACAGGAGGTGGAACGGGTATGAGTTGTGTTTATGTGTCCGCCCCTGCGACCTCAATATATAGGCACGGTAGGAGAACGGTCAGCTCACAAATCAATTTGGCATTTACTACAGCCGTTACCACGTAATCAATGCGCCGTTTTACTGCGCGCGGTTAACACGTGATCAATGCGGCGTTTTACTGCGCGCGGCTGTTACCAAAATAAATGTGACGCAATAGACAGCAATCAATATGACGTCTCATATTATTGGCGTGTCTGTTGACTCCGTTTTCAACTGCCAAAATAAAGGCATCGGCTCGGCTCATTCCCGCAACCCGCGGCGCGTCGTGACGTGTCGAGGCGAGGCGAGGCGTGGCGAGGCGGGCGGCGGAGGAGGAGGAGCGCGCGTGTGGAACACCTCCACTACTCCTCTCTCTTCATACCAACTCACACTAGTGGGGAGAGAGCTCACCTTATAAACTGGTGCAAAACTCTCCCAACTAGCAATGTGAGACTAAACTCCCACCATTTGCTATGGCAGCATGGGCCTTAGGGATTAAATGGAAATTGCCTAATGGGCCTGCTAGCCCATGCGAATTTCAGCAATCCCCCACCAGATCCCGAAGACCCATGTGTTGTCCTCTGTTCCATTCACTGTTTTTATATACCGGCATTTTCAGTGGAGACCCGTTAAGGTTGAACATCCACCTAGAACAAGTAGCTACACTACATCACAACTAAACAATGGACTATGCCTTGAATTGTCAGTTTGGCGTAAAATAGTTTCACTAAATGTCTTGCCAGTACTAGGCTGCCGAAGGCTGACCCCTCGGGTGGAGCATATTAGTCATACTCCTGGCCTATTCATGAACTTATTAGAGATCACCCAATCTCATAGACTGTGACCAGCAGTCAGGATCATATAGGTGTGTTCCTCCAAAGATCGCTCTGTAGGATAGCATCTTGCTTATACAAGCCTTGGAACACATTAAGACAAAAGTCAACCTGCCATACAGTTTTTGAGAGTACTGCATCTCCAGTGGAGTGGGTTAGTAAAAATTACTCTCCTCAGTTAACCACTAGCTTGTTTTCCCAGGTCCCACTTCACGGGATCTCCGATCACATAGGTTGGGTTACTGCCATGGCAACTCATGTGGGTCTCATACCCATCTCCCTCGATGCACTTTCTATCACAACACGTGATAGCCCTTTAGTAAAGGGATCTGCCAGATTTTTAGCCGACTGGATATAATCCACCGCTATCACTCCGGAGTTTCTTAAATGTCTGACAGCTTTTAATCTCATTTTTATGTGCTTTGTGGACTGTGCATTGTCCTTTGAACTCTTCACCTTGACAATCACTGTTTGATTGTCACAGTTCATAAGGATAGCCGGTACTGGCTTTTCAACCACAGGCAAGTCCATCAAAAGATCTCGAAGCCATCCTGCTTCGACACTAGACGTGTCTAATGCTGTCAATTCTGCTTCCATTGTCGATCTCGTTAAGATCGTTTGCTTGCAAGACTTCCAGGAAACAGCACCACCTCCAAGGGTAAACACATACCCCGTTGTGGCTTTCATCTCATCAGCATCAGAGATCCAATTCGCATCACAATACCCTTCAAGTACCGAAGGATATCCACTGTAGTGAAGTCCATGGTTCACGGTACCTTTCAGATAGCGCATAATTCTTTCTACAGCATGCCAATGCACATCACCCGGATTGGAAACAAACCGGCTTAGTTTGCACACAGCAAACATGATGTCAGGCCTCGTAGCGCTCGCTAGATACATGAGTGAACCAATTACTTGAGAATACCTCAGCTGATCCTTAGCTGTGCCTTCGAACTTTCGAATCCGCACACTAGGATCATATGGCGTTGGAGAAGTTTTGCAGTCCGAATATCCAAAACGACTCAAAACCTTCTCAACATAATGGGATTGCAGAAGTGTAATCCCACCCTCATTGTTTCTCAATAGCTTGATGTTCAAGATAACATCAGCCACACCAAGATCTTTCATCTCAAAGTTCTGGGATAGAAATGACTTAACCTCATTGATTACTTTGAGGTTGGTCCCAAATATCAGTATGTCATCAACATACAAACACAAAATAACTCCTTCGCCCCCACCATGGCGATAGTATACACATTTGTCAGCTTCATTAACAACAAAGCCAACAGATGTTAAAGTTGTATTGAACTTCTCATGCCATTGCTTAGGTGCTTGTTTCAGCCCATATAAAGATTTCAGTAATTTACACACCTTTCCTTCTTGACCATCTAACACAAAGCCATCTGGCTGTTGCATATAGATTTCCTCGTCTAACTCTCCATTTAGGAAAGCCGTCTTAACATCCATCTGATGGACGAGAAGACCATGCGAGGCCGCCAACGAGAGTAATACTCGAATGGTGGTCAGTCTGGCCACAGGTGAATAAGTGTCAAAGAAATCTTCATCTTCTTTCTGGGAATAACCCTTGGCCACAAATCTAGCCTTGTACTTTTCAATCGTACCATCAGGCCTAAGCTTCTTTTTGAACACCCACTTACATCCTAATGGTTTACAACCATAAGGACGTTTAGTGATCTCCCACGTTCCATTAGCCATGATGGAATCCATCTCGCTACGGACCGCTTCTCTCCAGTAGTCAGCATCTGGAGATGCATAAGCTTCTGAAATAGAAGTGGGAGTATCATCCACAAGGTACACAAGGAAATCATCACCAAAGGACTTTGCAGTCCTCTGTCTCTTGCCCCTACCAAGGGTTTCCTCGTCATCCTTCTCAGGATTCTCATCATGTGTTTGTTCATAATATTCCATAGGAATGGTAGGTTCAGGAGTCTCCTCTGATTCCTGTCTAGAAGTGCTTTGCATATCTCTCATAGGAAAAATATCCTCAAAGAATGTAGCATCTTTAGACTCCAAAATCGTACCGACCTTCACGTCAGGTACCTCAGATTTCACTACTAGAAATCTATAGCCAACGCTATTCTTAGCGTATCCCAAATTAACGCAATCCACGGTCTTTGGTCCAAGTTTACGCTTTTTGGGGATCGGCACATTGACTTTTGCCAAACAGCCCCAAGTACGTAAGTACGAGAGTGTTGTTTTTCTCTTCTCCCATTGCTCATAGGGAGTGACCTCATTGTCTTTCGTCGGAACTTTATTCAGGACATGACATGATGTCAATATAGCCTCCCCCCACCATGCCTTGGATAAACCCGATGTATCTAACATGGCGTTAACCAAATCTGTTAGAGTACGGTTTTTCCTTTCGGCAACCCCATTTGACTGAGGTGAATAGGGAGGCGTCCTCTCGTGAATAATGCCATGTTCCGCACAGAAAGAGTCAAACTCATTAGAGAAATACTCTCCACCACGATCTGACCGGATTCGTTTAATTTTCTTTTCAAGTTGATTCTCAACTTCTGCCTTATAGATTTTAAAGTAGTGTAGAGCCTCGTCTTTAGTGTTTAACAGATATACATAGCAAAACCTAGTGGAATCATCTATTAACGTCATGAAGTATCTCTTTCCACCTTTAGTCAACACACCATTCATCTCACAGAGATCAGAATGTATGAGTTCTAATGGCGCCAAGTGTCTCTCCTCTGCAGCCTTGTGGGGCTTGCGAGGTTGCTTTGCTTGTACACACGAATGGCACTTAGAACCTTTGGCTAAAGTGAAACTTGGAATTAAATTTAGTTTTGCTAACCGCGTCATGCAACTGAAACCAACGTGACAAAGACGTGAATGCCAAACTTCTGTTTCATTAACACTCGAATGAATATTGTTCACGACTTTATTACAAAAATCAGCGAGGGAAAAGCGGAACAGACCTCCGCACTCATACCCTTTTCCAACAAACAGTCCATATTTCGTTACAACTACTTTATTGGACTCGAAAACCAACTTAAATCCTTCTCTACATAGAAGGGAGCCACTAACGAGATTCTTCTTGATGGCGGGGACATGCTGCACGTTCTTGAGCTGCACGATCCTTCCCGAAGTAAACTTCAGATCGACCGTGCCAACACCAAGTACAGAAGCACTTGCGCCGTTCCCCATCAATACGGACCCGTTCCTTGTGACCTGATAAGAAGAAAACAATGAGATGTCAGCACACACATGAATGTTTGCACCTGTGTCAATCCACCAATCAGTAGACTGACAAACTGAAAATACAGTAAACAAATTACCATACCCAGATGCCCCATTCTCATTGTTGCTCACGATCATGTTGACAGCCTTGGAATCCTGTCCTGGCTTCACATACTTCTTAGGGCACTTCCCAGCCCAGTGTTCCAGTGAACCACAAGTGAAGCATCCATCTTTCTTCTTATCCTTCTTGAAGGTCTTCTTAGCCTTCTTCTTGAAGTCGGTATTCTGCTGGACACCAGTCCTCGCCTTGTTCTTGTGGGAGTTGTAGTTCTTCTGTACCATATTGGCCGCAGAAGTCCCTTCATTCCCTTTTCCATGCGAGTCCTTTGCCCTCGAATTCTGCTCAACACTCAGATGGCCGATGACATCCTCTACTGAGAATTCACGCCTCTGATGTTTCAGAGTAGTGGCAAAGCTCCTCCAGGAATTAGGCAGCTTGGCGATTATGCATCCCGCGACATACTTGCCCGGTAACACGCACTTGAGAATTTCAAGCTCCTTAGCGATGCACTGTATCTCATGAGCCTGCTCCAAAACAGAACGGTTTTCGACCATTCTGTAGTCATGGAACTGCTCTATACTGTACATCTCGCTGCCAGCATCGGTTGCGCCGAATTTGGATTCGAGCGCCTCCCACAAGTCCTTGGCAACCCGCACATGTAAATATGCGTCAACAAACTTCTCTCCGATCACGCTTAGAACGCATCCAACAAAGACGACGGTGGCATCCCTAAACGCCTTCTCCTGATCAGGAGTAATCGTTTCCGTGGGAGTGACACCGACGACCCAGAACACGTTCATAGCCGTGAGCCATAAGAATGTTTTGGTCTGCCAACGCTTAAAGTACGTCCCCGTAAACGGGTCCGGTTTCAGTGCAGTAGCAAAACCATGAATCGAAAATTGCCTACACATATTAGGTTTTTGGATTGTTAGGAATTTAGGCAATTTACAGATTAAATTAATCCAAGTATAAACCACGATCATGACGTAAGCATACTGATAATTAACCATATTCATGCATACTAGGTTGACAGTAGACACATCTACGCAAACTACTAGTATCGCACACATGGAAATAACAAGGGCAGGGATAAACGTGTTATACCCTGCAGTTGGCCAATTGGCAGTAGCCGTAGCAGAGACGGCGGCCGCGGCGGCGGCGGCAGCAGCGTTGGCGGCCTCAGCAGCAGCGGCCTCGGTGGCAGCAGCGGCGGCAGCAGCAGCTCGATCGGCATCGGTGGCCATGTTGACGATGAGGGCGGCGCGGTAGTAGACGAAGTAGACGTACAGCAGCAGCGAGCAGTCGCGTAGGAGACGCTCCCCAAAAACCTAATCGCCCCTCTCCCGTACAGGATCTGGAGAGGCGGGGTTTCGGAGGCCTGCTCTCCCGTCGGCCGTGTACGCGGTAGACGGGATGGGATCACCGGCGGCAGCAACAGGAGGTGGAACGGGTATGAGTTGTGTTTATGTGTCCGCCCCTGCGACCTCAATATATAGGCACGGTAGGAGAACGGTCAGCTCACAAATCAATTTGGCATTTACTACAGCCGTTACCACGTAATCAATGCGCCGTTTTACTGCGCGCGGTTAACACGTGATCAATGCGGCGTTTTACTGCGCGCGGCTGTTACCAAAATAAATGTGACGCAATAGACAGCAATCAATATGACGTCTCATATTATTGGCGTGTCTGTTGACTCCGTTTCCAACTGCCAAAATAAAGGCATCGGCTCGGCTCATTCCCGCAACCCGCGGCGCGTCGTGACGTGTCGAGGCGAGGCGAGGCGAGGCGTGGCGAGGCGGGCGGCGGAGGAGGAGGAGCGCGCGTGTGGAACACCTCCACTACTCCTCTCTCTTCATACCAACTCACACTAGTGGGGAGAGAGCTCACCTTATAAACTGGTGCAAAACTCTCCCAACTAGCAATGTGGGACTAAACTCCCACCATTTGCTATGGCAGCATGGGCCTTAGGGATTAAATGGAAATTGCCTAATGGGCCTGCTAGCCCATGCGAATTTCAGCACGAACACGGCGGGCCTATGGAAACTCTTGCAAAACGGCTCCGGCGGCGGAAAACCAGGGTCGGTGGGGTGGAAGAAGTGGCCGAGGAGAGGAGCGGAGCATAGTAGCCGGGAACGGGGAACGGTGCCCCGTCCCACGTTCCGGATTCGTCGTCCCGAATCGAGGTTCGGGGACGGTGGGCGGAACGATAGGATTCGGTCATGGGGACGCGTTCCCGGACAATCGGTACTACCTTGGTTCAGCCCGTACGCTGGGTTCTCGGCTCGAAAATCACGCGAGGAAACAGGACTGTACGGGGAAGGTTGGAGACTTACATGGCGAGGAAACCTCCGGCCGCCGTATACCCGGCCGCCACGGACGGCGGATGCGCCGCCGACCAGAATCGGTAGTCCGGCAGCGCCGCTATGGCCTCCGCAGTTCGCAGCCGCGCACGGCGACGACTGCGTCCTAGAGGTATTGTGGTGGTGGCCGGGGAGCTAGCCTAGGCCGCTGGAGCCAGCGCCGGCGCCGGGGCCGGCTTGCAAGCTGCGCCCGCAGCACCACACCCGACCCGAGCCCATCTGGGCCCTGGCTCTGTGATCTGTCGGTATGAAAGAAGAAAACTTTCTCTCCTGTATTATATTTTCCGAGAAAAAAAACCAGGGGTTGAGTAATTTATGGAAGGAAACGACGTGGTTTCCGTCAATTATCTATCCATCTTGCAAAAATAAATATCGGTTTTGCTAAATCTCAGTCGACTGAGATTTTCTTAAGTCTCAGTCACTTTTTAGAAAAGTGCAACCGTAGTTAAAAAAAAAGTGCAATTGCACTTTTCTTGACAGAAAAGTGCAACCGGTTCAGTTGCACTTTTCTGCTCAGAAAAGTGCAATTGCACTTTTCTTTGAACTACAGTTGCACTTTTCTAAATTGACTGAGACTTAAGAAAAAATCAGTTGACTGAGACATAGGCAATCCCAATAAATATACCACTTCGTCGTCCCGCCATCCCGTACCGGATTCATCGTCCCCAAACTGATTGGTTCGCGTTCCCTCAACCGAATCATCGCTCGAGAGATGTATACTCTTTCCGTTCCCCGGTTTTCCCAGGCTCCGACTCTCGTCCCACGTTCCCGTTCCTCGAACCCACCGCACCGGAAACATGGCAACTATGGAGCGGAGCGGGGGAGGCAGCGTGAGGCGACGCGGCGCCAGCGGTGGCATGTGAGCGCGGCCCGGAGAAGGTCGGCGACGGAGAGGCGGCCAAGAATGTCGCGGAGGTCATCCTCAACGAGGACATCGTTCGTCACCGTCGTCTTTGGCTCCACCAGCGCTGTGGAAGGAAGCGAGGCAGCCGGCAGAAGGTTGGCGACGGAGAGGCGGCCAAGAACGTCGCAGAGGTCGTCCTCAATGTGAACATCGTTCGCCGCCGTCGCCTTTGGCTCCACCGGCGTTGTGGGGAAAGGTGGGGTTTTGGTTTTGGATTTGCTTTTGTTTTTTTTGCCTTTGTTCTTCCGCGCCATCGTTGGAGCAAGAGCCTTCTCGAAACTGCGTCTGCACCTACCTCCCTGTTATACGACGGGCACATGACATTCGCAACGTTGGGATGGGATCAGCCACAAAAATCCTATTTTAGTCGCTCCGAAAAAGGCGAGTGGATTAAAAAAAGGTTAATTAGATTAACTAGTCGCTCCGAAAAAGGCGAGTGGATTAAAAAAAGGTTAAAAAAAGTCACACAAAATACTCGGCAAAGATTTCGCCGAGCACCCCGTGGTCTGACACTCGGCGAAGTTTCGATTGCCGAGATGTAAGACGCCGAGTGCTGTGTGCCGAGTGTGGCACTCGGCAAAGAGGTCGCCGAGTGTTTTTCGCCCTTCGCCGAGTCTTTCTGATACTCGGCGAAGTGCAGGAATCCAGTAGTGACCCGTGCATTCACACGGGCTAGTGTATACAGTAGTGATAATTAGTCATTAAGATCTCTCGAGATCGTCATCATTATTTTTATAATGCTTGATAACTGGTTGAGCGGTTGATTTCTTATGACACTTAAATTTATGGGCTTGTTTTAGTTTTAACCACCTATGCTTCTTTACCTCCGGTGTTTTCTTAATTTTTTTTTAACACAATTGAATACCACTGATTTATCAAATTCCTTTTTTGATTACTTGTAGTTTAGGATTTATACTATCACGTATGAAGTGCACAATTTTTGTTTACATACCTTTTTTACTTCTGACAGAAATCATTGTTTAGGAAATTTCTTTCATTTATTATACAACATTAAAATCTTCTATAGGCATGGGAAACAAAATCCTTTGGCCAAATAATTACAGAAATCACATTTTTTTAATACGGAACTTTAAAATTATGAGTTTGATAATAAGTAGAAAACATTATAATATGAAATGAACTTGGTAAGTTGTACTAAAAATATGAACTCTCTTGTGTAAATGGTTGGTCTGTAATATCATATTTTCATCGGCGTGAATACGTATTTACATTCAAATGTCATATTGTGCTACCTGAAAGGAGGTTACCATTTTGTATTTTCCAAAGTTATTTGAATTTTATGTATTTATCCATCTGCCACGGAAACAGAAACATCAATTATACAACTCCAGCCAAAGTTTAATCCCGGATTCTTCTCAATCGAATTGAGGGCAATATCATTTCCTTATTGAAGAGACAACAATTCTGCAAGTACAGATTAAGAGTGAAAGACTAAATTTTAGGTCAGCTTAAACATTACTTGCTCAATATCATTTCCTAATTTTGGATGATGCTAAGATAATTATTTGCATACTGAATATATCGTCAGGAAATTGTTGTTGATTGAGGACTACACATATATATGACCTACCATTATGCTGATTCTCTTAAGCTCATGTGCTTTCTTATTATTTAGCTCTTACCTTAGGGAACATATGATTTGGTCCATAGAAGATAAATACCGTACCACTGTACTTGGTATTTTTTCTTGCCATAAAAAACTGAATTTCCAAACATCATTAGTTGTTGTGCACTGATGTAACTAAGAAAAATAGGATATTCAACATGAGAAGTATTGTTACTTAAAAGGAGGCTACCAAGTGATATTTCTGCAGCATATTGAATTCCAAAAAATTGTTCAGTTATATGAGATAAATTGAATCTGAATATGCAAGCGAAGGACAATACCGCTCTAAAAACGCTTTGGTTAGCTCAGTTTTCATATATCTAGTTAATTATTTTCACAGAAAAAGTGGGCACATGGATGAGTCCTTTACCTTATTACATTGTGTACAGAATTTATGATTTTATGTTTGTCAGATTCCCATCAATATACTATATTTCTTCAGAATTCTTGTAAAACAATATTTCTTTAGCAATGAGTATCTTCAGATCCTTACTTCATGAGACCCGAGTCTTGGTCACTGGCTGGTGAATTCTGTTAGGAGCTATTCATTCAAATGCAAAATTGAAATGACAACAACAGTATTATGCATTTTTACCATAACAAATGTAGCGGACCATTATATTAGCCACGAATTTACTCATAAAATAAATATCATTGAAGGACAGAATATGCAGGTATATTCCATACAGGAAAAAAAATAACTGTATATATACTAAACTTGAATAAATAACCTGGAGAGACAAACTCTTACTACACATTGAATTAAAAATTTAAGGGAATCGGGTGCACTGCTAATAATTTGCATATAGAAATCTCTAGGGAGACAAATCTGCAAAGAACAACAGATTGTTCCTCTAAAAACATCAGCTATTTGTTGGGCCCCCGCGGTATAGATTTTTCATCCGTGAGATTCTCCTCCACCACTACCACTGTCGCTCCTCTTCAATCCATCCCTGCACGGCAACTTCATCAACTCCCTATTCTCGCAACAACAACAAAAAGGAATTCCTCAACTTGCTGCACAATGATCCAAGTGGCGGTGAGAATACAGATACAACACAAAGAAGTCTGAATCGGTGCTAATGGGGAAGTGATTCGTCGTTTTTTCTCATACAGAAGTGAGAGGATTTGAACACCCTGAGCATCTCTGTATACACATTGCGCAGAGGACGACAGAGCATCGGTGATGTCATACTACCTGCCGATGAAGACGGCGTGAAAGGGGGTGTCGCAAGGGGACAACCCGCTGGGCTTCTTCCTGCTGTTGATCATCATGCAGATATGTCTCATCATCGGACTCGCGTTTTCCCTCAGGCATCAGCCCACTTCACCGGCACTGCGTCATGGCCGAGATCATCATAAGTTCCCCAATTACTCACCGTGTGACATAATTGAGTAAAATTATAGTGCTTTTGCTTAGTCGGTCTAAATATTTTTGCCTTGATATTCAAACTCATTTCTATAAATTTACATTTTAACACTTACTATTGTAGCTATCCCTGATTGGAAACAACACCAGAAGTTCACTGACCCCTCAGGCCATGCATTCTCGTTTGAGAGGCTTACTCATGGATCTGCATCTTCAAGCAAAAGCTAAGAATCAGAAACTACAACCATGTCTTATGAATTGGCATCAACAAATTATAATTACCTTTGCTTAGATGTTTAACAAAATTATTTGCGTCTCAAATCTTGGGGCCTGCTGAAGGACGTTGTGCTGCTGCTTCAATGAGGTGATGCCATCCATCCTTGTTGTACAAAGGGCTGCGGCCATGAACTTGTAGAAAAATTGTATATAGTCATGAGGCTTACATGTAAGCTGGTAAATTTCATCAATAGACCACTGGAAAGACACACTTGTGTATGTAAATTAAGGAGGAGCAGTTACCACTTACCAGAGATAATTATCAACCACATGACGTGGATTAGCAGAAAAAACATTTTGGTGCTGCTACCGTTTCTCCAGCAATGGGACATCGGTTCTATCGGGTGCCAAAGATCCTTGTCTACACTCTACAGGAGCCATACGTGATTGCTTCCATCAAGCAAGATACCTAATTAAAATCAGTAAAAAAAAAGGAATTCTAATAAAATAGACTAACCAATAGATTGGTTCCAGGACCTCTTTTGCCCCTACTTAATTCTTCAATAGATTGGTTCATCTCGCTCCGAATCTAGAAATTGCAAGAAAATCGAATCAGGAAATCATGGATATTATTGAGGTTGGGCTGCACATGGATGGGTGGCCGCATACTTGCATGCACCAATAAACCATGATGAGATTAGTTCTTAAGAAAACTGATTTATTGAGCGTTCTTTAACAACACGCTAGAGAACAGAGGATTGGAGGTTACTTTCCTGTAGAGAATGGAAGTGGAGAACTCGAGATGACCTTGCATAGGATTTGGCACGTGAGCCGTCATGCTGCCAATCCATCATAGTTCCTCCACGAGGAGGCATCTTGAATCCGCCTAGGCCTAATTTCTTAGTTGCCGGCAGCCAATGGATCCGTGATTCCTTGCCTATAGACATAGATGCATCAGAGCGGCATCGCACGGACGGAAGTCGAAGAGAGACTGGATTGTGAATTTGAGCCCTACGCTTTAAGACTTGCTGCAGCGGCGATGAATCATCGAAGTCAAAGACGTTAAGAACATGGCACATGTAGAGGCGAGGCGAAGAAGGGCCTGCTCGACTACACGCTACTTTTTTTCTTCTTTTGACATGTCGACTACACGCCATTGGGGCTGAAAAACTTCTTTTTTAGCTTTGTGTGCGAGATGATTATTCCGTATACTGAATCGTTTTTTTTTTCATGGGTTTCACGCGTGGGACATCTCGCAAGGACTCATTGGGATTTCATCTAATGGCTGAAAAAAAACTAACATCGGATCGGACGGACAATTAGCTTTAGTTTGCCAGGATTAATGTGGGACAGCGCTGGGCGTCCCTGGATCAAACTTTTCCATCCCCGGGTCCCCAAGCCGACACGTGTCCCATTTTTTATACAAATCCCGTTTTTGCTCCCGTAGCAAAAAAAAGTCCCGCTTTTGCTCACATGTAGCAAAAAACGTTTCGGTCAAAAAAAGAAAAAAAAAGTCAATCCTCGCCGGAGACCTCGCCGGAGGCACTATAGCAACTAAAAATGCTATTGTAGCAAAAATCAACTTCGCCGGAAAACGGCGCCGGTAGGATCTCGCCGGAGACATCGCCGGAAAATCTCAATAGCAAAAAGTTTGTGCTAAAATAGCAAAAACTTATAATTATTGTTGCAAAAAAAATGTTCTATGATAGCAAAAATTTGACCTCGACGGAGATATTGCCGGAGTTCTCGTAGCAAAAAAATTACACAAAAAAAGCAAAAAAAATTACACAAAAGGATCAAAAAAAATTGGTCTTCGCCGTTGACTCCATTAGCAACCTTGGCCTGTCCGCGCGGAGGGGGACGAGGGCCGCCCGCTCCCTCGCAACGGAGGGGGGATTGGCGACGTGGTGGCGGCCGTGAGGGCATCACACAGGAAGCTGCCGGAGAGCTCCGGGGTGAGCTAGGACGAGGATGGCGGCGGTCCGCCGTGGCGCAAGGGAGGCGGACGTCGACGGCGGGCCGCGGCCAGGCGAGCCGAGCACGGCGATGTGGTTGTGGGGGAGCTCGAGGGCCCCAGCCGCCCCGAGGTCAGGCTTCGCGTTGCCTTCTCCGTCCGCGTCCGCGTCGCCTCCGCGGCCATGGAGGAGCAGGTCGGCGGGGATGGCGGAGCTCCGTGGCAGCGGCGGAAGGGAGGCTCCGGCGACCGCCTTGTGCGCGGACGTGAACGTGGCCGCGCATCCTCCTCCGGCCACCCCGCCGCCGCAGAGACTGCTTTCGCTTCCGGCGGTGGACGCACCCAGATCCACTCGCCCACCTGCTTCGATGCGCTAGCTCCGTCGGGTGGGGGAAACAGCTCGTCCAGGAGGGGATAAGGTAGGTGGAGTCTCCAGATATTTTGTAGCGTGCGGGGCGGTGGGCCAGAAAAGAAATACACCGCACGATGACTTCTCATCTGATGGCTGTGCAAGCGGAGGATAGAATCGCGTGATCCCCCGGGGGGAAGTTAGCGTTTCCCATTAATGTGGTGCCTCCCATGATGCATCCAATTAGTAAATATAAGATGCTACTTTTACAAGCCATTTCAGTTTTGCTCACGTATGCATTCTAAAATGAGTTAATTTAGGGCACCTCTAGTCGTTGCCACCCCCCAGGGCCCAAAACGCAGCCGTTTTGGGGCCGCCGCGGCGCCAAACGGCGCTAACTTGGAACCTGGGGGCAGGCTTCCAGTCGCCCCCCGAGCCCAACTTCGGCCCAAAAAACCGAGGAATGAAATTCGACGCATTTTATTTGATTCGAAGCAAATTTGAACTAAACATCGAGAAATAAACCAAACAGTGCGAAAAACTTAAAAATCTACGGCGGCGACTATTCTAGGCGTCGTCGTCTTCATCGCCGTCCTCCTCGCGGTCATCCTTCGCCACCATGGCGAGCCGTTGGAGGGGCCAGCTTCGCGGTCATCCTTCGCCTCCATGGCGAGCCAGCGCCGCTCCGCCCGGCATTGCACCCGCAGACGGTGGAGCTGTGCCTGTTCGGAGGGCTAGCGGTTGCGCCGCTCGCTCTGCAGCGCCACCTGCCGCCGGTCGTCCTCGTACTGCGCGATGAGCGCCTGTTGGTCGGCCAACGCCGCGTTTTTGGCCAGCTGCCGGTAGGCCTCGCGCTCCGCCTGCTCCCTCTGATGGATCTCCAGAGATGCCCGAACGGCGGCAGCCTCGGCCACAGCCGCCGCCTGCTCGAGGCCGCCGCGGACCTGGTGGAACGCTTCCTCGTTCCGCGCGGTCTCGAAGGAGAGGTAGTCCGCGTGCTGCTCGGGCCACACGGGCTGCCTCCTCCGTTCCCTCCTCCAGCGCCGGGCAGCCTGCGCCGCCTACTGCTCGGGCGCCAGCTCTTCCTGGGCGGGCTGCTGCTCGGGCGCCGCCGCTCCCTGCGCTGGCTGCTGCTCGGGCGCCACCTCCTGCGCCGGCTGCTGTTCCTCTCCGTCGCTGTCCCCGTCGATGGGGCCACCCGCGGGCCACGCATCCCAATACAGTGGATCGTGGCGGCGAGGCATCGTTGCTAGGTGTGTGCGGCGGGAGTGGCGAGAGCGAGTGCGGCGAGGAAGAGGAGGCGGGCGGCGAGAATGGGAGAACGGCGAGGGGCGAGCGCCCTTTTTATAGCCTGGCGGGCTAGTCACTGCGCCGCGCGTGTCATCGCTGCCGCCCCCGCCATTAATCCGGCAGCCTTTGACTAGGGCGCATGCAATGGCCGGCCACCACGCCATTACTCCGGCAGCCTTTGACGGCGCGGGCGCCGAGAAGAAGGTCACGGACAGGGGTTTCTGTTCCCGCGTTTTTTCGGCGCGTCACTGACAGAGCTGGTCCGCGCGGGCTGCAGCGCAGTTTCGCCCCCCAAGCCGAACCCAGCGGGCTGGGTTTGGCCTGGGTGCCGCGGCGCGAAATAGCGCCAATACGGCGCTATTTGGGCTTCTGGGGGGCGACTGGAGATGCCCTTAGACTCGTTTTGTTTCGTATACTGCCCCTCGGTCTCAAATTTCAAATTAACCGTCACAAAGATGGACAAAAGTGTATGTATCTAGACATAATTTAGTACTCACTCGGTATCGAAACATAAGATGTTTTAACATTTTCTAGACAATATGTACCTAAACATGTTTTAGTGTAAGATGCATATGAATCTACACACTAAAACATGTCTAGATACATTATATCTACAAAATGCTAAAACATCTTATATTTTGATAAGGGGAGTATTAGGTACATCCATTTTTATCCAACTTTATGACAGTTAATTTGAGACGGAGGGAGTACATAGACTCACTCATTTTACTCTCTATATGGTCAAAATTTAAATGGCGCGCCCTGAGGGAACGCTTTCTTGGAACACGTAGAGATTAACGAAATCTTTTCTACGTGATACTTCCAAGATCTAGCCGAGGTAGAAGGCCACGAGGATTATCACTAGACGCGCAGGTGCGGATTATCGATGAAGCGCGTCGATGCAGTGAAGTCCCACGATCCGATCCAGCCGATCCAATCCCGCGATCGTCGAAGTGCTGAATGTACAGCACCTCTGCCGGTATCCACACGTACGAGGAGGAGCTCCGCCGGCGGACTGCTAGGTCCGGTGCGAGGACTGAGTGGGGCTAGGGTTCCCAACGCATGGGAGTGGAATAACGCGCACGCTGGGCAACCTGCGCCCCTCTTTATATAGCGAGTGGTAGTGGGCTTCACAACGCTTGTGGCACATTCCCTCTGTGAGTCCGACTCACAAATTTAGTCCATTTCTGGTTCGGGTCCAACCCGACCAATATACTTGCTCCCGCTCTTAAGTGTGCGACCCTGCAGGCTCATGGCGACTTGGACACGATTGGAGTCCGACTCCCAATCGATCAATCGGTAGCGGCTCCTAGCAGAACGTGCCGACTCCCAAGTCCCATTGAGTCATGACGATATACCTTCCAATGTGACTTTCATCGTAGTCCTTTTGCCTCACGGTATATCTTATCGAACTATAGGCGAATTATCGTCATCCCTTAAATAGCTCAACTCTCTTCTTGATCTGTGATATATGATTCATTTGACTAACTCTTAGTCAATAGACCCAGTTAACACTTAACCGAGTCACGCATGGCCATGGTTCCGGAATCATATCACTCGAGAGGGCTCAGAGAATATCTCTCCATTTGGAGGGGCAAAATCCAATCTTGATTTTCCACATCACGCAGCTTGCTTCTTATTCGATCCGAACTCCGCGTTTATAACTACATTGTTACAGAACGGCGTCTGATAGAACCTAAGTCGGTGATCCACAACTCGGATTGTGCGACAAACTCAGGTCTAAGAATTACATTGATTGAGACATGCAAATGACGACTTACTCGTTGCATCTCAATATGGGTCAGTCCGACTTGTTAAACTCTTTAGCCAAATCTGTGAACGTTGGAATGGCATCGCCATGCCCATGACAAGTGGAACCAAATCATCAGCCAACACTCATATTAGTCTAGGGTGTGTGTCCAGCACAACCTTAATAACCAAGGACAATTTAGCATGAACAACATGAATACATAGCTCCACAATCGAATCACATATTCAATGACATATATCAGATGTTCAAAACAAGGACGACTTAATAACTTTACGAATACTATTGCAACTAGAGTCAATCATCTCGACATCATATGCCTAGTCATCGAATGCCCATACCTCTCATGTGCGCCTTATGCTTTGGTTGTGGTAGTGTCTTTGTCAACGGATCTGCAATATTTGCATCCGTGTGTACTTTGCATAAATTGATATCACCTTGTTCGACAAACTGGCGAATGAGGTGGTAACGCATGAGTATATGTTTGTTCTGCTGGTGTTGTCTAGGTTCATTGGCTTGTGCGATAGCACCATTGTTGTCACAATATACATCCAATGGATTGGACGCGCCCTGAACCACACCAAGATCCATCAGGAGATTCCTGATCCAAACAGCTTCCTTTGCAGCCTCCGAGGCAGCAATATACTCAGCCTCTGTTGTAGATGCAGACATGGTATCTTGCTTGGAACTCTTCCATCTCACAACCCCTCCGTTCATTACGAACACGTATCCAGATTGCGAACGAGAATCATCTGAGTCGGTGAGATAACTCGCATCCGTGTAACCCTTTACACTGAATTCCTCATCACCTCCATAAACTAGGAACATTTCCTTAGTACTTCTCAAGTACTTAAGGATGTTTTTAACCGCTGCCCAGTGGGCTTCGCCAGGGTCAGCCTGGTATCTGCTCGTTACACTTAGAGCATAGGAAACATCTGGCCTAGTACAAATCATGGCATACATGATGGATCTGATTGCCGAAACATACGAGATCACACTCATCCGACTTTGCTCATCAGTCGTCGAAGGACATTGAGTCTCGCTAAGTTTTATACCATGGGACATCGGTAAGAACCCCTTCTTAGACTCATCTATTTTGAATTTCTTCAAAACTTTGTCCAGATATGTACTCTGACTCAATCCAATGAGTCGACTTGATCTATCTCTATAGATCCTGATTCCCAGTATGTAAGTCGCCTCACCCAAATCCTTCATTGAGAAACTCCTTTCCAATGATTCTTTGGTTTCTTGCAACATCATGACATCATTTCCCATCAGTAATATATCGTCCACATATAAGATTAGAAAATTTACTTTGCTCCCACTAAACTTATTGTATAAACAAGAATCATGATCGCTCTTGATGAAGCCAAACGATTTGACTACCTCATCAAAACGAATGTTCCAACTCCGAGACGCTTGCTTCAACCCATAAATGGATTTCTGAAGTTTGCATACCTTGTTAGCGTTAGCTGGATCGACAAAACCTTCGGGCTGTATCATATACACATCCTCAGTTAAATTTCTATTAAGGAAAGCCGTCTTGACATCCATCTGTCATATCTCATAGTCGAAATAGGCTGCTATGGCTAACATGATACGAACTGGCTTAAGCATCGCTACGGGCGAGAAGGTCTCGTCGTAGTCAACTCCTTCAACCTGTCGTAACCCCTTCGCAACAAGTCGTACTTTATAGACGGAAATATTTCCATCCATATCAGTTTTCTTCTTAAAGACCCATTTGCACTCGACGGGTCTTGCACCGTCAGCCAGATCAACCAAATTCCAAACTTGGTTTTCATCCATGGACTTTAACTCGGATCTCATGGCTCCAAGCCATGACTCGGAATCAGATCCCACCATCGCTTATGAATAAGTTGCCGGCTCATTACTGTCTAACAGTAAAACAACACGAGCATTTTGTAATATGACATATCTCCGTGGTTCAGGTGCTGTTACCGGTGTAGGTACCACGACCGGCTCAACCTCCAAGGCTCTTGCCGACTCGCCCCTAGACGGTTCCTCTCGAATTTCTTCAAGTTGCACTGTGCTCCCACTGACTCCCCGATTGAGAAACTCTTTCTCAAGGAAGACACCATTCCGAGCGACAAACACTTTGCCCTCTTCCCGGTTGTAGAAGTAGTACCCCAAGGTTTCCCTCGGATACCCCACGAAAATACACTTATCCGACTTGGGCGTTAGCTTGTCCGACTGAAGTCGCTTGACAAATGCTTCACAACCCCAAATCTTTAGAAAAGACAAACTTGGCCTTTTGCCAGTCCACATCTCATGTGGTGTCTTTTCTACTGACTTTGATGGTACTCTGTTTAGTGTGAGTGCTTCGGTTTCTAGACAATAACCCCAAAATGATAAAGGTAGATCTGTCCGACTCATCATTGATCGTACCGTGTCCAACAAGGTCCGATTTCTCCGTTCTGATACACCGTTTCTCTGGGGGGTACCCGGCGGAGCGAGTTGAGGAACTATTCCACAGCTCTTTAGATGGTCATCAAACTCATGGCTCATGTACTCGCCTCCACGGTCCGGCCGAAGAAACTTTATTTTCTTGCCGAGTTGATTTTGTACCTCACTCTGGAATTCCTTGAAATTCTCAAAGTCTTCCGACTTGTATTTCATTAAATAGATATATCCATACATACTCAAATCATCAATGAAGGTAATGAAGTACTCATAGCCACCTCTGGTTGTCGTGCTCATTGGACCACATACATCACTATGTATTAGTTCCAACAAGTCGGACGCTCTTTCGCAACTCTTTGCAAAAGGTGTCTTGGTCATTTTGCCTAGTAGGCATGATTCGCATTTCTCGAATGACTCTAAGTCAAACGAAATTAGAAGTCCACCATCATGGAGTTTCTTCATGCACTTCCAACTTATATGACAAAGCCGACACTGCCAAAAGTAAGTCATATTCAGATCATTTGGTTTCAACCTTTTCACATTTATGTTATAGACCGATTAATGCATTATCAAGATTCAAAATAAATAACCCGTCCTGAACGGGTGCAAAGCCATGAAACATATCTTTCAAATATAAAGAACAACCATTATTTTTAATATTCGACTCATAACCTTGTCTCGTCAAACATGAGGCGGAAATAATGTTTCGACTAAGCACTGGAACATAATAACAATTATTTAGCTCCATTAAAAATCCTTAAGGTAAATGAAGTTGCATCGTGCCGACTTCCAACGCAGCGACTCTCGCCTTGTTGCCGACCCTAATATCAACCTCTCCTCTTGCCATGCTCCTAGTTCTTACCAGTCCCTGCAACGAGTTGCATATGTGAATAACTGATCCGGTATTATATACCCAAGAACTGTTAGGTGCATCCGCAAGATAAATGTCTATAATATTGCACACAAGCGTACCTGAGTTGGAAGTCACACCTCCACTCTTGGCTCTGTCAGCCATATACTTGGTGCAGTTCCTCTTCCAGTGGTCATCCTGCTTGCAATAGAAGCAATTGGCTCCGATTGTAGGAGATGGCTTAGTCTTTGAGGAAGCGCTCTGGACAGGGCCATGGGCGTTTCCTCCTGAACTCTTCTTGAACTTAGCCTTATTCTGAACCATCAACACTTGACTGACGCCTTTCTTGAGATCAGCCTCTGCCGTTTTGAGCATCCCATGTAATTCAGTGATCTTCTTATCCATACCATGCATATGGTAGTTCAAGATGAACGGATCATACGCACTAGGAAGAGAGTTCAGAATTATATCAGTAGCGAACTCTTCGTTAATTGGCAAGCCCAGCCTATCCAAAGACTGCATGTAACCAGTCATCTTGATTACATGCGAACTCAGTGGATCGCCGTCTTTGAGCTTACAGCCCAGCAAAGCTTGAGAAACTTGATACCTCTCGGTCTTTGCCTGAGTCTGGAACATACTTTTGATGCTTTCGATCATATCGTAGGCCTCAACATCCTCGAACTGCTGCTGCAAGTCCGGTTCCATGTGTGCAAGCATAAGACAACTAATTTTCGTAGACTCATCTCTAGTCTTACGGTAGGCATTCATGCAGCGACAGTCGCATCATCATCAGGCTCATCTGGAAGTGGAGTTTCTAGAACATGTTCTTTCTTGTCATGCTTGAGGACTATCCTCAGATTACGATACCAGTTGGTGAAATTAGTTCCATTAATCTTATCTTTCTCTAGGATTGACCTCAACGCAAAAATGGACAACTGAGGAAGGTTACTAGCTGCAATTGATCTACAACAGAAAATATGCAAAACACTTAAGACATGTATTCATCAAAGAGCAGGCATATTAAACACTTTAATACTTATGTTCCCACTAGAACCAACACCCCTCCGAGGGTTGCTAAGTGATTCAAGATTCTAAATAAGCAAGCCGACTAGTGAGATTTAGCATCACCGCTATCCGTCAAGTGATCTAGGTAGGCAACACCTTGCCAATCGTATCCAATACGACTCCTGTTAGTCGGGTGGCATCTCATGCCCCGGCTCCCCACCTACCTCGCCCCGAGCCCCACAACCGTTGTGATGGACTCGTCTAGATTACCAAGTGCTTCCGTTGTAAGAGTCCGACTAAAACCCACCTAATCGGAAAGAATTGGTAGCACCTCAATTTTATGAGCCCACTACCAAGAATGTCTGACTTGTGATGGTGCAGCACTGGCGGGGCGACCGACTAGACCTTCTTTGAGGGATTAAAAATCTACTAACTATCTAAATAGAGGTAAAAAAAGAGACATAACAATAACACAAATAAAGTAATTATAATTTAAAATGGTATGGCTCTCTTCATGGTGATCTCTATCTCCACAAAGCTTGTAAGTCGACTCGTGCCAACTCTTGTCACATGTCATCTTACTCCATGTAGCCGACTTGTACATCGACTTGCATGTCATCCGGGTTCTCCAATAAGCTACACTAGCTAGTAAATGAAAAATTACATAGAGAATCCGACACGCAGGCCGTTATAAAATAAAATGACAGCACCTAGACTTCAGTCGGCTGACAAAAATATGATGCGCAGATCACGTATGGATTACACATCAAATGCACATAAGCCATACCATTCACAACTTCCTGCAAAAACAAGTTATGCATAGACACGATATCTACCGGCGTTGTGAAACTCGTAACGACATCTAAGGTGCTACGACAGGGCGAAGCCGGTGGTCCGAACATGGATTTCTTTATCGGATAAAACAACTTTACCCGAATCTGATTCGTATTCCGATTTGATCAAACTCTTTGATCTTCGATCACCGCAACTGGATTTATGTGTCACTGTATACCCCGATGGCGGAAACCGACCGTTGGGGTAAGTTGTTCCATGACCTTAGAAGTGTGATCACGGAAATCAGATCATCCATTAACCCCGAGTACTATTGATTCAATCAACTTTGTACAAAACCGATCTATCTCATACAACGACCACCAAAACAGCAATTAGATCCAATCTAACGCTAACTACATATCACATATGTGCAGATCACGGGCCTAAACCAGAATCTACCGCTCTGCTACCACTGTTGGAACGCGTAGAGATAAACAAAAACTTTTCTACACGGTACTTCCAAGATCTACCGAGGTAGAAGGTCACGAGGATTACCACAAGATGCGCAGGTGCGGATTATCGATGAATCGCGTCGATGCAGTGAAGTCCCACGATCCGATCCAGCCGATCCAATCCCGCGATCGTCGAAGTGATGAACGTACAACACCTCTGCCAGTATCCACACGTACGAGAAGGAGCTCCGACGGCGGACTGCTAGGTCGGTGCGATGGTTGGACTAAGTGGGGCTAGGGTTCCCAACGCATGGGAGTGGAATAACGCGCCCGCTGGGCAACATGCGCCCCTCTTTATAAAGCGAGTGGTAGTGGGCTTCACAAAGCTTGTGGCCTATTCCCTCTGTGAGTCCGACTCACAAATTCAGTCCATTTCCGGTTTGGGTCCAACCCGACCAATATACTTGCTCCCGCTCTTAAGTATGCGACCCTGCAGGCTCATAGCGACTTGGACACGATTGGATTCCGACTCCCAATCGATCAATCGGTAGCGGCTCATAGCAGAACGTGCCGACTCCTAAGTCCCATTGAGTCATGACGACATACCTTCCAGTGTGACTTTCATTTTATTCCTTTTGCCTCACGATATACCTTGTCGAACTATAGGCGAATTATCGTCATCCCTTAAATAGCTCAACTCTCTTCTCGGTCCGTGATATATGATTTAACTGACTAACTCTTAGTCAATAGACCCAATTAACACTTAACCGAGTCACACATGACCATGCTTCCGGAATCATATCACTCGAGAGGGCCCAGAGAATATCTCTCCATTTGGAGGGGCAAAATCCCATCTTGATTATCCACATCACGCAGCTTGCTTCTTATTCGACCCGAACTCTGCCTTTATAATTGCCTTGTTACATAACAGCGGTTGACAGAACCTAAGTCGGTGATCCACAACTCGGATTGTACGACAACCTCAGGTCTATGGATTACATTGATTGAAACATGCAAATGACGACTTACTCGTTGCATCTCAATATGGGTCAGTCCGACTTGCTAAACTCTTTAGCCAAGTCTGTGAACGTAATGGCATCGCCATGCCCATGACAAGTGGAACCGAATCATAAGCCAACACTCACATTATTCTAGGGTGTGTGTCCAGCACAACCTTAATGACCAAGGACAATTTAGCATGAATAACATGAATACATAGTTCCACAATTGATTCACATATTCAATAACATATATCAAATGTTCAAAATAAGGACGATTTAATAACTTTATGAATACATTGGGAATTACATCATACATGATTGCCTCTAGGGCATATTCCCAACACGCTTAGCTCGTTGCCCCGCACGCAGAGCCGTCCGATTGGACCTCTCCTGACCGCACGATGAACCGAGCCTGTGCGTCGTCCCGACAGAAAGCGCCTTGCAGCAAAAACGCTCGGACGGCAGCAAAAACGAGAAAAGGCGATAAATCTCCGCGATTTGGGGGAAAAGCTCGCGCGTGGAGGTGGCGACGGCCGCCTGTGATCCTCCAATGATGGCCACCTCCGTGGTAGCTTCATGTACCCTCCGAACAAGGTCATCCCCACCATCTCCGCACACCTCCTATAGTAGCTTCGAGCTCGAGCTCCAATCCAGCGACCCAGACTACGCTCGCCGGAACTGCGAGGGGCGGCGCCGGTGGTAGGTTCCTGCAAGGATTTATGCACCAACTGAATAACCCACAAGTGTTCCACACCCGTGAAACAGAAACAACAAGACCTCCATCCATGGTTTGTTCTTCTACCCCATAAAAAATGTTTGTATTATTGATTTCATATGTAAAATCTGTGGTGTGCAGGATTACTTGTTGCTTCTAACTCCCTGGATCTTCTATTGCAGCAAAAAACTCTGAACAAAATGTTAAGATACTTGTTCATAACAAATGTCCCATGTAAATTGCTTACAGACTTTGCTCCATGAAGTTTGCTTGAGAATATTGCAGACCCTATTGGATACTAGCTGCTGCATGAATTTGCTCAAGATAATTGCTTCATGGAACTGCTATCGTGACAAAATTTTCTGCTTCATGCCATGAGAAAATAAATTCAGCATTGTAGCTCCCCCTCTATGGAGTCAAAATAGCAAAAAGATACGGAATAATTGTTCGTAACTGTGCCTTATTGAAAAAATGCTTCACGAGCTTGCATCAGTGAACTCTCTTGTATACGGAATTGCTGAGTGATTTGTTTCATGGAATTTTCTATCTTGTCATAAAAAGTAAACATTGTTGCATTCCATTATGTATGGGAGTAATTTAGCAAAAAGAACAAAACCAGTACCTCATGTAATGTCACTTAAGCAAAAGAAAAACACAATTGCAGCATAGTAAAAGAGTAAAAAAGAGCATGGTTTATGTGTCCAAAATTAGTCATGCAGCGTAAGATTTGGTTATATAATTACATTTTTGACATGCTGCAATGTTTGGTTTTGCGCACAAAACAGTTTTGACATGCTACAATGTGTCATTTCTAAAATGAGCAGGATTTTGTTTTGGACGGAGTGCTAGGTGGTTTTATCTGAACCAACCCATGTATGAAGAAGAATATAATGCTTGTGAGAAAGAAGAAACTGCTGCTAACACATTTGCCCCTGGACCCCATCGTGAGACAAGTGGTAGTGCTACGAATGCTAAAAAAGAAGCCGGCGAGGAAATTTCATCCCAACCTGTGGTTCCATTTGTTGGCATGACTTTTGAGCATATTGATGAAGCAAAAAAAGGTGTACAATGATTACGCCTTGAAGATGGGGTTCATAACTCACATTGGCAACACAAAATACAGCAGCGTAAGAAATGCACCCCCAATGAAAATTCTTAGCCGATTATTTGAGTGTGTGCACAGTGGGTAGCCGGCGGTGGATAAGCAAAAACAAAAAAGCGCAACTGAAGTTGCTGCATCAGAGCATGATCCAACAGTTGATATGACCTTCCACAGCGGGCAGAAACCCCGTGGGAAGCAAGCTGGCCTGCAGATGGATATGACGAACACAAGACAACGCAACATATGTACCTGGTACGATTGTAAAGATCACATGCTTGTTGGTAGGAGAAATGGGGTTTGAACTGTGACGGTATTCAAAGAAGAGCACTCCCACCCACTGGTTAAAAATGTTGGAAGGCGCAGATTTTATAGATCTCATAGAAGGGTTCCAGAAGAGGACTTTCAGTTTTTGCAAACGCTCCACAACCAGAATATTAGCACTGTTCAAATCATGGGTTGCCTTGGGAGTGTGCATGGTGGGGATCCTATATGCCTTGGTTATGTCAAAAGAGATGTCTCGAATATCAGAACAATGTTGCGCAACGATATAACACTCTGTGACATGGCCATGACGATGGAGTACTTTGAACAAAGACAGGCTGAGAATCCGGAGTTTTTCTATGCTTCGCTGGTTGATGAGGACAATACTGTGAGAGTTCTGTTTTGGGTAGATGGAAGGACGAGAGCCTTGTACCCAAAATACAGTGATTGTGTATATTTTGACACTACATTCTACACCAACGGGTACAATATGTCATTTGCACTAATCGTTGGTATTAACAACCATACACATACACTAGTCCTTGGGTGCACTTTGCTTTTGGGTGCAAAAATTGAAAATTTTGAGTGGGTCTTCTGAATGATCGAGAGGTTAACTAGAGGGGGGGGGTGAATAGGTTAACTACAAATTTTAGCTTCTTTTCCGAGTTAACAGGATAGTGCTCAAATATAGATTGTCTAGATTATGCAACTAGGTGAACAATCCTATATGTTGAGCAAGTACAACTAGCACAAGGTGAATTTATAAATAAGCTAGTAGTAACAAGTAAAGGAAAGTTGAGGTATAACCAAACATAATAACACAGAGATTTATCCCGAAGTTCACTTCCCAATGGAAGCTAATCTCCGTTGGAGCGGTGCAGTGCCACCAAAGTGGAACACCGAGTAGCCCTCAAATGGCATACCGTATCTCCTTCGAGTCCTTCCACCGATTTGGAGAGGCTCGAATCACTACGTTGCCGTTGAGGTTGACAACTAGAACCTTTACAAGGATGAGGCACACTCCACAAGCTTGGAGGGTCCTCACCAAATCCCGAGAGCCACCAAGACTCCGAGAAACAAGATCCACGAGCACAAGAGCTTCGGGGATATCAACAAGGCTCCAAGCTTCGATGAGCTAAGAGAAAAAAGGTTCTTGGCTCCAATAAACTAAGAACAACAAGATCCCGAAGGGATGTATGGAGTGATTTCTAATCGGCTTGGTGGAGTTGTAGATCGGGGATGTCTCCTCCAAATCCCAAAGTATCATGAGATTTGGTTGGGCATTTGGGGAGATGCTTGAGCTTGAGCTTGGTCAATCAATGGTGGAGAGAGTGAGTGTGATTGACACTTTCTAAAGGTAGAATATAATCTTCGTTTATACCGTATGGGATAAAATGGTCGTTGGGGGGGTGGGGACCCCCTCACTTCAGCCGACCCCGGCCTAAGTGACCGGCCAGGCTGGCCAGGGGCGTCCGGGACAGCACCAAGTCCCACCCCGGCCTCGAGCCACAGTGGGGCCGGCTTGGCAGCCGGACTGGGGCCGGCTACCCCCTTCCACCCCGGTCTAGGTTGGCCCGGCCTGGGCCCGACGTGGACCGAGCAAGGGCCGGGGGCAGCACCGAGCAGCCCGACCTGGGAGCCCGTCCAGGCCGGCGTGGAGGCGAGCCGAGGCCGGGGCACCGCCCGAGCGGCCCGGCCTGGGGAGAGCTGGGGCCCGGCCAGGCCGGCCAGGGAGGCCGGATCCCCTGTTTTCTGCTCTTCCTTCTCGTTTATTTTCTTCCTTTCTTCTTATCTTTTCTCCATTTTTGCTGTCAACCGTATGGATGTCCAGGGAGATGTATGATTGCATTTGTCCATGATAGGCTCTGAACATACTTAGGGAAACCATTAGATCTTCCAAATGTTGTGATCAAACACCGAAAACGGGATTAGGAACCAATGTCCTTTCAATCTCCCCCTTTTTGATGTTTGATGAGAACATACAGATTTGCATTACGGATAATTTATCATGGCTATTTGCAAGGAGATAAAAATTATTGGGGTACTCCCCCTATTTGTGTGCCCAAACATGAGATATATATATTTGATGAACACATGGAGTGCAAAGATTATAATTCTCCTCTCCCTCTATGTTTTATAGGACAATAGGATATGTGATGCTAGCATGATATACATATGTGAAGTGTGAAGATTATTCGAAGATGATCTAGCACTATAGATGGATATGTATAGGCAAAGAGTTTGTTGAAACAACTTTGAAATAAGTAGTGAGCATTCATGTATATGCATAATGTCATCTTTATATAAGTGATTGTATTGCGCACGAAATATATCTCACCATAGCTTTCTTCCCATAGTGGTAGATAGATGGCTTCATCACATCAATTAGTGGGTAGATAGATAGTATGATAACCTTACTATGATCTTCATCACATCAAATATCACATCACATAGTAGATAGATAGATAGTACGATAGATAATAGATACATAGTCTTACAATAGCAACAAGGTTCAGCGAAACACACAAATAGTAAGATCAACTAAGATCGAGGAAAGTAATAACGATGATAAGACGCAAATGGATGCATGATATTCAATGCAATGCATGAATATTTCTCCCCCTTGGCATGAAGACACCAAAAAGGGACAAAATGATGCACGTCCAATCACTCGTCATCATCCATCTCATCATCCTGCGCGAGAAAGTCCTCGGGAGGTGCTTGAATGGAACTAGAAGTTGTTGTAAAGGAGGCCGCAAAAGAACAGAGAGAACTAGCGTCATCGCCAAGCCAGAAGGTGTGCTGGGACTTCCATTTGTCCTCCAGGATCTCATCCGAGCTAGAACGGCTAAGTGGAAGCTGAAGAGCTGTCATGATAGCTCGCTGGTTGCAACGAGAGGACTTGCCCTTGCGATAGGATTGGTAGTCCTGCTGCTGCTTGTCAATGAAGAAGCAGTTCATCTTCTGAAGTGCACGCTTGATGCTTAAAGTGCCAGAAGGGGTGGCAGTAGGCTCTGGAGAAGAATAGTTGCGGACACCATGAGATGTACTAGGCGCCATGGACAGTGTGCGGGTACGCTTGGGGCGTTGAGCAGCAGCTAACTCAGCCGCAGCAGACGAGAGAAGAACAGACTGCTTGGGAGTCACCTTGCATAGTTGTTGAGGAGACTAGCTGGGATCTTCGACTCAATGAGTATCTCAAGGTAGGAGCCATAGATGGGTACCCTCTTGTCACGAACCACGGTCCTCATCTCATGCCACATGAAATCCAGAATATCCAATTGCCTGATGTTCCTCATAGCAGTGCCAATGTGAAAGAGAAGATTGATAAACCATTTGCGGACCTCACCCTTCTCACCAAACTTGACATTGATAGTGTTCCGGAGAATGGTGTGCACAATGTACCAAAACTCAGTGAAATACTTGACCTTGGGAATGTGCTGAGATCCGGTGCCTTCCGGGTAGCAATGACGCAGACCATCCTTAGCCTTCATAAGATACTCCGGATCACCATGGATGTGAATCTTGTTCATACCATCATACTTGACCAATGGAACGCCAAGAAATGAACCGAACTTTGTCATGGAAGCAGTACACTGAACACCACCACTCATCCAAGTCAAAGTATGAGGGCCCTCGGTGGAGAAGAAAACAGTGGTATAGAACTCCTTAAGCAACTCGGGGGCAAATGGGTGAGCATTATTAGTCGCCATGAGAGGAGTGAGACCATGAAAATCCATAAGCTCCATAACCCCTGGCCAATGCGTGCGAGCTGTCTCCACATCAAAGAAATGCTTATCCACGTAGCTGTTCTGGAGTTTGCCAAGGATGAACTCATGCATAACCTGATGCATCTTGCAGAAAAATCGGGGGTCGGCACAAGTACTCTGTCCAAACGCATATGGATTGAACTTCAGCTGAGCGTTCTCAAAATCAGTGGTACTCAGACCACCCCAATTAGTGACCACGGGCTCAGCTGGATTGACAGGAAGGGGAGCACCCTGTCTCCGAGAAGGAGTAGAGCCAGCGACAGAGGCAGCACTTTTCTTGCAAGGATGAAAGAGCACGGGGTGTATCGGAATCACCTGAGAGAAATGATGCATGGATATGGACAATTATAGTAAGTGCACATGGTCGTTGTTGGATTAAAAAAATGTTTCATGGTTATGCGTGATCGCGACACAAGTGGGAAATAAAGATCAACTAGTGAGTACAACATAAATACATCATAGCATGGCAAGTGAGGACTACATCATAGCATAGTGTGAGAGAAAGAAAATTGTTGTATTTTGTTAGCATGACAATAGGAGAGTGGCAAGTGTGAAATATATCATAGCATGTCAAGTGTGTACGGTACCATAGCATAGCATGAAAGAAAATGTTGTTGTATTTCGAGACTACATCGTGAGGAGCACAGCTAGATGAAATTAATTTAACTAGGTTATGGCTAGTGTGACATATGAACACTGTGAGATCTATCATGAACACTAGGTGAGATTTAAAACCCCAAAACAATGAACCAAACTAGTATACCGATAGATATAAAACACGGTATAGAAGAGGGGCCCTAGAGATTACCCGAGTTGGAGGGCATCTTGAAAAAAAAATCCACAAAAATCAAGTGAGAGGATCTCCCCCAAGAGTGCACCAAAGAGAAATCCAAGGGGAGGAGAGTGTGGAGGAGTTCGAGGGCTTACAGATCTGTGAGTTTGGATGATAGGGATGGGCTAGGGTGTGGGGGGGAGGGAGAGGGAGAGCTCCAAGGAGGGGCTCTAATGGGGGTGGCTTGTGGGGGAAGAAGAAGGGGTGGTTAGGGAGGGGCGGAGGGAGCGTGGGACCTCTCCTTTGTGCGTGCGTGCACAGGCGGGCGCCCGGCCTGGGGAGCCGGCCAGGCCGGCGTGGGAGGGCGCGAGGCCGGGAAGGTGGCCGAACGCCCCGGCCTAGGGCCGGCGCGGGAGCGAGCGAGGACGGGCGTGGCGCCGGGCGACCCGGCCTGGGGTGCCAGCCAGACCGGCGTGGAGTGGGCGCGAGGCCGGGTGAGCCGGCCTGGGGCCGGCGCGGGAAGGAGCAAGGCCGGGCGCGAGGCAGGGGCAGCCGGCCGTCCAGGCCGGATTCGATTTTTTTTTTGTTTTTTGCAAACCCCTTTTTCTTTGTTTAAAAAAACCCGGAATTGTTTCCCTTTTTTTAAATACACGTTTATTTAAGCGAGTGATACAACGGTAATTTTTCTTGTTATGTGAGAAAGTTTTATTCGACCATGTGCACAAATGTGATGAGATGAAATGAACATGATGATTTCCATATGCATCCAATGGAAAAAAATAAAAGTGAATTAAGAAACATTGGATGCAATACGAAATATGAAGAACGAAAATGCATATGAGTGGAGCACAAAATGTCTTATCAATATGAAAACCAACCAAATTTTGGGCGGTGGCCTTAGCCACCATGTATGAGTATGTTCGATATGACACCGCGAAGATATATATTGGGTGCATTGTCGAGGCTCATCATTGAAGCACATTATGTCATTTGGATTGACCGTTATGCATGATTCATTTATTTATGCATTATAGGAGTAGTGTTGGCTCATGGATTGAGCTACACTCCCCCTATGTCTATGCGTACATCTAAGATCCAAATAAGAGTATAGTAGGGGTGTGTATGCAAGACTTTCAATCAACTAAAATTGCTTGCACATACGACATTGAGCTCACTCCTTAATTGCTTGAATCTCTTCACATCTAGAGGTTTTGTAAGGATGTCGGCAAGTTGATCTTTGGTGTTGACATAGGAAAGTGACATATCTCCATTGGCCACATGATCCCGAATAAAATGATACCGAATCTCAATATGCTTGGTCTTGCCATGAAGTACCGGATTGTGACCAATCTTTATAGCACTCTCATTATCACATAAAAGAGGCATCATCTTAATCTCAATTCCAAAATCCTTAAGACATTGCCTCATCCATAAGAGCTGAGAGCAACAACTAGCGGCGGAAATATACTCTGCTTCCGTGGAGGAGGTGGCAATGCAATTTTGTTTCTTGGAAGACCAACACACGAGCGACCTACCAAGGAATTGGCAAGCACCCGAGGTTGATTTTCTATCCACTTTGTCACCTCCCCAATCCGCATCCGAATATCCCACAAGATCAAAAGTTGTGTTTGATGGATACCAAAGGCCATGTGTAGGAGTGTCAACCAAATATCTAAGAATCCTTTTGACCGTAATCATATGGCTTTCCTTGGGGTTAGATTTAAATCTTGCACACAAACCCACACTAAACATAATATCCGGTCTAGATGCACAAAGATAAACCAAAGATCCAATGATAGAATGATAAAGTTTTGGATCAACCGGTATACCTTCATGGTCCATAGTAAGGTTCACGGTTGTTGGCATTGGATAAGGCAATGGTTTGGCATTGTTCATATCAAATTTATTGAGCATGTCTTGAATATATTTTGCTTGAAAAATAAAAATCCCTTCATAATATTGCTTGATCTCAAAACCAAGAAAGAACTTCAATTCACCAATCATAGACATCTCAAATTCACTTGTCATTAGTTTGGCAAATTGGTCTACAAAACTCACATTAGAAGATCCAAATATAATATCATCAACATATACTTGACATACAAACAAATGTCCATCTACACTTTTGGTAAAGAGTGTGGGATCAATTACCCCAAGTACGAAACCACGATCCACTAAGAACTCCTTTAAATGATCATACCAAGCACGTGGGGCTTGTTTGAGGCCATAAAAAGCCTTATGGAGGAAGTAGACATGGTTAGGATAATTGGGATCCTCGAACCCCGAAGGTTTTTTAACATATACCAATTCATTTAAAGGACCATTTAGAAAAACACTCTTAACGTCCATTTGTTGCAAGATGAAGTTTGTCACACCCCTGTTTTTAAGCACTTGTATAATAGTAATTTAGCAAGCCTCTTAAGACTTTTGTAATACAATTAAGTGGACAACATGTTTGTGTAGTAATGGTTATCTATGCAATTTAAGTGGTGTGTTCTTTTCACTCACTTGTTTTCCTACGTTTTCCACTAAGGGTTCTTAAGAGAATATTTTTCAAAACTTGGGGTAACACTTAATATCAACTTAAAAATATGTTATTGATGGTTAGGAATCAACTTGACCTTGAAATAAAATTAATTGGAAAAGATTTCATTAGAATTTCCAATATAATTTTTGTCCTGAAAAACAGCCAAGTAGCTGTTTTCAACCCTTGTTTTCTATCACAAGGATTATCCAATTATGGATTTTCTTTGATCAAAACTACTCTCTGTTATGAGGACAACAAAACTACACCCTTGGAAAAACCTACAAAGATAATTAACACACAATGCCATGATGGTTTTTGAGCCATCTTGTTAAGACAGAAAGTTAGGCATTTTAAAAAATGAGAATGTACCTACTTTGTCATTTATTTTCAGAACCTTAAACCCCTCCACTTTCAAATAAAATGGTTGATATTGAAACTTGGATAGTTGCTCTTTGTTTAGCATTTTAAATCACTCATTTTGGAGCTTGTTTGCTCGGTGAAAACAAGTCCAACTTTTGCTATCTCTGTCTGCTTTTCCAGCACTTAGAAAAATTCAGAAAACTGCCTAACTGAATTTTTCTGACAGAACAGTGATTACACTTTTAGACTTGATGTTTTAGCTTGTGTGTACTGATCCAAGCCAGGCCACTTTGCCATTTCGAAACTACCTGGTATGGAGCTTCTAGAAGGGGCATTGGATCCCTTTTTGGTTGACCAGGGAGGGAGAGAGTGAGGTGGCAAGTGGACTAGCTGTGAGGTCATTTGGAGTGGTTGGAATAGTTGAATTTTTCACTTTTGCCCATCCCTTGGCCCCTACTGTGGCTTTGCTCACCCAATTGTACTAAGGTTAACCCCAGGGCACCTAGGAGAGGCGTTGCCACCCGTGGAGAACCCCCAAAGGGCAAGGCATGGCCATGCCATTGCCAACCCGAGCACACCACCCTTTGACTCGTGCCTACAAAGCCCTAGAGGCCAAACCCTCTCGCCACCAACCCACCCTCACCTCTCTCACTCACCCCAGCGAGCCGTGCGTGCTCGATCCCCCTCTGTGAACGAGGCGGACCGCGCCCACCCGCAAGCCCGTGCAAGATCGAGGTGGATCATGGCGTCGAGATCACTGCCCTCCCGCCCTCCTTTCACCTCCATTGCAGCCCCCTAGCTCACGCCTACCTCCCTGACACCCTCTGGCCCTCTCTCGTTTGCAGTTTCGTCGCCGTCGTCCTCGGAGCCGCCGCGGGACGCCGTCGAGCCGCCGCCGTGCACAAGCATCATCACCGTCGGTGCCCGCGCCACGAGCTCGCCTACGCCACCGTCTTCCACTCCTACACCACCCCACTCCAACTCGCGAGCCCTAGGTGAGCCATCTCGAGGTTTCACTAGGTGTTCGTCCGCGGTTCTGAGAGAGAGAGAGAAGAGAGACGCGGGGAGGAAGAGAGAAGAGGAGCCGTCGATCTGCGGATCGACGGTCACCTTTGAACGTACCGTTTCGCGCGCGCGCACGCGCAGGCGGGCTGTGCCACACGTTAGTTGGGCCAGCGCAGTGGGATCTGGCCCATCTGGGCAGTTTTCGGTTAAATCTAAAATAGCATTTTTCTGGCAATTTAATTAGGTGGTTAGCTTTAGGCTTGGAAAAGCTAGCAAATAAATTTATTTAACCTTGATAATTTTTGTGCTCCTAGCCATACAAAATTACAACCATCTCCCACTGGCAGAATCATGTTTTGGGTTTTAATTATTTTTCTATAAATCATATGCCAGACAGTACCCTAAAAATTGAAATGAATAGAACTTCAAAAATACAAAACATTTTTGAGCAAACTCAACTGTTTTGGAAAGCCCTTTTCAATACCTACCAGTAGAATTTTAGCTTACACCAAGGTGAGTTACCATTTGGAAATGCCATCCATTTTGGTAAAGCATCTGTGAGCTATTCCATGATTTTTAGGGGGAGTTTGGGACATTATTTTTGAGTAAGGCAAGTTGGAGAGGCTTTGTAGTGATAAGGACTATCACATCCTAGAAGGATTTACTTTTTGGAGCCACATAAAAAATTAGAGAGACAGAACAAGTTTTGGGTACTTTCTGTCTAATTTTTATTTCTAGATCTTGCTTTATATGTTCATGTTGTGATATGCAAATGATGTGTTCTTGCTTGTGATGTTGTTTTCCAGTGTGGTTATGATGTGTACAAGTTATATGAACATGTTAGAATAAATGGTTTGAGTGGTAGAATTTTAGAACTATTTTTTTTCATGCATAGATCTTGCTCATAGCTAGATTTTTATATATGTTTTGAGTAGATCTTTAAATGCTTTTAGGCTTGTTGCTAGATTAATTCCCATGGAAACAGTACCACTTAGGTGCTGTTAGTTTGTTCATAGCACCTCTAGATACTTGGTGCTTGTGTTTGAAATAGATTTAAATAGAAATGCTTAAGGACTAGATTTCATACTAGGATATTCATGTATGCTTTTTGTTTTGTTTTCCCCTAGGGAAAAATATGAATCTTTGGTGTTGAAACCAGAGGAAGGAATGTCCTTGTGGCATTATTATCTTAGGGGTTTCACCTCTGATAGGTTTCCTCTTAAGTAGCATAAAAGCATGAGTAACACTTGGATGACTAGGATGTAATCTCCTCACTTGTGTAGCTTTTTAAGCATAGTTTTCCTTGTTTCCTAGCTATGCTCTTTAGGTTATTTTTGTGGGATCCAGTAGAATTTATGGTACTGGTTAGAGGAGTATTTTGCCTCTGCTAGCTTGCACACTTGTGCATAAAATTAACTAAGTGTAGCCTAAACTAGTCTAGTGTTTTTCCTAATTTTCTACTAGTATGAGTAGGAGTTTTTGGGTGCTTGTTTGGTTGTTTGGAGCACTTTTAGAAAAGTGACCAGAGGCTTATTAACCTCTTGGTGAGCATTTTTGCTAGTGGAACACCCACTGGTACCTTTGCATCATGGTGGAAAATAGGCTTGGCTTGTTGTCATGAGCTTATTCACCACTTGAGTATTTTTAGCAAATTATATGTGCTAGCCATAGAGATAGTTGGGGGAGTTTTTGGACATCAAAATATGTTTTATGGGACACCCTACTGTCTAGTAACATGTTCTTTACCCCACTGGTCCATGATGTTCTTAACTAAGAGTCATTGTTTTGGCCACACATAAACACTAGGAAAAAGCAGACTTTTCAACTATAGTTTTTATGCCAATTTTTCTTAAGGGAAAAATTGAGAACTTTGGGTGGTACTTCTTGATTGCTTGCTGTATGTATTACTTGTAGTATTGTTTGTCTTGTTTGGTTCTGAAAGTGTGTCTTTATTTCTTTTTACGACGTTAGAAAACGAGGAGGAAGGATTTGCTAAAGAAGGGTATTGCAACTCCTGTTACTTTCAGGATCAGGACCACCACTTGTACCAAGGCAAGCCATCCTAATGCTTGCTGTATAAATACTTATCATTATCTATCATGCATGCTTTTCACTTCTGAAGTTTTCACAAAACTATACCTTCAAAAAACTATTTTTGTTTGAATACTACTACTACTATTAATATTACTAGTATAAGGAATCATATTAATAGTCAACTTGGTATTACCAAGCCCTTAGCCACTAGATGGTATATAAATACCATATACCCACTTAAAAACTTGAGTTCTTAAATGAACTAAATAAAATGTGTTTTTGTAAACAAATGCCTTATGGAAGGAAAACCCCGGAGGAAGGGTGAGACCCTGTCTACCGGAAGAGTTGTTATGATGGGAAATTTTATGATAAATGTTTACAAAAGACACATAACCTAGTCTTCGCTGGACAACCATTATCGTACTGCCACTTTACCCCAATATGGGTAGGGGCTTGATTAAAAACTTGTTATGGTTAGTATATGTGCTATCTCAAAGGCTATAGGGGATTGGATCCTCCGAACCGAAGTGTCGCTAGGAGTGAGTATACGGGACATCTAAAGTGTGGGATTAATTTTCCCTCCGGATGTAGCAGTTGGGTCTCCTGTTTGGGCGGTGTGGGACATGGCTTGCCAGGGAGGGTAACCCCAATTGAAGAGATAGTCATGTACTAGCTTGTACATAGTGGATAGTCAAGATCAGTTATCTGATGTTCTCATAGGTTGGGAACAGTCCATGGTTGTTTCATGGCGGATTCTGGATCTAGTGAAAATGTGTACACCTCTGCAGAGTAAAACTATTTCGAGATAGCCGCGTCCTCGGATATGGACGGTTGAATAGCCATGTAGCTAGTATTGTGTCAACTTTTCAAAAGAGGTTTTTTGAAGAAAGGCTTTTGTACCTGAGAGGTACTAAGGAGGAATGACTTGGTATCTGCGAGATACGGATGAGAAAGAAACTATTACTAAAAGTTTCTGAAAAGAAAAAAAACTTTCTTTTCTAAAACAAAGCTTATAAAACCTCCGAGATATGTGATATCTACGAGAGTAAAACTATATTATTTTAAATGATCTTTCACAAAGAACTAAACCTCAACCATGATAAATCTTTTATCTGTCATGGGTAGCTGAACCATATGTATGGCCTACCCACTCCACCAAATAAGCATGTATGCATAATTGTAAGCTGATAAAGGATGACTTGTTGAGTACATTCAAACGTACTCATTTGGTTTCGCCCCTGGTATTTACTTGCCAGACTATGAGGAGCCACCTCAGGAAGGGTTCCATGAGGAGGAGTGCTACACTGATGACCCTGCGAATTAGGATCGTCTCCCAGTCAGCAGCCTGTAGGATGAGGTGTGACTCGGGTTCTACTACGCTATGCTTATCGTCTTCCGCTGTGTTTACTTTGAATGTCTGTCCTGCGTGACAGTTATCAAGAACTTGGTCATGTGACCATTTATGTAAGACTCTATATTCGTGTAATGGATGATGTATTCTGTATGCCAACTTCGTATGTTGTTCATGACTGGTTCTTCTGGGATCGTGAATGAATGCATATGAGGGGTTCTGGACCCTCCGGTCTGGGGCCTCTACAAAGTTATGGCTAGTGGCAAATGCAAGTAATATACGAATGGATTCAAGTCTAGCTACGGGAGCGGAAGTTTCACCGTAGTCAAGTCCTTCGACTTGAGAGTAGCCTTGAGAAACCAATCGAGACTTTTTGCGAATCACTTGCCCATGAAAGTCTTGCTTGTTCTTGAACACCCATTTTGTTCCAATGACATTGTGATCCTTGGGTCCTTCCACAAGTGACCAAACTTTGTTTCTTCAAAATTTGTGGAGCTCCTAATGCATGGCTTGAACCCAATCTTCATCTTCGAGAGCACCATACACTTTGATAGGTTCAACATGAGAGACATATGAATAAATACCACAAAACTTGAGCACTTGTCCATGAGTGGAGACACTTCTTCCCAAGCCAACAATAATATTCTTTTGATAATGTGACTTTTGTTGCAATCTTGAGGCTTGACGAGTCATGATAATAACTAATGCATCATCGGCATTCTCATTTGGAGGGATATCCTCATCATTTCCTTCATCAAGACCATGATCCATCCGGAGTGGAGTTCTTGGTGAAGAATCACAAAAGTCATTTCCACCATTATCATTGGGTGGATCTTGATCACTTTCTTGATGAGAGGTATCCACTTGAAGGTCTTGTTCTCGTTCTTGGTCTACCATTTGATTGGTGGTTGATGTAGAGGGATCCACTTGCGTAGAGCTAGTCCCATCCACATTTGCCACAAGGTGTCCCTCAATGGGTATAAGTGGACCTATACCCATTCTTCCTATGGCTATGAAGGACAGTTCATCACCTACATCATCACAATCAATTTGCTCCACTTGGAGCCATTATACTCATGAAATTCCATATTCATAGATTCTTCAACACACCCGGTGGATATGTTGTAGACTCGATAAGTGCGAGAGTTCGTGGCATAACCAACAAATATACCTTCAAAAGTTCTAGGATCAAACTTACACAATCTAGTTCCTTTTATGTAAACTTTACATTTGCACCCAAAAACTCGAAGATATTTGAGGTTGGGTTTGTTACCGGTTAGGAGTTCATATGGAGTCATACCAATCATCGGACGTAGGAAGAGTCGGTTAGATAGATGACAAGCGGTGTTGATGGCTTCGGCCCAAAAGTTATATGGGGATTTGAACTCGACCATCATAGTTCTTGCCATATCAATGAGTGTGCGATTCTTCCTCTCCGCTACACCATTTTGTTGAGGGGTGTACGCAGTGGAATATTGATGTATTATCCCCTCTTCACTCAATAATTCATCCATGGTGTAGTTCTTGAACTCGGACCCATTGTCACTCCTAATAGACAAGATCTTGGTGTCATATTGGCGTTTCACTTCCGTGGCCCAAGATATGAACCTTTCTTGAGTCTCACTCTTCTTATTGATATAAAAACCCAAGTTTATCTTGTATAGTCATCAACAATTACCAAACAATACTTTTTGCCCCCAAGACTATCATATGTGGGAGGCCCAAATAGGTCCAAGTGAATACGCTCGAACGGCCTTGTTGTGGAGATGATTGATATCTTGGGGTTATTCTTCTCATGAATCTTTCCGGCAATACAAGAACTACAAGGACGATCTTTGAAAAAATTCACACTTGTTAGTCCTACCACATGCTCACCCTTCACAAGAGTTTGTAGATTTCTCATACCGACGTGGCCCAAGCGGCGATGCCAAAGCCACCCCATGTCGGATTTAGCCATTAGACAAGTGGCGATATGTGTAGTTTCTTTCGAGAAATCCACTATATACATACCGTTTTCCACAAATCCAACAAAGACTACTTTAAGAGAAATAGTGTGAAGGACAAGCACGTTATGATGCCCAAATACACATGTAAAAGTGCATTCACAAAGTTGTAAGACGGAAACAAGATTATAGCCAAGGGACTCAACAAGAAGGACTTTCTCAATGGATGAATCCGGAGAAATGACCACCTTGCCATGTACCAATACCTTATGTTTGGAGCGATCACCAATAGTTACATGAGCAAATTTGAGAAGTTGGAGTTTTAAATCATCTAACACTTCCTTGCTTCCGGTCATGTGTGCGGAACAAGCACTATCAATCATCCATGATGTTCCACCGGAAATACAACCCTATAATTAATCAACCTCTTGTCTTAGGTACCCATTTTTTGATGGGTCCTTTTTTGTTACTCGCAAGGGTCTTAGGAACCCAAATAGCATGCTTGTAATCATCACCATAAGTGCCAACATATTTTGCATAAACATGACCATCAATAGATTTAAGGAGCACATAAGATGGGTTATACTTTCCCGCAAAGTTGTTGTGAGTAGTAGTGTTCCTAGGAACAATACTCTTAGCAATCATATCAAACTCATCTTCATCATTAGCCAACTCCCCCTCCTTAAAAAAACAATAGAGTTAGTGGAGGGAGTTGACTTCTTCTTGTAAGCTACCTTGGAAGTGGAACCAAAACCCAGGCCTTCCTTGCCAACAACTCTCTTATGATTACTCAAAAGATCATTAAGGCTCTTTTTCCCTTGAATGAATGTGGCAAGACCTTTGTTGAGTTGTGAATTCAACCTATTGTTTTCCTCAATGAGAGTTTCCTTGACACAAAAAGGGTTAGTAATACAAGAGTTTTCACCCACAATTTTTAACCCTTTTAAAGTCTTGAGCTCATTTGAAATTGTTCGATAATCAATTTTAAGCTTATCAAAATCCTTAATGAGTTCATTGTAACCTTGGTTAGTTGCATCATTTAAGGCCATGAATTCCGTTACCTTAGCAAAAGCATGTTCACAATCAAGTTTTACTTTAGCTATGTCAATTGCAAAGGTTTCCTCTATGCTTTCTCTAAAGCAATGTGATTCATCTAGAGATTTCTCAAGCTCCTCAATTTTACTAGCATCATCACAAGAAAACTTTACAAGTAAAGTTATTCTCTCCTAATGTTCATCAATGAGGCCATGTGCCTCACTTAATTGATCCATGAGAGAGACAAAGATAGATTTAGTTTCTCCACAAAGTTCATCAAGGGGTTTTCCTCGACACAATTTAATAGTGAAGGAGTAGAAGAGTTTGCAAGTATGAGTGTAGGAGTCACCTTTGGGGATATACCCTTGGCCATGAAGCACTTGTGACTCGAAGGACCCTTGTTGTCATTTGGGTTGGAGAAGAGAGAGCTTAAGTTAGGAGGTACGACGCCCCTAGCCATGGCCGCCATACCTACTTGTTCACCTTCACCATCACTCTCTTCACCACCGGATGTGTACTCAACTTCTTTGCAATCAATGCCCTAGGTGTCGGATATATACCGAATAGGGGTATATCACATGGTAGTCTAAAGTGCCGGATTACCCGGGTGGCCCAAATGGTAGTGGGCTACGGTCCATTGGGCGGCCCAGTAGGCTGACGCGCAGAAGCCGGATTCTAGAAGAACCCGGATCACGACCCACGTGATCTGGCTTGGAGTAGAAGGCGGATTCCTTACTTTCCAAGTTAATAGTTACCGTAGTCTTCTAGGTTTCCTACTCTGTATGCCCTAACCCGGCTATTATATAAAGCCGGACGGGAGATATGATAGAAAGGAGAAGAAGCTACTAGCTAACTCGCCGAGAGGTTGATCCTCGACGAATAGCCAACAGAACCTCACGTTGTACTTTGTATAAACAGGCTTTAGACCTGAATAGTGAGATTGCAGGAGTAGGAACGCCGTATTACTACGACGTACCGAACCTGGGTAAAACCTGTGTCTTTGTCTTTAACGCAACCACGTCCCCCCACGTCTCTACCCGTAGTCTCATGGAACCCCCGTCTATGAATTCTACTACGATATCTCGATAGTTGGCGCCCACCGTGGGGCCAACGACGTCAGGCGTTAAGTTTCGATCTGGGATACTCGGCGGCATCGGCAGTTCCATAACTGTCGGAAGCCTAGAGTTCGACGACGATGTTGGACGCTTCCTCGACAATGGATCTTACATACCGGCGCAAAATCATCTGGTAAGTGCCTGCGTGTTACCGATTGGATCTGCAAATATCTTTATCGGACTAACTGCAGAGGCCATGGGGTTTTGCGGTGGAAGCAAATTTTTCCCACCCGCCCTATACCCAGTCGAAGATGACTATGATACCGGGTTTTGTTCAGATCGCCGACAAAAAAGTGATTCACACTTTATCGGTATGGTGCAATCCGAGGTCGCCGAAAACACGGATGAGAGTAACCCCGTGCAAGAGGCAGAAAACAGCAAACCCACTATAGAGGTGGAAGATCCGACATCCGTCAATATAGAGACGAACTCGGAAGCTGACTCTGTGTTAGCCGCCATTGAGGCGAGATTAGAGTCAGAAACCGGATCAGATGACTTTGATTCCGAAGACGAAGACGCGGACGCCTTCGAAAGAAAGGTTAAATCTCTTCAGGAGGGATTCCACGAAGTACTAATGGCGAAACCGGCTGAAAACACGGATGCCGGCAGTCAGGGAAGCCCTAGAACTTCTCCGCCAGAGGAAGAGAGAGAAGACGGAGAAACCTCTCCAATATTTCCCAATGTTAAGAACTGACAGAGGATGAACCTGTCAAAAAACCTCCCTCTTCCAAGAAAAAGCACAAGGCCGCTAAAAAACTCCAATACAAACTCCGGAAGAAGAAATCGGCTGATCCAGCTGATGAAAGCCCGGAAGTAGGAGATGCAAGCGGAATAAAACCTGCGGAGAAGGAAACAAAAGAAATCCTTGTTCTGCCAATGACAGAGCAAGAAGAACAGGAATTGCTACAAACACCAGTGGGATTGCATGAACCCCCTAAAGTGCTAGAAGCCAGGAGATAAGCTCTCCAAAGGCAACAACAACATCTATTCAGAACTCGTGAACACCTCCAAAAAACCCAGGATGACATCAAGCTCATGAAGGAAGAAATTAGGAGTACGAGAAAAAGAATAAATCTGCCATAAAACCTACAAGGTTACCCGGAATTGTAAGACCGGAAGTACTACCGCCAAAAGAAAGGTTTCACAACCCATCTTGGCAAAAGCAGGTAAACGGCAAAGATGCCAGAGGCAAACCAATATACAAAACCGCAGCAGAAAACGCGGAAGCAGCGTTCGCCATCCTCAACACGATATGTACTCCAACGGTGAAAAACTTCAAGGGGTGTATGCTTTCCTAGGAAAAGCATTGCAACAACAACAGCGAGGGCAAGAGCGATCAGGGAAGTTGTATGACGACTCCTCCCTATGCAAAACAGCTACTTGCGCCGCTGGAGCACCTGGACCGGAGGAGCCTAGAGACTCAAACAACTCAAAAGAAAGGAAAACAGATCCGAGAAAAGAAAAGAAAAATCCTGATAACAAGGATGAAGCGTCTAGAACGGATCCCATCTCCCGAAAGGTGGACTTAGCCCCCATGATCGGGAAGAAAAACACCGGAATGACGGCAAAGCAATGCCACCTCCGAGACACCCAGCTGAAAAAGCTGGAAGACAGGGTATACCTCACAGGCGTGAGAGATCTCGGAAACCCCCCAGGGATAAGGAAAGGTACAGGAGTAGAACTCCACCTCATTCAAAGGGGCGTGATATCGGAAGAAATAGAGATGTTCCCGGAAAAGCGCGTCCGTGCAATAATGGAAAAGAAAGGAGTAGATCCCCTTCTGTCCATTCAGCCGGCAAGTACTCCGCACACATGGATAGGGCGGAAAGGGATGATCTATACTTTGGACCTAAGTGCTTCACAGACAGGATCCGAAGGATAACCCTGCATTCTGGTTTTGCCAAAGTTGGTCCAACATACCAAAAATACACCGGTAGTACAAACCCGGATACCTGGCTCTCAGACTATTATACAGCCGTCCAGATTAACAATGGGACAGACCTGGAAGCTGTAAAGTTTCTTCCCCTAATGTTACTGGATGGAGCCAGAGATTGGATTAACGGATTACCTTCCAGAACTGTAGACAGCTGGGATGATATGGCTCGAGTATTTACTCAGCATTTCCGGGGAACCTACAAATGCCCGAATAGCATCAACCAGCTAAACCGTTGCACCCAATTTGAGGACGAACCATACGTGGATTTCATCTCAAGATGGACTGCAATGAAGAATAGCTGCTCTGGAGTAACTGACGTACAAGCAATGCATGCTTTCGTCAATGGCCTAAAGCCCGGACTTGTACCGTTCATGGTTGGTTCCAAACAACACAAAGATCTTGGATCTATGCTTACAACCGCCAATGAACACGCTGCAGCCGAAGACGACATCAGAGCTAGAGGAGGCAATATCGATACACTGATACAGGCCAAAAAGAATCCTCGCCCTGAGAAAAAAGGAACTCCAGACGCAACACAAAAGCCCAAAGAAGTTAACATAGCCTTTGGAAGTGAAAAAGGGAATAGGTGGAAAGGACGCAGTTCAGAACCAATCAATTACACCAAGGAAGAATGGGAAAAGATTATGTCGGAACCCTGCGTCCACCATTCGCAATTCGGGAAACCCACCCACACTAACGCACAATGTCGGCTGAACAAGCATATGAAAGGCAGTGCAGGATCCGGAAACAAGGGGAAGAATTCCAAAAGGAAGTTTTCCAAGCAAAAGCCAGAAGCTGAGAAAGAAGACAGTGAATCGGACACTGACGAAAAAATCCAGGAACAGCAGCGAAAAGGCGAGCCCAAGTTTCCGAGGGTTGATGGAGAGTGTGCCCTAACTTTCCTGGCAACTCCATCAGCAAAGGTGGCAAAAAGAACGCTTCGAGAAATAAACGCGGTTGTTCCGGCAACCCCGAAATTCTTGAAGTATTCAAACACACCAATCACCTGGGATCAGTCTGATCATCCCGGGAATATCCCTGAATCCGGCACGCAAGCTCTTGTTGTAAGCCCTCTTGTCCAAAACACTAGGCTAAAAAGAGTGCTGATGGATGGAGGATCCAGCATTAACATAATGTAACTGGATACACTGAGCCATCTAAAAATCTCCGAGACCCAGCTCAACCACAGCAACATACGTTTTCACGGCATTGTTCCTGGAAGGCAAGCACGATCCCTAGGAGAAATTTCCCTAGATGTCACTTTCGGAGAAAAAGATCACTTTCGTCAGGAAAAAGTATCCTTCGAAGTGGTGCCGTTCGAAAGCGTGTATCACGCAATACTCGGACGTCCAGCTTTCGCCAAATTCATGGCAAGATCATGTTATATCTATAACAAGCTGAAGATGCCAGGGCCAAAAGGAGGAGTAATCACCATATCTGGAGACTTCAAGCTGGCAAACAAGCTGGAAAAAGAAAACGCCCTTTGCGCGGAGAAGATCATAGCAAAGGAAGAGTTGAAGGAGCTGGCCAAAGAGGTATCGCCGACAGAAATGCCGGCAGGAAAAGAAACCCGGAAGCCAGTAGATAGCTTCAAGGCCTTAGAGAACACAAGACAGGTAATCCTAGATCCCAAAGATCCGACAAAATTTGTCGTAGTAGGAACTGGGATGACCGACAAATAGGAAAGCGAGCTCATCAAGTTCCTCCGTGAGAACTGGGATATTTTCGCCTGGTGTCCAGCCGACATGCCAGGCGTACCCAGGGAACTTGCTGAGCATCAACTTAAGGTGATTCCAGGCTCCAAACCCGTCAAACAAGGTCTCCGTCGATTTGACGGAAGAAGACGGAAGGCTATTGGCAAGGAAATTATCCGGCTTTTAGCAGCAGACTTTATCCAGGAAGTTATACACACCGAATGGTCTGCAAATCCGGTATTAGTACCGAAGAAAGAAACTACTTCCCTTAGGATGTGTATAGATTACACCGGCTTAAACAAACTGTGTCCAAAAGATAGGTTCGCGTTGCCACGAATTGATCAAATAATAGATGCCACTGCAGACTCTGAGCTTTTATGCTTTTTGGATGCATATTCCGGGTACCATCAAATACGCATGAAAAAGGAAGATCAAATTAAGACTTATTTTATAACCCCTTATGGGACGTACTATTACATAACCATGCCATTTGGCCTGAAGAACGCAGGTGCAACCTACCAGCGTTGCATGCAACGTTGTTTGCATAGTCAGATTGGCAAAAATATCCACGTTTACGTGGACGACATTGCTGTCGTAACCAAGGAAAAAGATACTCTCCTTGAGGATTTACGAGAAACCTTCGAAAATTTGCGCACTTACAAGATGAAGTTAAATCCATCAAAGTGCGTATTCGGGGTTCCCTCAGGAAAACTTCTGGGTTTCATCGTTTCTCATAGAGGAATAGAAGTAAACCCAGAAAAGATCAAAGCAATCTTAAACATCTACAAACCTACGTGTGTAAAAGATGTCCAAAGATTGACGGGTTCCGCCGCAGCCGTCAGCAGATTTATTAGTCGGCTGGGGGATAAAGCCTTACCACTCTACAAGTTGCTAAAAAAATCCGACAAATTCGAGTGGACAGAAGAGGCAGATGCAGCGTTAACCCAGTTAAAGGAAACTTTGATGAAAGCTCCAATTTTGGCATCCCCAAAAGACGAAGAGCCTATGTTATTGTACCTTACGGCTACAAACCGGGTTATCAGTGCAGTAATTGTTGTGGAATGGAAGAAAGACGAACAGAGCATACCAGACCAGCATCTGGTATCTCTACTATATAATACGCCCTGCGGTGACCGTCGTACGTCATTGGTCGTTTTACAGTTTAGTCCTACATGATTTAGAAATTAAACCCGCAGTCCAAAAGTGGGATACTTTTGCACTTTGACCCTCAAACCTCACACCTACCCGTTCCCCTTCGTCTAGCTCTCTCCACAATATATCTCACGCGCGGGCGGCGGCGGCTCTCTGGTAGGAAGCAGCGACGGTGGTTCTACGGATGGAAGCGCCTCCCCACCCCTCCTACCAATCCGCCCATGTCCCCCAATCTTCCAAGCCCGAGGGCCCACCGGAGACCACCGGCGCCATGTAGGTCGGCATCTTTGCCGCCGGTCCAGGATGAGCTCCAACCCTAGCATCATCACGCGCGCTGTCCTCCAGACAAGCATCTCGACCCCATCTCCCATCCCAAGCAGAAATTGCTCGACGGTTGGCCTTTTCTTCCAGCATTCCAGCGGGTATGCGAGCCAACGGAAGGACCACTCCCTCCCCCATAAGCAGCAGCACCTCGACGGCCCGACCCCTTCAACCAACGGTAGCACATCTCTCCTCTCCTCTATCTCCCTTTATTTTCAATGTTTGTTTACTTTAAACAATTTCAGTTATATATAGGATCTCCGTTGCCGCCGTACATGTTTCTATTCTATATGAAATTATATTTGATCTCCAATGTGATATATGTAACAGGCTCTCTGAGTTGTATTTTTAGAACTAATTCGTTGCTGCAACTTTTGATGACAACCACGTTTCAGAAGCATTTTGGCAATGATGGAGAGATAGTTGATCATGTGATAATTATAAGAGCACATGTCAGCCTAGGGGTTTTGGCTTCATCACATATTCTGACCCCGCTGTTGTTGCTAAAGTGATGGAGGACAACAATGATATCAATGGAAAGCAAGTAAGTGTTGTTCCCAATACACTACTTAGGACTGGAGGTTCACAATTCCAAGCTGTATTTTCTCTTGCTCGTATAGCTTTATTGTTCATGCCTAGCCGATACTCTCCATGCATATATCTTTGATATGCCCATTGCAGCTGGTCTGCTTTAGTATCTATGTTTGTTACTAAATATATAATACCGTGATAGTCTGATATATCATTGCTGTTGCATGTTACCATACAGATTAATCATATGTTGAACTCATAGTTTTACACCCTGTGATGCTCCCTACATTTACAATTTTTCTCAAATGCTCTACATTTCATATTGATGGTAACATGAGTTTGCAGTATATATAGATTTTTGTGACCTCAAATATGAAATTATTTTAACTGGCCATGAGTCCCTGAATTTATATCTCGAAGAAAAGGATGAAGAAGCATACCAAGGATGTTCTGGACCTCTTCAACCTGGTCATGGCGGAGCAACCCTCGCTTCCCTTACTGATTCTGCTCGGCCTGTTCGATTGGTTAGTCGAGCGGTGGGTCGTCCCCTTCTCCAACTAGGTTCCCTTGTGGCTCAGTTTGTTTGACGCCCTTTCAAATTTTGAAGAGTACTATCTCTGGAATTGGGCATTCAGATGTTACTTTGCATTTAAGTGTGAACTGGTTTTTGAGGAAAATGTAGTATCAATGAATAACTAGAAGTATTCATATTTTGAATGGGAGATAATAGGAAATAACATATTAGCTTTATTGATATACTTTGCTTCCATTCGTAGTTCTTACCCTTTGTACTGTCGATGCAGTATGTGAGGTGAAGGATAATTAATCCAGTTGTCCTGGATGAACATGAACTCAAAAGGCAGAAAAGAAAGCAGTCAAAAAGGGATTCTGCTTGCAGATCTAGGCTATGCAATCAGCTAAGGAGATATTCTGTTTCTTCAGGTATTCCCTTTTAGCGCCTCCAGTGATGAAGCAACTGACATTTTTTGCCGGTTGAATGTGAGGAGGTTGCTAAACATGCTGAAGTTTGAAACCTGGAAAATGCTTCTCTTATAGATAAGTGAAAAGAGAGAGGAAGGATTATGATGAACTTATATCACAGAGTACACCTCACTCAGGTTTTATCTTCCAAACTTTTGCTGTACTCAAATCCCGAAGTATGCGTGGTGACATATGAGTTGTTTTCCTTTTAATTTACTGCTCTGCAGGATATACAACAAAAAACCGATGATGCAGAACTTACAATAAGCCGCAACATTCTGATGATGGCAGGACACTAATTGAGCTATCATGCAATGGCACCACATTATTTCCTGCTCTCAAACACCGGTGGGCCGTGCCTGTAGGGCCGCGGCCACGGCAACCAGGTGGAGGAGCTCGAGCTGGGAGGAGGCGTCGCCACCCTCGACACCACCATCTCACTGCTGCTTAGAGAGCAGCAGTACGCAGTTGAATGATATGGTTCCGACGAGCCCTGTTGTGCTGGAGGCCGTGACGGCGAGCTGAAGCACCCGTGGGCCACGCGTCCATCACAACCGAAGCTCCGGCGGTCGCGACGACTAGGTGGATGAGCTCACGCTGCTGGGGTCATACGGCAGCCTCTACGACAAGGCGGAGGAGCTTAAGATGGGAGGAGGAGGCGTGCATGGCCACCCTCGACGACGCCATCTCACTGCTAAATACATATCAGAGGGAGATGTGGTGCCGGTGAGCCTTGTTTCGCCGGAGGCCACGACGATGAGCTGAAGCACCGGCGGGCCATACAGCAGCCGCAGGCGACTGGGTGAAGGAGATCAAGCTGGGGGGAGGAGGCGTGCACGACCGCCCTCGACACCGTCATCTCACTGCTGCCTGCAGAGCAGCGGGAGGATCCGGTGTCGTCCAACGCTTGATCAATCCTGCAGAAGAGCCACGATGTCGGGTGAACCGGGAGGACATGTACTGTGCCATGCTCCATACTCAATACCGCTTGCTCCTACTAGCCACTTTGTCATTCTGTGAAAAAAAGTGATGTTTACTATACTATTTTGATTTTATAGAGTCAAACAAAACATATCTCAAGTCAGTTAGGAGCGACATATCTGAAGTCAGATTAGGAGCGAGAGGTTTCTACAAAAGTCAACAAGCATGGTCTAAGTATATCAATATATGATGCTCTTTTATCTCCATGTTTTTGGTATGGCGAACTGTTGAGGGGTGAGAAAGACTTCATGTGATACTCGGCTGTTTATACTTGTCACACCGGGAAAGGACATCGAATAAATGATGCATGTGATTCTGACTTGCACTACAATGATGTATGGTGCAAGACCCAGTCTGGTACAGAATAGGACTGCAATCGCATATAATGCAGTTTTTATGGTTTGAAGGAAATCATGCAATGGTATGTCGTTATTGCTTTTTCACCTCACTCTCTCATGGTATCCAAAATTGGCGAACTCTATAAAAGAAAAACAGAACTACACTTAAATAGTTTTTATTGTTTATGGTAGTATGCGAGACGATTTACATGATTTTGTGTATCATTCGAATGTAGTGATACTGAAATTTCTAGGCCTACATCTTTATTGTTCTCGGATTTAAAGAAATTTTTAGGGAATGTATCTCATGAATATGCTTTTATTAGATCTAGAGAATTTGTACGGATATGTTCCATGTAAGAAGATACATAGACGGCGAAGGAGAAGGGGAGTAGGCCATGTGGGTGTGGGGATGAGGGAACAAAGGCAACGTGGGACAAGACAGGGACGACAAGGACCACGAGGCTTCCTAAGTTGACCCTGGACCCACGACGTCGGAGTAAAGAGTGAGGGTGGCACCGGTGTAGGGAAAGGAGAACAGTGGCGGCATCAATCCGACAATGACGAGAAGAATCTAACGACTCCGGTGCTAATTGGGGCTTTCTCGTGGTCAATCCTTGTCACGACACTAATGGAGTGACCCGTAGCAACGCACGGGTTTGTTTCCTAGTATTATATAAGCGAAGTTTTCTCCGAGTCCAAACAAAGGTATCCACACTATCAAAAACTGGCATATGGCGTATTTTTCGCATCCAGAAAACTTCGCCATTACTTCCAAGGACATTCCATAACAGTGGTATGTAAAGCACCACTAGGGGATATAATAAACAATGCGTAGGCGACTGGCCGAGTAGCCAAATGGGGCATCGAGCTAGCAGCCTTCGACATTAAGTATCAGCCCAGGACGGCAATAAAATCCCAGGTTTTGGCAGATTTTGTCGCCGACTGGACGGAAGCAATGGAGAAAACACCAATGTCGGAGTCCGAGTACTGGATCATGCACTTTGACGGATCCAAGATGAAGGAGGGCGCTGGAGCTGGTGTAGTTTTAAAATCCCCTAGAGGAGACACAATGGAGTATGTATTACAAATACACTTCAATGCCAGCAACAACGTGGCAGAATACGAAGCTCTGCTTCATGGCTTGCATATTGCAAAAGAAATAGGTGTCAAGCGCATCTTGTGCTACGGCAACTCATATTTGGTACAGCATCAGCTCAACCAAACTTGGGACGCAAAAAGCCCTATAATGACCGAATACCAGAGAACGGTGGACGACTTCGCCATTTGTTTCTTCGGATTCGAAGTGCTCCATGTTAAAAGGGAAGAAAATTGGAACGCGGATGCGTTAGCCCGCATGGGATCGGAAAGGGTAAAAATCCTACCACCAGGTGTATTCGTCCAACACTTGTACGAACCATCGATAAAAGGTGGAGATGTTGATTATCCTCTGGCTTCCGAGTCAATTGAAATCATGCTCGTTAACCCGGATTGGACAATCCCATATATAAACTTCTTAGTTAATCAGAAGTACCCGGAAGGAGCAGACGAAGTCTTGCAAAGACAGATCCAGCGTCGATGCAAAGGATACACAGTAATTAACAATTGCCTGTATAAACGTAGTACTTCCGGAATTTTTCTGCGATGTATTTCACCAGAAGAAGGACGAGAAATCCTGCAAGAAATCCATGCCGGGGATTGCGGACATCATGCTCAATCAAAAAGCATAGTCAAAAAAGCATTCCGTGCCGGGTTTTTCTGGCTAACAGCCAAGACAGATGCTGAGAACATAGTAAATACATGTGCAGGATGTCCGTATTACGCCAAGCAGACTAATATGCCAGCCCAAGCACTCAAAAGTATCCCCATTACATGGCCGTTTGCGGTCTGGGGGCTAGATATGATGGGACCATTCAAAACTGCACGAGGCGGACTTACACATCAACTAGTAGCTGTGGATAAATATACCAAGTGGGTGGAGGCTAAACCCATCAAAAAGCTTGACGGTGTAACTGCCAGAAATTTCATCATTGACATAGTCATGAGATACGGCGTTCCACACAGCATAATAACCGACAACGGGACAAATTTCTCCATTGGAGAGTTGGCAAAATATTGCCGACAAGCGATAATTCGCCTAGATCTCGCATCTGTGGCACACCCGCAATCCAATGGACATGTTGAAAGAATGAATAGCTCAATCCTGCAAGGAATACGTCCAAGACTCGAATCTCCTCTTCATAGAGCAGCTGGAGCATGGGTAGAAGAGCTACCTTCCGTGCTTTGGAGTATTCGGACAACACCAAACAGGTCAACTGGGCAAACCCCGTTTTTCCTGGTTTATGGTGCGGAAGCAATTCTTCCAACGGACATGATCCATGATAGCCCAAGAGTGCAAGATTTCGACGACTCGGATGCCGAAAAAGCACGACAGGATGCCGTCGATCTCTTAGAAGAGGAACGAGAACTTGTGCTTCAAAGATCCGCCATCTACCAGCAAGGTTTACGACGTTATCATAGTCGGAAAATCAGGCATCGTTCTTTTAAAGAAGGTGACCTAGTGCTAAGATTGGTGCAGCAATGAAAGCACAAACGGGCCCCAGTATGGGAAGGACCATTTGTCATCAGTAAAGCCATGAAGAATGGATCATACTATCTTGTCGACATTTGCGCAAAAGAAAGAGAAAGATAGATGATGAACTAGGAGAGACAAAAAGGCCTTGGAGTATCCAGCAGTTACGTCCCTTCTATACTTAGTTCAATTTCTATGTAAACATCTTTGAGGTCATGAAATAAAGTTGTCGGAATTCTTATATCCATGTTTTTTACAAGTTTATTATAGTACAAAACATGATTCCACCTTATCTATTTCCCAATGATCTTACAAAATACTCAATGTTAACCCGAATTGTGCCTGCGTGCTCGGTGTTTAAAAACTGAATGATTTTCAGCCTATTAAAGGCTAAAGGAAACTCGGATTGTGCCTGCGTGCCCGAGTTTCATTCAAAAAATTCCTTACTATTCTCTAAGCATTATCTGATTGTTTATGTGTTGGGTCACTGGAGCTAGTTAGTAAAAATGCCCTTAGTATGATCCATGTTTCCGAGTTCAAACTGATTGGTTTTACCCAGTAGCTCGGCATGAAGATTCATAGTACTATTGAGCCATTTCAAACACTAAGGACAGTTAAAGCACATAAGCCAGAGAACTTAGAAGATAAAGGAATATCAAACCCGGAAAACTTGCAAAGAATTTCATAATTAACTGCAAAAGGCGGAGTACTTGTTTATACAAAAGAATAGAAGCATTACAATATAAGTTTACATTGTAAAGTGCAGTAATGCTCCTATTTTCTACTTCCACCATCCAGGTTAAGAAGAATCCTTCACGCATCCGAGTCTTCATCGCTGCTATCGTTCTCGGGGGCTTCGGGAATCTCTTCTTCCAGGTAGGTGATGGAGATGTTCACCATGGAGGCGATCTTGGTGGCGTGACCCTTTATCTCGTCGAAGATGGTGGTCCGCTGGGTATCCGAGTATCCAAGGGGGATACCGGACGCCACGCGCCAAGATTTGGCACTAGGGTAATGCATTCGCATAAGGCCTAAGGCCATGCGTGCACCACCCCGTGCTGCGGAGCGCAAGGTGGACTCCTTGGATTCCGCCACCTCCAGGATAGCTTCCGGAAGTTTCTCAACTTCCGAGAATTCCCCAGTTCTTGAGGGAAGGAACTTGTTGACCAGCTGAATGCCTGCAGCCCTGATCGCAGTCCATACCTTCCCAAAAGCTCGGATTTTCTCAATCCGACTGAGATCTGGGTTATCTCCTGTTTTTTCAGACAAACAACCAAAAGGTTAGCGAAAAAGCAGAGAAGGAAATCAAGACATGGAAAAACCGGTAAATGTTGACAACTTACCGAGAATCTTGTCCATCTCGGAGCCTTCCTCCAGGCGCAGGGTTAAGGCATTCTCCAAGTCCTGGATAGTGGCCTTGTCCTTCTCTGCCTGCTGAGAGGCCTTGGACTGAGAAATCCCAAGGGCCAGGTTGCTGGCCTCCAGATCCTTTCGAACCTTCATAAGATCCTTATGAAGGTCCAAATTCTCCTGTCGGAGACTCGCGGCATTGCCAGCATCTTCAGCTATTTCCTTGGCCTTAGCCAAAGCAGCTCGAAAGCAAGGAACAAAATTCCGAGTTTAGAAAAACTTGGGAAAGTACTTAGACAAAAAACTGAATAAAGAACTTCAGAGAATCAAAATATACCTGTTGTTTCCGACAGCTGTAGCTGAGATGATGCCAGCTCTGTTTCCTTAACATCAATAATAGATAGAAGGGTTTTCACCTCTTCGTTTTGGATGTTAAGTTTGTTAAAAATTTCCAAGTTTATTGCATCAGCGGTTTGCTGAAACACGGAAATGAAAGTAAGACGCTTAAGTTAAAAAAAAGCGTGATAAGAAGCATTAAGTGGACAACATGCTTTCGACTTATTGCTTGGGGGCTAGAGATATTACCTGGCTCATTTCTGCAAATTTGACAAGGTTTCGTTGAATTCCTTTACATATTCAGAGAAAAGGATTCCAACGTGGTGAAGGCCGTCTTGTACGACCTGACGAGGTGAAAATACGAAGTCATTTCGGACAATTATCCCGCCTTGCGGCCAAGGACGGATTAGAGGGGCAGGAGCGAAGAATTTTTTAGCTTCTGGACGAATATATCCGAGTTCATCGAACGGTTCTTCCTTTACCTAGAAATTCCTGTCAAAAGTGGGAATAGGTTCGTCCTCCCCAGATGCTCGAAGATTTCTACCCATCTCTGGTCCCGCCCTTTCCCTCGCATCCATGTTAGATGCAATAGGCTGGCTGGATTGCTGAAATTCTGCACCCGAATTTGTGGTTTTCTCTTCCCTGCTAAATACAGCTAAAGGGGGAGAAACTGCAGCGGAAGATGGTTCTCCTTTGCTAGCAGCAGCCTTATGTTTCTTCAATTTCTTTGTCTTTAGAGGAACTGGAGCAAGGCTGAAAGGGAAACATCCGAGAAATAAATATCTCAAATAACCGGAAGGGAATGATAAGTAAAAAGCTTCAGTAAAATACCCGGATACGGCGATGGGAATTCCGTCAAGATTTATCACTTCTTCGAAGGTCGCTTGCCTCTTGCGTTTCCGGCCGCCATAAAAGCCGGCATGTAGTTCGTCGAGCTCGGCGTCGGATGCAAGATCGTTCCCTTTAAGTTCGTCGAACTATGGAGATGGCAAAATATTCGACTAAGTCAGGAAAAAGAGATAATCCGAGAGAAACCCAAAAGCAAGGAAAATATAAATACCTTAGGCACTGGGTTTTCCTCGTGATATATTTCCAAACTTTCTGTGTATTGGTCGCGAGTAGCGACCAGTTGGTTGACTCGTTTCTTGAAATCTCTTTTGGAGTAGGATTTATCCGTCCCTGTCATGCTATCTTCAGGCCCTTCATACTCACAAAGGAGTCGGGAACGAAAAGAGAGAGGTTGAATACGGCGTCCAGACCAGCACAAAACAGTGTCTGTTCCAGTTATGGGAGGCTGAGAAGAAGTAAGTTTGGCGATACGTCATTTTATCTTCATCAAGTCTTCCGGCAAAGTTTCCACCGCTTCGACTGCCCAACTCTCCTGAGGAACGGCGGCGGAGTTGACGAATGGAGGAACCCCGTTTTCTTTCCCGGGAAACGGGATGTCATGATGGTAAAAGAAAGAACCCGTCCAAAACTTGACGGATTCCGATGTTTTTATCTTTGGGTACCAATCATCCCTGAATCTCCGAAGAGTGAAAGATATAGTCCCGCAGATCGGAAGAATGCCCTCTGTAGGGTTACGCTTCACTCCAAAGCAATATTGCCAAAAATCTAGTCTGGGAGCTATTCCTAAGTACCCCTCGAAAAGGGCTTGGAAGCCGGCTAAGTAGAGAATGGAGTTTGGTGGAAGATTATGTGGCTGAATGCCGTAATGGTTAAGGACTTCCAAGAAAAAGGCGGAAGGTGGCAAACCCATACCTCTCGCAATATGAGAAGTAAGGAGGACGCGTTCCCCGTCTTTTGGCTTGGGCTCAGATTCGTCTTCCAGGCTCCGCCATTTATCTTTAACCAAAAGCCCCTCCTTATCCATTGTCGGAAGGAGGGATGGCAGAATGCTGCTCGGACTCCAGTTGCCGGCAGATTCCGCCTCTTCTTCGACTCTGGAAGCGGCGGACGCTGCGGCCTCTGCGGCCGCGAGATCGTCTCCGACGAGCGCGATTTTCTCCTCCACCGTCTCGGGAGCGAACGGTGGAGTGGGCGCGGATGAAGATCCCGCAAGATCCACGGAGGCGAGAGAGGTTTCCTCGCCCTCCGCGCCGCCCGCGCCGGAGAATCCAGTTGCGGATCCATTGTAGCGATTATGTCGTCAATATCTTTCGCGACGGTGCGGGCCGGGGAGGACGACGGTGATGCCATCGAGTAGCGGCGATTCGGTCGTTCCGGTGAGGTCTTGGACGCGATGGTGCGCTCGGGAGCTGCTTTGCTGTGAGCTTGGGCGCTGGGAAATGGCGTGCAAAGTGAGAGCGGAAGGTTTTCACGGTGGACGAAGACGGCTATTTATAGCCGGAATTCCGTCACGATGCGTGCTAACGGATCTTTTGACCGTTGGATGTCCAACGCGTGTCACTCGCCGGAAAATCCGGGAAATGAAACGGCTGGTGATTATTGCTATCTCCTCGTTTCCCGCGAGAATCTGTCAGAGATATGTTTCTGGGTTTCCCACCTGTGACCCAAACGTCCCTTACGTCAGCAAGTTTAAAGCGCTGACGTAGGAAGTTCCTTCTCCATGAAGGATCGTGCGAGAAAAGCCGGATTTTTTGGATTCCGAGTTTTACGTTACCACATCCTTTAAGGAGAAAAAGAAGAATCAAGACTGCAGGCCGATATTTCTCGGAAAAGATGCATTTGGCGAAAGACGGCGAAAACGGAGTCTCGATCCTTCTTGGGGGCTACTGTCGGATATATACCGAATAGGGGTATATCACATGGTAGTCTAAAGTGCCGGATTACCCGGGTGGCCCAAATGGTAGTGGGCTACGGTCCATTGGGCGGCCCAGTAGGCTGACGCGCAGAAGCCGGATTCTAGAAGAACCCGGATCACGGCCCACGCGATCTGACTTGGAGTAGAAGGCGGATTCCTTACTTTCCAAGTTAATAGTTACCGTAGTCTTCTAGGTTTCCTACTCTGTATGCTCTAACCCGGCTATTATATAAAGCCGGACGGGAGATATGATAGAAAGGAGAATAAGCTACTAGCTAACTCGCCGAGAGGTTGATCCTCGACGAATAGCCAACAGAACCTCACGTTGTACTTTGTATACACAGGCTTTAGACCTGAATAGTGAGATTGCAGGAGTAGGAACGCCGTATTACTACGACGTACCGAACCTGGGTAAAACATGTGTCTTTGCCTTTAACGCAACCACGTCCCCCACGTCTCTACCCGTAGTCTCATGGCAACCCCGTCTATGAATTCTACTACGATGTCTCGACACTAGGAGGGCCTCTCTTGATGAAGTTCTTGGACTTGGGAATGAATGTGGATTTCTTGATAAGTCTTCCACCATTTTCAATTATACTCTTGAAGGGGCACTCGGCAACAAAGTGCTCGGAATCTGCACAATTGAAGCAAGTTCTTGCCTTCTTCATGCTTGAGACTTCCTTCCCTTTATTCTTGGTGGCATTGGATCTAAGGTATCCCTTCTTCCACCACTTGTGTTGAGCAAGAGCCAACCATTCTTCATGTGATGTCTTCATCTCTTTCTCGGAGACCTCATGAGTAGATCCACCATCATCACTTGAGTCATTTTCTTCACGGGGAATGGCCTTGGCCTTCAAGGCAAGAGAGGGTCTCTTCATTCCGTTTACACGGGCCATGACATCATCGGAGGTTTGCTTCATGACTTTTAGAGTGAGGAAGAGACCCAAAACATCATTGGGGGATAGATCCAAGTAATCGACCCTTGATTGCACATTCATTACCATGTTTTCATTGTATGGAATCAAGGTGAGTAGAAATTTCTCCTTGACCCAATTCTCCGTGCAATCCTTGAATCCACAATCTCTCAAGTCATTTACGAGAGCCTTGATTCTTCTAAACATGTCTTCAATGTTCTCTCCATCACTCAAGTGAAAGTGTTCAACTTGTCTTTGTATGATTGACTTCTTGGATCGTTGAAGGTTGACGTTGCCGTCAAACATATCAACAAGGCAATCACAAGCTTTCTTCGCACTTGTGCTTAACTCCTTCCTTTTCCATTTCCTTCTCCAACATGTGCAAAGCATGAGCATTGAGTTGCTCATCTATGATGTCACTTGAGCTTAAGTTCAGGAGATCCTTTGGCTCATACCCTTTTTCAACAATGCTCCATATTTACATTGAAGAGCTGCACATGTAAAACTTTATGGAAGCTTTCCAGTTAGTAAAACGATGCCTATCCACCATCGGAGGTGGACCAAGATGATTAACATGTGGATGTTGAACATTAGGAGCATTGTTATAAGCAAAGCCAAAGGAGTTTCCACCACTACCATTTGGATGTACCGATGTTGCGGTTCCTTCCTTAGATGGAATGGGGGTTCCATTTTCATCTAAGGAAACATTCTCTTTAGATTGATTAAATGTAGATGTCAAGTCTTTTATTAGTCCCTCCATCTTTTTCTCGAGCTATCAATCATAGTTTGGATTAGCTTTTTAATCCCCTCCATGGAGACAGGATCATTAGCCATCCTTTCCTCCTCTTTAGGCGGTAAAGCCTTATATAAAAGACGAGGCTCTGATACCAATTGAATGATCGAGAGGTTAACTAGAGGGGGGGTGAATAGGTTAACTACAAATTTTAGCTTCTTTTTCGCGATAGTGCTCAAATATAGATTGTCTAGATTATGCAACTAGGTGAACAATCCTATATGTTGAGAAAGTACAACTAGCACAAGGTGAATATATGACTAAGCTAGTAGTAACAATTAAAGGTAAGTTGAGGGATAACCGAACATAATAACGCGGAGATTTATCCCGAAGTTCACTTCCCAATGGAAGCTAATCTCCGTTGGAGCGGCGCGGTGCCACCAAAGTGGAACACCGAGTAGCCCTCAAATGGCACACCGTATCTCCTTCGAGTCCTTCCACCGATGTGGGGAGGCTCGAATCACTATGTTGCCGTTGAGGTTGACAACTAGAACCTTTACAAGGATGAGGCACACTCCACAAGCTTGGAGGGTCCTCACCAAATCCCGAGAGCCACCGAGACTCCGAGAAACAAGATCCACGAGCACAAGAGCTCCGGGGATATCAACAAGGCTCCGAGCTCCGATGAGCTAAGAGCAACAAGGTTCTTGGCTCCTATGATCTAAGAACAACAAGATCCCGAAGGGATGTATGGAGTGATTTCTAATCGGCTTGGTGGAGTTGTAGATCGGGGATGTCTCCTCCAAATCCCAAAGTATCACGAGCTTTGGTTGGGGATTCGGGGAGATGCTTGAGCCTGAGCTTGGTCAATCAATGGTGGAGAGAGTGAGTGTGATTGACACTTTCTAAAGGTAGAAGATAATCTTCTTTTATACCGGAGGGGAGAAAATGGTCATTGGGGGGGGGGGGACCCCTCACTGCAGCCCACCCCGGCCTAAGGAACCGGCCAGGCTAGCCAGGGGAGTCCGAGACAGCACCAAGTCCCACTCCGGCCTCGAGCCACAGTCGGGCCAGCTTGGCAGCCGGCCTGGGGCCGGCTACCCCCTTCCACCCCGGCCTGGGTTGGCCCGGCCTGGGGCCGACATGGACCGAGCAGGGGCCGTGGGCAGCGCCGAGCAGCCCGGCCAGGCCGGCGTGGAGGCGAGCTGGGGCCGGGCACGGCCCGAACGGCCCGGCCTGGGGCCGTCGTGGGGAGAGCTGGGGCTGGAGCATCGCCCGAACAGCCCGGCCTAGAGGCCCGGCCAGGCCGGCTCCCCTGTTTTCTCCTCTTCCTTCTCGTTTCTTTTCTTCCTTTCTTCTTATCTTTTCTCCATTTATTCTGTCAACCGTATGGATGTCCAAGGAGATGTATGATTGCATTTATCCATGATAGGCTCTGAACATTCTTAGGGAAACCATTAGATGTTCCAAATGTTGTGATCAAACACCGAAAACAGGATTAGGAACAAATGTCCTTTCATCGTCCAACAGTGGCTGATTGCAATGAATGGTGTTGCCCCTGCCAACACAATGACAGATCAGGACCAAGCGATGGCGACAACAATTTCTAAGGTGTTTCCAAATGCAATAAACAGGTGTTGCACGTTCCACATTTTGCGGCTTTCAAGAACAAAACTTGGTGCAAATCTAGCGGACGGTAACCCGTTTGCCGATGTGTTCTACTCGTGTATTTATGGCACAGACACGATGGACGAGTTTGAGTCATGCTGGCAGCATATGATTCAAGTATATGCAATGTCGGAGCATACACATCTACATAACATGTGGAAGACAAGGAAGACTTGGGCTCCAGTTTATTTCAGGCATTGCTTTTTTCCATTCACAAGCACAACGGGGAGATCGGAAGGGCTGAACTCATATTTCAAAACGTTGATCCGTTCAAGTGACTCAGTTTGGAATTTTGTGCAGCAAAATGAGTTGTGTCAGGTTTTGATGCTTGACCGTAAAGAGAACTCTGGTTTCACGGTGGACACAACCACATCACCTTTGTGGGGGAAGGTATGTCCTATCCACCTTTCATGTGGGACAATAAGCACAGAGAAGTCAATTTCCTCATACATTTTACTATTACATTTAAAAGATGATATGATAGCAAAGGTAATAACCCAATGCAGAATATGATGAACCTAGAGGAACAAAAATTAAATCTCATTGAGAAAAAATGTCAGTAAAACAAAAAAGTTGAAAAGACAGTAGCATCCTTTCATAGCAAAAATTTCCATTCTAATGCAGCAAATATTTTAAAAATGCAGTTACACCATCGAGAAGTAAGAGCTGGCATTTTTTGCATAACTGGGTGAAGGTTAACAAACCTAGCTTCTAGCATGTGCACCAAAGAAGCTACAGCAATTTCATAATTTTGGGCTAGCTTTATCAGAGATCTATCTTCAAAATCATCATGTCTCCTTACAAAATTAAGGAATTGTTCAATATTAGTTTTCCCAATAATAGATCCACTTCCTACCTTCATATCTTTGGTAGTGAATTTAGGCAGCAATATGATGAAAAAACAGGAAACAAAACTGAAAATAAACTAAATGCAGGAATCTAATTTTTTGTGTTTTGGGGTTTTAGAGCAAACAAAGTAAAACAAAAATAAAACAAGCAATACAAAAACAAAATAAAGTGCTTGGAAGTGTGAGACTCCCCTATCTGGATATTCCAGTATCCCCGACAATGGCGCCATAAAGCTTGATGCCTTGGGGGCGTGTTGTTCTTTAGGTTACTCCAAGCGGAGAGATTGATGTAGAACAGCGGCAAGTTTTCCCTTGAAATTAACCAAGGTTATCAAATCCAAGAGAACAGGAAGGTTCCTCAGAAGGTTGTCAGCGGCGCAACTGACGTGGAACCTACACACAAACAAACACACTAATTTTCCCCAACGAAACAAAGAGGTTGTCAATCTCTCTGGTCTTGCTGAAAATAAAGGGATAAAACGTATGGTGCAGAAAACAGTGATGATTGCAGTAAAAAGTAGAGAACAATGTGATTACAGTAGGTGGTTTAACAGTATGAGGAAAATGTACTAGGGTCCACAGTTCACTAGTGGTGTCTCTCCATAAATATTTCTAGCATGTTGGGTAAACAAATTACAGCTCGTCAATTGACAAATAATAAGGACATGACAATGAAATATATGACAAGATGTTCACTATGAGATTTAACAAGGCATTACAACAAAGTACATAGACTTGCTATCCAACGCATCTATGCCTAAGTAATCCACATTCGGGTCAGCATCCGCATCACTTCCAGTATTAAGTTACAAACAACAGATTATTGCATGAAATATTGTGTGTAATGTAAACAATGCAAAAGACATGTAGACTAAGCATCATTATTTTATCCCTAGTGGCAACAGCACATCCATAACCGTTCTCGTTTCAGTCACTCAAACACTGATTTCTGGAGACATGAACCCACTATCGAGCATAAATACTTCCTCTTGGAGTCACAAGCATCTACTTGGCCAAGCATCTACTAGCAACAGAGAGCATGCAAGATATAAAGAACATAGGCATAAGGATAAATAAACAACTTATTCATACTATCAATATTCATCGGATCCCAGTAAACACAACATGTAGCATTACATAACAACGATCTTGATCATATAGGGTAGCTAAAAAGATCTAAACATGATAGCAAAAAGTGGAGAGACTACCATCTAGCTAATGCTATGGACCTGTAGTCCAAGGATGAACTACTCACGCATCACTCCGAAGGCAGCCATAGCGGTGTAGAACACTCGGTGATGATTCCCCTCTCGGGCAGAGTGCCGGGAAGAGCTTCCGAACCCTCACGGACTATGGTTGACGATGGCGGCGGCGTCTGGACTTCTCGTGGTTTCTCGATCGGGTATTGAGATTTTTTGGGGCAGAACGAATATATAGGCGAAAGGGTAGCGTCCGTGGCCCCCCGAGGGGCCCACGCCATAGGAGGGCGTCGACCAGGGGTGGGCCGCGCCATGGTGTGGCGTGGCCACCTCCTGGGACGGTTGCTCCTCCCCTTCGGGTTTCTGGATTCTTCTGTTGTAATATTTGCGTACTCCAATTTTCGTCCAATTCCGAGAATATTTTGCGACTAGCTTTTCTGAAAGAGAAAAACTGCAGAAAACAGGAACTGGAACTGTGGCATCTTGTTAATAGGTTAATCTCAGAAAGTACATAAAAATGTTATGAAGTGGAAACAAAACATGTGGCAATTGATATAATAATAGCATTGATCATAAAAAATTATCGATACATTTGAGACGTATCAATAACCTGCTGATGTAGAGTACCTTGGTCTTCTTGCTCTAGTGTACCTTCTTCTCGTGGTTAGTATGCTCCTCCTTGTTTCTTGACCTAATTCCTAATTCTAGAAATGGAATTGTTGTGTGCGAGTGGTGTGTATTGTGTTGTAGTGGGTGATCCTTGCCTACGGATGGCAATGGGTACCCGATACCCACAAACCCGATGGGTACCCGCCTCAAATGGGGAGGGTTTGGTAAGAAAAATAACCCGTGGGTCTGCTTAGTGGGTTAGAACCATACCCATCGGGTCTAGCAGAGGCGGGTATGGGGATGCCAAACCCATACCCACCAACCCGCATACCCGCATATCCCCACCTGTCAGTCAGATAAAACAGCAAGGCCCACTTGTCATTGGAGTGGGAACCCTAACCAACCTCCCACATATAAGCCACGACCACGATCCAGCCCCCAACCCCAAACCCTAGTAAAAAATCCCCACTCGGCCTCCACCCCCACGCCCCACCCCACGTTCCTCTTCTCCGCTCCGGCTCTACGCTCTAGCCACCGGCCCCTCCTCTTCTCCGCTCCGGCCACCAGCCCCTCCTCTCCGCTCCGGCCATCGGCCCTCCTCTCCGCCTCTCTGTCTTTCCGCCACAAGCCCTCCTCGTTGCTCCGACCACCGGCCCTCCTCTCCGCCTCTCTGTCTCTCCACTCCGGCGTCCTCCCTCCTGCTCCGGCCGTACGAGGACGAGGGGAGCGCCGCACACGCGCCGCACAACGACGCCGACGCCTCGAGAGGCGATGCAGCAGATCCCGCCGGACACCCCTCCTTCCTTATGATCTGGCCATACGAGGACGAGGGGAGCGCCGCACACGCGCCACACAACGACGTCGGCGCCTCGAGAGGCGATGCAGCAGATCCCGCCGGCCACCGACCCTCCTCCCTCATACTCCGGCGCCTCGAGAGGCGATGCAGCAGATCAAGAGGCGATGAAGCGTGGCGCGGCTGGGGTATCTCCACGGCGTTCATCCGTTGCCGTCGAGCCCGAGGGAGACACATAGGGGCGGCGCACGCGCCGGAATCCCGCCGGTTGCTGCAACCTAGATGGGCCAGAAGCAGGGTTGCCGTTGCTGTTGGCGCAACCTGGATGGCGCTGGAATCCCGTCGGTTGCCGTTGAACTATTTGTTGTTCAAGTTGTATGATTCTTTGAAATACTTGTTGTTGTTGATGTGTGATTTGAACTTGTTGCTACTATGAAAATTTCCTATCAGTTGCTACTACAAAAATTGTGGTCAACTTGTTGCTACTTGATGTAAATTTATGTCAACATGTTGCTGTAAAGATGCAAAATCCTCTCAAATGGTTGCTCAGCAAAAACTTGGCGGGTAATCGGCGGGTGGCGGATACCAGGCGGGTGGCGGGTCTGGTGGAAAGCTGTACCCGCCGGCGGGTATGGGGCCGGGTCGCGGGGACGGCGAGGAGGGGCGGGTGCGGGTATGGGGGGCCCTGACCCGGCCCCGAACCCGTAGGGTGCCATCCGGATCCTTGCCTGGCGCTTGTGATGCCCTATTTATAAGGTTTTCACTTTGTTTCTGGCCTTGACACCAGGTTAACTTGCATGTCCTCACTAAGCTGCTGTCAACTAGGATTGTTGGCCCTAATTTCAACCTTTGGAGTCGGTTCCTCCATACTTGACCAGTTCATGCGTTCTTTTGATGTTTCAGTGGATGCAATGCATCTGTGAGAAAAAATATGTCTGTTCCCTCATTGTAAAATTGTTGTACTGGACCTGGGCTTGCATTGAGGTCCTTAATACTTGTAATCCATGAATACTCTCTTGCTACTTGCAGATTTTAGCCCTTTATCTTCATAGTATTTATGCTGCATTTGATATTTATTTATCAATTCTCTTTCCTTGCAATGAATGGCTGGCTGGAGGGCTATATTTGTTTCTATTTATTGATCCACTAATACTTTAATTTCCTGACATTGTGCTTAGCTCATTCCTTGCATTGGCTCGAATTTTTGTTGTTGAATTGCCTCTTACGGATTTTGGTTATTGTGGCTTATCTGGTACTTGTTTTTTTTGCTTTGTTTGGCCTCCCTTAGATGTCTCAGTACCGCCTCTCATTACTCATACTAGTACTGATCATGTCACTACGATGTTCTTGTACAATTCATCCATGCACTGGATGAATGCTTTATCCTTGGTACTTTTGGACACTTGTCTCTATGTGAACTTCCATGGGTACTCTTTGATGATATCATGATCCAATGTTGGTGATCATTGTCTTATCTCTGACTTGGTTCACTTGGCCAGGTACTTGCATTATGAAATGCAATGATGTTGCTTCTTCTTACTGTAGCTTCCGAATTTGTATCTCTGGATTTCCACTATTTGCTTCTGGACTTTCAATTTCTGCCCTCTAGCAACATGACTTGATCAACAAGGTGTTGATCAGGTCTTTGGCCTTTCAAACAGTAAATTCCACACCCTAGGATGCTGGCAACATTCTAAGTCTAAACACATTCTTTTGTCTTTACTTGTGTGCAAGTACTTAAGCTTTTCAAAGTCCAAGTCTTAAAGAATTAGATAGGTTTAGAAATTTTCTATTTCTTTTTATAATTTTATTCCATTGTAATATCCCTTCTAATAGAAATATTATAAATGAAATACACTAGTGTTTGAGTTCCAATTCAATCTCTCTCTTATGCATTTTAAATATGTGTTTAAATTATTTAGAGTTTGTGAAGAATGGTTTTTAAAAGAACTTATTCAAATTTTTAAATTCTAAATCAAATCTCAATTCTTGTACACTTGTATGGTTTAGAAAAGATAATACAAGAAATAAACCTCCAACGAATGACATAAAATCAAACATTAGAGTTAAGTTGAAAACAACTCAAAATATTAGGTGAAATCAACCCCCTCGCCTAAATGTCTGTGAATAGTGTCCTAATCCTCGACACGTCGAGAATTGATCATTCTGTCACACTTTGTACAAAAGCATGAAAAATATCAAAAAAAACCCGAATGCATGAGATGCAAAGACGCAAAAAGGTTCTAAACTACCCTCTTCGACTCTTTGAACTGAGGGCCTCACATAAACTAATTTTAAAAAAGGGAGGAATAGCACGTGAGAGATGTTATGTGTCTCTCGCTAACAATGTCACTCGTCACTTATAGGCCTCCGACCGTGCCGCACTAACAACTCATTTGGAGGACACTAGTGGAAACAACCCCTCTCGTCCAGGGGGCCGGGGGGCAGCTGTCCCGGTTGCAACCAAATCCGGGACAAATGCCCTGCATTGGTCCCGGTTCGTGCGCCCGGGGCAACAGGAATCGCCTGGGCGCATTGGTCCCGGTTCGTGGGGGGCATATCGGTCCCGGCTCTTGCCACGGACCGGAACCAATGCCTAGCCACAGGCCACGTGGCACGCGCATGACCTATTGTCCCGGTTCAATCCACGAACCGGGACCAATGCCCCCTTCCCCTATATATATACTGCCCCAACCCCCCCCCCCCCCCCCCCCTCCTTCCATCTTTTTTTTTTGCTTGGAGGTGTGAGAGAGTGTGGTGTTAGTGTGTTTTTTTTACTATGCACACGAGGTGTTCGACGAAATTCCCGAGACGCACACAAGCTCACTGAAAATGGTATCTTCGACCGAGGTTAACAAATTATCTTTTTCATCTGTAACTGATACATAAAAAATTATTATTTGTCGATGTACTGTGGTCATCTCTGTATTAATATGTTATTGTAATGTATTTTGATAAACTTAATTATATGATGCAGATGGATGCACGGCAGCGATGGATGTACGGTGACCGACGCACTTCCGAGTATATGGCAGGCCTGAATGCATTTCTTGCTGTAGCTCAGGAGAACAAAGATAATGGCTTCATGTGTTGCCCATGTGTTGATTGTCGGAACGTCAGAGAACATTCTTCCGAAAGAATCCTTCACGGCCATCTACTTCGGAGAGGTTTCATGCCCAGCTATAATTGTTGGACCAAGCATGGAGAAAGAGGGGTTGTGATGGAAGACGATGAAGAAGAAGAAGAAGATCCTTTGTTCCCTGAATACGACGATACTGCAATGGAAGAGAATGCAGAAGAAGGAGGTGATCAAGAACAGGCATCAGAAGAGCCCGATGATGATCTTGGCCGAGTTATTGCTGATGCAAGGGAAGACTGTGAAAATAAATTTGAGAGGTTGAAGCTGGACAACATGTTACAGGATCACAAAAAATTGTTGTACCCAAATTGCAAAGATGGTAGAACAAAGCTCGGTACCACACTGGAGTTGCTGAAATGGAAGGCACAGAACGGTGTGACTGACAAGGCATTTGAGAGTTTACTTCAACTAATGAAGCCAAAACTTCCAAAGGATAACGAATTGCCTGAGAGTACGTACGAAGCAAATAAATCTCTCTGCCCTCTAGGATTAGATGTGCAGAAGATACATGCATGCATTAATGACTGCATCCTCTTCCGCGGTGAGAAGTACGAGAATTTGGATGAATGTCCGATATGCACTGCACTGCGGTATAAGATCAGAGCAGATGACCCTGGTGATGTTGACGGCGAGCCCCCCCCCCCCCCCCGTAAGAGGGTTCCTGCTAAGGTGATGTGGTATGCTCCTATAATACCACGGCTGAAATGTCTGTTTAGAAACAAAGAGCATGCTAGGTTGTTGCGATGGCACAAAGAAGACCGTAAGAAAGACGGAAAGTTGAGGCACCCCGCCGATGGATCGCAGTGGAGAAAGATCGAGAGAGACTTTCCAGACTTTGCAGGAGAGGCGAGAAACTTATGGTTTGGCCTAAGTACAGATGGCTTTAATCCTTTTGGGGAGCAGAGCTCCAGTCATAGCACTTGGCCTGTAACTCTATGTATGTACAACCTTCCTCCTTGGTTGTGCATGAAGCGCAAGTTCATTATGATGCCAGTTCTCATCCAAGGCCCGAGGCAACCTGGCAACGACATTGATGTGTATCTAAGGCCATTAGTGGAAGAACTCTTACAATTGTGGGGCAAACCAGGTGTACGTGTGTGGGATGAGAACGAACAAAATCCATTTTACCTACGGGCGTTGCTTTTCGTAACCATCAATGATTGGCCTGCTCTTAGTAACATTTCCGGACATACAAACAAGGGATACAATGCATGCACACACTGTTTAGATAATACTGACGGTGTTTTTTTGGATAAATGTAAAAAGGTTGTATACCTGGGGCATCGTAGATTTCTTTCGATCAAGCATCCCGTAAGAAAGAAAGGAGGGAAGCATTTCAGAGGTGAGGCAGATAACCGGAAGAAGCCTGAGCTGCGTAGTGGTAATGATATATTCGATATGGTCAAGGACCTAGAAGTAATCTTTGGTAAGGCTGCTGGCAGCCAACCAGTTCCGTACGGCCCTGATAAGCGCGCACCCATGTGGAAGAAGAAATCTATATTTTGGGAGCTACCCTATTGGAAAGTTTTAGAGGTCCGGTCTTCGATCGACGTGATGCACGTGACAAAGAATCTTTGTGTCAATCTGCTATGCTTCCTGGGCGTGTATGGGAAGTCCAAAGATACGCCAGAAGCACGGGAGGACCAGCAACGTATGAAATACCCAAGCAACAAGCACACAGATAGGCGTCATTACTTAAGCGGCTACGCTCTTACTAAAGCAGAGAAGGAAATATTCTTTGAAGTCCTTTACAGTATCAAGGTTCCGTCTGGCTTCTCGTCGAATATAAAGGGGATAATAAACATGGCAGAGAAAAAATTCCAAAACCTGAAGTCTCATGACTGCCACGTGATTATGACGCAGTTGCTTCCGATTGCATTGAGGGGACTTCTACCGGAAAATGTTCGAGTACCCATTGTGAAGCTATGTGCATTCATGAACGCAATATCTCAGAAGGTAATCGATCCAGAAAGTCTGACAAGATTACAGAGGGATGTGGTCCAGTGTCTTGTTAGTTTTGAGTTGGTGTTCCCACCATCCTTCTTCAACATTATGACTCATCTCCTGGTTCACCTATGTGAAGAAATTCATATTCTTGGTCCGGTATTTCTACACAATATGTTCCCCTTTGAGAGGTTCATGGGAGTCTTGAAGAAATATGTTCATAACCGTGCTAGGCCAGAAGGAAGCATCTCGAAGGGCTATGGAACAGAGGAGGTCATTGGGTTCTGTGTTGACTTTATTCCTGACCTTAAGACAATTGGTGTTCCTGAATCGCGGCATGAGGGGAGACTGAGGGGAAAAGGAACGCTGGGAAAGAAAACAATGATACCTAGGGACGGGCATTCTTTGACCAAAGCACACTACACAGTTCTACAAAATTCTATGTTCATGGCTACGTATCTCGAGGAACACAAGAATATTGTACGGTCTGCAAACCCGGGGAAGGATGACTCATGGATTAAACACGAACACATGGAGACTTTCGGAAGTTGGTTGCAAACACGTCTTATAAATGACACCACCGTTGAAGATCAGCTATACATGTTGGCAGGGTCACCATCTTCGACTATTGGGAGTTTTCAAGGGTACGAGATAAATGGGAATACATTTTACACGAGCTCCCAAGATAAGAAGAGCACCAACCAAAACAGTGGTGTCCGCTTTGATACAACAAACGAGAATGGAAAAAATGACACATACTATGGTTACATAGAGGAGATATGGGAACTTGACTATGGACCTTCTTTTAAGGTCCCTTTGTTCAAGTGCAAATGGGTCAACCTGAATGGAGAAGGGGTAAAGGTAGACCCGCTTTATGGAATGACAACAGTGGATCTCAACAATATTGGTTACAATGACGAACCATTCGTCCTAGCCAATGATGTGGCTCAGGTCTTCTATGTGAAGGACATGTCTTCCAGACCGAAGAAAAGAAAAAATAAGGAAACAAATTCATCATACGATGAGCCGAAGCGTCACATAGTTCTCTCAGGGAAAAGAAACATCGTGGGAATTGAGGACACGACAGACATGTCAGAAGATTATAATAAGTTTGTTGAAATTCCACCCTTCACAGTGAAAGCTGACCCCACCATCCCGTTAAATAATGAAGATGCTCCATGGTTACGGCCGAAGCGATCATAAGCAAGGGACACGAAGAAAATTCAGAAGACTAGATAGGGATGTTGTTGGTGATGTGTAATAATAAACGTGGAATACATGATCATAGTTCTTATAACGCAGTATGAACGAGATTTTGTTAGCCAAAATGATATTTATACATATTCTGTGATTATGAATGGAGTAGGTGCAAGTTTGACCAATAATTTGTATTGATCGGTCAAAAGCTGGCAAGCATTGAGTGCTTGACAACTATGACCAGACTGACTTCATTATTATTCCAACCAGCAGCACACCCACCCACTTTTCTGTTTCTCTCTCCTCCGTCTGTTGGTGATGTGTAATAATAAGCGTGGAATACATGATCATATAGTTCTGTTTGATCAGTATTTTGTATTGACCGGTAAAAAGCTGACAACTATGACCCATATCCGAGTATGAGATAACTGTAGGCAGATATTGCAGGAACACTTCGAAGTGATAGTACAGATACAATCCTGACAGATATTGCAGGATTATAACTACTTTGGAGATGTAGTATATATGTTGACACACGGTATAGAACAAGTGATTATATGGCAGGCCTCTATTGTTATTCATTGGAGTTAACCAGCATAAACAGCCGAAAACTGTTTTGACTGACTGCTTTACATCGATAGGGGATGCAGTTGCTTCTGCTTGGCCAGGGACTGTCCACCGCTCGGATATATATCAAAATGCAACGAAAGTATTAAGGGATATATTGCACTGTTCGGAAACTTTCGCTCATGATTTTAGTAGGTCTTGGCGAAGTACAATCTGAAGGATAACGAGTGGCTAAGTAGATTGTATGAGGATAGAGAAAAATGGGTTTTGCCTTATGGGTGTCATATATTCTGCGCAAATATTGCAGTCACACTTCGAAGTGATAGCAAAGATACCATCCTGACAGATATCCTTAAAACAGAAATAGAGCTTCGGTACTTCTTTAACATATATGATAAATTTTTGGAGGAGAAACGTCTAACTGAACAACGAAGATCCCAAATGTTAAAGGCGGAGGGGAGCACGACGGAGACGGCGGACGAGCAGAGGAGAGGAAAGCGCGACAGCAACGGCGCGGTCTCCCCCGCCCGACCGCCCGTCTCTGCTTTAAGTCTGATGCTCCCGCTGAGGCTTGCCACGTACACGGAAGTTACTATGTTTTCAAGCGGGGGTCAGGATAAAGGGAGACGAAGATCTCAAATTCACCGTGTCAATAAGGTACAACTCGCTTTGTCGAACTTTATATAAATCACCCGGGATGCCTTGTATGCTCTGGACTAACTCGGAAGATCACGAGAGAAAACAAAAATTGTAACATTTTTATATTCAAATTATGTACAAATGGTAAAATAATTAATAGTTCCAGTAGTTAGAAAAATTATTTAGTTAAACGAAAAATGGATTTAAATTAGTTATGCAAATTCTAGTGTTTTTCATGTTGAAATTTTTGTCAAATTCGAAAGTATATAGAAGTTGTTAATGTGCAAACTTAATAATTTTTAAACTTTGGCGCTAAAAACTTTTGGGCGCGCAGGGTGCCACCCCCAAAATTCGAAATATGTTTTTGGTCCCGGCCCGTGGTACCAACCGGGATCAAAGGGGCTCTAGTCCCGGTTGGTGGCACGGGCCAGGACCAGAGGCCCAGGTGTATAAAAATCGCGGCCCTCTCTACAGGCCGAACAAACACCCCAGGACAGTGGACATGGCTTGGCGAAGCCCTGCCCCGGCGGCGGGAACGAGTAGACAGATCCCGCCGGCGGACCGCCGGCGGGGATGGGCTAGGGACACGGTAGACTAGGGCACACAACTTATATTAAAAAAGGCCAGTGGCCTTGCTTACATAGATAGGGGGCGGCGCGGCCACAGGCGGCCGGCCGGACTTGCACAAAGGGGGCGGCGGCGCGGCCACAGGCGGCCGGCCGTTTTCTTGGGGGGTTGCTTAGTCTAGGGGGGTAGCTTGTCCTCCTCGTCGGAGGAGATTTCTTGGTAGGGGGGTGGCTGCCACAAGTGGGCAGGCGGCTGGGCCGGGGGTGGAGCCATCGGGGGCATCGGAGGCGCGTACGGCGGTGGCGGGGGCAGCGGCGGCGGTGGGGGCAGCTCCTCCTGCTGCGGCGCCCAAGCGCCGCCGGTCCAGACCCAGGACATGCCGTACTCCAGGCCTGGGGGGAGCGGCTGCGGCGGCGACTGGTCCTCGGACGCCTCCCAGTCGGCGTACATCTGCTGCCATAAGGGGGTAGGCTCGGTAGGGGGCGGTGGCGGCGGCGGCCACGACCCGCTCCCACCGCTTGATCTCGTCTTCCCGGAGGGAGCGGCGGGAGGCCTCGCAGGCCTCCTCCATGGCGGCCCGGAGCTCGGGGTCCTCCTCCCCGGAGAAGTCCTCCGGGATGTCCTCGAGGAGCCACAGCTCCCTCTCCCGGCCGGGCGGTGGCGCGGGGTAGTCCGCCACGTCCGCCTCGTGGGGGGCGGGGATGAAGGAGCGCCGGCGCTGCTCGTGCTCCTGCTCGAGCCAGGCGGCCCAGTAGGGGGAGCTGCGCGCGTACGCGCGCTCCCTGCGGACGGGGGCCGGCAGGAGCTCGCGCCGGCGGTCGATTTCCTCGAGCAGCGCCTCGCCGGTCGGGACCGGCGGCACAGGGATCCGCTGGGGGTTCAGGTGCCAGCCGTCCGGGAGGTGGACGTCAGCATAGAACACCGGCGTGGCGTTGTTCCAGTGCCACTCGGCCTCATCCCCCCGGACGTACCGGCGGAACCTCTTGCCCTTGGGCGCGGCGCGGGGCGGCGGGCGTAGCCGAAGGCCTCCGCCGGCGGGGGTGGGACGCGGCCGGCGCCGCTCGAGGAGCCTTCGCCGTCGTTCCTGGGGCGCTTGCCGGAGCCGGAGCCGCTGCCGAACCAGCGGGACATGGTGGCTATGGTTGCTCTGCCTTGGGCGCGGCCGGGGTGGATGGGTTGTACGGGCGGCGGGGGCCCTTTAAAAAGGACCCGGGGGGGCTGGCATGCCAACCGGCGGCCTGAACGTGGCGGCGGTTGCAGGCGCCCATGAATGCGGACGGGAGCCGAGGCGTGGCGCGTGGGGAAGTGGGGGCGCGGGAAGCCGAGGCGGGGCGGGAAGACGAGGCAACAGTGGCCCTTTGACCGTCCTGTGGTCTTAATTTAAGGGACCAGGCGAGCCAGCCACCAGGCCGCTGGCCAGTGGCCCCTTCGAACCGTTGACTGACCATAATAAAAGACGTGGGCCAGTGGGCCCTTCGAACCGTTGACTGACCATAATAAAAGACGCGGGCCAGTGGGCCCTTTTGACAAAAAAATGTGGCCAGTGGGCTTAATAAAAAACATGGGCCTGGACGCGGTTGGGGAAGGGGAGGCCGGCTCGGGATTGGGAAACAGGAGCGCAAAATTGACGATTATATATATTTTTTCCAAAAAAGTATCCATCCCGGTCCCTTGAACGAACCGGGACGAACTCCCTGGCCCAGGTTCGCCACGTGACCTAGCCTTACCATCCCGGGTCCTGGCACAACCGGGACCAATGGGGGAGGGCCATTTGTCCCGGCCATCCCATCCCGGTTGCACAACCGGGACAACTGGCCCTTACGACCCGGGACAAAAGGCCCTGTTTCCACTAGTGGGAGGAAGCAATTCGATTCTCAAGGCAGAGATTTTTGGCGTGTATTTCATCAAAAAAATAGCTCTTGAGAGTGTATTTAGTCATGTACTCTCATCGATTCTTAGGGTGCAAAGTTCATTTTAGAGAGCGCGTATCGTATTGGAGACAACAATCTTGAGCGCGTGCATCTTCATCCAAAAAACGAAGTATCTTGATTGTGATTTAACCATGAGTACTCTCGTTCAATGGATAGGATGCAAACTTGCCCGTCCCGTCCAACTCAGTACAGTTCTGAGTGCAGAAGATGCGGCTGGCGTGGGATAAGTCACGCCGGCATGAGGGCTCCACCAAGACATGACTAGTCGGCTAAAACTGCTCACCATTGGACAGATGCCGGTCGGGACTCTCACAAGTCACTACGAGTTTACCATGCGGAAGCAAATTAATTGTGTGATATGCCCATGCTTCAAAATTCGCACCTGTTAGTTCCTACGGTGCATTCCTCGCTAGCATAACACGTTTAGGGGATCGAGAAAAATTTACGAAATGAAACTCCTAGAGAGAGAAGAGATCCACTAGATTCATACAGAAAAATTGAAAATACACTTCGGGCTAGAAATTTAAAACAAGCTCATCACCAGAATACAAACAACATCACCGGAAATCTAATCTAATCTAAACATCGCGCCCGACACTGAGGATTTCTGCCACCACGGCCTTCCGCAGATCCCAAGAGAGCTCGAATTCGTCGGCGGCCCGCTGGAGCCGATCCGCACACGGAGCGTCATCGTCAAAGGCGATGCCGACGATGTAGATTTCATCCTCGGCATCCTCGATGCGCTTGAACGCCGGCAGCATGTGCTCGAAGAGGTTGTGCTAGCCGCATGCACCGGAGCCCCTACGGCTGCCGAGGGTGACTCTGACATCCCCCGACCCGATTGGGACATCGGGCGACAACTCGTAGCCGCCATCCTCGCGAAACCCTAGCTCCGCGCCGTTGACGTTGCTCGTGGCCGCGACCTCCACATTGACCAGGCGGTCATCCCGGTATTTTTTTTCTGGGACAAATTGGTCGCTAGAGTTGCGGTGGCAACGACGAAAGGGAGACGGAAGGGTGAGAAAAGCGGCGGAGGGTTTGGTGGAAGGTTACCCTAAATCCTCCTCGAGCCGCTACATATAGCGTTGGGGAGGTGCACTCAGGTTTCCGCCAAAAAAATTCCCGGGCCGACTCGATATGCGGGATCTGTTCTAGGCATAAAAACGGCCGGCCCGCGTAGCGGCCGGAATTATCCAAGATGGACGAGCTTTTTTTAGTAGGCATGCTAGAGATGCTCTTAGCTTGCGTTTGGACCATCATTTTTTTTACGGTTTTGCTAAGTCTCAGGTGCCTGTTTTTTTGTTAAGTCTCGGTCGACATCGACGGCCGTTCATTTCCCGCGCCAAGATTCGTGCTCGTTAGGCGCAACGAAGCGTTTTTTTCGCACGGGCCTTTCCCTGTTTCTATCGCTGTGTGGGCTTTTTCGCTGGGCTGGGCGTTGTTCCGACAAGGCGGTGCGGCATTGACTTCACTGTAACGTTCGTTTCATTCCGGACGAGGGAAAGGGGAAAAGGCAGAGGTGAAGCTTGGCGACAAGTTCGTCGTCGCTGCCGAGGCGGGTGTGGCGGGGGCCTATGGATCAATCCCGTCTCCGGCGAGCGGCCGCAAGGTATGTAGGCTGCTGACCCGTCGCCATGCGTCTGCTCTGTGGGAGTTTCGGGTTCCGCTGCAGCGAGGGAGGGAGATCGAGCGCTTCGATTTGGGGATCCTGTTCTAGGTTTTGCTCAATTTGAGGGGCGGTTGTTCGTGTGCTACTTGCGTCTCTGTGGTTTGTTTTTGTTGTATGTGAATCGTATCAGATCCAACCGTATGCTTGTGCCTCTGTCTGATTTTGTTCGAGTGGCGCTGCAGTGAGTAGATGAGCATGTAGAGATGCGGCGCCTGGGTGGAGCGAGCATGTAGAGATGCGGCGCCTAGGCTCAGCGCGGATGGTTTTCCGGTTACGAGTTTTATGGACGTGCTGCAGCATGTAGTTGGTTTATTCAGTCTGAATGTGCATACGAATGTGCGTTGGAAGATGCGATTTGAGTGTGTGTGCCTAATAGGCTGTAACAATTCTTTTTAAGTTTTGCTGTTGTTGAAACAGGAGCTTTTTATCTGATGCTTGCACATGATGCTTTTCATGCAGTTTTGTATGTTCTGTTTTTTCATGTAGCAGGGAGCTTGTCTGATGCTTTGTCTGTAACTATACATGTTTCTATGCACATAGAGGTTCACGAGTGTTACTCTTTTATAGGGGTATGAGTAGGGTTTTGATTGAAGGGATGTGAATGGATATCATTTTGATTTTGGAGAAGGAAGATTTTTCAGAAAACATCGTTGTTTTTGTTGATGTACCACTGGGGGAATTTTTTGAATCCATGTTTCTGTGGATTATATTGTGTAGTAGTATCTATAGGTCACGGTTACGTCTTTGGTTGTGTCAATGTTTGTTCAACCACACACGGGGTGTTTTTACTGTCTGTAGTTTAATTACAGTGTCCTTTTGTTCTGTTTTTTTTTGTAGTGTCGTTTTTGTTGACTGAGAAGAACCCATGGAGAAGGGCAAGGGTGATGCTGAAAGCAATGATGAAGTAAGTGTTTGTCGAGTTTTGTATTTTTTTCTATATGCTTGTTGTTATGAGTTCATTTTCTTTTTCTTGATTTAAATTTATTCTGCTCCATTTTCATCTTTTTAAGGGGTTGTCTGAAACTGAAGATGACATTGAGTTACTGCAAACAATGAGCAGAATTGTAAGTGTTTACAAATTACGGACCAAATTTCATGTTTGTGTTTGTTTATGCCTAAGTAACACCTTTTATAATTTATGTTAGGTTACAAGGAGCTTGAAGCGTTCTCGTGCACGCAGCAGATTGGATAATGTCCAACGGAAGGTGATATAATTTATGATGCACTGCACTTTTTTTTTTGTTTTTCTTGTTATTTGTCTGATTTTATTTTCTGCTTTTTCAACAGAAAATTGTACGTGACCGCAGGCAAGGCAGGCAGGTGGTCGATAAAGATGTTGCAATTGCTAAAAGTAGATATAACTCCAACTACCTGATTGAAATCATGAAGGACTTTGATGATGAACAAAGGCAGTTAATCAGGGACACAGACATCGGAATTCTTCTTGAGTTAGATATCGGAGGTGTACCTTGGTCGTTTGTACAGTGGATTGCAGACCACGTCGACATCGACAATGAAGAGATTTCTTTTGATCAGAGGTCTATCCCTATAAGGGTTGATTCATTTGGGCATGTGCTAGGCATTATAACAAATGGAGATCCTGTCCCGGCTGAAACTAAGACTTCAACAATGGAGTTTCTTCAGCTGTTTGGTTTGACTGAGATGCCATCTGTCAAGTACTTCGGAGACAAGATCAAGAGAAAGGGTCAGCAAAAGGACGAGTTCGGTTCCTAAGGTGTTTCTTTATAGTGGCATTTGCTTGTTTCTATTTCCCAACATCAAGTACAAAACCCAGCACGTCGTACCTACCCGGTTTCATGAATGTCGACAAAATGAACTCCTTCAACTGGGGCAAGTATGTCCATAACTGGAATCTGTTCTATATAAAGAAGTACCAAAGGTCCTCATCCACACTTGGTGTCTGCAACTGCTACTTTGCGGTATTTTAATCTGAATCTTTTCTACTTTTTTCCCTCATCTGTTTTCTGTGTTTTCATTTTTGGTGGTGTCTTTTTTTTTGATGCAGTGTATTTATTCTTTTCCTATACCCAGGTTCGTTACTTGGATTTTCTAGATTTTGGAGCTGGCATTATTGAAGCTACATTACCAAGAATCCTTGTTTGGAAGGGCGATATGATTAAATATTATATCAACGAAGATATGGATGAAGACAATTTCTATGGCAGGAGGGTGGTAAGTTATTTTTGTGTTTCTGTCTTTTTCCTTTTTGTGTTGCTTTATGTTTTTTATTAACACGGGTACCTTTTTGAACTAAATGTAGATAAAAAATGTCAGTGAAACATGCTATGCAGCAGCCAGTATTGTTACACCTCAAAGCATTACTTCCAATGTTGATCTTTTGAGGAACTCAATCCAGTCATTAAATCAACGTGTTTTGACTGAGAAGGTAAAATATCTCCTGCAAATATCAATGTTGTTCTGTACAATTTTTATCATATATGTACTTAAGTCTATGTAACACAACAGGTCTCAAACGACATATGTGCATTTTTCGAGAAGTGTGCTAACGATGAAACGCAAACAAGTGTTTCGAAGATGCAGGAGCTAGTGAAAAGTGTTATTGGATGTTTGGTAGAGAACAAGTGTGTAGCAAGTGGGTCACAAAGTACTGAGAAAATAAATTCTTCATTACAAGATCAGAGCAAATCGAATGGAAGTACATTGAAACTACAATCTAGTGATAATAACAGCAATTCGAATGAGAAGATAGGTACATTTTTTTTGTAGATATATACGTTTAACTATTTTTCTAGTTCAGTTCATGCTATGCAAATATATCCATCGGGCTTTTCTGAATGTTTCTATTTATTTTTTCTGTCTTCCAATTTACTTTTGATTCAGCTTCACCCAAAATTTTGACGCACAAGGAACAACCCGAAATTGTTTGTGGTAGCCAGCAATCTGCTAATTCAGCCCCCCTATCAACAGGTGGTCAGCAAAAGAACATCCAAACAACTGAGCAGGTATATCTATCTATTATTTTCTGATATATAAACCCAACCTAACCATACGCATAACTAAGCAATGATTTTTCTTAAATTTTTTATATGGATTTCAGATCATTGCACGCCTTGTGCAACCCAAAAATCTACAATCTTCTGACTGTGGAGGTGACGATAGAATTATGCATGTCAATAGTGCCTTGTGCAACTTAAAAATTAATGAGAATGCACAGCAAGGCAAGAAACCAAGCACCGACACCAATGAGGTTTTGCAAATGCCTTTCTTCCACTTTTTCTTTTTGTTTTTGTTGTTGTAAACATTTTCCAACCTATATATTTTCTGTTACTAATTATTTTTCATTTCTTTTATTGATATATAGATCAAAATAGCAGAAACAGTTCAAGACAACCATTCAGCAAGTAACACCAGTGCTAGTTTTGATCACATATTGATAAACAACATCGAAAACACATCTGTCAAGTGTGATGCTGAATCATGCCAAGGTAGTCCCATATGATAACTTTTTTTTCATGGACTGGTTGATTATTTTCTTTTTGCCCGGGCAGTTTTTTGAATCAATGTGCATGTACATGTGTATTAATAAGGTTTCAAGAAGCAAGAGTTGGAAGGAGATTTTGCAGATGATGTGTACAGGACACCCCAGAAACCACATGCTATGTTTGCAGGGATTAAATCAATGAGTAAGTTGCAGTGTGATTCAAGTGTACATTTACCATCACGAACTTTTTTGAATATGTATGTTCATTTTTTCCTTTTTTTGTCTGATCTGCATGTGACATCTATTGTTTGTAGACGAAAAATCTTCAGATTCAATCATTTTTATCAACAGCAGTTCAATTCAATGTGGCCAGAAAATAAATAGTACAACTAAACAGCAGTCGCCACTGACCAACTCGATCAATGTACCTGCTTCATCAGATGGTTTGCCTGAATTGAGTTCGCAAACAAGAATTAGGGATTTCTCAAGTGAATCAAAAGACATACATCTTGACAACATGAACATTGCTGATTTCGAGGTATGTTTTTGTTGTAATTTGCAGCCTCATATATTTCTTTTTTGCTTCTTCCAGGTTGTCGTACATACGTTCTTATTCACAGCAAACAATCTACGTTTTTCATTTTCTGAATGTCCCAGTTATGTGTTTCTGCAAACTACACACTAGGTGAATTGTTTTTTCGAGATCCGCAAAATGCAACTACTTACTAGTTGCAGTTTGCCGCTTCGGATTGTGCAACTAGGGTAGATAGTTGCTTGTTCCGGTTTTTGGTTATTGAACTTGGCCTAATTGCACTATCCCACTCTGGAACGTGCAACCACTTTTCATAGTTGCACTTTTCTGTCCCGATATGCGCAGCCAGTAGGTACTTGGATTTTTCCGGTCGAGAGTTTTTGTTTCTGTTTTCGGATTCCACAAACTATTACCTAGTTGCAATTTTCCGCTTAGGAAGGCGCAACCAGAAGCTAGTTTCATCTTCCGGATCGGGCTATTGCTCCTAGGCATATTTTTTTCTACATGCTTCTGCTTAGGTTTGTGCAACTAGGAGCTAGTTGCATGTTCCGCCTCGGGGCTATCGCAACAAGGGTTGGTTGTACATTCCTGTTATGGATTTTGTGCAACTACTTCCTAATTGCAATTTTTAGCTTATGAAAGCGCAAGTAGAATCTAGTTGCACCTTCCGTTTAGGATAATTGCAACTATGCATAATTCATGTTTCTGTTTGGGTTTGTGCAACTAGTTCATAGTTGCAATTTTCTGCTCCGATATACGCAACCAGGAGCTAGATGCATGTTCTGCTTCAGGTTATTGCAACAAGGCCAAATTTGTGTTATGTTTTTTCAGTCTGTGCAACTACTTGCTAGTTGTAATTTTTAGGTTAGAAAGGCGCAAAACTAGAAGCTAGTTGCATGTTTCTGTTTTGGTTTATGCAATTAGTTCGTAGTTGCAATTTTTTTCTTAGAAAGGCGCAATTAGAAGCTAGTCGCATGTTTCTGTTTTGGTTTATGCAACTACTTCCTAGTTGCAATTTTTTTTCTTAGAAAGGCACAACTAGAAGCTAGTTGCATGTTTCTGTTTCGGATTGTGCAAATACTTCCTAGTGGCATTTTTTAGCTTAGAAAGGCGCAACTAGATGCGAGTCGCATGTTTCTGTTTGGATTTTGTGCAACTAATTCCTAGTTGCATTTTAGCTTAGGAAGGCGCAACTAGAAGCGAGTCGCATGTTTCTGTTTTGGTTTATGCAACTACTTCCTAGTTGCAATTTTTAGCTTAGAAAGGCGCAACTAGAAGCTAGTTGCATGTTTCTGTTTCGGATTGTGCAAATACTTCCTAGTGGCATTTTTTAGCTTAGGAAGGCGCAACTAGATGCGAGTTGCATGTTTCTGTTTGGATTTGTGCAACTAATTCCTAGTTGCATTTTTTAGCTTAGGAAGGCGCAACTAGAAGCGAGTTACATGTTTCTGTTTTGGGTTTGTGCAACTAATTCCTAGTTGCATTTTTTAGCTTAGGAAGGCGCAACTAGAAGCGAGTTGCATGTTTCTGTTTGGTTTTGTGCAACTAATTCCTAGTGGCAATTTTCCGCTCCTATTTGTGCAACTAGGAGCTAGTAGCTTATTCCACCTCGGGTTATTGAAACAAGGGCTAATTGTATGTTTTCTGTTCAGGATTGTGCAACTATTCCCTAGTTGCAATTTTTTTCTTAAGAAGGCGCAAGTAGAATCCAGTTTGCATCTTCTGGCTTGAGTTACTGCATCTAGGCACAATTGCATGTTTCTTTTTGGGTTTGAGCAAGCAGTTCCTATGTGCATGTTTCTGTTTGTGTTTTGAGCAAGTAGTTCTAATAGCAAGCTTCTAATTCTCTTTTTTATTAATAAACAGATTGATGATGGTCAGCCATCGATTCCTTTTGAAGTAAGTTGGCTCACAAGCCCAAGGAACCAGGTGATTTAAAATTTTCTTTGGGTGTTCCATATCAAAACTCGTCAAGCTGACCAATGTTTCTTACTTTAGATTTTTATACTTTTTCTGTTTTTTCTATAATTTTTGGATTGGATCTGTGATTATATTTTCCTTTCTTTTTTATATAGGCATTGAGAAGTCTGAAGATGCAAGAGGCTTCCAAGGCAACTAATATAGAACTGTCTGACTATGATGAAGAAGAAACAACAAACAAACTAACTCCACAGGGAAGTCCTATATCACCTATGCATTCACCGGAGAGACAAGAGAAGAATGATACTATTGTTATAGTAAGTAATTAAAACTTTTTCAAATAAATCTCTGTGTAATTTAAGATTTTTTTACCACATGTATTTTATCGATGTTCTTTTGTTTTCTGATGAAGCTATTTTATTTTTATTTAACGTGAACTGACAGTCTAGTTCTTTTCATAATCAGAGTTCACAATAGTCGCCTGAAGTTGTCTGTGTCGGCCAAAAACAAGCAAGCCAAACTAATATTTCACAAGATTCTGAAGAAGAAGTTTTCATTGGCGAACATCGGTTGAGCCCCATCAGGAAGAACAAGTCAGAAAATATCGACAATATGTACAACCAAACTCTTCTGTCAAAACAGATTCCTTCAACTAGCTCGTCATCAATGAGCCAATATAAAACACCTCTGCCTCCAAGAAGATTTCCGCAGCCAAGTAAATATGTAACATCTCCATTTGATGTTAATGTGTGCAGTTGTGAACCTACAACCCTTGAGACCAAACATTATCAATCAATTGTGCGTCTTGCAAACATGGAAGATTTCAAGTAGTAAGTGCAATTTTTTAATTATGTTTTTATGTTCTTTTTTTTATAATTCTTCATAGTTGTTCATGTTTTTCTATTCCTTTTTGTGTGTTTTATAACATGCTTCTTTTCATAATTCGTTTTTTTTTTCATTTTTCTAGTGAAAAGGCTATCGAGTTTGACAATTGCAAAGTAACCATGGAAACATTTGGGAATTTAGTGAAATTAAGGGGTATGGTAGAATCTTGGGTCGTAAACTTGTTCTCTCGAGTTCTTTTCAGATAAAAGCATCCAAAGGATTCTAACAGACATACCTTCTTTCACACTTCAAGTGTACGGGACTAAACTTTATCTTTTTCAACATTTTACTAACTTTTTCTTTCTAGTTCCATTGGGTTTTTAAGAGATCAAACTAATGGTAACACTTAATGTAGGAATACTTCCTAGAGAAAGGACAAAATGAGGGAAGAAAATTATATTTTAGAAAGGATGAAATGAAAGCATTTGAAGGTGCTGGCAAGGCTAAGAAGCTGCACTTGACTGAATCGGTAAATCTTTTTAAGTTATTAGTCTTTCTTTTATTTCTTTCCAAATTCTATACATTTCTAGTCCTTTTTACTATGATGTCGTTTTTTCTGTTTTTGTTTACATGCAGCTCCATTTCCCATCGCTATATTATGACCACTGGTTTCTGTTTACTGTCGCTATAAGAGATAAGAAGTTTATTTTTATGGATTCCTATTTTGATAAAGATTCAAAACTACATAAGGAAGTCGACGAGAGAATCGTAAATGTTCTATGAACAATTCCTTTAACCCTTTTTATCATCTTTTTGCTTAGTGTTAGCTGTCCTTTTGCTATTCATTCGCAGAAAATGCACGGAATATGATTGATTCTTTTAATTTTTCTCCTTTTTCACATATTCCACAATTCATTGTTCATGGATAGTAGTTTTAGCTGTAGGTAAAATGGACTGTTTCAAAAAGATGGACTAGGTTTTTTTTATTATGACTGTAAGTGGTATTTTTCTATTTTTTTGTTGTGTACTTGTTGAATTCGTTCGAAATATTTTTGTCCATCCACTGTAATTGTGTTTCTTCTTGTGTAAACTGTCAGAACAATACATATTTCTAGTGTTTTTATGGCAAGTCATTGTAGCACAGTGTACTTTCTTTTTTATACAATGTAAGCTGCCATCCTCATGTAACTTTTATGAATTGATATATCTTTGTTTTCATTTTTAAGATTAAAAACTTCAACGAAATATGGACTGAAACTGGTCAAAAGGAGGTTGATTTTTCTCATTTTGAAATGGTTCATCCAAAAGTACCTCAGCAAGATAACAAGTACTTTTTTATTTACTCAACTTCTTATTTTTTTTTACGACTGGAGATGCATGATTCTGGGATAACTAGCTAATCATATGGTCTATGTCACTTATCAAATGCATAAAACAGCAAAGATTGCGGCATTTTTCTAATGAAGAACATGGAGCTTTTCTCTCCAAGAAGGAGCTTGATGGATTGACACAATCAAGGATATTCCTAACATTCGTATCCAAATAGCAAACTATATGAGGTTCTGCAAGTACAATGAAGCAATCGACATGAAGGAGGCTGTTCTAGCATTTGATCCAACCGTAAGAGCTGTCTTTTTTGTAGTATATATAAATATTGTAACCTGTATATACTATGGAAATTTTTTGTACTTTAAGTTGTTTGTCTCTTTTTATTTTTTCTCGAAAGCCAAATGACACTTTTTAACAAAATAACCTTTCTAAGTTTTCTTTCTGCGTTTCAGGTTCATGGAAATACGCCAGGCAGAAATGAGCTGAAAAGAACGGACAAACAATAATTTTCTCACGAGAAGATTCTGAACATGTGTTTGTCAGTTATTTCATAGGATGCAAAACACGTATATGAATTTTGTTCAGTTTGAATGCAACTTGGTTGGTTATGTTGGTACAAAGTAAAACAACTGGTGGAATATGAAACACAAGTGTTCGCTGAATACTTAAGAGATGGAACTGTGTGTATATATATATGTCACTTCTCATGTTTATATTTTTTTATGCTTTCTTTTTTTGTAAAGTACAAGTACTCATGGGCAGCAATCTAAGGAGTTCACTTAAACAACTACTTTCTGCTCTTTTCTCTTGACCCGAAACAACAAGTCCATGCTAGGGGAGACTGTGTTGTCTCTTTAAATTCTAATTTGTTTTTTTTTTTGCTTATATACTATAGCTCTATGTTATTCTCAGACCAATAATATGATTTTTTGTTACTCTCAGATCATTTTTTCAAATTGATGAACCATCTTTTTCTGTGAACTACAGCAAGAAGAGTCAGATTTTTCTACGTTACTGTCTTTGTTTCGAGGATTTGTTCTCTGATCTTTTTTATATAGTGGCCCCTGAAGATGTAAACAAAGCTCAAGAGAACAACTTCTGAATGACCACACATTTTCCTGGTGTACCAGTAAGTAGCTTGCTTGATCTTATGAAATTCATTACATTCTTCCTTACAAGTTAATACAAAAAGTTTTAGTCTAATTAATAAAGGGAAACAATAGACTTTGATAGTTTATTACACAGATAGATAGTACTCACATTTCCTCGCACTAGGAAGAACACTTTCGCAAAAGAACTAAGAGTAGGAATGCATGAAATTTTCTGCTTTTCCTGTTTTGCTCTTTTCTTCATGCTTCACCTTCAGATTACAGCACATATCTGTTGCATATTTTTAGACGTGCCCAAAAGCCTCCATCCCGATCCTCATTCCATGACATTCTTCGCTGAATTTTTATTGAGTAAGAAAAGAATTTTTTCAGTTCTAGTATATGTAAAGACAAAGTAAAGAAGATGAGGTTTTTTTTCATTCGCAAAATTGCTGAAACAATAGAATAAAACAGCAAAACAGAAGTTTTTACCTTTAGTTTTCTTCTTAGTTTTTTGTTTCTTTGGGAAGAGAGACTGATCCACATGCAAATTTGTACATGTCTGAATGCTGTGTTCATTTGAACCACAATGGCTACATGTAATTTTATTCCTTGTAAACATTTTCTCAGCAAATGTTTTGTACCTGCTGTCAGATTTTCCGCTTTCTTCTTCCATGCATCTGTTGGTCTACCTTTTGATTTGACAACAGTTGGATTATTAAGCTGACCATACTGAACACCACTCTCAGGAATTAGCTCATCTTCAACGTTTTTTTCTTTTCTTTCTTGATTTGCTTCCTCAGCCACTGTCATATCATCTAACTTTCTGCAATCTTCTTAACTTCCTCAGTAACGAATAGATATTTCTCATTGCTTTTGGCCCCATCTGAAGCAACATTTAGGCAAACTTAAGATAGGACGTTATATCTCAGTTGGCTACAATCCGATGTCAACTGCAAAGGCACATTGTAAATTATATCCCTGACTTCTTTTTTATCTCTGGGCTTCCATCTATCAATGAAATACTTTTCTTGTATCTCTTGAAAGTTTAAATGGACAAGAACTTTTAACACATGAGAACACAACAGTCCATCTTTGTTGAACTTCGAACATATGCATGTGAAATCTTCTCTGGGCAAATCGACAAGCACAACATATCGTCTTGTCCTGAAATCATTTTCAGCAGCCAACTTTGATTTCAAAACATCATACCGAGCATTTCTTTGAACATCCTCAACAAGAAGTTTTGAAGTAAACTTCAGCTGTTTCTGAAACCTATAATAAATCTTTCGATTATATCTTTTTCCCGCATGAACTTCCATATCATTTCCACACCAGTATGACGGAGTAGTTGTTCTGGTAACTGAGTCTTGTTCCTTTTCATTTTCTTCAATATTTTCAACAATCTTCTCACACTCCAAAAGAAAACTGCTAACACTGAACGTGGATCCAACATTGTCCTTGAAAATGGCATTTGTCCCTTCACTTCTAGCCGTTGAATGGATAAAGGGAAAGAAATCATTTTTGAAGTACACAGGGACAAATCTGTGCCTCATGTCCCACATGCTTTTTAAGTACTTGAGGCCACCAACTTGATATTCCTCAATCATTTCTGTCCAAGCACTTTCAAACTCTGCTTCAGTCAAAGAAAAGTGAATGACATCCCGAAACTCATTGTGAAAGTTTGGAATTTATCCAAAGCTTCTTGCATGTTTCTCTTCAGCTTTCCTTACAACATGGAACAGACAATTTCTGTGAACTGCGTTTGGAAAGACAGCAGGGATATCATTTTTCATTGCAACATCTTGATCAGTGATGATAGTCATTAGAATATTCAAGAGTTTTCTAGAGCCTTTTTAAATCTCTCTGTCTTTTTCATTGCGAAAGACAGCAGGAAAGTTTCAAACAACCATTTGAATGTATCTACTGTTTCATTTTGAAGAATTGCGCACCCAAACAAACAGTTGTCACCATGACCTGTTACACCGACAAATGGGGCAAAGGGCATATTGTATTGATTCGTCTTGAAAGTTGTGTCAAAACTTATGCACTGACCAAACATCTCGTACATTCTCCTAGATGAGCCATCACACCAAAATATGTCCTCAACGGTATTATTCTTGTCAACCTTGAAATCATAGTAGAACCTTGGATCTTTTGACTGTTTTTTCTTGAAATAGTCAAGAGCTTGCATCATGTCATTAAGCTTGCTTTCTTTTCTCATTGCACTCCTAAGGTTGCTAACAAATTGCTTTGTGTATGGCATTGCCTTTAAAGAGCCTCCTCTCAAATAAGATAGAATTGCCATGATTTCCGAGTTGGTAGTTTTTCTGAGTTGAGAGTGCGGATAAAGAGCTTCTCCTCATCTGTCATGTGTTTGTGCCTTCGCAAGAACCTAGACTCCTCTTCTGGGCTCAAATCATGGTTGTGATCAACTTGAAGACTAGTCACCACCCATTTGTCTGATTTAAGTGTCACAATCATTTCAGCTCGACAGTCTGTAATGTCTATCTTGTTCCTTTTTCTCTTCTTCGGTGCAGTGGGTAGCAATGGTTCCTCTTCTCCGTTATCTAGAGCCTTTTTCCTTCTATTCTCTTGCCTCTTTAAATCTCTCTGTCTTTTCCTTTCTTCAAGAGTTTCTTCATCCACAACTTTACCAGCACGGTTGCACTTGAAAGTATATCTTGTTGCACCTTTCGACTTACCAGTCTGCCTGTTGTGATAATTCGATGCCTTTTTAGCAGAAAACCCAAGTATCTCTGAATAAGTGCTATAGAATTCAAAAGCAGCATCCAAAGTATCAAAAACTTGATTAATGTGCGGAACATGGTGACTCCGGACTTCTTGACTACAAGTCTGAGCAGCTACGACACTTTCATTCTGCAAAAAAAATTCAATATCCTCTTGTCACAATTCCTGACCTTCTGCATCATTATGCATTGCATCTGATTCTTCGCAAGGACCTGTTGTTGTTTTTGTATTGCAATCCTTTTCATGTTCATCAGTTGGGAAAGCCACATCATCATTTGCTTGTTCCTCACCAAAAGTTCTTTCTGAACTGGCTGCAGACTGTGGAGAAGAACCATTTGGGCCATTGAATCTGAAAGCAATGTCTTCAAGAGTTTCATCAGGATCATTTTCTTCTATCTCAAGAACATGGGCACTTCTTCCGGCAATCATAAACATCTCCTTCTGTTTTTGTTTTTGCAAATACAACCATTAAACCCGTGATATATCAAAAGGTATGCAAAGCTAGTACAAGGGGTTACTTTATGCATCAGGAAAAAAATTTAGTGTGTAACTAACCTCATCACCCACTGGACCATTCAATAAATCCATAAAACTGACACGCCCAAACTGGATAACACAAACAAAAAACAAAAATCAATAATTGTCTGTGTTTTTATATATAATTTATCTTTTTTTCTAACATGGCAACATGGTTTTCCATTTTGCACATCCTTTTACTTTTTCACAAAACCAAAAGCAAATAATTGTACCTGTGTATCATGCACTGATTGTATGTCTTCCAATAGTTTTGTATAATACATGTTAGCACTTTGGGATTGAGTAATCTGCAAAGTAGTGGAAACTAGTCAACAAAAAATTATCCATAGGTTTATACTCTTTTTCCCAATAACAATGTTTTTTTCTTTTTAAATGTCCAAACTTTTGATACTTACAAAGTTTTCATCAAAACTTCTGTCAACACACTGGACATTCACTAAGGAACTTGGTGTATCCTACATAAAAAATAGAAGCAATTTCAAACACAATGTATGTGAATCAACTAGATTTTTTTTCAATGCAAGTATATTACCTGTGGGAATATAACATTAGTACAAGTATTTTGAGCATTCTCACTGAAATCTTGACCATTCATTCTAGCAACTGTATTCTGTCCATTTCATGGCATTTGAGTACAAAATACTTCTTCAGGTGGCTCGGGTACAATAGCATGATTGTGACAAGAAGCAAACTGCACAACACACATAATGGGGAAGATAAAAACTTGTTACAATCATGGCTCATGTCTTTTTTCTGGCTAACAACTTAAACAGCTGCCATTTTCCCAATTCTGTTACACATAAAAAACTACAGTTACCTCTGCAGTGTTAGTGAGAAAGGATCCATAAGACTGAAAAATATGCCCCAAGGTGTCATCTGTTTTGGTACCTGCAAATAAACAAGCAAAATAGATTACTTCATTCCTCTGTTTTTGCTCATGTTCTTCTTTTTTCAAACATATACTCATTCGGACAATTACTTGGGACAATACCAGGGAAGCTTGTTTGAAAAGGTTCATAGATATCTCCCACTCTACCCACTGCTTTGTTACCTTAAAAAATCAAGCAAACACATGAGTAATTTCTAGTTCATCCCCCCTGTTTTACTTTTCACACAGACACAAATACAACAGATAGGAATAGATTTCGAAAATTCAGCAATCTTTTCATACTACATACCTAGGTTATCTTCATAACCACCTTCCATTCTACTGCATCTGTTCTTTCTTGAGATTCTGTTTCAGATCTACGAATTAGGGGAGAAACATGGCCATGTTCTTCTTTTTTCTGCTCATGGATTCTGTACTGTAAGGGGGGAGGAGCAGGGGGAGGGGGGAGAATACCTGGCAGTAATTTCTAGCCTTCCTTCCTCACCAATGCCAGCTTCCTTCTATGCAGATCGATCTTCCCCTCCGTTGCAGCAGTGAAAGAAGAAGAAGAAGAAGAGAGAAGGAGGATCGGGGGAAGAAAGAGGAAAGATTTTTGCTTGCTCAAGGGGAAAGTTTTCTTCTGGTCGTTGTGCCCTGGCAGCTATTTTCGTGCTACCTGGTCGTAGGCCAGAAAGAAAGACCAATCAAAGGCAAAAAGAAGCCCATTCTTTTTGGACAGACACATGGCAAACAGACAGGCTGACAGAGAAAAGAAGCAACGGTCAGAAGGACAGAGAAAAAAGAGCCAAAGCCCACGAAGCGATCGGTTCCTTCTGCGCTGACGAAAAGGTGATGTCACAGGTCGACCGAGACTTAACAAAAAATCGGTCACCTGAGACATAGACACTCCCTTTTTTTAGGGCTTGGACAGTCAAACAGGTGGTCCGGTCTCCGTATCGGCTAAAACAGGTCGGTTGGGCCTTCCAAGCAAAGGCAGAGCCAAAACTGCTCTGTCCTGTGTTTTGGCCTGTCGGTCTGCCTGTCTGCAGCATGGAGACAACAAGCCATCTTCCTTTTCTCAGCTTTTGCTACCACAGTAGGCAGCACTGCAACAGGCAGGCGCATGCCATGCGCAGTAGAAGTGAAAACTTACACGAAATCGGAAACCGTCTCCCGGACACACAAGTGGATGTACAATTTCGCCGGCCCAAGTCGGGGGAGCGAAGCAAACTGTGCATAGCCATCCTTCACGTGATCTCTTCCGACCTTGCTGTTTCTTAACCGCTTTTCCAGCGTGTTACCGTTGACAGCTTGGCTCACTGCGTGGTTAATGGACTCGTAGCGATACAGTCCCGCAACTTCTTTTTTTGAAGCAGGAGCGCCCCCAAGGGGGCTAGAAGCCACATGTTAACAGTCGGAGGGTGTACAAGTAAATTACAAGGGACCCCATGAAATACGAAATCACACATAGGTCCCCAGAAGAAGGAGAAAGGACTGAACTGAAAAATACAAAAACGCAATCGAGTCCCTCTCTTTCCCCTCCGCCGAGCCGAATGGAAGGAATCCACCTGCCGTCGCCTACCACCATCACGGGGACGCAGCCACTTGCAACGATGGCGGCTCGCACCTCAGCAACCGCAGATTCCACGAAGGGCCTCTCAATGGATGTTGAAGAAGGGCTGGAGCTCACCAGCCAATTTTCTTGGCCACACATGGCCGCTTGATTGCTCGAGTAGAAACAGGCATCAACACTCCATGACTGCCCGATGAGCTCGCCGGAATCCCCAGCAGCGCATCTCCCTTCAACCACCACGGCAGCAGATGAGATACATAGCTTCGAGTCTCCAACAAGATCTCGAACAGCTCGTCGCCACCCCCTTGTAGCAGCACGTCCACCGTCAAAACTCCGATGCCTGCCACGGATCATCAGAGGAGGCAGAAAGAAGATGCAGGGGCGACCACGAATCCAAACATCGGCTTTATCGAAGGAGAAGCTTGATATCACCCGCCAAGGCGCCTGCGTCTCCATCCACTGGAGCTCCACACCCAGCAGCAACATCAAGCAGAGGCAGATCCTGCCGGCACAGATCCGCCCAATCCTCCTCATCGAGCTTATTTGAAGGGGAGCCCAAAGAAATCCCGACAGCAGAAGATGGGTGACCCATCTATCTCCAAAGATTCCTTCAAGAGAGGCACCAACGCCGCTCGGAAGCGCCGGCGGCAAACAACCCCTCGGCACATGGCCGGAAACCGGTAAGAAACCGACAACTAGAGACCCTAAACTACTGCTACCCTGTACAAGGCCACGAGCAAGGCCCCCTTCACATCTCCGACCAGCCTCGCCGGCGAAGAAGCTCCGGGAACGGCCCGGGCGACACGGGCGCCGCTCTTCGACTCTCAAAACAGAGGGGTGGGGAAAGTATCCTCCTAGAATCCTCCCAGTCCCGCAACTTCAAAGCTAGTGATAAGATGTACTGTACTAGCTATTGATTGCTGCAGTATCGCGAGTTCAAAATCCAGCGAGCACATGCAACTACATATGCTTCATGTTCAAAGACATGATTCATTCTATTCTCTTCGTCTCAAAATAAGTGTCGTAGAAATAGGTTAAAATAAATGTATCTTGCACTTAAATACATTTAGGTACATCTATTCCGATGACACTTATTTTGAGACGAAGTGAGTAGTTATGCGTCTCATCGACTCATATTCTTAATTACTCCTATATACTCACTCCGTCCCAGATTAGTTGTCGTGGATTTATGAAAATATGGATGTATCTAGACGTATTTTAGTGTATTGATACATCAATATTTTAACAAATCCACGCCGATTATTTCAGGGACGGTTTTTGATCACGTGTTTGCTTCTAACTAGATTTTTCTTCCAAAAGGGGTATTACCCCTGCCTCAGAGCACTGGTAGAAAATAGGCCTGTAGTCCCGGTTCGCAAGGGCCAGTAGTCCCGGCCGCGCAACCGGGACTAGCTATGCGCGACTAAAGACCCCCCCTATAGTCCCGCCATTTACGGACCGGAACTAAGGGCCCGTCCACGTGGGCGCCAGGGATCCGTCGCGGCGGAGGACCTTTAGTCCCGGTTCTTGTGGCCAACCGGGACTGAAAACCTGCGCAGGTTTAGGGTTTTAGGCCCCCTAAACCTGGTTCCTTTTTAATTTGTTTTGTTTTATTTCTTTTATATTTTATTTTGTGTTTTATTTTAATTTTGATGAAGTTTCAGTACACACATATATATATATATATTTTACGATACTATATACATGCATATATATATATGAAATTTCAAACAAGGAGAATTCAATAGGAATATATAATATATATTCAATATCGGGTGACCATATATACAACCTCGAACAAGTTTCCATATTACACAATTAAGATGGATGACCATACACAAATTCAAACAATTAAGATGGCTTATGCGTATAATAGTCATCGTCGGTGGACGCATGGTACTCTCCTTCCTTATCGATGACATGCCTAAGGAAAAATCCTGCTATTTCCTCTTGAATTGGTCGGAAGCGAGCTTCTGGAGTAAGCGCCCTCCGCAAGTTATTGAGACCCCTCCGCGTGGTCTCGTCCTTCTTCCTCTCAGAGATTTCTTTCCGTATGTTCTCACAGACATAGTATCCACATAGACCGGTCCCCGGTGGCTGCTTATCCACACCTTTGACCACATTTTTAAATTTTAGCTCATGTTTGAATCCACCGACATGTCCAAGTGAGAACTGTCTCCAAACTCTACATTGCAAATAAAATTAAATGAACAAGGGAGTTATTAGCTTAGGAAATGAACAAAGGAGACCGATCGATATAGAGCGCAAATGATTGAAAAATAATTACCTTTGCATCATTTTTCTCATGTTGATCCAAAGATCTGTATTTGAATTCATAGAGTCAAAGATCAAAACTATGGAGTTCTGAAGATCAATTTTTAGCAGAATCCAGTGGAACCTGCGGACACGTTAGATGCAGAGTCATGCATAACTTATCGATTAGACATACCATGCATGGAGTAAACAAAAGAGAATGGGAACATGAGAGAAACACTCACCCAAAAAGGTAAGGAAATAGAATATATCTTTTGGATTCATGCTTTTTAAAAAAATTGTACAAGTCTTTCTCCACGTCTTTGGGGTGACGTTCTAACATAGTTCCATTAATGATTTGTGGGTCAATGAACCCAACATCATGGATGAGTCTTATTTTGCATTCCCAAATCTTCAATCTGCATAATAGCGTACGCAACAATATAGTTAGGACAATATATATATATATATATATAGTGTAGGCAATGAAGAACAAGATGAGGTAGAAATAAATCACTTACAGAACGTAGCAACTCAGGATAGATTTGTCGAGCTCACGCAGATTGAACAGCTGGAACAATTCACTCATCTCAACTGTTACAGAGTACTTTTTAGTGTGATGCTCCTCTGTATAATCCACATACACAAACTCTTTGTCGGTCCATGTTATGAAATGTTTGTACCAACGTAGCAGAGCTTGCATTAGTGGTGGTAGATCCTTTTCCTTCGCAGGCTCGACGAGAGGCCCTTTCTTCTCATATTGTAATCCTACCTCAGCCACTGGCGCATCGTCTAGGCCTAAAAAGAGACGAAGAGATATACCGGCCTCGGACGCATTTTGCATGGCAGTAGGTACAGTCAATCCCATTGCTGCCACAGCATTTATGACCTCGGGGTCCTGTTCCGGAGCGGCTTTCACTATGAGCGGGGGGATCGATTGTTTACTCTGCATCCCGAGCTGGGCAACTTGTTTCCCGCTTTTTTTTCATTTTTCCTTTTCCTTTCTCCTCCTCCACTATTTTTGCTTTCTCCTCCTCCAATATTCCTGCTTGCTTACGAAGTTCAATATCATAGTCTTTAGGCAAATTCTTCACGGCTTGGGACACTGTCGACAAAAAACCCGTAGCCCAATAGTCTACAATCGGAGGGAATACTTCCTTGGGCTCAGGCTCCTTTAGCGCCTTCAGTCGGCCCTTCCATTTGTCAACGTCAGCCTTCACGGCCAATTTGGTTTCAGCATCACTAAGTTCCCAAGGCCTTGGGGGGAGAGGCTTCAGTGATGGCTCCGGTACTCGTGTGGTCTTAGGTACATAAGGCTCCGGGTTAATAGACCAAGAGCAGGTTCCCTTGTTGTCCGCCTGCCTCTGTTTCTTCGCTGGAGGAGGAATGGGGGGCGACGTCTGCTTATCCTCCGGAGGAGGAATGGGGGGCGACGACTGATTATCCTCCGGAGGAGGAATGGGGGGAGACGGCTGCTTTTCCTCGGGAGGAGGAACGGGGGGAGACGGCTGCTTTTCCTCCGGAGGAGGAATGGGGGGAGACGGCTGCTTAACCGCTAGAGGAGGAATGGGGGGCGACGACTGCTTAACCGCCGGAGGAGGAATCGGGGGCGACGGCAGCTTACCCGTCGGAGATTGTGGATCGGGGGACGGCGTCGAATGGCGTGAAGGAGGCGTAGGTGAACCAGCACCACCACCAGCACCTGCACCATCGGAGGGGGGTGGACTTGTTAGCCTTCGCGTCTCTCCTGGAAACACTATGTACTTCTTTTTCCATAGAATGAACTGGCGCTTGACATCTCCAAGTCTTCTCTCCCCTTCGGGTGTAGCTATGTCAATATCCAGGTCCTCAAACGCTTGGACTATGTCTTCCACCGTGACACGAGCATAGCCATATGGAATGGGGTTGTTGTGATGGAGTGCTCCAGGTGTATAGGGTAAAGCACTGCCGGTAGCTACCTTCATGGAAATGTTCCCCACGGGATAATGCAGATCACATTCTTTCATCTCCTTTACATCATCCACGGGGTAGTGAGGCTCCGGTGCACGACTCTCAATCATCGGTGCATTAGCACCTGGAGTCGGGGCCTCCGTGGAAGCCACGCTGCTTCTCAGCTGATGCTGGCTTCCGAGATCCGCTGCATCTTCATGCGGCCCTGCAGCCGACGCTTTTTCTTTCTCAAGTATTCCCGCCACGATCTTCTTCAGCTCACTGACTTCCATTGCAAGATGCGACATTTGATCTGCATCCCGGTCCGTACCTCTCTTACGGCTTCTGTAACAGTACGGGTCACCCTCCTGGGAAAACCCTACTTTCCACGGCAATCTGCCTTTGCCTCGTATATGTCCTCCGTGTTCAGGATTCCCGAGGGCATGGGTCAGTTGGTCTCTCTCTCTCTGTTGAACGTGAGCACGCCCTGTTGAGCTTTGGTCATTGCGTCAACAAGGTCTTTTGTGGGAGCAAACTTTTTCTGCCGGTGAACACACTCCCTTGTCTCCGGGTCTAGCGATCCCCCATGCCCGTACCACCACATTTTGGCTCTTTCGTCCCATCCCTCTGTACCTAGACGGATTCCTCTTGCCCTCAGGCCGTCCTCCATTGCCTGCCACTTAGGCGCCGAAACGCGGTATCCTCCTGGCCCCATAACATGATGGTACTGTTTCTTTTCCGCATTAGCCTTATTTTTTGCCGACATTTCCTTGAAATGCTCCGATTTATGTTGCGTCACAAATTCTGTCCAATCATCTCTCAGTTTCTCATGTTGTCCAGTGAAAATCGGTGTCTTGCCCTTGCTGACATATTCACGGAACAATTTTTTCTTGAAGTTCCGGAATGCTTCGGCCATCTTCTGAAAAGCGAACTCTTTGACTATCCTCCTCCTCTGACGTCCACCCGGAACGTCCTCACCGAATTCATCTTTTTTGTTGTATTCCGGAGGTAGAATGAAATGTGCAATAAGCTTTCTAAACATAATCTTTTTCGTTCTCTTGTCGACATAAGTGAAACCAACACGTGCTTTCTTTGGCTCCTTCCATTCCTGGACGGTGATCGGGACGGTGTCTCTAACAATGACTCCGCATTGGTTGATAAACTTTGTGGTGTGCTGTAGGGGCTTTCCGATTTCACTGACTGATTCGATGGTATATGTTTCTCCATCTTTCATCGACTTGGATTTGCCACGCTTTGTCATACTAGATCCGGCCGAGGGCTAAAATAAGAAAGAGAGTCGCGCGCGTTAGTGCATATGTATTCACATTTCAGTAAGTTTGTATCACGAGAGTCCCAATGTATATATATATATATACCTCGCCGGAGGTGGTTGTTCTTTGCAATTGGAGATCGTCGTTTGTCGACGGTTGACCTCCGTCATCAATGTCCATTCCTTCACCTCCTTGATCATCGACAATGTCCGTTCCTTCACCTGTTTCATCATCGACAATGTCCGTTCCTCCACGTTCTTGATCATCAAGGTTCAGATAAGAAGAGACTACATCGTCTTGTTCCTCATCTTCTGGGCCCGGCACATAAGGGTTCTCGTTGGCTATCATGCCGTATATAATACCTTCAGCCTCCTGATCCGTATACGGCAAGGCTCCATTGTCCGCCATATGTCACTCCTGCAGACATGCATGTAGTAAAAATTAATTAAGTATATAGGAGACTTAGCAAATATTACACCCTCTTTCTCAAATTGTCCGCCATATGTCACTCCGGTGGAAGAACGATGACCACCGGAGGGGGAAAACCATACTTTAGAGGTGTGTCCAAGATTAGTTTCTCAAATGACTTGGAGAACCCCATAGCTACGTTGCATTTTCTTTTCTGGTCATTTTGGTATATTACACTTAATATTCTGAATTTATTGAATTAAAACTTATTTTCATTATTTTAATGAATTTAACTCAAATTCAAATATGGTCTCATTTTGAACTTTGTCAAACATGATTGAAAATGATATAAACAGATAGCTTACATTTTTACGAACATTTCGCATATTTTTCCATAATTTTTGGAATTATAAATTAAAAGTTGTTTAATTTAGAAGATTTAATTATTTTATGTAATTCCATATACATTGGGCCCCTGGCGTCATGATGATGTCACCCTGCGTGACACTGTGGCCGGCGGTGTGGCAGTTTCTGCTCTCTGTCTCCGGCGATTCCGGCCATGGGGAAGGGTTTCCGGCCACGGGGAAGGGTTCAAGGGCGGCGCGAGGCCCGCGGCGAGGGCGGCGTTGGTTCGTGGTCCCCTCTCGAGAGCGGGAGGGCGGCGCTGGTTCGAGGGCGGCGCGAGGCCCGCGGGGAACCTACCGGAGACGGCGACGGGGCGGGGCCGGAGCAGGGCGGAGGCGGTGGAGAGAAGGGCGCGGGCGACGGCGACGGCGCGGTACTCTCGCAGGCGACGGCGACGGAATCGGGCGACGACGACGGAATCGACGAGCAGGGCGCCGGCGCGAGGAAGACGAGGGTTTGGACGAAGAAAATTTTGGGGCCGGGAATATATAGGGCCAGCCTTTAGTCCCGGTTGGTGTCACCAACTGGGACTAAAGGTCCCCTGGGGTACCCTCCGCGGGCCTTTAGTCCCGGTTGGTGTCACGAACCGGGACTAAAGGTGAAATTTTTCGCGGCGTTTTCGTTCCCGCGCAGAACGAGCCTTTAGTCCCGGTTCGTGACACGAACCGCGACCAGAGGTGGTTATTCAAATACTTTTCCTTTTCCCAAACTTAAAAATACAAATAATATATCAGAAAATTTAGAAAAATAAAACTAATTCTTTTTAAAATCTTAAGAATACAAATAATATATCAGAAAAATAAAACTAATCATAAATATTCACACACATCTTGAATATATATATAGATAAAAAAGGCAGTACATATTGGCTAGAGTGGATCTAAACCTAAACGGAGAGCATAGATGCATGATCTGATATCTGCTAGTCATACTCCTGCCTAGGCCTATAGTGATGAGGTGTTGACCTCTAAGTTGGCCCGATCTTCACGAATCGACAAGAACGAACGAAGAACGCACGAAGAACGCGATGAACACGATGAACACGAGAGGGGAATCGAGGGGAAATCAAGGGCAAACGCGCGGAAACACAAAAGGGGGAAGATAACTCGTGAAGCCTACGAGGGATCGCAAACCCAAGTCAACAACACGCTAATTGAAACCGATTTCTCTCACCGGTCGGTCCACCGATCCAACAGAAGCCCAAAGGGGAAGGTTGGCAAGCACTACTAGAATCACAAGGTGAAAGAGTAGCTCCTTGTAGAGATCTTGATACGGTCCTAGATACACATCTAAGGAGTAGCCTCGTTAGAGGAGTCACCTCACAAGAGGGATACAAGGGCAAAGCCCGAAGTTCTCAAATCATCCCTAAACCCTAGATCTAGCCACCGGGGTCCCTTATATAGCTCGGGGTCGAAACGGGGGTCAAAACAGTGCAAAAACGGGTCAATTCCGTGCATTTTGGGGCCACGCCGGCCTGGGAGCCGGCCTGGCCGGCCTGGGGGGCGCAGAGGCCGGCCTGGAGGGGTGGCCGGCCTGGGGCCGGGGTGGGATGGAGGCAGGCCGGCCTGCAGGCCGGCCCCTTCTGTGGGGTGCCCGGCCTGGGGCCGGGGTGGAGGAGGCCAGGCCGGCCTGCAGGCCGGCCCCTTCTGTGGGGGGCCCGGCCTGGGGCCGGGGTGGAGGGAGCCAGGCCGGCCTGGAGGCTGGGGTGCTCGGGCAGGGGGCCGGCCTGAGTATGGGGGGAGGCCGTCCTGGCCGGGAGGGAGGCCGGGAGACCCCATTTTCCTCCGTTCTTCCACCTCGGGACTCCGATCTTGACGCCGTCTTCACCCACGTTCTTCCTAGCTTCATGTGCACCTTCTTGGATGTGTTCTTGAGCATCTTGGGCACCATCTTGGGTCTCCATGTGGTGATCCCACCTATGCATGTAGAGGGGTATTTCATGAGGTAGAGCACCGTTCACCAAGTCACCGGAAACGTACGGAGATAGGAGTGAGTTCACCTTGTTGCGTATCGATGTTGTGCTTGGTGGAATACGGTGGGCTACATCATCTCCCCCCCCCTTGAAAAAGAGTCGTCCTCGACTCTCGTTCCATCCATATGTGAGCGGGAGAAGGAATCTTGACGACGAAGATGTCGTTGAAATTGAGCCTCTTATCGAAGATCATGCCAAGGTATGCTCGTGGAGGGTGTAGTCCAAAGACGATGACGATCTTGACATGATCCTCCATGGGTGGAATAGGATGAGCTTGCAGAAGCGGTAGAGTGTAGTCGTGGCGATCATTGTCGTTGACGCGCTTGTCGAACTCCAAGTGCATCTCGACGAAGGGGATGTAGACGTGGTAGTCATTGTCGTTGACGCGCTTGTCGAACTCCAAGTACATCTTGACGTAGGGGATGTAGATGGAGAAGTCGTTGATGTCGAAGTGCTTGTGACGCGCCGTGTAGATCTTGACTTGAGGAGTGTGGATGGAGGATGCTTTGTCGTAGAAGCTCTTGTCAATCTCCATGTGGATCATGATGAGCGGAATGTGCTCCTTCCAACCCTTCAAGTCGGTGTCAATGTTCATGCTTTGTGGAGAGCCTTGTATGTGGAGAAGTCGATGATGTCGAGGATGCTTGATAGGGTCACCAAATATCTGCAAAATAGACAACAAAGATGGAGAGAAAGTTGGTAAGCCGTTAGTGTCGATAAGCACACATGGGGTTTTGCTCTCAACTCTCATCTCACTATTGGTGGCTATCATGGCAATGCCTCTAAGAACACTCATGCTTTTCCACTCATTATGGGCTTGTGGCTCTCACTCACGTGATGGTGGATCTCTCTCTCACCACTCATCTCACTAGAAGCTTGAGAGGGGACACTAGAAGGCTCCAAAGTCTTGGCACAAGAGGTGTGCGGGTTTGTCGAAGTCGTTGCATTGCTTGGAGTCGGTAGTGTCATAGCATGTGGCGAGGAGGACTCGATCATCTCATCTCTTGGGTTGATCTCCAAGTGTGGAAAGGGTGGCTTTCTTGGAGTAGGAGGTAGGGTCATGGCTTGTGTCGAAGGGAGCTCCATCAAGTGGTAATGTAAGCCATGCCTTGTAGCATCCTCAAATGGTCGATGATGATGATGAAGAAGATATCCTTGGCTAGAATGGTGGCTTGAGCGTGGCCTTGTAGAGGTTGGCATGAGATGCTTTGAAGTCAAGGGGAGTGTGTCACCCAATTCGTCGCTACCTCCATCAATGATAGATGGGCCATTGAAGCCGGCTCTAGACAGGTTGCATCGTTGGTCCTTATCTTGAGGATAGGCTTGAAGAACTCGTGTCAACACTCGCGATGAGTTCGCGGCCTCATTGCAATAGACGCTTTCGTCACCATTGGTCATGTCCAAGGAATTGAGAGCTAGTTGGTGCAAGGCATAGTATTGGCCTTCACTCATGTAGGCATGGTCACCATTTTGGTTGGCACCTAAGATCATCTCATTGGTAGCATTGGGAGCTCTCTTGTCGATGGTCGGAGTTGCCACTTGTGTCATTGGAGACGAAGAAGAAGAATGCCTTAGAGATGATGGCAAGGGATGAGCCTCTTTGACAATGTCACATGCATCAACGTCTTCATCATAGAGTGCTAGAGTGGTCTCCCCATGCATATGGTGATGTTGATCTTGTGTCATGGGAGGAATAGCTTCACACTCTTGATGTTGGTGTTGCGCTTGTGGCGATGATGGAAGCTCATGCTCTTGATCATGAAGGTCATTGTACTTCCTCAAAGTTGGTCGCTCATGGAAGTTGTGGTTGGGTGTTGGTGGAGAAGTATCTCTCGCCTCTTGCCTTGACGAGGTAGTGGTATCATAGTGTCCATGGCGAGGATGTTCTTGATCTTTGTCGAAGGCGGGGTGCGAGTAGAAAGCACAATCTTGGTGAAGATGCGGTGGAGGCTCCCATTCCTCATATGGATGGTGACGCTCATGGTCCTTGCACCTTGTAACATTGAGGCAAACGGCGCTCAAGTTATTGTCTTCATGGCCTAGGTGATGTGGTGCTTCATCCAATATGGGAGAAGAAGCATGATGGATAGCATCTCCATTGGACGCACCATCTTGGTCGCCGCCTTGGCAATCCCACATTATGTGACCATGGCCCTTGCAAATGGGGCATAAGAGGTCTTCATCTTGAAGTAGAGGGGAAAGTAGGCTCATAGCATCCGTGCCTAGTGGTGGTCGAAGTGGGCGCTCATAGGGGTCCTCATCAAAGATGGGAAGTGAAGTAGCATGTTGAGCAATCCCACTTGATTGTTGTCGATGGTGGCGCTCAAAGGAGTCTTCCTCGAAGATGGGGAAAGACAAGCCATAGGGAGCATTCGCACTCGCTTGATGTTGAGAAGGGCTCTCATTTGGGTCTTCATCAAAGATAGGCGGTGGAAGCTCATGTGGGTCATCCTCGTTGGTTTGGCGATGGCGATCATGATGGAGAGGATGGCGCCGATGGTCATTGTGGTGGAGTCGGGGGAGGCATTCACTAGAAGCCATGTTGAGGGCACCTTCTTGATAATGGCCTTGGTCTTGGTGGTCATTGTGGTGGTGACACACATTTTGCCTTGGAAGCCTTGAATGTGGGCAAGCACCATGCATGAAGCCATTTATACCAATGTCATGAGTCGAGCTTGGAGAAGGTGGGTGATGAAGAATATCCGGTCGTAGAGGGTGATCTTGAAGAGGGTCACCACGGCCTTGTCGGTGTCGAGGTCGAGGTAGTGATGATGGCGAGCGATGCTCAAACCAATGTCGTCGCGGAGCTTGTGGTGGAAGAAGCGGTGAGGTGGGTGTACCACTCTCTTCCATATGGCGATGGTGATCATGGCGACGATCTTGGTGATGAGCTTGGTGATGATGGCGTGGTTGATGACGAAGCTTGCGGCGCTCCCGCACTTCATGTGTGGGATGACTCCGCAAGTCATTCGGATGCCTTGGCTTCTTGGCCTTCTCTCGTGATGGGGCCTCGATGATGTCCTTCTTGTGGCGCCGTCTAGATGTTGAGGATCTTGACGCGGCCAACTTGTCGGATTTCTTGTCGTTGCGCCATCTTGAGGTTGAAGGTCGTTGTCGTGTGTTGGCCTTGGCATTCTCCTTGAAGTTCCGTGGTGGCGAGCATGAACCATCGGAGTTTCTTGACAAACGAAGCTTGGCGAGGAAGCGCTTGTAGGTGAGCTCGTCCATGTCGGAGTCATTGTCGGTGTAGAACTCCGCCATGCTCGAGGATGCGTTGTCGGTGTAGTAGGGCTCCCTCTCGTCATCCAAGCTTGCGATGTCGTAGTTGTAGTAGTGGTTCATGTCGGTGGAGCTCATGGAGTCGAAGTCGGCGTGGTGGTTGTGGTACTCCTCCATGTCGATGATGCTCGGGGAGGAGTAGTCGGTGTAGAGCTCGACGTCGTGGTTGTAGTAGTGGTGGTGATCCACCATGTCATGCTCGTAGTAGTGGTCATCCACGATGGCGTGCTCGTAGTCGTCCACCACGTCGTGCTCATAGGAGTGGAGGTCCATGTCTAGCTCGTTGTAGTCGTAGTGGTCCATCATGGACTCATCATGATCATCATGGCCTCCAAAGTCTTCGCTCTCGCTATACATGGTTAGTGACAAGCGCAAGTGTATATATAGAGTGTGAGGACCTAAGAGCTCAAACCTCACCTTTTAGCAAATGTTGGAAACTAGTGGACCAAGCCAAGAGAAACCGACAACAAAAAGAATGAAGTGACTTGAGTTCGAAAGATCCCAAAAACACGCTCCAAAACACACACGGCTTATGGGTGGATGGCAATGGGTTAGAAATGTGGCGAGGAAAACGACAAATCCAAAGAAAAGTTTGTTGTAAAACGTGGAGAAGAATCAAAGAAAAGTTAGCACGAAAACCAAACCTAGTGGAGGAAAATGATATGGTGGAAACAAAAAACACACACAAATGATAAATGGGGTTAGTGCGGCCAATGGACGAGCGGAGACGAAATGTACCTATCGAAGACTAAGCTCAATGCCACACCAACGCAAGGAGGACGCTAGCTCGAACCGCAATTAAGTAGAGGCAACAAGATTCGCAATGTGGCAACCGGTCACTCTCGTCTCTCTCGCAACTCGAAGCTAGGCGTTCCTACAAATGATAGCAATTGGCATCGATCTTTGCTTCTTTTAGCTCTTTTTGCTTCTTTTGCTCTTTCTCCTCTTTTTTTTTTGATTTTTCGCTTTTTGATGGATGATGCGGAGATGATTCCCAAATGCCAATGCCTACTCGTAGCTAGACTCTCACAAGCGCAAAACTCGCACTCTCGGTGCCACAATGCGATGCCAAGCGGTGTAAAAGAACTAGTCCAAGTAGGTAAGGTACACAAAGGAAAGGGTTAGTTCAAGCGGAAGCAAGTTATACCTATGTGGTGGATGATCTCGGACTTGCGGCCGGTGGATGTCGATGTCGTGTGGATCCGATGATGTAGATGCGTAGGCGATGTCGATGGCGACGCGTAGGAACTTGCCTCACTCAAATCGGAGCAACGACGACAAAGAAAAACAAGATACAAAATCTGTCCAAGAATCGAAGAGCAGGATTTTTCTGAAATTTTTGCTCAAATTCGAAATTTCTCCCAAATCAAGAAAAAATTTGGACAAATTCAAGAATTGTGGCTGAATAGAAAGGTGGGGAATGGTTTTTGGCAACAAATCTATGAAACAAAACCACGAAAAACTCAACGAATCAAGAGATCGGTCGAAATCCCTTTCGGCTATTTTTGGTCAAATTTTCGAATTTATGGTGGATAGAAGAAAAATTGGTGGTAGGGGAGGGGGTGGGGTGTCGGATTCGTGTAAATCTAGCTCTGGATACCAGATGATGAGGTGTTGACCTCTAAGTTGGCCCGATCTTCACGAATCGACAAGAACGAACGAAGAACGCACGAAGAACGCGATGAACACGATGAACACGAGAGGGGAATCGAGGGGAAATCGAGGGCAAACGCGCGGAAACACAAAAGGGGGAAGATAACTCGTGAAGCCTACGAGGGATCGCAAACCCAAGTCAACAACACGCTAATTGAAACCGATTTCTCTCACCGGTCGGTCCACCGATCCAACAGAAGCCCAAAGGGGAAGGTTGGCAAGCACTACTAGAATCACAAGGTGAAAGAGTAGCTCCTTGTAGAGATCTTGATACGGTCCTAGATACACATCTAAGGAGTAGCCTCGTTAGAGGAGTCACCTCACAAGAGGGATACAAGGGCAAAGCCCGAAGTTCTCAAATCATCCCTAAACCCTAGATCTAGCCACCGGGGTCCCTTATATAGCTCGGGGTCGAAACGGGGGTCAAAACAGTGCAAAAACGGGTCAATTCCGTGCATTTTGGGGCCACGCCGGCCTGGGAGCCGGCCTGGCCGGCCTGGGGGGCGCAGAGGCCGGCCTGGAGGGGTGGCCGGCCTGGGGCCGGGGTGGGATGGAGGCAGGCCGGCCTGCAGGCCGGCCCCTTCTGTGGGGTGCCCGGCCTGGGGCCGGGGTGGAGGAGGCCAGGCCGGCCTGCAGGCCGGCCCCTTCTGTGGGGGGCCCGGCCTGGGGCCGGGGTGGAGGGAGCCAGGCCGGCCTGGAGGCTGGGGTGCTCGGGCAGGGGGCCGGCCTGAGTATGGGGGGAGGCCGGGAGACCCCATTTTCCTCCGTTCTTCCACCTCGGGACTCCGATCTTGACGCCGTCTTCACCCACGTTCTTCCTAGCTTCATGTGCACCTTCTTGGATGTGTTCTTGAGCATCTTGGGCACCATCTTGGGTCTCCATGTGGTGATCCCACCTATGCATGTAGAGGGGTATTTCATGAGGTAGAGCACCGTTCACCAAGTCACCGGAAACGTACGGAGATAGGAGTGAGTTCACCTTGTTGCGTATCGATGTTGTGCTTGGTGGAATACGGTGGGCTACATCATATAGTACATGTACTCGTAGTCGTCGTAGTCGCCGCCGCCGTCGTCGTCACTATCGTCTGACGGTGCTCTGCACTCCCTCGGAGGATCACGACTCCAGGACTGGGCCTGAGGGTACCGCAGGCGGGGGATATCGCCGGCCCTGATGTAGTCCATGACGCTCTGTAGAGTCCGGCCGGACCACCATAGCCGACGACCGGCCTCGTGAAAGTTCCCAGGAGGCAGGCCGTCCTCCTCATACCTGGCGAGCGCCCTCTCACGCTGATTGATGAAGAAGGCATCCCAAGTATGCTGGTTATCGGGATTCCAACTGGGATTCCTCCGCTGCTCCGGCGTGAGCTCGTGATAGTAGTGGTTCGTGATGGCCGCCCGACGCTCCACACCTTGAGGAAGAGGAGGGACCGGCACTCCTCCGGCGCTCAGCATCCAACCGGCGGGAACGTTGTAGCCGCACGGGCAGGGGTAGTTCGAGGCCGAAAGTGCCTCCGCCTGGATGAATGTTAGAGTGGGTACGGTTGAAGCCATGAGAGAGAGTGGTGAGTTTGTATGTGTTTATGCCAATGGTGTGGCAATGCATACATATATATAGCGAGAAGAAAACATCCCTTTAGTCCCGGTTGGGGACACCAACCGGGACTAAATGGGTTAGGGTTTCGTTTGGACCAATCAGATAGAATCACACGGATCGTGTGTTTCTTTAAAGCGCTTGTGAGTCGTTGGATCCGGGGTGTGTTTCTTTCGAGCTGTTGTGAGCCGTTCGATCAGGGCTACGGTGTGTTTCTTTCGAGTTGTTGTGAGCCGTTGGATGAGGTGGTTTCTTAACCGTTGGATCAAAACCCTAGCACAACACTTTGTGAGCCAGAGGACCCTATATATAGCCCACCTTCATACACCGGTCAGTTCATCGAGCAAATACAAAACATCCTGATTCGCCATCATACGTCCTGCCGTGCATTTGGTATGCATATTGCACCCGGTAGCCACGGTGGGGCTGTATGATGGCGATACCGATTGTTTTGTTCTACATCCCCCTTTAAGGTTTGATACATCATATATTCAGTTTATCCTGGAAACACTATGTACTTCTTTTTCCATAGAATGAACTGGCGCTTGACATCTCCAAGTCTTCTCTCCCCTTCGGGTGTAGCTATGTCAATATCCAGGTCCTCAAACGCTTGGACTATGTCTTCCACCGTGACACGAGCATAGCCATATGGAATGGGGTTGTTGTGATGGAGTGCTCCAGGTGTATAGGGTAAAGCACTGCCGGTAGCTACCTTCATGGAAATGTTCCCCACGGGATAATGCAGATCACATTCTTTCATCTCCTTTACATCATCCACGGGGTAGTGAGGCTCCGGTGCACGACTCTCAATCATCGGTGCATTAGCACCTGGAGTCGGGGCCTCCGTGGAAGCCACGCTGCTTCTCAGCTGATGCTGGCTTCCGAGATCCGCTGCATCTTCATGCGGCCCTGCAGCCGACGCTTTTTCTTTCTCAAGTATTCCCGCCACGATCTTCTTCAGCTCACTGACTTCCATTGCAAGATGCGACATTTGATCTGCAGCCCGGTCCGTACCTCTCTTACGGCTTCTGTAACAGTACGGGTCACCCTCCTGGGAAAACCCTACTTTCCACGGCAATCTGCCTTTGCCTCGTATATGTCCTCCGTGTTCAGGATTCCCGAGGGCATGGGTCAGTTGGTCTCTCTCTCTCTGTTGAACGTGAGCACGCCCTGTTGAGCTTTGGTCATTGCGTCAACAAGGTCTTTTGTGGGAGCAAACTTTTTCTGCCGGTGAACACACTCCCTTGTCTCCGGGTCTAGCGATCCCCCATGCCCGTACCACCACATTTTGGCTCTTTCGTCCCATCCCTCTGTACCTAGACGGATTCCTCTTGCCCTCAGGCCGTCCTCCATTGCCTGCCACTTAGGCGCCGAAACGCGGTATCCTCCTGGCCCCATAACATGATGGTACTGTTTCTTTTCCGCATTAGCCTTATTTTTTGCCGACATTTCCTTGAAATGCTCCGATTTATGTTGCGTCACAAATTCTGTCCAATCATCTCTCAGTTTCTCATGTTGTCCAGTGAAAATCGGTGTCTTGCCCTTGCTGACATATTCACGGAACAATTTTTTCTTGAAGTTCCGGAATGCTTCGGCCATCTTCTGAAAAGCGAACTCTTTGACTATCCTCCTCCTCTGACGTCCACCCGGAACGTCCTCACCGAATTCATCTTTTTTGTTGTATTCCGGAGGTAGAATGAAATGTGCAATAAGCTTTCTAAACATAATCTTTTTCGTTCTCTTGTCGACATAAGTGAAACCAACACGTGCTTTCTTTGGCTCCTTCCATTCCTGGACGGTGATCGGGACGGTGTCTCTAACAATGACTCCGCATTGGTTGATAAACTTTGTGGTGTGCTGTAGGGGCTTTCCGATTTCACTGACTGATTCGATGGTATATGTTTCTCCATCTTTCATCGACTTGGATTTGCCACGCTTTGTCATACTAGATCCGGCCGAGGGCTAAAATAAGAAAGAGAGTCGCGCGCGTTAGTGCATATGTATTCACATTTCAGTAAGTTTGTATCACGAGAGTCCCAATGTATATATATATATATATATATATATATATACCTCGCCGGAGGTGGTTGTTCTTTGCAATTGGAGATCGTCGTTTGTCGACGGTTGACCTCCGTCATCAATGTCCATTCCTTCACCTCCTTGATCATCGACAATGTCCGTTCCTTCACCTGTTTCATCATCGACAATGTCCGTTCCTCCACGTTCTTGATCATCAAGGTTCAGATAAGAAGAGACTACATCGTCTTGTTCCTCATCTTCTGGGCCCGGCACATAAGGGTTCTCGTTGGCTATCATGCCGTATATAATACCTTCAGCCTCCTGATCCGTATACGGCAAGGCTCCATTGTCCGCCATATGTCACTCCTGCAGACATGCATATAGTAAAAATTAATTAAGTATATAGGAGACTTAGCAAATATTACACCCTCTTTCTCAAATTGTCCGCCATATGTCACTCCGGTGGAAGAACGATGACCACCGGAGGGGGAAAACCATACTTTAGAGGTGTGTCCAAGATTAGTTTCTCAAATGACTTGGAGAACCCCATAGCTACGTTGCATTTTCTTTTCTGGTCATTTTGGTATATTACACTTAATATTCTGAATTTATTGAATTAAAACTTATTTTCATTATTTTAATGAATTTAACTCAAATTCAAATATGGTCTCATTTTGAACTTTGTCAAACATGATTGAAAATGATATAAACAGATAGCTTACATTTTTACGAACATTTCGCATATTTTTCCATAATTTTTGGAATTATAAATTAAAAGTTGTTTAATTTAGAAGATTTAATTATTTTCTGTAATTCCATATACATTGGGCCCCTGGCGTCATGATGACGTCACCCTGCGTGACACTGTGGCCGGCGGTGTGGCAGTTTCTGCTCTCTGTCTCCGGCGATTCCGGCCATGGGGAAGGGTTTCCGGCCACGGGGAAGGGTTCAAGGGCGGCGCGAGGCCCGCGGCGAGGGCGGCGTTGGTTCGTGGTCCCCTCTCGAGAGCGGGAGGGCGGCGCTGGTTCGAGGGCGGCGCGAGGCCCGCGGGGAACCTACCGGAGACGGCGACGGGGCGGGGCCGGAGCAGGGCGGAGGCGGTGGAGAGAAGGGCGCGGGCGACGGCGACGGCGACGGCGCGGTACTCTCGCAGGCGACGACGACGGAATCGGGCGACGACGACGGAATCGACGAGCAGGGCGCCGGCGCGAGGAAGACGAGGGTTTGGACGAAGAAAATTTTGGGGCCGGGAATATATAGGGCCAGCCTTTAGTCCCGGTTGGTGTCACCAACTGGGACTAAAGGTCCCCTGGGGTACCCTCCGCGGGCCTTTAGTCCCGGTTGGTGTCACGAACCGGGACTAAAGGTGAAATTTTTCGCGGCGTTTTCGTTCCCGCGCAGAACGAGCCTTTAGTCCCGGTTCGTGACACGAACCGCGACCAGAGGTGGTTATTCAAATACTTTTCCTTTTCCCAAACTTAAAAATACAAATAATATATCAGAAAATTTAGAAAAATAAAACTAATTCTTTTTAAAATCTTAAGAATACAAATAATATATCAGAAAAATAAAACTAATCATAAATATTCACACACATCTTGAATATATATATAGATAAAAAAGGCAGTACATATTGGCTAGAGTGGATCTAAACCTAAACGGAGAGCATAGATGCATGATCTGATATCTGCTAGTCATACTCCTGCCTAGGCCTATAGTGATGAGGTGTTGACCTCTAAGTTGGCCCGATCTTCACGAATCGACAAGAACGAACGAAGAACGCACGAAGAACGCGATGAACACGATGAACACGAGAGGGGAATCGAGGGGAAATCGAGGGCAAACGCGCGGAAACACAAAAGGGGGAAGATAACTCGTGAAGCCTACGAGGGATCGCAAACCCAAGTCAACAACACGCTAATTGAAACCGATTTCTCTCACCGGTCGGTCCACCGATCCAACAGAAGCCCAAAGGGGAAGGTTGGCAAGCACTACTAGAATCACAAGGTGAAAGAGTAGCTCCTTGTAGAGATCTTGATACGGTCCTAGATACACATCTAAGGAGTAGCCTCGTTAGAGGAGTCACCTCACAAGAGGGATACAAGGGCAAAGCCCGAAGTTCTCAAATCATCCCTAAACCCTAGATCTAGCCACCGGGGTCCCTTATATAGCTCGGGGTCGAAACGGGGGTCAAAACAGTGCAAAAACGGGTCAATTCCGTGCATTTTGGGGCCACGCCGGCCTGGGAGCCGGCCTGGCCGGCCTGGGGGGCGCAGAGGCCGGCCTGGGGCCGGGGTGGGATGGAGGCAGGCCGGCCTGCAGGCCGGCCCCTTCTGTGGGGTGCCCGGCCTGGGGCCGGGGTGGAGGAGGCCAGGCCGGCCTGCAGGCCGGCCCCTTCTGTGGGGGGCCCGGCCTGGGGCCGGGGTGGAGGGAGCCAGGCCGGCCTGGAGGCTGGGGTGCTCGGGCAGGGGGCCGGCCTGAGTATGGGGGGAGGCCGGGAGACCCCATTTTCCTCCGTTCTTCCACCTCGGGACTCCGATCTTGACGCCGTCTTCACCCACGTTCTTCCTAGCTTCATGTGCACCTTCTTGGATGTGTTCTTGAGCATCTTGGGCACCATCTTGGGTCTCCATGTGGTGATCCCACCTATGCATGTAGAGGGGTATTTCATGAGGTAGAGCACCGTTCACCAAGTCACCGGAAACGTACGGAGATAGGAGTGAGTTCACCTTGTTGCGTATCGATGTTGTGCTTGGTGGAATACGGTGGGCTACATCATATAGTACATGTACTCGTAGTCGTCGTAGTCGCCGCCGCCGTCGTCGTCACTATCGTCTGACGGTGCTCTGCACTCCCTCGGAGGATCACGACTCCAGGACTGGGCCTGAGGGTACCGCAGGCGGGGGATATCGCCGGCCCTGATGTAGTCCATGACGCTCTGTAGAGTCCGGCCGGACCACCATAGCCGACGACCGGCCTCGTGAAAGTTCCCAGGAGGCATGCCGTCCTCCTCATACCTGGCGAGCGCCCTCTCACGCTGATTGATGAAGAAGGCATCCCAAGTATGCTGGTTATCGGGATTCCAACTGGGATTCCTCCGCTGCTCCGGCGTGAGCTCGTGATAGTAGTGGTTCGTGATGGCCGCCCGACGCGCCACACCTTGAGGAAGAGGAGGGACCGGCACTCCTCCGGCGCTCAGCATCCAACCGGCGGGAACGTTGTAGCCGCACGGGCAGGGGTAGTTCGAGGCCGAAAGTGCCTCCGCCTGGATGAATGTTAGAGTGGGTACGGTTGAAGCCATGAGAGAGAGTGGTGAGTTTGTATGTGTTTATGCCAATGGTGTGGCAATGCATACATATATATAGCGAGAAGAAAACATCCCTTTAGTCCCGGTTGGGGACACCAACCGGGACTAAATGGGTTAGGGTTTCGTTTGGACCAATCAGATAGAATCACACGGATCGTGTGTTTCTTTAAAGCGCTTGTGAGTCGTTGGATCCGGGGTGTGTTTCTTTCGAGCTGTTGTGAGCCGTTCGATCAGGGCTACGGTGTGTTTCTTTCGAGTTGTTGTGAGCCGTTGGATGAGGTGGTTTCTTAACCGTTGGATCAAAACCCTAGCACAACACTTTGTGAGCCAGAGGACCCTATATATAGCCCACCTTCATACACCGGTCAGTTCATCGAGCAAATACAAAACATCCTGATTCGCCATCATACGTCCTGCCGTGCATTTGGTATGCATATTGCACCCGGTAGCCACGGTGGGGCTGTATGATGGCGATACCGATTGTTTTGTTCTACATCCCCCTTTAAGGTTTGATACATCATATATTCAGTTTATCGAGCAAGTACAAAACATCCGGTTTCGCCATCATACGTCCTACCGTGCATTTGGTATGCATATTGCACCGAGTAGCCACGGTAGGGCTGTATGATGGTGATACCGATTGTTTTGTTCTACACCCCCCCCCCTTTAACACATCCATCCATGCTATGGGTCAGTGTTCACTTTGAGCTCGGTTAGTAATGTGCAACTATTTGCTTGGTTCTGTTAGGGTGGCGCGTGGCGCGGGAGTTGCGACGCGTGGCGCGGGAGTTGTGACGCGTGGCCAGGAGGGCGCGGTATAAACTGTCGCGCCTCGAGCGCGTCTTCTCCTCTCCACGCACCGTCGCGCTTCCACCATGCCTCCGAGGAGGAATAGCACCACCGGCTTTCGCGGCGTCCGAGCACGGCAGAACGGAATGTTCAGCGTAGATATCCGCTGGGGGGACGACCGCATCCCCCTCGGCTCCTTTGCGACGGCGGCGGAGGCCGCCCGCGCCTGGGACGCGGCGGCCTGGCGCCTCAACCGCCCGCGTTAGCTGATGAACTTCAACGACTGCCACACCGTCTGGTAAGCGGAGGCCAGGGCGCCGAAGCCGCAGATCGTCACTGTCGCCGACCACCTCCACCTCCGTCACCGCGCGTTTCAGGGCCTAGTCGACGCCAGGGAAGAACGCGTCATCCGCGAGTATTACCGGAACAACTCGGGGGAGGAGAGCGCCGACGAGGAGCTCTGGCAGACCCGCGCGGTTGAGCGGGCGGAGCGCCTCCTCGAACGCCACCTCGCGTTAGATGCCGCTCGGGAGGCGAGGACGAGGGCGCTGCAAGAGCTTCGTCGGGCCGACCGCGCCGGCGAAGTCTGGGCCTCCGACGATCCGAGGTGGGGGCCTATCTCGGACATACCATCATGCACCTCCGACGACGACGAGGAGGTCACCGACGAGTTCGCCGACGTCGATGTCCCGCAGGAGGTCACCGACGAGTTCCCCGACGACGACGACGAGGAGTAGTGTTCGTATGTTCTCTCTTTTTAATAAAAGAATTTGTATTCCGGCGACACTGCGGCGCGCTAGCGCGTCTGTTTTCTGTTTTTAATAAAAGTTATGAAATCAGATATTTTATCTCACAAGGTTTTGAGACATTTAAGTAACTTTCTGTTTTCCATGCTTTCCACTCGTTTTCTCAAATATTTTGCAAAGGAGTTAGTCTTAAACACATCAGAGATAATATAATTCACATGATCCATTCAAAAAAGTTTGGTACACAATAAATTATTACACATCAATTCTTCCCTTGTGTCCCTGCTTTCTTACGATCTGGCCGTATCCATGGAGCATCCTCATCATTTAACTTAATGCTTGGGTCAGTGTTGACTTTGAAGGGCGGAATTTCACCAAACATATTATAATCTTCTGACATGTCTGTCTTGTCCTCCACTCCCACGATGTTTCTTTTCCCTGAAAGAATAATGTGGTGCTTTGGATCATCACATGATGTACTGATCGTTTTCTTATCTTTCCGTTTCCTCGGTTTGCTACTCATGCCCTTCAAATAGAAAACCTGAGCGACATCTTTGGCTAGGACGAATGGTTCGTCAAGGTAACCAAGATTGTCGAAATCCACCATTGTCATTCCGTATTGCTCGTCCACCTTTACCCCACCTCCTGTTAGCTTGAACCATTTGCACCGGAACAAAGGGACCTTAAAGGAGGGTCCATAGTCAAGTTCCCATATCTCCTCTATGTAACCATAATATGTGACCTTTTGCCCAATCTCGGTTGCTGCATCAAAGCGGACACCACTGTTTTGGTTGGTGCTCTTTTTATCTTGGGAGATCGTGTAAAATGTATTCCCATTAATCTCGTACCCTTGGAAAGTCGTTATAGTCGAAGATGGTGTCTTGGCCAACATGTACAGCTGATCTCCAACATCATTGTCATTCATTAAATGTTTTCGCAACCAACTGCCGAAAGTCTCCATGTGGGCCTTTCTAATCCATGATTCAGGCTTCCCCGGGTTGTTCGAGCGTAAAATATTCTTGTTTTGCTCGAAGTACGGAGCCACCAAGCTCGAATTTTGCAGAACTGTGTAGTGTGCTTCAGTCATAGAATGACCGTCCATACATATCGTTGATTTCCTTCCGATCGTGCCTCTTCCACTTAGTCTCCCCTCGTGCCGCGATTGAGGAATACCAATCGGCTTAAGGTCAGGAACATAGTCAATACAGAACTCAATTACCTCCTCATTTCCATAGCCCTTTACGATGCTTCCTTCTGGCCTAGCACGGTTACGAACATATTTCTTTAATACTCCCATAAACCTCTCGAAGGGGAACATATTGTGTAGAAATACAGGACCGAGAATGGAAATCTCTTCGACTAGGTGGACCAGGAGGTGCGTCATAATATTGAAGAAGGATGGTGGAAACAGCAACTCGAAACTGACAAGACATTAGACCACATCGTTCTGTAACCGTGGTAGATCTTCTGGACTGATTACCTTCTGAGAGATTGCATTGAGGAATGCACACAGCTTCACAATGGCTACTCGAACATTTTCCTGTAGGAGGCCCCTCAAAGCAATCGGAAGCAATTGCGTCATAATCACGTGGCAGTCGTGAGACTTCAGGTTTTGGAAATTTTTGTCCGCCATGTTTATTATTCCCTTTATATTCGACGAGAAGCCAGACGGGACCTTCATACTGCTCAGGCATTCAAAAAAATGACCTTCTCTTCTTTCGTAAGAGCGTAGCTGGCACGACCTTGAAACCATTCCGGATGCCGGTCATCTGGGTCTTTCAAAAGTTGCTGATCCCGCCGTGCTTCCTTTGTATCCTTTGTCTTCCCATACACGCCCAAGAAGCTTAGCAGGTTCACGCAAACATTCTTCGTAACATGCATCACGTCGATTGCAGAGCGGACATCTAGGACTTTCCAATACTGTAGCTCCCAAAATATCGATTTCTTTTTCCACATGGGTACGTGCCCGTCAACTCCCTGCGGAACTGATTGTCCGCCAGGACCCTTTCCAAAGATGACATTCAAATCCTTGACCATATCAAATATCTCAGCTCCAGTACGTTCCGCAGGCTTCGGCCGGTGATCTGTCTTGCCATTGAAATGCTTGCCTTTCTTTCTTACGTTATGATTTCGGGGAAGAAATCGACGATGACCCAGGTACACGTTCTTCCTATAATTATCCAAAAATACACTTTCAGTCTCATGTAAGCAGTGCGTGCATGCTTTGTATCCCTTATTTGACTGTCCCGAAAGGTTACTGAGAGCAGGCCAATCGTTGATGGTTACAAAAAGCAACGCTCGTAGGTTAAATTCCTCTTCTTTGTGCTCATCCCACACAGGTACACCAGGTCTACCCCACAATTGTAAAAGTTCATCAACTAATGGCCTTAGGTACACATCGATGTCGTTGCCGGGTTGCTTCGGACCTTGGATGAGCACTGGCATCATAATGAACTTCCGTTTCATGCACAACTAAGGAGGAAGGTTGTAGATGCATAGAGTCACGGGCCAGGTGCTATGGCTGGAGCTCTGCTCGCCAAAAGGATTCATGCCATCAGTACTTAGACCAAATCTTATGTTCCTTGCGTCAGCTGCAAAATCTTTGAACTCTCTGTCGATCTTTCTCCATTGCGTTCCATCAGCGGGGTGTCTCAACTCCCCGTCGGACTTACGGTCCTCTTTGTGCCATCGCAACAACTTGGCATGCTCTTTGTTCCTGAACAGGCGTTTCAACCGAGGTATTATAGGAGCATACCACATCACCTTGGCGGGAACCCTCTTCCTGGGTTTCTCGCCCTCAACATCGTCACCAGGGTCATCGCCTCTGATCTTATAACGCAATGCAGTGCATACAGGGCATTCATTCAAATCCTCGTATGCACCGCGGTAGAGGACGCAATCGTTAATGCATGCATGTATCTTCAGAATCTCTAAACCTAGAGGGCACACAACCTTATTTGCTTCGTACGTACTGGCGGGCAACTCGTTATTCTTCGGAAACATATTTTTCAACATTTTCAGCAAATTTTCAAATGATGAGTCAGCTACACCTTCCCGTGCCTTCCATTTCAGCAAATCCAGTGTGCAGCCCAGCTTTTTCAGACTATTGTCGCATCCTGGGTACAGCGACTTCGTGTGATCCTCTAACATGCGATCCAAATTCTCCCTCTCCTTGTCAGTTTCGCAGCGTCTCCATGCATCAGCAATGGTCCGACCAAGATCATCAGCGGGCTCATCATGTGCCTCTTCTTCACCTTCACCAAACCCTTCCCCACCTTCAGCATCATCCTCCATGAAGGTATCACCGAAAGCGTCATGATAGTTGAAATCGATATCATCCTCTTCTTCATCTTCTTCCATTGTAACCCCTCTTTCTCCATGCTTGGTCCAACAATTATAGCTTGGCATGAAACCGTGCCGAAGCAGGTGCATGTGAACGACTCTTGAGGAGGAGTGACCCTTCTCATTCTTACATTCAGCACATGGACAGATAATAAAACCTCGCTGCTTGTTCGCATTTGCCACTACGAGGAAATCTTTCAAACCCGTAGTGAACTCGCCGGAGAGTCGGTTACCGTACATCCATTGCCGATTCATCTGCATTATTATTATATAAAGTATATAATTAACCATCATGCATTTGTTAAACTAACTAGCTGGAAATAATACAAATCATGAAAGGGTTCAAGTTGCTAACCGCGACCGCGGAGGTAAAATAAATGAAAACGCTCAAGTGTGGCTCGGACACTTAATATCATGTGTGTTTCATGCTATCGGGCATTTCATCGAACACCTTGTGTGCATAGTAGGAACCAAAAGCATACCCACCACACCTTGTGAATGTTGTGAGCAGAAGTGACACCAAATGTGGCTAAGTGCAGCGAGCTGAGTTCTATATATAGGGATGGGCCTTTAGTCCCGGTTCACCTGGACAACCGCGGCTAAAGGCCGTGGGGCCAGACCGATGACCTATTAGCCCCGGTTGGTCTGGACAACCGGGACTAAAGCCCCTCCCCTCCGACAGCTGTGGACCGAGCGCGCTGGGCCCAGACTATTGGTCGCGGGTCTCGTCCCGAACCACGACTAAAGACCCCTATGGTCGCGGGACGATTATTTTGGGGACTAATGGGGGCGTACCGAAGGCCTATTTTCTACCAGTGGAGTGATACACATGGTACATCATTTTATTAATCAAGTGCGAAAACATCAATACAACTACCACATACGCAAGGCTCATGGGTCGCTTCAGATCGCTGCAACAGGAAAACACAAAAGCGACTACACACCAAGAATTCTCTCAGTGCGCCGCCAACCAGTCTGATTGAACATAGCACACACAACTGTTATCAACCGAGTGCCTGAAGAATCCAAAAAAAATCCGTTACGCCTCCCACGAGAGGAAACGCCACATCTGGATTCTTCAACTTTGTTAAAAAGAATTTCATATTGCCTAAAAAAGCATAAATACTAATTCTAATTCGTCCTTTAGTATCTTCATCTATCCCGGTTAACCAATCTACTAAACATATTAGTCAGAGGGGTGGGATGTTAAAAGTGAACCAAATCACTCTCCAACTCATCCTAGTAAAACGATAAGATAGAAACAAGTGTTCGCATCTCTAGTACTCCTATAAAAAGCACGGTTGGTGATGTTGGTGTGTCTGCCATCTTTTATTCACGACTGTTCGATTTATATCTAACACTCTTACGGACATGAAGCAAGTTATGGTGATTTTACAAAAAGACACCCATATTTTCGTTACACATTTATAGATCTGCTCTTATCATTTACATCTCATACGACCACCAAACGTTTTAATAAAACTAATGAATTCACTCAATAAATTTACAGTCGGGTCGATCAACTAGACGCGGTTCTTCGGCGCCCGATCATGCTCTTTGTTTACAGTCAGGTCATCACTCGTGCCCTGTGTCGTGTGCCTGGGAACAGATAAACATGCCCACACCCACAAGGACATAGAGCGATGAACCGTTATGATAGACTGTGGCGAGGATGAAACGTGGGGGTCGGTGAGTGCCGCGCCGACACCAGAGAATGTTGTCCGCACAAACGAGGCTATAACAACATATCGATACTCTTCTAAGCAAATTAATTTCATGACATTTTTTAGATTAATTAGCTAATTAACTCTAAAGAGGATCTCACATGGAAGCTCCGCACGTGGTTGCCCGATGACCGGGGGCCAACGAGTGGGTGGTGGTCTTTGGACAACGAGGCGAGATAGGTATGACGGTGTCAGGAAGATTTTCACATGGGCCACACCCTAAGGAGGAGATCCCAATGGGCATGATGACGTATAAACTACCATATCCAAGCATCTGTACTAAGAAGCTCCGATTGATCTTAAATTTTTGCCATGATCCCAATGTCCTTGAGCTTTTTCCATGTTATGATTCTGTGTGCATGAATTCCTAAAAAGAATAAGAGGGCTGCCGCTATCTGAAAAGTCCAAAAATATGAAAAATAATATGTAAATGGAAGAAATGCCACATGAAATAAACGTGGGGCAAAAAAACAACACATAAAATGATAGTAACAACTTTATCTTAGCATTAAACAACGATGTGAAACAAAAAAATTGGCAAATTAATGATAGAGACTAAGTCTATCCTAATATGACATATTAGTGCGCGAAACCAAAATGGCCCATGTTACACACTTGATGGTGATGAAGACATGTATATGTGGGGAGATATGAGCGAGGTAGGTGTATATTTGACTCGGTGGCCAATAGAGGTGTATGAAGGACCAAATGCAAGATGGAAGCGCACGTGGAACATGAAGATCGAGAGAGGTGTAGGGAAGCTTTGATGATCTAGAGAGGTGTATAGAGTTATGAATGAGCGAGGGAAGTTCGAATGACCTAGAAAAGGCATATGTAGGGTTGGATAACCAAGAGAAGTACATACGAGGCATGATAACAGAGATAATTTTATGTGGGGTTGGACGACCCATAGAGATTTATACGGTTTGGATGAGCGAGAAGCATTTGAACGACGACAGTGGTGTATGTAGGACTGGATGTATGTGGGGCAAGATGACCGGTAGGGGTGCATGCATGACCATATAACTGAAAGAGGTATATGTAGGTTCACACGACCAAATAAGTGTATGCATGATGTATTGATCAAGAGGTGTGTATGTGGTAACGATGACGAAGAGGTGTGCATGTGGGACCGAATGACCGGGAGAGGTGTGCATGGGACCTAGATAAGAAATAAGGCATGAAATAATAGGTAATATCCATCTCCAGGCATGAAGGTAAGGACCATACTAAGAGCATCTCCACCAACACTCATTTCAATGTGTCCGACACCCCCCAATCGGACCCACTTTGGGGGGCGCCGGACATAGTAGATGCGATTAAAGTTGGCCAAATATAGGCAATTTTTGCATAGTAGATGCGATTAAAAAAAAGGCTAATTCATGTCGAGGCCCTTGTACATTTTGGTGTATTCGCCACCGTCGTCTTCATCAGAGAGGGTACGCTCGAGGGTCTGGCTCCAAGTCCGGCGACGCGGCGACGCTTCCTCTGGCTCCGGGAGCAACCGTCGTTGGGCGGCGTTTCCTACCCCTGCGCATTTGCCGCTCGATGTGGGCGAGCACCCGGGAGAGGGTACGCCCGAGTTTTCTCCACCAAGAGCGGCGGCCCCTAGCGTTGTTGCGCCCCGAAGTAGCGCCGATGGTCGGGATTTCTGCCAACTCCACCACAAAGCGCTCACGGAAGTACGTAGTCCAGGAGGTGTGGTTGGATGTATGCCATTACGGCTCGCGCAGCTCCTCCTCCGGCGGGCACTCCCTCATCTAATCGATTTCGGTGGGCGGTGGAGGCACAAGGACGCCGCCTGCGCTGAGCCGCCATGTCCTTGGCGCGCTCATCCTAGGCGGCGTGTGGAAGTTCGCCTCGTGGAGCAGTCTGACCTCCCATAGGTGCAGGGTGCGACGGCCGAATCGACTGGCGGCCGCGCCGCCAAGGGGGTAGCCATAAACCATGGCGCGAGGTAGCAGGAAAGAATGGCGGCGGTGTGGCAGAAGAGAATGGCGAGAAGTTTGCCTCTGGGGTCCGGGTTATGTAGCGGCGAGCGGGCGGGATATACGAAGCGGCAGCAGCAACGCCAACTTCGTTGTGTGGGCGATTAGACTACTCTGCCGTGCCGCGTGTCGTCTAGACTGACCGGCGTCAATGCGCGCGACAGCCGAGGCGGTGAGAGGGCGGCATCCGAGGCGATGAGAGGGCAGGGCCGCAAGCTTCTTTTTGCACGTTTTCGCGTCATTTTCTATTCATCGACCATTAGCCGTGAGCTTGTGCGGGCTTGTCTCCATGACGGGTGGGGGGCGCCTGTCGGGTGGGGTGAGGGGACGATGTCCGACGCACGCAAGCAGGACCCCAAGTTTGGCAGGTGGGCTGGGTGTGCCGGACATAAATTTGGCCGGTGGACACCTTTGGGGGTGCCGATGCGGCGGTTTTTTTTTTGTCCGGACCCCATTGGGCCTTTGGGGGGCTGTTTGGAGGGCGCCGGTGGATATGCTCTAAATGTAAGAAATGGCACATGAATTGATAAGAGTAACAACAATCACTTATAGCATAAAATAATAACGGCAAAATCATATGTAACAACTCTCTCATAACATAAAATAATAATGCGAGGCAAACAAATGACACATGTAATGATAGGTAGTAATTATATCTTATCATGCCATAGTAGTGTAAAAACGGAATGACCCATGATATGACGGGCTCCACTTACACTTATGTGGCCCTAGACGACTTGGGGAGGTGTGTGTACGACAAGACCGTGGTCCGTGGGAAGAGGTGTACCTGGGTTTAGACGATTACGAGAGTTGTATAGGTGGTGGATGCAGGTTCTTCGATGGTCTACGCGGCAACGGCAACGTCGACTAGCTACCTTGCTTCGACTCGCTCCGGGGGAAACCCTAAATCTGGGATTCCCGGATTGGATGATGGTGACACCGCCGGTGTTGCTCTCCCTCTTGGGGGCATCATTTTGGAGCAGAGGACGGAGGGTCCTAGTGAGGATGCGGTGTTTCTTCTACTACATTCACGACGGCGGTTCTCGACAGCTTGGTGCTGTGGGGTCTCGGTGTTTTTTGCGGGATGTTGGACACGCGCAGGGAGTTGGAGTCGTCTGGTACCATGGTGGTATCGACGGCAGGTCTGACATGGTGGATACTTTGATCGCTGTCCTGAAGACGGGTGAGCGGAAGACGGCGGCAGCTACTTTCCGAGCGTGTATATCGGTACACGCTGCGGTGTGCTGGACCGATTTTGCCCCTTGTTCGCTATCGGGCGGCATGGAGAGGCCTTCGGTTTTTGGATGAGGCGCGTTGGTGGGTTCTCAGAGTATCGGCTCTGGGATTGTCCACCCCCTTCATCAGTTTTGGTAGGCTTAGTTTGGTGGATTTCAGGTCTAGTTGATTGATGTATCTACTTGTAAGACAGTGCGATTTTTGTTCGATCTTTTAATAAAAACCGGCTGTGTGCATCATTTTGATGCAGAGGCTGGGGGCAGACCTCCATTTCTAAAAAAAAATATGGTTCCATACGACCGAGGGGCCAAATATCAGAGAGAAGTGTACGCTAAACATGACGGCATAGAGAGGTGTGGGGTAGTTTGGACGATTTAAAGAGGTGTGTACAAGTTTGCATAAATACTAATTCTAATTCGTCCTTTAGTATCTTCATCTATCCCGGTTAACCATCTACTAAACATATTAGTCAGAGGGGTGGGATGTTAAAAGTGAACCAAATCACTCTCCAACTCATCCTAGTTAAACGATAAGATAGAAACAAGTGTTCGCATCTCTAGTACTCCTATAAAAAGCACGGTTGGTGATGTTGGTGTGTCTGCCATCTTTTATTCACGACTGTTCGATTTATATCTAATACTCTTACGGACATGAAGCAAGTTATGGTGATTTTACAAAAAGACACCCATATTTTCGTTACACATTTATAGATCTGCTCTTATCATTTATATCTCATACGACCACCAAACGTTTTAATAAAACTAATGAATTCACTCAATAAACTAATATCTTTACAAAAATATGTAGTGCCTTAATCGTTTGTTTGATGTTTAATTCACTTAGTTACATTATAGACGGGTTCATGTCAAACAGTGTTTTGCTCCGTGGCCAAGCGCGGGTATTGTGCTAGTAAATCACAAAAAACACGGTTTTTACACCCTGTCTGTAACCTCTTTGCAAGGTTATCCTTAATGAGGGTTTTTTTAGAAGGTATTTATGAAAGGCCATTCATTAAGTCCAGTACTCCCTTCGTCCCAAAAATATGTCTAGATATATCCATATTTTGACAAATCTATGACAACTAATTTAAGATGGAGTGAGTACATAAGGTTTAAGAAATAATATTGGTAGATGTTACTAGCTTACAACGGAGAGTATCAGAATCCTCCGAGAGGGAAACACTCGTAAGTCTTTCCAGTAAGTGCAGCTAAGATAACCATTTATCTACAACGAGATTCCTCCTAAAATTAATGTTACATTTTTACAAAACACAATGCAATACGAATATGGATATTGCACAGCTTATGTAGTGTCGTCCAACCAAGCATCCTCCCGGTCTCGTGGTCTTTCCATTACCAACAACGAAAGTGCCACGATTGAAAAAAAATGCTGTGAAACATTCATAGTACGACCTTTCCAGCAATATAATACGTAGTTGTCTCAGATATCTTCCGAGTTGTTTTGATAAAATTTTGAACACGGATCGTGTCGGGGCACAGGATGATTAGAATCGCAGCAACTTTCTCTTACGAAAACTAAATGCGTGCAGGAGAGATGCATAACATAAGTACTATAGAAATTAACGAGGCTGGAGAGCGGGATATCAGTCGAAAGTGCCATAAATAGTCTTTGCGGACATATCATCTAGTCATAGTGGTGACATCGCTTAAATAGTCTTAATACATAACAAAGGTAATCCTCTTCATCTGGCGCTGAGTGGAAGTGCAGATAGAACTTTGACCAGGGTTGAAAGATATGAGCTGACTCTTCGTTCTTCAAACACAAGTTGAGAACTCAGCACCCTGAATCACAGAAATGATAGAATCATAAGCCACCAAATTTTCAGTGGATCAAACCATTAGAATACTGTGAAAAAACTGGAAGGCGATCATTGGAAAAACTGAACTGACTTCTAACAAGAAATATAACATCATATATGAAACAATTTGAGACAGGCATATGAGTAGTCACTCTTCCATTTGGAAAGAGCTTTCTGAAAGACTATATAAATTCAGATGAAGTAAAAAATGATGAGAACTACGAGAGTGTTGTATCAAATGGTTAAACTGAAAATCCATCTACAAGTAGACTGCTACTCCCAACATATAAAAGTGAATAAAATGACTGCTGACAGCATTGAGTGATGATGGAAATTTCAAAATGTAAGGTAGTTCCAGGGAACAAAGGCACTTTACAGCTAATGTGACGATAAACAATAGATTAATAGATAGTCATATGAAAGTTCCAAACCCAATTACATATTACGGCGGTTCCAGATTTCTTTGATCATCAAAACGTTTAGGAAACACAGTCATGGTTATTTCTAGCTCTGTTTCCATACAGAGTTGAATTAATCATTAACAAGTAAAAAAATGTTTGTTTTCTTCGTTCTAGTTGTTCAGGACAACAACAGATGACAATAGTTGATTCTTTCAAAAATTCAAGGTGCATGCATCACAAGTATCTGCCCGGTGTTCTCATGGGAGGTTAAGAAATGCAAGCACAGGTGTTGTGCAAAAGTACCTGTTGCAACCATAAAACATGCTGGGTTGTAACACATTTTACCTTCAAATCAGTTGTGTACAAAATTTAACCTTCATTCAAGTTAACAATTAACTACCCCTGTTTTCAAAACCCCTGCATTTTTGGATTTCAGGAGGTAACCTATAAGCTAACATGAAACAAGAACAGGTAGTCTGCCCTGCCAAAGACAGACTCACTTAATAAAGCCTTAAAGGGACCAAGAATATATCGAAACTTCATCATTGTAATCATGGAAGCTTTGGATTGCAAAATATGACAGATCAATAGAGGATCATGAGTATGTGTATGGAGTAGCTAGAGACTATGAACCAAGTAGAGGAAGTACAGCTATAGATGTGTGTTATTAGATCTTCTACCACCAGCATAGATAGTCACTAATTCTCTCAAACCTACAGGAATGGAGAAAGAAAATGTGGCCAAAACTTCTAAAACGCAAATGTATTTTGGAACGACGGCTTTCAATCCTTGCATTTTGAGCCCAATCACTTCTATCTTGCACGATGAAATCCTGAAAGCTTTGCATTTCCGGAAAAGTAAATGCAGAAATTAACATGTGCTACGAAGACGAGTAGCCAGCTCCAAATCTAATGCACTTATTATATATGGTCTTATGCATGTGCAACAAACTACTCAAGGCAAATGATCTGAGAAATACTTAAATCACATGACAGAGCAACATTCGTGGATCAACAACAATGACATCATGAAGAGGGAACAGAGAAGTGCAAGTGAGGTTTTTTTTAGCAATTACCAGGAAGCAAGTACTCTGGAGTGAGGAAGGCAGGCGGCCACGCGGGGAAGTAGGCGTAGATGGGGTGGCCGTACTCCTTGCCATCCTCGGTCGCAAGGCGCTCCATCTTGCCGGTGTCGAGATGCAACGAGTAGCGGCCGTATCCAAAGGACTGGATGAAGACCTTGCCGGTGCGTCCGGCGTCCATGTCGCTGGGCCAAACGTTGAAGATCCTGCTTGCCAGGTCCGTGGGCAGGCCTGGCAACGCCTCATACACCACGCGCATGTTCACCATTTCCCTCTCGACAAACCAGCCGTTGTCGCTGCACCTGGTCTCGCCGCGGACCCAGAGCTGCAGCTGCCTCGAACGGCTGGCCATGGCCATGATGCAAAGCCGGCCGTCCTCCGGTGTCTCAGCGATGCGGTACGTGCAGAAGTGGTCCGACAGCTCCGCCGGCGCCAGCAGGTAGGAGAAGCGCAGCGTGGCGGGGTCCAGCACGAGCACGCGGCCGGAGTTGCAGATGTGCCAGTACATCTTCCCGGCGGCGTGCACGCAGCGGCGCTTGAACCAGTGGGGGTCGAAATCGACCAGGACGTCCTTGTCCCGACGGAGCGCGCGCCAGGTGCAGTCGCCGTTGTCGACGGAGGCGACCCAGGCGCGCGGGTGGCCGCCGTCGATGGCGAAGCAGACGGCCTCGAAGGAGAGCTTGCTGGGGTGCGCGCGGGAGAGCAGCGCGGAGCCGATGTAGTACCTGGAGGTGAGCCAGCGGCGGTCGTCGGGGACCGTGTCGCGCGGAGGCCGCGGGAGGAGCACGCTGCGGCGCGTGGCGGGATCGAGGACGAGGATGCGGGGGATGATCGACTTGGGGAGCGGCACGCTCGGCTCGAGAAGCAGGAGGCCTTGGTGGCAGTCGTAGAGCTGGAAGCGGGAGGCTTCCGGGGCGAAGTCGAGGGAGAGGCGCGGGCAGGAGGCGTCGAGGGGGGCGAACACGGCGTCGTAGTGGGTTCGGTCGTCTCGCTGGATGGGCGGCTGGGGAGGGGTGTCTACGGGGTGGAAAAAGTAGCCGAGGAGGGGAGGGGCGCGGGGCAGGCAGCGTGCGGCGGCGCGGCGCCAGCGGTGGCAGGCGAGGGCGGCGCGGAGGAGGTCGGCGAGGGAGAGGCGGCGGAGGATGTCGCGGAGGTCGTCCTCACCGAGGACATCGATGGTCGCCGCCGCCTTTAGCTCCACCAGCGGTTTGGAAGGAAGCGAGGCGGCCGGGAGGAGGTCGGTGACGGAGAGGCGGCCAAGAACGTGGCTGAGGTCGTCTTGGGCGAGGGCATCGATGGTGGCCATAGGCTTTGGTTCCACCGGCGGTGGGGGAGGAGCCGAGGTGGAGGAAGGTGGGGTTTTGGTTTTGGATTTGCCTCTGTTCTTCCGGGCCATCGTGGGAGGAGGAGGATTCTGGGTTTTGTACACACGCGGCTTCCGGGTCTTCCGCGCCACTGCTGCTACTGCTGGAGGGTTGTGGGCTTCTGCCGAGAAAAGAGCCCCGGCCTTGGCTCGTAGTGTAGTACTGTACAAGGACGGAGGCAGGCAGGAGCTTTTCGTACACTACCTCGGGTTCAGGCTTTGGGAAGGGAAAGCACCCTGTAATTTGCCACACCAGCCAGTCACCAACTCACCATGGGTGAACTCTTTTTTTGAGTGTTGAAATAATTGCTGCCTAATTCTGTATTTGGTCTTGAACCCCAACTTTGAGAATGCCCAGTGATTGTAATTACTAGGAATTATTCTGATTTTCATTCCGATCAATGTTCCTTAGCCCTGCTTTCTTCATGGGCGAAGTTAAACTATAGTTAACCAGAGGGTCTTGGCCCTGCTTTCTTCAAGGATCATGTCCATGTTCAACAAAATTTTCATCTCAAGCAGACCTTAGACGTATCAAGCAATCGTACATATGATATCTCCTAGGAACTGTTATGGGGTTGGAAATATTTTGGGTCGTCCATTATAACTTCATCCATTGACCTAGGTATGGCACGTACCTAGGTACCGTCGGGTCGTCCGAAGGTGCCGAAGAGAGGTACCTCGCACTTAGGATAGCACAGTAAGTTCATGAGGTAATGAAGATAATAATAGCCGGCTAAACAAAGGTATGTGGCACATGCTTTGAGTCTGATATGACAAAAACTTCTAGCATAATGCAAATTATAAGTAAAGATGTTTGGATGATTAAAATGGTCCTTAGACTAAAATTGCAAACATTATTTAGTTACAATACACGATTTCACCATACTAATGTTCGGCTCCTTAGGAAGAGAGGAGGGAAACAAAGCATGACTTTTTCAACAAAGAATGAATCCTTCCATAAGCCAAAAATGTTGGCAGAAGACAATGCAACCCAACTCACCGTTTCTATAAGAACGTTGTCTAGAAGTTAGTCTTGTGAAATTCAAGTTACACATCAATGGACAACTTCATATTGGATGTCCTCCTTGACATCACAAATCTGACCTGGAGGTGAATTTATTACTTGTGATCCGAACTTTTTTTTTATGTTTGTTAACTTTCGACTAAAAGTTAGAGTAAAAAGAAATTGGTTAGGTCGACTCATCAAATTGCAATAGAAGTTTAGAATGTGAGTTGGACATACTAGTGTGTTGTATTCTTTAGAAAACTTTCTGCCAATCCAATGCTCAAAATGTTTCTCAACGTGTGTAGTTTGCACGACCAGTTATCACAATTAGATATGGTGATGGGTGGACAACTGATAATAAAGGAAAATACACCAAAAGATTTATTTTCAATCGTTGTGCCAAATACCTGTCTTTTTGTTTTAGGACGTCCTAAACTATGAGTCTATGAGTTGCCACTTGGTTGCATTCACACTGCGCCACTTGATTTATTTGTCACAGAATATTCTCCAAAACATTATATTAAAATATGTCCAGCGGCAAGAGCACAATCGGAAAATACCATATGGTAGTATTGAGCATTAAGACAGGACGATTATAATCTTACCCTATTGAAGTTTTTCCAATCTAAGATAAAATTGTTGTTGCATTGCCATATAGTTCAGGATTTGAGATTTCTCATGTTTTCTATTCAGATTCACATCGTACCAATTCAATCACGGTTTAATGGTAGGATATTCTGCAAAAACTAAAATGGAAGTAATAAGCAACATATAATGTAAGATAGAAATTTGGCTTGTTCGAAGACATCACCGTATCATTTTCTAAATAAATCGCCTCGAGACAATCTCTTCAAGCATGTAGTCATTGTCAGTTTATTTGCCTGTACCCACATTTTCCCATATGTGTCCTTGGTTTATGTTTCAATGTAGGCTATCCCATGTTCCCTCGAACCGTTTTTGTTGTTGTTGAAGTAAACCAATATATTAAGCTAGCAAGCTGGCTCATTAAAAACCTTTCAATACACGTAGGTATCCTCATAAGGAAAAGAGTCCGTCTGAAAGTTTCTACGCTGAGTTCAACCAATAGTTTCATCGTTTATAGCACCCGGTCCATTCCACCATGCTTCTTCTCCAATGCATGCTTGAATGGTATCAATTGAATCAGATTCGGCTTGTACCCTCGAGAAGCCCAATCTATTTGCCAAGGATAAGCCTTCTATCATTGCTATCGCCTCTAGAATCACAGAAGACGCCACATTTGGAAGATAAATTGTTGATGCTGCTATAAAATCTCCTTGGTAATTCTGAATAACAGCCCCTATAGCTCCTGCACAAGAATCAACTAAAAAACAAGGTGTTTTGACTTTACTTGTCTTGGAGGTGGTATGATCCACTTAATATTTGTTCTGATCATAATTCTTTCGGTCACATTGTCTGCATTGGCTGCTATGGAGAGTATATACATTTTGCACTTATTGACTAGAGGAACATCTTCATTGCGCACCTGGCAACGGTTGATACGTCATAAACGTATGCATAATTTCTGATGTTCCACGTTGTTTTCATACTACATGTTGCATGTTTCCTTTACACTTTATGCCATTTTTATCGATTTTCTGGGACTAACCTATTTACAAGATGCCACAGAGCCAGTTCCTGTTTTCTGTTGTTTTTAGTTTCAAAAAAGTTGTTCTAGAAATATTCTCGGAATTGGACGATTCTAAGCCCGGAAGTCTTAGAAATCTGTCGCGCACACGGAATCCGGAGGGGGGCCACAGTGGCCCCACACCATAGGGCGGCGCCCCCCCTCTGGCCGCACGTGGGGGTAGTGTGGTCCCCCTGGCCGCCCATCGACGTTGCCCTCTCGCCTATTTATACCTCTCGGAAGGTTAACCCTAAGTTCCCGAGCCTTTTCCACCAAAAGCATCTGCAGCCGCCGTCATCCTCATCCCTAGTTTGGGAGGGTTCTAGAGCTCTCCCCGGCACCCTGCCGGGAGGGGGAATCATCACCGGAGGGCTCTATATCACCATGCCTGCCTCCGGAGTGATGCGTGAGTAGTTCATCCTTGGAATACGTTCTATAGAAGTAGCTAGATGGTTGTTCTGTCCTCTTTATGCCTCATGTTTAGATCTTGTGAGTTGCCTAACATGATCAAGATCATCTTATTGTAATGATACATGTTGCGTTTTCTGGGATCCGATGAATATTGAATGCTATGTCCAATGATTATCAATCTATCATGTTCTTTTCATGAGTATGTTATTTATGATCTTATATGCTCTCCGTTGCTAGTAGATGCTCTGTCCAAGTAGATGCTTATAAATCCAAGAGGGAGTATTTATGCTCGATAGTGGGTTCATGCCTCCCTTTCACTCATGCTCGAGTGACATAAACGTAAACGGGTGGGGTGTGTGTTGCTGCCATTAGGGAGAAAACAACAATGCTTTGTATAAGGATGATTTTAGTATTTACATTACACACTTTGATTTGCAATTATCTGTTGCTTGCAACTTAATACCCAAAGTTTGTTCGGATAACACTCTGAGGGTGGATTATTAGTCATAGATGGAGTTGGATAACGGTCTATGTATCTTATTGTAATGCCCGCATGAATCACATAGTGATCATCATGTCATGCATATGCACTACGGTGAAGCCTTTATATCTATCAATTGCCCAACTTTAATTTATTTACCCAACATGCTATCTATCTGTTTTGGAGAGACACCACTAGTGAACTGTGGACCTCAGTCCATTTCCTCTATACTGATAATACAACCACTGCAATCACTGTTCTCATATTGTTGAAAGTGCATCTTTGCATTTGATCTCTCATGTGTTTTGGAGTTGATAACAACACCATTAAGTTTCTAACCTTGCGTTTAAGTTATTTCAGGAAACATCATTTCAACGCAAAAAGGAAGAGTGCGGAATGACAAAGCCACCAAAATTGTCTCTGTCCAGCGGTAGTACCAGACGCATCAGCGGTAGTACCGGTCACTCCAGTGAGCGGTAGTACCGTTGGTAGTACCGCCAGAAGTACCGCCAGAATGAAAATGGCTACTGCATCCAGCGGTACTGGTCCAGTAGTACCGTTGTGCCTTAGTCGGTTTTTGAGCAAGCTTATCATGGCGGTAGTACCGCTACCGCCAGCGGTAGTACCGCTCCTTCCAGGAACCATAAGTACCGCTGGAATTACCGGTCAAAGTACTGTCAGGGGAGTTTTGCTTGCAGTAACCTTTACGGTACTAGAGCGTTAGTGTCCTAGTACTATCGCGAGCCAATTCGAGTTATTTTGAATTCGTGGCCAGCGGTAGTACCGGTGGGCCTAGCGGTAGTACCGCCGCTGGAAGTACTGCGGTACTTCTGCGGTAGTACCACCCGCGTCCTTTGGCTGGGACCTCTCAGTACCGCTCTGGTTGCCAGCGAGCGGTAGTGCCAACAAGCGTAAAAAGGGTCAAACGGCTAGTTATGAGGAGGGGCTATAAATACCCCATCCCCTTCTTCTCCAAGGGGTAGCTCGAACCAGCATTAAAGTCAAGCATTTATTGAGCCTCCAAAAGCTAGATCTCTCCTAATCCCTCCACCCAAACTCGTTGATACTTGGAGGGTTGAAGGAGAAGGCCCCGATCTACATCTTCACCGAGCCGTTCTTCATTTCCCCCTTATTCTCTTGAGGGATCTAGTCTAGGGTTTCCTTGTGGAGAACCTAGACTCCATTGCTACACTTGTTGGTGATTGTTGGGAGCCCCCAATTTGGTTGTGGGTGTGTGCCCCAAGCTTGTTTGTAAAGGATTCGATTCCCGCCTCAAATGGGATCAATAGTGGAAGGTGGACTAGGCCTTTGTGGCGGGGTTCATCGAAGAATAGGGTGAGGCATTTGTGGCGAGCTCACACCCCTCCAATGAGACGTTCTCCCTTAACAAGGAGGAACTCGGGAATACATCGTGTCTCCATGTGCTTCATACCGGTTACCTTGTTCCCTTCCTCCTTTACTTGTGCTTGTATTGTGTTTGTGCTTGTTCTTGTAATATAGGTAAATTCACCATAGTTGCATTATCTAGAGAATTTACCTTTGTGTCAAGCCTAATCTTGAAGAAAAATTAAAATTGGTCATAGCACCTACTCACCCCCCCCCCCTCTATGTGCCTATACTATCCGTTCAATCGTATGGGATGTAGTGGAGGTCTTTGCAATTCATCGATTTTGCTCTCCATGGATGAGGTCAATGAATATTTCAACTCATTGAGATCATCCATCAAGACACTCACCATAGAATAGACGACATTCAGAACATCGGCCATACTAAACTCTTAGGCGGTTAAGCCCGATAAAAGAGTGGAGGCTCTAATACCAATTGAACGGACAGTAAGGGCACCTAGAGGGGGTGTGAATAGGTGCTACGACCAATTTGTTCAAGATTAGGCTTGACACAAAGGTAAATTCTCTAGATAATGCAACTATGGTGAATTTACCTATATGACAAGAACAAGCATAAACACAATACAATCACAAGTAAAGGAGGAAGGGAACGAGGTAACCGATATGAAGCACACGGAGACACGATGTATTCCCGAGTTCCTCCTTGTTAAGGCAGTACGTCTTGTTGGAGGGGTGTGAGCTCGCCATAAAGCCCTAATCAACGCCACAAAAGTCTCACCCTATTCTCCGATGAACCCCGCCACAAAGGCCTAGTCCACCTTCCACTATTGATCCCGTTTGAGGCGGGAATCGAATCCTTTACAAACAAACTTGGGGAACACACCCACAACCAAATTGGGGGCTCCCAACAATCACCAATCACCAACAAGTGTAGCAATGGAGTCTAGGTTCTCCACAAGGAAACCCTAGACTAGATCCCTCAAGAGAATGAGGGGGAAATGAAGAACGGCTTGGTGAAGATATAGATCGGGGAATTCTCCTTCAATCCTCCAAGTATCAACGAGTTTGGGTGGAGGGATTGGGAGAGATCTAGATTTTGGAGGCTCAATAAATGCTTGACTTCAATGCTGGTTCGAGCTACCCCTTGGAGAAGAAGGGGATGGGGTATTTATAGCCCCTCCTCAGAACTAGCCGTTTGACCCTTTTTACGCCTGGCGGTACTACCGCTGTAAATGATAGTAGCACCCAGCGCACGGTACTACAGGGTATCACTGACGGTACTACCGATACAAGAGCTCGTGCCCAACACAAACTCCAGGAGCGGTACCAGTAGCACCAGGTGGGTGGTACTACCGCTGAGCACAGCGGTACTATCGCTGCGGTCGAAATCCGTGGGGTTAAATACGAATCGGGGAGATGGAGTTACCCTTTTACCTCCTCTCTCCCTCATTCATCCCCCACACCGGATCTCGCCGCCGCCGCTGCTTCCATCGTCGGGGAGGGTTCTCTCCGACGATCGAGTGCTCCTCTCACGCCGGAGGAAGGCCGGGAATCGCCTCCAACCTCTTCTCCACGACGACGAGCTCCGGTAACCCATCCAGTCTCTCTCCCTCGAGTAATCTTGTGAGATGAAGTTGTTTAGGGTTCTAGAGATCTCCTAGTCTAGAAGTGGTTTGATGTGCTGCCTAAACGAGTAGATTTCTTAAGACTTCTTGGTGCAATTTGTCTCGGTTGGAATTGGTTGTCCCTTTGGGTGCCATGGCCGATCCGCCAGCAGAGGTACTACCGCTGGCAACAGCGGTACTACCGCTATGGCTGGGACTGCTGGAGACAGCAGTACTACCGTGGCTCCCGGTGGTAATACCGCTTCCTGGAACTTTTTGCATCTCTAATTCTTTTGAGAATCTTCTCGTAGATCATTTGATTGAAGTTACCTTACCTCATTTCTATCCCCCTATGCTATCTTAGGTGCAGGTGCTAGTGGTTCCAAGGGTGGAGGTCGCAAGCGTGCGGCTAAGAGGACACGAAAGAATCCCGAGGAAGATGAGGCTCCTGAAGTGATGCCACAAGGAAATTTGACTAGGAGGCAGATGTCTGTGTTGATGAAGTCTCAGGCTTCCGGGGACAAGTCTGTTGCTCTCATGCTTGATGAGAAGTTCCGTAGAGAGAGGAGAACCAACCCCTACACCAAGCCTAGGGATCCCAGGGCTAATGAGTTCTTCTGGACTCGCTTCCAGGAGCGCATATTTTCTGAGGAGTACCCGCAGAAAAGGAACAAGGTGGTAACCCAATTCTCCATCAATGTGCCATTCATGAGATCCAAGATGGATTATTTTGGTGAAGCTCTAGAGATTTGTGAGGAGCTTGGTCTTCTGGATTTCATTGAGATCAACGAAGACTATGCTGAACATCTTATGGGCCAATTCTATGACACACTCTACTTTCACACTTATGAGAGAAGGATCACATGGATGACCAAGGATCAGAAATTCTCAGTTTCTTGGGTTGAGTTTGCCACTCTGTTGGGTCTTCAGGACTTTGGGGAGGTTCCTAATGCTTCAATCTCCACTACCTTCTTCCGGGTTCCCTAACCGGAGAAGTATATGGCTCCTCAGGACATGTATGATCTTTACATCCAGGGTCGTGCTATGGTTGGTCTCTCCAAGAATCTGATGCATGTGTATGACATCGATCAGACTAAGACCGCTTTCGGAACCCCACTTTCAGCTATAATCATTCTTCTATATTCGCAATATCTTGATTACCAATTCTTAGTTCTTGCTTGTTCTCGATTGATTGCAGGAGCTTGACCTGAGTGGTTGGGTCGACTGTGCTACGGCACTGTCAATAACCTCCAGGAGTTGGTGTGGCGATTTCTAAGGCGCAACGGCTCGTACTTTTGTAGTCGGATCGTCAACGCCACCCAAATCGTAGTTATCATCTCATCAAAAGATCGGACACCTTTGCCTCTATCAAGTGGTATCAGATTTCAGCTTGATTGGTGAGATTTACTGTTTTTTATAGATTAGATTGCATCTCTTCTTCATACCTACAATCCACAAAAAGACAAAAAAAAATGTTAGGTTTAGATCATCCCATCCTACAACCAGTCCGGGCATGTTGCATCTTCTTTTCAGTTTATTGCATTGTTGAGTTTTCGTCTGCATCGTCGTGTCAAGTTGTTGGTCTTAGCGTTTATTCCCGTAGAGTTTCGAGTTCTTTGGATAGTTCGCCATTGTCGCCGCCGCATCACCTCACACGTTTGTAGACCACCGATGCCTCCCACCACCACAAATTCCGCCACCATCCAGCCACCACAAATTCCGCCACCACAAACAGCCGCCACACGCACCACAATCAGCCGCCTCTAACATCTCCATTACCGCTGTTCGACAAGCTATCCATCGAGCGGCTGCCTTGCCTCCGCCACATTGAATCTCCGCCTCTAGCTTCCATCCGCACGCGTCCGTCTCCACTTGTTCCCGTGCGCCGCCTCCACACTACTAATGAGGGTTAGGGTTTTTCTAGTTGTTTCAATCCTTATTTCTATCAATAGATTAGAGTTCTAATCAGTTTGGGACTCCAATTTGGCGACCTACTATATCAGCAAAAAAAACCGTGGTCTCGCCCGACCACAGACATAGTCTGAGGTTTGGAGAGAGCAAAAAAAAAATCGGGAACTCGCCCGACCACAGACATAGTCTGAGGTTTGGAGAGAGCAAAAAACAAAAAAAAATCTTTATTTTTCTTCCTCTATTTAGTGCAGTTTCTTACTGCTCTTTGCTCATACTTTTTCTCTTTTGCTTGTTGTTGCCGTGCCGTGACGTTGTTGGTGTTATAGGCTCGCGTTTCTAAAACGGTCTAGCCTAGGACCAGCACGTACCGTCTTTGAGCGTCTATTCAACTTGCATTACTGATTTGATTGTTGCTAATTATTGCTACTATATTCAAGCCTCCTAAATCTCCACAGATTCTACATCGTGCGTTGTGACTTTCACCTGGCAATCGCTCCATCTAATCTTCAGTGAGACTTAACATCGTTCGTTGCCGGTCACCTCCTGCTGTTGGGTGAGAACTTGTAAGAGTTTTGTTTTTGGTTTGACATATTAGGATTTTTTTTATTTCCACCACCTAGTAGTTGATAAGACCATATACTCGTGATTTTGTTTTCTTTTGTTGTCCACTAACCATGCCAGGATCCGATGATGAATGGGAGAGCTTGACAAACAAAGAGTTGCACACAAAGTTCGCCAAGCTTGTGACGGATCACACGGAGGACATCGACACCAAACTTGGAGAGGCGCTTGAGAAGATAACAGGCCTCGAGCAAGCTTTTGACACCAAGCTCGACACAAAATTCAACGAGTTGCTCGCTCGTCTAGCACCTCCACGCGCCGGTCCTCGCATACATGCGAATGTTGGACGGGCGTAACGTATTCCAGTTGAGCAAGGTGTTGCTGCAGCTGCTCGTGATGCTAATGTTGATGAGTATGAGGATGAAGACGAGTACGTGGGAGATGAGGTTCCGGTGCATCCCGCAGGTAGGCCGCGCCCCCACGTGCGTAATGATAATATTGGACCACGCCTTCAGGTATTGCACGATGATGACCATGTAGCCAAATTAAAATTACATATTTCACCGTTTGCGGGTAGATATGATCCTGATGCTTATCTTACATGGGAATTAGAAACTGAACAACGTTTCGCATGCTTACATTATCCTGATAATAGACGTTTTAAAGCTATTATTTGTGAACTCACTGGTTTTGCTTCTATTTGGTGGTCTGAATATTGTAGAGTGAATCTTAATGCCATTCCCACTACTTGGAATGATTTAAAGAATGCAATGCGTACGCGTTGGGTGCCGCCATATTATCAACGTGATTTGCTTCAAAAATTACAGAACCTAAAACAAGGCAAAAATTCTGTAGAGGAGTACTATTAGGAATTGCAAACTGGGTTAATAAGATGTGGTTTTATTAAGGACACTGAATCTATGATTGCACGTTTTAGGGGTGGGTTAAACAAAGAAATTCAAACTATTTTGGAATATAAAGAATATCATACCATCACTCGTTTGTTCCACCTTGCTTGTATTGCTGAACGTGAAGTGTAGGATGGGCAAGCCGCACGGACTAATTTTTCTGCAGGTCGTGCTACATCATGGACTAATCGTACACATCCTACACGCACCACGGATTCTCCTTCGAGTCCCGCTACCATGACCAGCAGAGAACCGTCAAGCAAGGCACCACTACCACCACCTAAGATGGACCCTACTGGTTCTACACAGTCTTCGTCTTCCATGGCTTCTACGGGACACACAAGTAAAATTCAGTGTCGCCGTTGTGATGGTTGGGGTCATTATGCTCGTGAGTGTACAAACAAGCGTGTGATGATAGCTCGTGAAGATGGCGGGTACGATTCCGCTAGTGACTATGATGAGGAGACTTTGGCTCTTATTGCACAAGGGGATCATGATGGCACCGGGTCTGATCAAGATGTACAATGAATTGCTGCCAAAGCCGCTGAGAGGTATGAGTCTTTAATTGTTCAACGAGCTTTGAGTGTGCAGGTGACCAAGGCAGAACATGAACAGCGGAACAATATGTTCCATACGAAAGGGGTCGTCAAAAAACGATGTATACGCATCATTATTGATGGAGGGAGCTGCAACAATTTGGCAAGTGTTGAGATGGTAGAGAAGCTCTCCCTTCAAACAAAGCCACATCCTCGTCCTTACTACATGCAATGGTTCAACAACAACGGCAAGGTTAAAATATCGTGTACCGTCACTACAACGGAATCGGTCTATTGCAACGAAAATAGTCGTTGTAAAAAGTGGCGTATCGTCGCAATAGGGTTTTGTTGCATCGAAATCGGTTTCGTTGGGAGGCGTCGCGAAAACCTCCGTGGTAGAAGCCTGTCTCCGCGCACTTAGATTCGTCGCTACAAAAGAATACAGTTGCAACCATTTCCTAGGCCAATTGCCACGCACTTTTCCGTCGCGTCTCTCACATAACGCAACGTACGTATTTCGTTGGTACACCTCTAGTGCAACAAATATCCAAACGTGGCGAGTGACCAATGTGGCAACGACGAGTGTTCCGTTGCGCTTGTTCTTTCGTTGCAAAAGTGGAGTTTATTTGCCACGTCCAATTGTGTGGCAAAAAACTATGGCAACAAACATTATACGCGTGGGAACAACGTTTTGCCACACACAATCAATCGTGGTAAGCTGATTTTGAAATAGTAATCGCAACGGCCTTCATATTAGTAGCCATAAGCAATCGCGACAATTTCAACTATTCGTGGCGCCATTCAATTTCTACAAATTTTAGTTTCGTGGCGAGATTTAGTATTCGCAACATCCACATTTTATGTTGCTAGAAACAACTGCGACAATTACAACTTTTCGTGGCGCCATTGTATTTCGACAAATTTTATTTTCGTGGCGAGATGTACTATTCGCAACGTCCAAATTTTAGTAGCTAGAAACAATTGCGACAATTTCAACTATTCGTTGCGCCTTTCTATTTCTACAAATTTTAGTTTCGTGGCGAGAAGTATGGGAATTCTCTATTGCAACGAACATAGTTTGGTGGCGTGAATCAACTATCGCAACAAAGTTAGTTCGGTGGAGAAAAAATATTGCGACGATGTCTCCCTAATGGTGGTGAGAGTCTATTTCAACAAAACACTTTGTTGTGGCGACTGAGGCTTCACGCAACACTACAATTATCGTGGTAAAATACCTATTGCCACGTTATAGAAAAAATAAAAATAAAAAAAAGGAAACAAAAAATACGGGCAGTGAATTAAAATGTTCAAAACGGTACGTAAAATATGTTTATTTACACAAAATAATAGTTCTCATAGCTATTTATAATATATACAAATGAAATTCTCGTACAACATGGATCAAATCAAGATCAATTCAAACTGAAATATCCAGTGCAGCTATTTTTTTCCATCAGAAGTTTGATTGCCGTCCTGCAATCAATTGTAAAAAATAAGAAGTTTTGAGTCTAGTCATCAATAACACATGCTGAAACATAAGAACGAGCAGACTATAGTGTGTGGATGAAGCAAAATCAGTTGTGGTAACTCAACGAAGCCACAACCCATAGTGAAACATAAACTGTAGCAAGTATAGGGTGGGTGCAGCAACGCTATAGTGTGGGTGAAGCAAAAACAGAATGTACTACTACCGAATTGTACAAGATTGTGAGTTACATATGACTTAAACATTCGACTATTCTGTATCGTGCTGTGCGGAGGAATTATTTTCTTAGCAGGACTGTTGGTAAGTAATGGTTGCTGGTTCAACTTCTTAAACGTCTGCAAAAACAAAGTGCACTGTTAGCAACGCAAGTAAACAACTAAATCTTACGAGTTTGCAATCGTACGACTATCATCATCTGAGGTGTAGTCGTCTTCTGCTTTTCCATCTGTGCGGAGAGCTCTTCAAACTTTGCCTGCAACTGTGAGTTAAACTCTGCAACCATGTTTTTTTTTCAAATTCTTGTCTTGAGTTTCTCTCCAACTCCATCAGTTTTTCCCTTTGATCAAGCTCTTCCATTAATCTCTTCTCAAGATTTTCTCTCTCAGCCCGCTCTACATTAATCTTCTCTTCCATGCTTGCACGTTCATCTAGTAACTTCTGTTCTAAAGTAGTGACCTTCGTGGTGAGCTGGGAGTTTACTTTTTGGGTCTCTGCCGTAGCCTGAGCTTGCTCCTCAAACAGCAACTTAGACCGCTGAGAACTAGTTTGCACCTGGGCCATGTATCCGAACCCACGAGGCTGCGATGACTTGCAATCAACGATATCTTTATATGCTTTCTGGAAAATATTGATTCTTTGTTCAGCTGACACTGGAACACCAGTTTCCTTTGATCTGTTTTCAATCTCTTTACATGCTGTGTCCTGATTACGAAAAAAACTCTCAAATCAGATGAAGAAACATCCAAGATGGAGAATAGTAAATATGTTTAGAGTAGCTTCTAAGTCAGTAAACTCACATAAACATCCTTGGACTCTGTTGTAGTCCATGTTTCATTCTTTGTGTGGGTCAGTTTCCAGAGCAACACAGTCTGGCTCTTCTCCAGTTTCTGAATCCCTCTGCAAGTAGTGAAACAATTAGATCCTATAAACATTAAAGCAAAGTGAACACCGACGCATGCATAGTGAGTAGGCCCATACATTCTCAAAACTGAGTTGAGAGTAGGATTTTGATCCTACTCTGTGTATTGTCTTCATCTGCGTACGGTTTTCCTTGTTCTTTTGGCTGAGTTGCTGCTCATTCAATTATAAAAAAAAACTTGTCAGACAAGCCATTTCATGAAAGTACAAAATTCACAAACAGGTAGTATAGAAATAACCAGGAATTTCGGATCAATGCCAAAGTACTCGATCAGCCATTCCCACTCTTCTTTTTGTAAATCTTCTGGTACAAATGCCCTTCTGGCATCATCTGTTTTGTATGCCTTGTAAGTGCTGCTTAGGTTTCCTCGCCAGCCTCTGTATCGCTCTTTTGCAAGTTTAAGAATTTTTTCGGCTGTTTCTGCTGTATCTGGCATTTCATATCTGTCCTGTAATGCGTAGAACAAACATATGTCGTTAGTTTAGTAGTAGTTCATTAATTATGGACGAAAAAAGCAGATAGCACATGTGAGAAAGGTTGTACTCACCAACATATCTGCGACGATGAGTCGATGGATGTTAGGGTGAATGTCTGACCACCTCCTCACTCCAATAATTGGTAACCTTCTTTTCATTATGATTACCACGTCATCCTTGAATGAACGGTTGTTCATTCCTACTGGAGCACCCAATGTTTCAGAGAAATCAACACCTAGCTTTGCAGCTCCATTGGCATGACGCTTCTTGCTGGCTTTCAAACCTTTCACTACACCTCGCCCTTTCTTCTTCTGTATGTCATCACCTACATCCAAAAACACACACAAAGAAACAATTTATTTTGTAGTTGATTGTTAGAAATTAGGACAGAGATGTAAAAAAAATAGCTAGTACCGTCTTGTAGTTGTAGCTTCGGGCGATAGCGGCGAGCATGGGAAGGCCAATCATCAAGGGAACACATGTCACTTTCAGACACATCAGTGTTAGGTTCAGTTCCTGTTTCAGGGTTAACATTTGTACTGAATCAGCAATCGTAGTTTTTATCCATTAAAACAAATCTTAGACAAAGCTTAAATGTCAAAAATAAATTACCACATCTGCGTTTTCCCTGACTTTTTTTATATTCTAGTGAACTTTCAACCCTTGTCATGCAGACAGATCCTTTCTTTATTTCTGAAAATGTTAACAATAAATGGACAAAGCATTAGCATTGTGTAGAATTCAGAAAGCTGATTAAGAATTAATGAACTTGTGTACCATTACCAAAGGAGAAATCTGTATCTTCTGCTTCGTTTGAAGCTTGTTCCTCTTCGGTTGCATCCCTAACTGCATGTTTATCAAAATTGTGGATTAGGTAAGGAATGCATAAAATAGTTACGGGGGAAAATATTTATTAAAAAGTCTGTATTGAAGGAGTTGCGCGTTGGAGATTTGGCATGAAAGTATAACCTGTGATAGTGATCCGTCGCTTTTTTCTGGTGGATCCAGTTGCATCATCAAGAAGAGACTCTATTGTTGCAATATCAACCGTGGCCTTCTCCTTAAACACACACAGGGAGATCTTCTTATCATTAGAGTGGCTGCGTACCAATGGCTCCAAATCACTACCATGTTCTATGGGAACAAGTTTTCCTTTGCCAGGGCCATTATTTAGCCTGCAGTACAGGTAATCATGCGCGCCACTGAAGCCAACGTTTTCAATCAAATTGATGAATTCCATATAGCAGATGTCCTCCGGTTCCATGTCTGCTACCACAACTTTCTTGTTTTTTTCACCGTCCTCATAGAAAAGTCTAACTTTCCAAATGGGTTCGGTCGTCTATAATTAGATAGAAGGAAAAAATGAGAACCCAAATAATCAGTGATTTAGCAGATCTTAAATCAAAGAATAGTTACATGGCATTATTCACATAGAAAACGAGTCTCCCATCGTCAATACGATTTACCACATCACGGCAAACTAAAATCACACATGAAATTCAGATACACACAGGGTGAGAACTAGGTGTTCATACACGGATTAACGCTTCGACCAGAGGAAGAACAGAGAATAACAACCAATATCGAGACCATAGAAAAGACGGCGAGATCACGGAGATGGACGAGAAGCAGATTAGAAAGGAAAAACCTGAGAGGTTTCGCGTTCCATGGAGTCCGATCGCGACGTCGACATGTGGAGAGCTGTGAACGTGACGAGGGAGACAAGATCTAATCTGCAATGGCGAAACAGGTGGCCCGATTATGCAATGGCGAAACAGGAGGGGCATCGTGCACTTATGCATAGACTTTAGCGGGAAATTTAAAGTGACTGCTTTTCTTTTTTGGTGGGAACACAAAATTTCGCTACACTTGGCAATTTAGCGGGAGTTTTTAATTTATTTTAGTGGGACATCGTATTCGATCAACCACAACGCCTTGGCGAGAATATAGGCGCTAATTGAGCAGTTAAACAATGCATGCAATCGCCGGGTGCCTAGAAGGCATATTTTGCATAGAGTTTAAAGGCGTCAGACTCTTAACTATTAAGGGAAAACAGATGGGATTTATTCCCTAGCGCTTACTTCGTAGGATTGAAAACATGTGGAAGTCTCACATGAGTCATGTAATGTCAATGAACAATAATTTCATGCATCTAATTAGCTGCCGCCGCCTTGTTTATTTCTGCAAACTTCAAATTGCCACTGAAAATATAAACAAGACAAGTAATCTTCATTGGAGATGAAGGTTTGGGTGATCAATGCACTGAAGCACATCACTGATGGCAGTACGATAATTACATACATCCATATGTTCATGATCCGATGAGAATGTCCAGGTTGGCAGACTATGTACTACAACCAGGGCGACACAGCCCGCATCACAATCTTCTCGTCCAAGTGGCGGTTACGGGTGCTCCTAAGTGTAATGAGAATAGCTTGCTTTTCATATAAATGCTTGACTTCAAGGAATTCCCGCCATGCATTCCTGCCAAACATAATGCGGCTGTCCCTGTCCGTGTTGTATGGAACGGTGGTGAACGCCTCTGATGATCCGAGGCATAGCCCAGCATGGCCTGAAGACGGAATGCCAGCACTGTCCGCTATGGACTGAGGTAGTTTCTGGATTTCGAGCGTGTGGATGACATACAAAAAGAAGTAGGTCATAGTAAGGCACACGTTGTAAGCATAAATTGTGTTGAAAAACAGAAATAGCTTTGGCACCATATGTACCATCTCATATCTGGCCACATTTGTCCACGTCAAACGAGTCACGTATGGCACTCCAATGTACTCATCTATTGTGGGTAGAAGCTCACGGACGTGGTCCTTCTCATCGTCATCAAGATCAGCTCTCTGGGAGAAGATGATGGAAGAGTCGAATGGGTCATCCTCATCCATGGACTGCTGATCCGTGGACTCCTCATCAGTCCCGGGATCTGCGTCAGTTTCATTGCTTGTAGTATCGACGTGGTCGTACAAGTAGTGCCTGCGGCACATGTCGAACTTGAACACCTTGACGGTGAGCAAGGCGTCGCCGTCGTAACTGAAGAGGAGGAAACTGCCGCGCTGCAGGAAGTAATATTGGGCGAACTGGTCCCAGCCGCGCCCGAGGAAAATGCGGCCAGCTGAATCGAACAGCACATCCATGTCCCAGTTCTTGCTACTCGGATCGTCCGCCTCACGCAGCTTAAGTTGACGTGGTTCACGGCCCTTCAGCAACTCCACAAACTTCTTAGGCAGCACCTGCAGCAATATGAAAGTTAAATAGATAGAAAAGAGTGCTTACTAGAAATAAGGATACTGTTTGATGATGGATGAGTACTATAGAAAATGTAAACAAGTAGTACCGAGTAATCAGTTATACTAAATCTTAGTTGAGCAATGAGGGTGTTAGCCACATTATTTCAAAAAGATGAACTTTCAGTGGGAGCTGAAATGTACCATATCAAGTGAACATATTCACGAAGAGCAATTGAGCTACTACAACCCATCTACTAGACCTTAATTTGATTCACAAATTTAACTAGCTACAGGCTCATAGCTCAGACACTATGTCAGACTAAATAACTGAAGTGGTGGTGTGGGTCGATGAAGCGTACCAGTTTGTCCGATGTAGCGTCCGGTACGAGGGAGTAAAACTCAAAGTCTGCCAACTCCATCTTAACAGATCCCTCTGTTCATCATATAATAGAAATGCAAATCAATTTCCGGCTACATATATAATCGAGAATTAACATTTTGGTGATACAGTCCACGTACTGAATGCCGCGTTGTATTGCAAGCGGCAACTGCTCAGGTCGAACATCTTTACTGTGATGACATTGCGGCCGTCGTAACTGCAGATCAGAATAAAGCCTCTCTGCAGTTTGTAGGTCCGGGCGAAACACTCCCAGCCGCGCTTTAGGAACATGCGGCCAGTGCTGTCCAACCACACATCAATGTCCCACGTGGTGCTACGCCGATGACCGACCTCAAGCAGCTTCAGTGCACGGGGTTTACGGTCCCCCAGCAAGTCTGCGAACTTCTTAGGCAGTGACTGCAGCAGAGGATAGAGCAATCCATGAACATCAGTCTACCTATCTGACTGAAATGACAACTAAACTGAGTACAATACCTGTTTGTCCGATGAAGCATCATCTACGTAAGCGAGGAACTCGCAGTCCATCGTATGCAAACCCGCCTGTTGATCGTACTAAAAAGTCTGACTTCAGTTACATTTAGCAGACGTGCCAAAACAGCAGAGGTTAAGAAACATGAAGGTTCACTAGAAATTTAGGACTAAATGCAGTCTAGCAGCATCATGGTTCAGAGACATTCATACAGTTGCAATATAAATTTGACATGCATTCAAGAATTTCATGGAAGTACGGAACTTCAGAAAAGAAAATCTACTAGTATGTCAAGGAAATGGTGTGCGGACAATCAATTGTACTGCTTTAGGAAATTAATTGAAATAGCTACTGGTCCTAAAAAATGGCTCACCTATATTGTCCTGGTGAAGAGTAAAAATAGAAATTACAAAAAATAGGTAGTGAACCTAAAAAGGGGTAAAGTCAACTGTACTGCTGAATAGTAAAAAGGGAAATTACTAAAAATAGGTACTGGTCCTAGATATGCCAGTGTGAGTACCAGAGGTCTTACTTTCAACATCACTAATTACCTACCTAGAAAAAGGCACACACAACAACAGCTACCAACATCAATTGGGCACCTGGAACTATCAAAATTAACATGAAGGTATAGTGCAACATCTCAATCAGATGCATGTAAGTACCATTTACTTTAGTAATAAACGTGTAACAGACAAATCAATCATGAATGACATCGAACATAAATACGTGCTACCATCTATATCTAGCACACGATTTGACATTTCTTTCCTGTCTAGACAAGTATGACACTAGATTCGTTAAAGAAAATTAGTGTTTGAACTGAAATCGTTCTGCAATGCATCCACAAGAGGAGAAGTTCTAACCTGAGTGCCGCCCGCGATGGATCAGTGGTGAATCGACGCGCCGTGGGTCAATCTACAGCGCGATGAAGAGACTGGCTAGGACGGCGGTCGCGAGAATGCGGCGGCCCAGAGAGGGGTGCTAATCGATGGGAGGCGAGGTCGAGAGATGGATGGCGGCGGCGGCGGCGACGGTGTCGGTGCACTGCGGAAAAAGGGGTTTCTAGGAGGAAATAACTGTAGGTACACAAAGAGGAGGAGTGCGAACTTGACGTGACAATACGAGAGGTAGATGATACTTGGGCCCACCTGTAAGTCTGTTACCACAAAAGGTGAGTACATTTCCGCAGGGCAGTTGCCATTTTTATGGTTCCTATCTGAACTGCCACCGAGTCGTCTCCCCTCCCCTCCCCTGCTTTCTCCTCTGTTTCTCCACTGCCCTCTTCATCTTCGTCCTACTCCACGCCATGGAGCAGCAAGACAAATTTTGCACTACTTTTTGTAATTAATGGCTACCAGACCAATGGTGTGTTCAATTTTAGAAAATGTTGGTAAAAAAGTATTCCATTCCCAATTATTTTGGTAAACAGCCGCATTGACCGCTTGTAATAACCGCGCCGCTTCCAACCCACTCCAAGTAGCTCACTCCACATGCAACACTGCACCTCGTTACCCCTGGCCATGGGTGTGAGATGCGTGATCTGGTTTATTGCCTTCGAACGCGGAAGGAACGGCCGAAAACGTGGATTTCCTTGGCCAACTTGTTGTTTCCCATGACCAATGTTGAAAACATGATGCATTCCAAGAACCTCACTTCATTTCAACAACATTGCACGTTTGGGATCTCAAAAAGCCGCTTCCATTCTCAAGTTGCCTACCAATCTTACGTCGTAGCCGTTTTCGGGCACTTTCGGTCGAGAATATAGTTTCCTTCCACCTAGGATGCCTGGAAAACAGTAGAGGTGAGAATGTAAGTCACACTTGGCCATGTGGGCCCACACAAAATGCTTGAACCCCATTGCAGGACTTGTATGGTTCCGCCGTTGCGCTGGGTGGCCTCGAACCACCGGACGTTAAACGGGACGATTATCGCCGCTTCTCCAGCCTCGACACAATGGCATCCTTCCAACCCACTCCAAGTAGCTCACTCCACATGCAACATTGCACCTTGTTACCCCTGGCCATGGGTGTGAGATGCGTGATCTGGTTTATTTCCTTCGAACGCGGAAGGAACGGCCGAAAACGTGGATTTCCTTGGCCAACTTGTTGTTTCCCATGCCCAAAGTTGAAAACATGATGCATTCCAAGAACCTCACTTCATTTCAACAACATTGCACGTTTGGGATCTCAAAAAGCCGCTTCCATTCTCAAGTTGCCTACCAATCTTACGTCGTAGCCGTTTTCGGGCACTTTCGGTCGAGAATATAGTTTCCTTCCACCTAGGATGCCTGGAAAACAGTAGAGGTGAGAATGTAAGTCACACTTGGCCATGTGGGCCCACACAAAATGCTTGAACCCCATTGCAGGACTTGTATGGTTCCGCCGTTGCGCTGGGTGGCCTCGAACCACCGGACGTTAAACGGGACGATTATCGCCGCTTCTCCAGCCTCGACACAATGGCATCCTTCCAACCCACTCCAAGTAGCTCACTCCACATGCAACACTGCACCTTGTTACCCCTGGCCATGGGTGTGAGATGCGTGATCTGGTTTATTGCCTTCGAACGCGGAAGGAACGGCCGAAAACGTGGATTTCCTTGGCCAACTTGTTGTTTCCCATGCCCAAAGTTGAAAACATGATGCATTCCAAGAACCTCACTTCATTTCAACAACATTGCACGTTTGGGATCTCAAAAAGCCGCTTCCATTCTCAAGTTGCCTACCAATCTTACGTCGTAGCCGTTTTCGGGCACTTTCGGTCGAGAATATAGTTTCCTTCCACCTAGGATGCCTGGAAAACTGTAGAGGTGAGAATGTAAGTCACACTTGGCCATGTGGGCCCACACAAAATGCTTGAACCCCATTGCAGGACTTGTATGGTGCCGCCGTTGCGCTGGGTGGCCTCGAACCACCAGACGTTAAACGGGACGATTATCGCCGCTTCTCCAGCCTCGACACAATGGCATCCTTCCAACCCACTCCAAGTAGCTCACTCCACATGCAACACTGCACCTTGTTACCCCTGGCCATGGGTGTGAGATGCGTGATCTGGTTTATTGCCTTCGAACGCGGAAGGAACGGCCGAAAACGTGGATTTCCTTGGCCAACTTGTTGTTTCCCATGCCCAAAGTTGAAAACATGATGCATTCCAAGAACCTCACTTCATTTCAACAACATTGCACGTTTGGGATCTCAAAAAGCCGCTTCCATTCTCAAGTTGCCTACCAATCTTACGTCGTAGCCGTTTTCGGGCACTTTCGGTCGAGAATATAGTTTCCTTCCACCTAGGATGCCTGGAAAACAGTAGAGGTGAGAATGTAAGTCACACTTGGCCATGTGGGCCCACACAAAATGCTTGAACCCCATTGCAGGACTTGTATGGTGCCGCCGTTGCGCTGGGTGGCCTCGAACCACCGGACGTTAAACGGGACGATTCTCGCCGCTTCTCCAGCCTCGACACAATGGCATCCTTCCAACCCACTCCAAGTAGCTCACTCCACATGCAACACTGCACCTTGTTACCCCTGGCCATGGGTGTGAGATGCGTGATCTGGTTTATTGCCTTCGAACGCGGAAGGAACGGCCGAAAACGTGGATTTCCTTGGCCAACTTGTTGTTTCCCATGCCCAAAGTTGAAAACATGATGCATTCCAAGAACCTCACTTCATTTCAACAACATTGCACGTTTGGGATCTCAAAAAGCCGCTTCCATTCTCAAGTTGCCTACCAATCTTACGTCGTAGCCGTTTTCGGGCACTTTCGGTCGAGAATATAGTTTCCTTCCACCTAGGATGCCTGGAAAACAGTAGAGGTGAGAATGTAAGTCACACTTGGCCATGTGGGCCCACACAAAATGCTTGAACCCCATTGCAGGACTTGTATGGTGCCGCCGTTGCGCTGGGTGGCCTCGAACCACCGGACGTTAAACGGGACGATTCTCGCCGCTTCTCCAGCCTCGACACAATGGCATCCTTCCAACCCACTCCAAGTAGCTCACGTCGTAGCCGTTTTCGGGCACTTTCGGTCGAGAATATAGTTTCAATTTGGTGTTCAATTTCAGCCATTTATCTGCAAAAAATATGGAAAAACAACTATACAAAAAGAAACCCTAGATTCGCGCGTGCACCTTGCGTCATAGGGAGAGCAAAAGGGAAACTCCATAAATAGACGGTTTGACGCCACTTCGTTTCTTCCTCCGTCTCCGCAACAACTTTTCCCCAAAAAACGCATCCTCCCCTCCCCTTCCACAGCAAAACCCTCGACGGTTCCCCTGCCCTTCCCATCCGCCATGAAGAGATCACGGGAATGCTTCGACGCCGCGAACGTTCAGGAGGTGGCTTCTGTCGTCGGCGAGCCGTCTTCTGCTGTCGTCCCAGTCGCGGCCAGCTCTGGCACTGGGGCTGCTGCTTCCGGCGAGGCCACGCCGGTGGACGCGGCGGTCCGTGATGTCTCTTCGGAGATAGATCGGAAGAAGACAAGGAGCGGGGACGGAGAAGATGGCCCATCCCACGCCGCCGTACCATCTGACCTCGAGGCGGCGTACAAGGAGATTGACGACAGCTACGACGAAGCAGCTGAATACGCCATGTGGGGGGACGTCTCCGCCGCTCCGACCGCCGCGCCGACCGCTGCGCCGACTGCCGCGCCGACGGAGGTACATCCCTCTTACAAAACTAGATCTAGTTTTAGTGAACTTGCTATGGTTAGTCTGTGATATCCAGGGTTCCTTCAATTGCCCTCGAGTTCTCGTGATTTGGGTTTGAACTGAACTGAAGCATTCCTTCAATTGCACTTGAATCTACTGTTCTTTCTATCTTAAACTGAAGATATACCGGCCTTGAATAGATAGAAATTGGGTTTTTGGCTTCAAATGCGGAGTGCTTGGACCTTATCGCCGTAGTTTCGTTTATCTACTGCCTATGTTCTTCTACTGTGTGTGTCGCTGGAAGCCAAAAGACTCATTTCTAGCTTTTTGGCTGTTCACTGGAAGCCAAGAACTCATCCCTAGCTTTGTGGCTGTTGGCCTATTTTCGTTTTTAGTTTCCTGGTTCCTGGACTCCACCTTGTAACCTGGGTACTGTAAGATGTGATTTTGCTATTTGCGATGTTTCATGTCAATGGAACAGATATGTTAATCAATTTCTCTTTGGAACAGATTGCGGCCTTGTATACATAGAAATTATATTTTTTATAGTGGCCTTGTATGCAAAGAAAGAGGGAGTAGATCGATTTTGATTTCTAATTTTATTCTTTTATTTCACAATTGTTATTTATATTTTTTCGAATGACATTATATATCTCATCATGTAATAATTAGAACTGCAACTTCATATCTAATGTTGAAATAATTGTATATTGTGTTATCATCCTAGATTATCGTGTTTATGGTGTTACAACCTTTTTTGGGTTGCAATAATCTTCACATTATTTCAACTGCAATTTCATATCTCATTTTGTACATGCCTTCAATTGCATATCAATTCATAGACAGCTACAATTGCATATCAATGTACATATCATCTCATTTTGGGTTGCAATTCGTTATTTTATACAAGGCCACTAACTTAATTCCTAAATACCAATAAAAGAAAGCCAACTTTTAAATAGCAGAAACAATTATGTGATCTCTGTTAGTTATGGCCGTGTTTTTTTTTATCAACTACCTACATGCAATTTCAATACTTGAAGGGTACCATTTTGAAACTATGAGTGCATGTTCAGTTATTTGCAGTACAGGACTATTGCTTTAATGTCCAATTATAGGAAAAAGTACAAATAGCTACTCTTGTAGGATATATCTACTTATAGTAAGTCCAATTTACTACTGGCTCATAACTTAATAAAATACATGCTCTTATTTAGGTGATCCCCTGTTATATTTCATCATGTAATAATTAGAACTGCAACTTCATATCTAATGTTGAAATAATCGTATAGTGTGTTATCATCCTAGATTCTCGTATTTATGGTGTTACAACCTTTTTTGGGTTGCAATAATCTTCACCTTATTTCAACTGCAATTTCATATCTCATTTTGTACATGCCTTCAATTGCATATCAATTCATAGCCAGCTTCAATTGCATATCAATATACATATCATCTCATTTTGGGTTGCAATTCGTTATTTTATACAGGGCCACTAACTTAATTCCTAAATACCAAGAAAAGAAAGCCAACTTTTAAATAGCAGAAACAATTATGTGAATAAACTCTTGTGTTCTGTGCTAATTAAATATTTTGTATGTGTGGCATATTACTCTATGGTTGCATGGCACATTTACATTAATGAGCACCATTCTATGTGGTAGAATCGAAATCAAATTCTGTTTGAAAGTAGCGGCCTTGTATACATAGAAATTGTATTTTTGATAGTGGCCTTGTATTCAAGGAAAGAGGGAGTAGATCGATTTTGATTTCTAATTTTATTCTTTTATTCCTCGAGTCTTAGTTACATTTTTTCAAATGCCATTTTATATCTCATCATGTAATAATTAGAACTGCAACTTCATATGTAATGTTGAAATAATTGTATAGTGCGTTATCATCCTAGATTCTTGTATTTATGGTGTTAGAACCTTTTTTGGGTTGCAATAATCTTCACATTATTTCAACTGCAATTTCATATCTCATTTTGTAATAATTGTACACAGTACCTTTTAGGTTAATTAAACGTGCATGCCTACATGGATTGTATTTATGGTGTTATTATCAGATTTAACATATTGGCTTATTGCATTTTAGGAGCCGACAGCTGAAGAAGAGTCATTGGATGGAGGCTCCGGAGAAGACTCTGGAGAAGATGATGAAGATGTTGAAGAAGAACCTCCAAGATCACCAAATGTTGATGAAAAATCAGCATGCTCAGTCCATGTCTCCGATCTGGTGATACTTCAGCTTAAGGAGCATATGGGGTTGCACACTGACAAGGTTCTTCAAGCTGTGGTAACGCCCAACGAGCGACCATCATCTTTCATGGTTTCCCGTGTACTCCTTAGCAAGTTGGGTAATACCAACTGGCGAATTGTCCAGTCTCACGAGGAGGGAGACTCCGCGTATCTTTACATCAAGATGCGTAATCAGGACGTGCTAAGGTGTCACGGGAAGAGGTACGAGTGGATGGGAGAACAAGTCACCTTTCGTAAGGTGAATTCTCTCCTTCCACTCAGACCTGATCCCATGGAACCTGGCCCAGTTGTCAAGATCTTCTAAGTTGTGCCTGTGAAGACAATGTTTATTTTGTTGAAACTATGTGTTGCTTCCCGTACTACTTCATGATGCACTATGTGAAACATTATGTCCTTTTTATGTTACCGTTCAACAGAACTTATTAATATTGTTAAAGAGTTGTTTCTTGTTTCGAGGGTACGCAATTGTGCACCTGGTTTCTATAGGAGATAGTGGTTTGAGTACATGAACTTGACAGTTTGTTGATAGCAATACTTTCACTTACACCACTCCACACCGGCTAGTCCGAGAAATGCCCCACAGACGCAAAAACCAAACACAAGAGAAGGCCTTTCCTAAACAGAGATCAGAGCCGCGTCGCCACCGATGCTTGTCCCTCTTAGGAATAACAAACTCCATCTTACTTCCCTACTCGACGCACCACCCAAAGGAGAAGGGCGGCAGCACTAGTTCTGCCTCGAGGAGGGACAGACTCGAACACCGCCAGCGAGGGAGAGTTGTCATTGAGTTCAAACCAGATTTCACGTAACATAATTTGCATTACTAATTAGATATAGCACTTACAAAAAGAAGATTTACAAAAACGAATAATTTTCACAACAAAAGTAGCATATATACTACTCGAATAATTAGATAGTATTTCACAACAAAAGTAGCATATATACTACTCGAATAATTTTCACTACTCGAATAATTTTCATCAACACTTTCACATATACTCTAATTACAAAGACCAAAAGTAGCATATATACTACGCAGCAGCAAGTGATCTAGTGCCAAGTGTGGTTCGGCCTCGCCCTCCTTGATCTGCCTCCTTCTTCGGCCTTCTTGGCGTCACTCATGGGCTTGAGCACACGGTACAACTCTAGGGAGAGGAACCCATCAATTGCAGCATAGGTGATGTGTTCCATGTCTAGATTTTTGTTGTCCCAGTAGCTGTGCCACCGATAATCCTTCTTCTTCATGTCTTTGTAGACGGGATCAATAAGGTGTACTGCCATGGTAGCCATTCCAGCTTTCTTTTTGTTGAACACATGCAAGTAGAGATCTTGGATATCCTCATAATTTTCTTTTGGAATAGAAAAGTTCCAGGTTCTCGCAAACACTTTCTTGTCATTGGTGGTGTCAACACTTGCAAATTTGACGCCGCCAAAACGAAAAAGATCAGCCAGCGTCGCAGATTGCCACGAGTCACCACTGAAGTACACAAGTAACAAGAGTTTAGAAAAGTACTACTCCCTCCGATCCGAAAAAAGGGCGTGAGAAAACTGCTACGCCTCGATGAGTACTAGTTGCAGAAAATCTAGATGAGTACTAGTTGCAGAAAATCTAGATGAGTACTGTTGCCGAAAACAAGAGGAAAAAAGTAGTAGTAACACCAATGACAACAACCATGAATAACCAAATAGCAATCACAAGAACATGGCGGCGGAGCAGATGAGTACTAGTTGCAGAATACAAGAGGAAAAATGACTTTTACCTGGAGTGATGGTACACCAGGACGTGGCGGCGGAATGCAAGCTGAAGAACGGCGACCTTTTTCTCGATCTCCAACTTGTGGGATGTGTACTCGAAATCGAGGCCCATGAACCTTTCTTCTCCGCTATCAATCCACTGCTCGTACATGTCTACGACACGCTGCACCTCGGCAGGGTCGTTGGTGTATGTGACGTCGATGCTTTCCTCGCCATGAATGGGGACCTTAATCGTGCGGCAGAAATACTTCTCTTCATCCATTCTTGGAAGAAGAAGAGAGGGGAGCGGATGGAAGAAGAAGAAGAGAGTGTAGTGCAGCGGTTGGAAGAAGATGCAGTGGAGAATACGAGTGGAAGTACAGGGGAGTATTAATATTAATTGTGGAAGGAGCAGAGTCGAAGTGATTTACGTGTGAAATCGATAGAAATTTTTTGGGAAACACCTGTGCCGTGTGTGTACATAGACAGAAGGTTGTAAAAATTGTCTCACTTGTTTGTGGGCCTAAACTAATAAGCCTTTTTTTAGTTCACTAAACGTACACAATGGCCAGCGCGGGCGACGAATTGTCCCATCAAACGTCTATGGCCTGACCTAAGGCAGCGTGCGTTATCATTATCCCGCAGAACCGCCTCTCATTCACACGCCTCCTCCCTCTCCACGTGTTCGCCGCCGCCAGCCCTTCCCCAACAAGTTTTACCTATAAGTAGTCAACCGGCCGGCGCACCCTCCACTTGGATCATGAAGCCAATCAAAGACGTGCCAACTAGATCTTACGCATCAATTTTCATCTTGATCGTGATTATCACACCAGATCTGATGGTTTTTATTCGTTTTTTCTTGCAGTGTCCAGTTTGTTTTGACAAACTAGGGATGTGTGGCAGTGATGCCATGACAACTGATTATTTCGTCATAACCCTTGTAGAGGGATTTGAGGAGAAGACGGTAAGGATTCTAATCTACTCATGTACAAATTGGATTTGAATTTTTCGTGATTATTCACATGTAATATACGTAGCATATCTACCGGTCCTAGTAATCATTGTGTAATGTGTTAATCATTAATGTAATATACGTAGCTGATCTAGCTAGCAAATTTTTTGGGACTGTGATCTCTATTAGTTATGGACGTGTGTTTTTTTATCAACTACCTACATGCAATTTCAATACTTGAAGGGTACCATTCTGCAAACTATGAGTGCATGTTCAGTTATTTGCAGTATATGACTATTGCTTCAATGTCCAATTATAGGAAAAAGTACAAATAGCTACTCTTGTAGGATATATCTACTTATAGTAAGTCCAATTTACTACTGGCTCATAACTAAATAAAATACATGCTCTTATTTAGGTGATCCCCTGCTACATCAGAACATATTTCCTAAAAATGCATGCTGTTTTCCCATTGGAGAACACCAGTTTTCAAACGACACTGCAAACCAAGGAAGGTTTCTCGTTCAATGTTGAGGTTAGCAGCATTGACGGGATAACCTTTCTGAATGGAAATTATTGGAAAGAATTTAGCAGGGCTTACAAACTTAAGGTTGGTATGGAGCTAGTATTCAAGACCGACACACATCGAGGCCAAACTGAGGTCATAACTGGAAATGACCCAATCATCCATCCATGTAAGTTCTTACTTAATACAAAAAATTATGTTGTGCACATAAACATTAATATATTACTTGGTTGCGGCATGTGTACTCCACTAATTTCAGGCGTATTACATTTTTACAGCATACTACCAGATGTCCCCTGAGAGGCGTCACATTGTTGACTCACTCTCTAGCACCAATGGGACCATGATTAACTGGAGGATGATGGAGACGGTGATCGACGCTGTTGAAAACTTGGATTACACTGTTCTATTCCACAGAGCTGGAGAGTATGAGGAAGCACAACTGGTTGTCGGAGTGCTGCATACTCTGAATTGGACAAACAACGAGAACTTCAATAAACACGTGGTAAATCTTTAAGAACACATCTTCTCTTATGCGCAAAGTAATACGTGTACACTTGTTCTATTTTCCTTTCTTTTAACATGATTATTTTCCGATAGCTTTTCTCTTGACTTTAAGTCGTCTTTGCATGCAACAGAAAATCCCAAGCCGTCTGATTCCTGCACATATGGCAAGAAATGGTACCATCACTATTGTTTGCTACCCGAGAACTGAGGTGTCATTGACATATTCAATTTCTGATCTTGATGGTCGCTTGTGCGTCAACGGGTGGAAAGAGTTCATGGCGAAGGAAAGTCATCTCAAACAGGGTGACAAAATGTTGTTCTTGCTATACCAGTGCGCTGAAGGCCTCTACTTGTTTGCTACCCATGTCCCTGAAATTGGTCTGTAATAGGAATGCAGTGATATTGATGGTTTCTGTGTGCAACTATATGCATGCAGCCCCGTTGCTACAATATAAAAACCGTGTTAAGACTCTATATTAGATTGCCGAATTCTCACACAATTTAAATGTTATGTTCTTTTAGTTTTACTACTTTCATGATGTCATTTTGTTTTTTAAGATTAGCTTTACCATTTTTTCTTTACTTTATTGAATTTTATGACTCATATAAATGTAAACAAGTGTGCAAACCACACATGCTCAATGGAAAAAATATCCAGTGATACTAGCCCCTTGTTCTCCCATGCTTCCATTTTAAAAAATCAACTATAGATGTTTCATAAAATTCCGGAACAAAATATTAATGTTCCCAAAGAATTTGTCTACGTAATGTAGAAAAAAATCAGGTCCAAATTCGACCTACACATTGAGAAAAAAAAAGTACAAATCAGCAAAAATGCATTATATATTCACATTTGGATTTGTCTTTTTGGTTAGTCAATATTACTTTCGTATCTGGACATAAAATTATTACACATTGTAGTAACTTTTCATGTGAACACTCGTGATTTTTCCTAGATTTTTTTGAATCACCAAAACTTCATTTATTCTAAACGGTACCATGGTATCATGCAAGAGGGCTAGTATCACATGATATTCTCCCCATGCTCTAGCGAAATAGGCTAAATCACCGCTATATTAATATAGCAACCACCCGGTACAACAGTTTTCATACAATGCCGGCTGAGGCGACAACCAATAAACGCAAAAGAAGAAAAGAAAAGGAGACGGAAGTGGATCGACGAAATGACCGCTGCGCCCACCTACAAACTACAACCACGCTGCTAGCACCTGGACGTCAAATACCAATCAACACCTTCAACATGGATAGTCGCGCTTCTAGGATTTCCCCCGGCACATCGGGGCGGCGGATGCAGACTAGACGCGATGCCCTTCATGAAGGGAGGATGCCACCCGATGGCGACACCGCTCTAATATCGGTACTCCGACAAGGATTTCTCCCAAACAAACCCTCAACATCATCCCTGACGATCCGTCGCCTAGGTGCCTCGCAACCACCGGACGAACCGACCACCAGGATGCGACACCACGGTGCAACAACATTTAACCAGGATGAGGGAATCAAATGTGGTGGGCACGGTTTATCATTGGCTTCATCATTAAGGACTAATTTATGAAAGATCAAATGTGGAGGCACCGTTCACATAATAAAATTTTGAGGAAAACCATTTATACTCTAATTTAATCGATTGCTACACGCACACCAACTGCTACACACACGAACTCGAGTCCTCTCCCTCTGCACCCCCCCCCCCCCGATCCCCCACCGCCGCCACGGCTAGCCCTCTCCGCCCCCAGATCTCCCACCGCGGCCTAGCCCTGTCCACGGCACCGACGGACAACCGCGACCACGGGGCCGCTTACACCGACACCCGACGGAACCACGCCGCGACAAACGCCGCCGCAACCGCCACCGTCGTCCTCACGCCGTCCAGCTGTCGCGCCACAGGTAAGTTTCCCCGGCAGTCTTACCTTTCATTGTTAGGTTTAGATGTAGATTGAGTTATATGTTAGATGATTATTGTGATTTTAGATGTAGATCGACTTAGAAATTAGATTTTCATTGTTAGATTTAAGTTTATTCAGCCACCAAAATTAGATGTACATTGTTAGATTTAAGTTGGTTTTTGAATGGTAAATGGTTAGATGTGTATCTGAATTCAGTGTATGGTACGAACCACCGCAGGCAATGGATGTATGTGAACAGTGTGGCCACAAGGAGTGCATGAACAAGAAATTTACCATTGTTCTACCAGAGGGGTTTGAGAACAGATTGGTATATACCTTTCGTCAATCTACTTTTTGAAAACTGACAATAAATTTGTACTAAAAATGTGTACTTTTTTTTTTAAGATCATACCTTGCAGATTCAGGCGTGACTTTTTGGAGCATATTCAAGTTGCAATTTGGGACCACCCTAGAACTCTGGAGGTGAACTTGGTGAGCTTGAGAGTGCCAGACCACCAGCACAGAGTTGTAGTCACACATGAGGATGGAAAAACATCCTTCAGTGGTCAGCAATGGGGCCAACTTGTGGAACGCTACGAGATGGTTCCAACAGGGAGATTGACATTCTATCTCGATCAAGGTGATGTGTCCACCTACTTCCTCTACGATCGACCTGACGATGCTGAAGACACCGAAGATGATGTTCCCATAGCTCCCTACTGAGGATACACATGTTGTCATTATTCAGTCAGATGATGAGTAGGTATCGTGGTTGTAGCTGAGAGTTCTAGCTTTATGCGAACTTTTAGATTATATGTTAATGCTGAGTACTATCTGGTTGAATCTTTGAATGTTTATGCGATTTTTTTTATGGTTGTTATGTTATCTCATAATTGAATACCATTTGTGTGCTTCTAGTCAATATTACATACCCTTTTTATTTACCGATTTCTATAGGATAGTGATGTGGACTATGGCATCAACGCCAATGATCATGTAGTAACCTGTGTCGAGTCCAGAAACACGGCAGTGGACACCTAGATAGCAGGGGCGTACGAGTTTCACGCCAGAACTGAAGAAAAACCACACCACTAACAGGGCCTTTCCGACTAGTGTTGAATATAACACAACAATGCATTTAGAAATGAATAAATTTAATCATAAAATGAAACTAGTAAAACTTAATATAGCATTTCTAATACTTGAACGTTATTGCCAAGGGAAAAACATATTGTTCACAAGCCAAATGGGCTGTGAAGACATATTGTAGAATTAATAGGCCCATACTCCAGTTGGGCCATTGGGCGAGCGAAAGGGCTACATATGTCCGCCCGGTCTTGTCCAAACTGCCCTACCCCCACACGACAACGCCGCCCTATCCGCCCTCAGGCGACTTCGCCGCCGCATCGGCCCTGCGCGACCGACCAATCCGCCACTATTACCTCGCCGCCATCCGAACTCGATTAGCGTAAACTATTGAACTGCCGCCAACGCTGCCCCGCCGACTTGTACTCAACCGCTGCTTCCGCCGCTCGTCAGACGCAATTACAAGGTTTGTACCAATACTGATGAAATCCTTGGTTTCCATCCTGCCGGTTCGATGAAGTTAATGGCGATTGCAATTGTTGTCAGATAGACTAGCTGCTTGTGTTCACATATGCATGTCTGTTTTATCAGTTTCAGTTGTAAGTGTTAGTTTAATATTCATAGCAATGTCAGGAATTCAGGTACGAACTAGGTTTTATATTTTCATTGCCATGTCAGTTTCAGGTGTAAGTGTTAGTTTCAATCGAACGCTGTGTTGTGAAGTAATGTCTAATGTAATCCCCTGCAATTCTTACTGACTTGAAATACCAGTATGAATGTCTCTCTGATGTATGTGTTGTTTCGAAATACTTGCGTGTGAACTAATACTGCTCCTTTTTTTTTTACAAGACCGGCTAAACGGAGATAACGCAAAAGGTCACAAGACAAGAGCTGGATGGAGAAGGATAGAGATTCTGTGGAGTGGCAAAGTGGCATCGAGAGTTTCTTGGAATTTAGTTTTGATGGTGCTCAACCAGACGCAAGAAACTTTTGCCCGTGTACGAAATGTCTGAATAATGCTCATAAAACTAAAAAGGAGATCCATATGCACTTGCTTAAGAATGAGATTGATCCGTCCTACAAAAATTGGGTATTCCATGGTGAACCGGAGGAGGACAACATGGCTGAAGATTCTGATGATGAAGACGCTGCAGATGGTGGTGAAGGGATATGTGACATGCTCCAAACTCTCATAAGGGCCACAAAAGTGGGAAGTAATGCAGGAGACACGAGCGGTGATGGAATGAAACAGGAGCCAAATGCATCTGCAAAGGCGTTCTACAAACTATTGGAAGAGGGAAAAACATCGTTGTACCCAGGTTGTGAGGAGGTCACAAAGATATCTTTCATTGTGAAGCTTTACCAAATCAAGTGCGTGTCTGGGATGACCAACAGAGCATGTGACTTAATGTTGCGGATGTTCACGGAGGTGCTGCCAAAGGGTCACTGCATTCCTACTAATCTCGCACAAGTAAGGAAGGTCATTCGAGAGTTTGGACTGGATTACAAGAAGATACACGCGTGCTATAATGATTGTGTGCTATTCCGTAAGGAGTATGCTGATGCCCAAGAATGCCCTGTCTGTCATACGTCTCGATGGAAATCAAGTCCAACCGTAGACAAAGCTGATTCATCGATCCGTAAATCAAAGAAGCAAGTGCCACGGAAAGTTCTATGGTATTTCCCACTCATTCAAAGACTGCAAAGGCTGTACATGACAGAAGATATGTCAACTGATATGAAATGGCATAAGGAGAAACGTAAAGATGATGACATAATGAGGCATCCTGCAGATTCGAAGGCCTGGAAAAGCCTTGATGATAGATATAGTCAGAAAGAATTCGCAAAAGATGCTCGCAGTGTTCGGCTTGGCCTTGCTTCAGATGGATTCAACCCCTTTGGGCTCATGAGTATATCACACACTACATGGCCTGTCATTCTGATCCCATATAACTTGCCACCATGGATGTGTATGAAACAAGAGAACTGGATAATGTCAATGATTATTCCAGGACCAAAGTCAGCAGGAAATAACATTGATGTGTACTTGCAGCCTTTGATTGATGAACTGTTAGTTCTATGGGAGGATGGTGTTGAAGCATATGGTGCTGCAACTAAAGAAAATTTCACGTTGTATGCATGCGTGTTGTGGACCATCAATGACTACCCAGCTTACGCAATGGTGAGTGGTTGGAGCACAAAAGGCAACCTAGCATGCCCTTACTGCCACAAGCATACAGACTTTTTATGGCTCCAGTATGGTAGAAAGCATTGCTACATGGGACACCGACGTTTTCTACGGAAACAACACAAATGGCGTCGAAACAAGGTTATGTTCAACAACAAGCCAGACCATAGAGACGCCCCGGTGCCACTTACATGCATTGAAGTTCTAAAGGATCTTGATAGCATTCAACATGAACCATTTGGGCGGTCAAATAAGAGAAAGCGACCGGAAACTAATCCCTGGCACAATTGGCGGAAGAAAAGTGTGTTCTTCCAGCCCCCGTATTGGCAGCACTTGCTCGTGAGGCACAATTTGGATGTTATGCACATCGAGAAGAACATTTGTGACAGCATTCTGGGTACTTTGCTTGAGATGGATGGGAAAACAAAGGTGGTACGAAGGCTCGCCTTGATTTGGAGTTCTTGAAAATTAGGGAGGATCAGCACGCAAAGCCCGCCGGTAAGGATAAGTACAAAATGAAGAAATGCGTGTATGCTTTAAAGAAGGACGAGAAGAAATGCTCCTCAGGTTTCTGCAGAGCATACGGATGCCTGATGGCTATGCTTCACACATTAAGCGATGTGTGGTCCTCGAGCAGTGCAAGTTTAGTGGACTCAAAACTCATGACTGCCATGTTATATTACAGAAACTTCTTCCTATTGCGTTGCGCAAGCTTCTGCCGGAGAATGTCCTTACCCCATTGCTTCAGCTCAGTAAATTCTTTTCCGATTTATGCTCCAAGGAGTTAAGGGATGAGGATTTGGTGGATTTGGACAAACAAATTGCAGAAATTCTATGTAAGCTAGAGATGATCTATCCACCAGCTTTCTTTGATATTATGATGCATCTCCCAATTCATCTAGCTCGAGAAGCATGGATCGCAGGGCCTGTACAGTATAGATGGATGTATCCGGTTGAGAGATACCTGTGTACGTTGAAGGGATATGTACGTAACAAGGCTCATCCAGAAGGTTCAATTGCAGAGGGGTACATACTTGAAGAGTGCATGACGTTCTGCAGTCGATTCGTTAAAGGCTCGCCTACAAAAATAAGTCAGTCCGAACGCCATGCAGATGGAGCTACAGATGAAGCACCAACAGGGATTAGCATAATGAGTGCAGTTGATTACTCCAAGAAAGGTTTTGCCCGTGAATCACTGTCTTTGGAAGCTCTTAATCAAATGAGGCACTACATAATAACAAACTGCGAGGAAACCGAGCCATTGATTCAGTAAGGATACTTATGTATTTGTTTCATATCATGATATGCATTAATACTTTGGTTATGAAGTAACCATATAGCATTTCTATTTGAAGGGAACATATTGACGAGCTCAAAAAGAACAATTGTCCTAATCCTAAAAAGAAACACAAGGAAGATTTTGTTGGCTGGTTCGAAAGACGGGTAAGTTACTTTAGCATTTTCATAAATGTTTCTCATAATAAAAAAAACAATGGTGTATAGTACACTCACACATATTCTATTCCATGAAACAGATCACACAACTCCATAAAGATGGGAAGGTCAACAGTCTGTTGTATACACTAGCTAAAGGGCCTGATCAAATTGCTCGTGTGTTCAACCGTACAATACTGAATGGATATTACTTTCGTAATACCGAAATAGAGCTTGACTTGAGTACCCAAAATAGTGGCGTCGTAGTCAATGCGCAAGGAAGCACCGGCATTACTGATTATTATGGGGTGATAAAGAAAATCATATTTCTTGACTTTCCTCCTGATAAGGAGGTTGTTCTATTGCAGTGCGACTGGTTCGACGTGCCTCCTGCCAATAGAAATCATAGTAAGGGGTATAAGAGGGACAAGTATGGAATTGTTGACCTCGACACTAGTGTACACCGATTCACGGAAGACCCTTACATTCTAGGCATCCAAGCTGCACAGGTTTTCTATGTGAGAGATGTGAAGAGCCCTAATTGGGCAAGTGCTATAAAAATGAATCCACGTAATTTGTTTGCTCCTTCGGTTTTAAATGGTGCAGACCTTGATGATCTTGCAGAAGGAGATGAACGTGGTGATGCAGATGTACAGGATGTCGTCGATGCAGGAATTACAGTTCCAGAATTTACTGTACCTGACGAGATTACTAGTTGGTGCAGAAATGATGATGAAGGAACCAGCGTTGATGTTTCAGTCATAAATAATTTAAGACCTGCTGAGTTTGACGAAGACCAAGTCGAATATGATGTTGATACTGATGATGATGAGGCTTACATAAATGATGGTCATGTTGCTCCTTTGGTACAAGATGAATTGGATGATGACCATGGATTCTTTGTGTAGGCTGTCTCTGCACTGTTTGACTTAAATGTTTTGCCATGAACATGCATGGATGAAAGATCGTGTAATAACATAATTTTTGTTTAAATATTCCAAAGTTTCAGTTTCTAGAAATTTTGAATTTCCATGATAAATGTACTAGTGAAATTGCGTCTTCTATGAGTTCTTGATTGATTATTAAGTACTGTCACTTGTTGCAACATTAGTAAAATGCTAAGTGCTGCAGAAATTCAGTTGCAAACAATATTTAAAAAAAAATTGTGCGCACCAAACTGAGATACTGGACCAAAAATGAATTGTAGTCCTAAGAAAATTGCAACAGTGATCAAGGGCACGGCCCATGAGGCCCGTTAAGTTAGTCTATGAATGGTCGTTACAAAATAACTTGTTTATTTTCGCAACAGTACGGTGATTGTTGCTTTACGTTTAACCTATTACCATACGACCCAAATTGTCGCAGTAAACAATAGGTATTGCCGCAGGATAAATTTGAGGCGAAAAACATATGGTATTGCCGCACGAAAAATTTGGTTGCAATAGTTAGCTATTTTTTTTGCAACAATATTTGTAACTACCGCAACACAAATACAGATGTTGCAATATATGACTGAATATCACCACGAATGCTTATTTCGTTGGAATACCATGTCTCTAAGGCAACAAAAAGAGTGCCTCGCGCAACGAAAATACTCTGTCGCAAAAACGCGCTTGTATTCCAACAGCAGTAGAAATCGTGGCAATAGGAGGCCTCTACCGCAACAAAACGATAATTTATCGCGACCAAAAAGAGTCGTGGAAATATGAGTGCCCTATCACCACAACCTGAAAGTTCGTTGTAATTTATGATTATATCGCAACGAAAAAAAATCGTAGCTCCAGATTTCGTTGCAACAGACCGATTCTCTTGTAGTGCGTTCGTGTGCATTTTACTATTGCTACATATACTGATTTTGTTGATTGTGATGTGGTACCTATGTAAGCATGCTCTCTTTTACTCGGTAGACCATGGTAATTTGATAAAAATTATGTACATCATGGTAGTACAAATAAATATACGCTGGTTCATAAGGATAAAAAAATTGATTTGCTTCCTATGTCTCCTGAACAAATTTTAAAAGATGGCATTGCTAGAGATAGTAAGGCAAAGAAACAAGAGTGAAAATCAGATTGTGGCTAAAGAATTGCAGCAACATAAGACTAATACAAATTCGTCACCTTCTTTCACATGAGATTAAATTGACAAGTCCATGTTTCTGAGCTAGCAAATCTGATATTACTAATTTGGATATTCTAAATTCTGTTTGCTATGCTATTGTGTGCAAGGAGGTGTTATTTTCATTTGAGGATTTTCCTCCCTCTTTGCCTTCTGTTGTCACTAACATTTTGCAGGAGTATGTGGATGTTTGTCCACAAGATGTACCACCGTGATTACCAACTATTAGAGGGATTGAGCATCAGATTGATTCAATATGTGGATGCTTCACTACCAAACAGGGTGCCCTATCGTACCAACCCCGAAGAGACAAAAGAGATTCAGCGTCACATACAAGAGCTACTTGAGAAAGGTCATATACGTGAATCCCTTAATCCTTGTGTTGTTCCTATTTTGTTGGTACCAAAAAAGGATGGCACGTCTCGTTTTGTTGTTGATTTCCGAGCCATTAATAATATTACTATTCGATATCGTCATCCCATTCCTAGATTAGAGGATATGCTTGATGAATTAAGTGGCTCTATTCTGTTTTCCATAGTTGATTTGCGTAGTGGATACCATCAATTTCGTCTGAAATTGGGAGATGAATAGAAAACAACATTTAAAACTAAGTTCGATTTATATGAGTGGTTGGTTATGCCTTTTGGGTTAACTAATGCACCTAGCACTTTGATGCGATTAATGAATGAAGTTTTACGTGCTTTCATTGGACAATTTGTGGTAGTCTATTTTGATGATATATTGATTTATAGCAAATCTTTGGATGATCACTTGGAACATTTGCATGTTGTTTTTAATGCCTTGCGATCTGCGCATTTGTTTGGTAATCTTGGTCAGTGCACCTTTTGCACAGACCGTGTTTCTTTTCTGGGCTATGCTGTTACTCCACAGGGAATTGAAGTTGATAAAGCCAAGATTGAAGCTATTGAGAGTTGGCCGCAACCAAAAATAGTCACACAAGTGCGGAGTTTTCTTGGCCTCGCAGGATTTTATAGGCGTTTTGTGAAAGATTTCAGCACCATTGCTGCCCCTCTCAATGAATTGACAAGGAAATATGTTCCTTTTGTGTGGGGTACACCACAAAATGAGGCCTTCAAGTTATTAAAGGATAAGTTAACATATGCTCCTTTGCTACAACTTCCTGATTTTAGTAAGACTTTTGAGCTTGAATGTGATGTTAGTGGTAGTGGTTTGGGAGGTGTGTTACTGCAAGATGGTAAACCCGTTGCATACTTTTTTGAAAAATTGAGTGGGCCTAGTCTCAACTATTCTACTTATGATAAGGAATTATATGCTCTTTTTAGGACTTTAGAAACATGGCAACATTATTTATGGCCCAAAGAATTTGTTATCCATTCTGATCATGAATCTTTAAAACATATTAGAAGTCAAGAAAAACTGAACCGTAGACATGCTAAGTGGGTTGAATTCATTGAGTCTTTTTCTTATGTCATAAAACACAAGAAGGGTAAAGATAATGTTATTACTGATGCTTTGTCTCATCGTTACACTATGCTTTCTCAACTTGATTTCAAAATATTTGGGTTGGAGACCATCAAAGATTTGTATATGCATGATGCTGAGTTTAAGGACATAATGCAGAATTGTAAGGATGGTAGAACATGGAACAAATTCGTCCTTAGTGATGGATTTGTGTTTCGTGCTAACAAGTTATGCATTCCGGATAGCTCGGTTCGTCTTTTGTTATTACAGGAAGCGCATGGAGGAGGACTGATGGGTCACTTTGGAGTGAAGAAGACGGAGGACATACTTGTTGCACACTTTTTCTGGCCACGTATGAGACGCGATGTTGAGAGGTTTGTTGGTTGCTGCACTACATGTCAAAAAGCTAAGTCTCGTTTGAATCCACATGGTTTATATATGCCTCTTCCTGTCTCTAGTGTGCCTTTGGAGGATATTTCTATAGATTTTGTTTTGGGATTGCCTCACACACAACAGGGGAGGGATAGCATTTTTGTTGTTGTGGATCGTTTTTCAAAGATGGCACACTTTATTCCTTGTCACAAGAGTGATGATGCTACACATGTTGCTGATTTATTCTTTCGTGAAATTGTTCGTTTACATGGTGTGCCAAATACTATTGTTTCAGATCGTGATACTAAGTTTCTTAGTCATTTTTGGCGATGTTTATGGGCTAAGTTGGGGACTAAATTACTGTTTAGTACTACATGTCATCCCCAAACTGATGGACAATCTGAAGTAGTTAATAGAACTTTGTATACTATGTTAAGGGCTGTGTTAAAACATAATTTAAAAAAGTGGGAAGAATGTTTGCCTCATATAGAATTCGCTTATAATCGTTTGCTGCATTCTACTACTAAGTTGTGCCCTTTTGGGATTATGTATGGTTTTATTCCTCGTGCACCTATTGATTTATTGCCTCTTCCATCTTCGGTGCAACATAATTTAGATGCTACACAACGTGCTGATTTGATCTTAAAATCGTATGCCACTGTTAAAGAGAATATTGAACGCATGAATGCTAAATATAAAATGTATGATGATAAGGGACGGAAGGAACTTATATTTGAACCTGGAGATCTTGTTTGGTTGCATTTGCGTAAAGACCGTTTTCCTGAGTTGCGCAAGTCAAAATTAATGCCACGAGTTGATGGTCCCTTTAAGTTGTTAGAGAGGATCAATGATAATGCATATAAACTTGAGTTACCTGCAGATTTTGGGGTTAGTCCCACATTTAACATTGCAGATTTGAAACCATATTTGGGAGACAATGATGACATAGCGTCGAGGACGACTTCGATTCAAGAAGGGGAGGATGATCAGGACATCGCTACTACTACACCACTTCCATTACAAGGACCTATGACTAGAGCTCGTGCACGTCAACTTAATCAGCAGGTACTATCGTTTCTACGAGTTGTTCCTAATATACATGAGAATATGATACTGCCTAAATCAAATGTGTTTATTTTACTCAGGAATAATGGACCTAGCGTGGATGAGAGGGACAAGCTATGGAGCATGTTCGAGGATGGAGCTGGCAGCAGAAGCACAAGTGGAGAAGATGACACTGCCACGGAGGGAGATTACAACAGTACGAAGTCACTGTAATGCCAAATGAAGCCTTGGACAAATTATACAAGCTACCACTTCATTATTTTCGTCCAAGTCCTTTTATAGGTGCTGCGACACCTCATTGTTGGGCTAGGCCCATGTATTTTCGTCATACCCCTAAGTGGACAATTTTTAGAGTCCATATTCATGGAAAAAAGAGGTTTAGGCTGGATTTCGTGGCCCCACCCATGGGAGCACGAATTTCCCCTCTTTTCCCCTCATAAATACAGCCCATAGGGTTTCTTTTATTGCTGGGTTTTGTTTAGTTAAAAGTTAGTCGTCGTTGCAACTTCGCCGTACTTTGTTTGTGTCAGATCAACCAGACTAATACCGCTTTCGGAACCCCACTTTCAGCTATAATCATTCTTCTATATTCGTAATATCTTGATTGCCAATTCTTAGTTCTTGTTTGTTCTCGGTTGATTGCAGGAGTTAGACCTAAGTGGTTGGGTCGACAGTGCTATGGCGCTGTCAATAACCTCCCGGAGTTGGTGTAGTGATTGCTAAGGCGCAACGTCCTCGTGCGTTTGTAGTCGGATCGTCAACGTCAACGCCACACAAATCGTAGTTATCATCTCATCGAAAGATTGGACACATTTGCCTCTATCAGGATGTAAGAAAAACTGCTCGGAATTGAATTGCACAGACAATTCCAAATCCAAGATGGAAAGGAAATGAGCTCCAATTCAAATTATGTTGTTTGGTTGTGCATGATATTTAAGGTTGGAATCAAAGTGTAGCACCCAATTCCAATTCCTGTTTGGATGCACAAACCGTAGAATTTGTTGTTTTGTTGAGTTTGGGCAATATAAACTTTTCTACATGTGTAAAAAAATAATATGTATATATTTGAATGTTTATACAGTATTTTGCACACATAATAATATTAAATATTTTGAATAACGTCAAAACAACAACACACGTAGGAATAATTAATAAAACCACACGGGAAAGCATAACACAAAATAAGTTTGAAATACCAACAGCACAACAATAATATTGATGGATGTCGAGAACGGTTCCGTGATCACATAGCTTGAGCCTATGGCATGCAGCTCGGTACCAAAACATTACAGCGATTTTGATCTTATGGCTCTTCCTGACTGTCGATTTCGAGGCCTTGTTGCATGTCTTAGTTGGACGCAAACTGAAGGAACATCCATTTTCAGATTGTACGTTCATAGCTAATCTATATATACTACAGAATTAGACTCTTGAATACTATCCACGTACTGAAACGTGCTCCGTGCAGTAGCATTAGTCAGTCAGAAGTGTGTGCATCTCTGCTCACCCCTTTCTTTGATTGTATCTCTCTACCTTTTTTTTGAAAAGGAGGCAACGCCCCGGCCTCTGCATCGGGTAGATGCATACGGCTTTTATTAACAATAGAAAAAATATTCAAAGTCTTACAAGCCAGAATACAAAAATGTGAACCGCTATCTCGAAACAAAGTAAAGCTTAAAGGGTCCAATGTCCACTAAGAAGCTGTAATTCGCAAATCATGCTGCCACCCGTTGGAGGAGAGGATGGCCCGGACTAATGCCAATAACCGGTTGCATCCAGCCTCCATAAATTGGCGCTGCTCCTGTGGCAGAAGGAGCGACCATGCGGAAATCCAATAAGTAGCCTTGTGAACAACCTGCAAAAAATGAGAGTTGTGAAGCTTGTTAAACACCGCATCATTGCGGCAATTCCATAGAGCCCACAAGAAGGCACAAGTACCAATTCTAATTCGTCGTCTAACAATTTTGTGTATACCAATGAGCCATCCACCAAACATATGGTTGAGACTCTCAGGAGGTGAAATATTAAAGGTAAACTGGAGCAGTCTCCAAATCTTAACCACAAATGGGCAAGATATAAATAAATGATCAATATTCTCATCATGATTACAAAAAACACACTTTGTGCAACCATGCCAATTACGCTTTAAAAGATTATCCTTTGTCAAAATTACACGTCTATGCACGAACCACATGAAAATTTTGATTTTGAGAGGAATTTTCATTTTCCATAAGTACTTATGTTCAAAAGGAGGGTCAGTATTCATGTAATCATTATACATGGATTTGACTGAGAAAAGCTCGTTATTATTCACCGACCAAGAGAACAGGTCTTCCTCCTCAGAAAGAGAAATAGTCATTAAACGTTGAACAAGATGCAACCATGATGTCCAATTGTTCCCTTGTAGATTTCTTCTAAATTGTAAGTTAATGGGTGGTGCGGTGGCTAACACATCAGCAACAAGAACATTCTTGTTTCTAGTAATGTGGTACAGACCAGGGTATTGAGCAGCCAAAGATGCATTCCCCATCCACACGTCTTCCCAAAAGCGAGTCTGTTTGCCATTTCCCAACACAAACCGGCCCCTAGAGAAAAAATCTTGTTTTACCGACAGAATTCCCCGCCAAAATGGAGAATCAGTGGGTTTAGGTTTTATTTGAGCTAGTGTTTTATCTCCTAAGTATTTATTTGTCAACAGTTCTTTCCACACCCCGTCCTCTGTAAGAATTTTGAAGAGCCATTTGCTCAGCAAACATTTATTCTTAATGTCTAAGAGTTCTATTCCTAATCCTCCTTGATTTTTCGGCCTACAAATGACGCTCCATTTCGTTAAACGGTATTTCTTCTTCTGCTGCTCACTTTGCCAAAAGAATCGACTACGGAAAAAGTCTAGTCTCTTTCGTACTCCCACTGGAATTTCGAAGAAAGAGAGAAAAAACATGGGTAAACTAGTGAGGCAGGAATTAATAAGTACTAATCTGTCACCGTAAGAAAGAAGTTTACCAGCCCAACACGCTAGTTTCTTCTCAAACCGATCTTCCACCATTTTCCATTCTTTTAGTAATAGTTTTCTATAATGTATTGGAATACCAAGGTATTTGAAGGGCAAATTCCCTACTTCACAACCAAAAATATTCCTATACTCTACCAAATGATCATTAGCATTGCCAACGCAATAGATTTCACTTTTATGGAAATTAATCTTGAGGCCAGATAACTGTTCAAATAAAGACAGAATCAACTTCATGTTTACAGCCTTTTGGAGATCATGTTCAAGAAATAAGATTGTGTCATCAGCATATTGCAGGATAGAGACCCCTCCCTCAACCAAATGAGGAACTAAACCCCCAACCTGCCCATCCTCTTTAGCTCTGTTAATAATAATGGCTAACATATCAGCCACCAAATTAAATAGAACCGGAGAAAGAGGATCACCTTGTCTAAGCCCTTTGCACGTTTGGAAATAATGACCAATATCATCATTTACCCGAATGCCTACGCTCCCTTTTTGAATAAAATTAGATACCCAATTACACCAAGTGTCGTGAAAACCCTTCATTCTCAACGCTTGCTGAAGAAAATCCCAATTAACTTTGTCATATGCTTTTTCAAAATCAATTTTGAAAAGCACCCCATCTAACTTTTTGGAGTGTAATTCATGGACAGTTTCATGTAAAATTACTACCCCCTCTAGAATATTCCTACCCGGTAAAAAAGCAGACTGAGTTGGCTGAATAACAGACTGCGCAATCGTAGTCACACGGTTAGTCCCAACCTTCGTGAAAATTTTAAAGATCACATTGAGTAAGCAAATAGGTCTATATTGTTCTATTCTACTCGCATCCTCTTTCTTTGGTAACAAAGAAATTATACCAAAGTTCAAACGGTAAAGAGGTAAATTTCCATCATAAAACTGACGAAACATTGCCATTAAATCATTTTTAATAACTGACCAGCAACCTTGGTAGAACTCAATAGGAAAACCATCAGGGCCAGGGGCTGTGTTTCTATTCATCTGAGAAATTGCTTCAAAAACTTCTTTCTCAGTGAATGGGGCAACCAAAATCTTGTTCTCCTCAACCGAAACACGATCAATATCGTCTATTCTTTCTTCATCAAGGGTGAAGAAATTCGGTTCAGGAGGGCCGAAAAGACGTTTGTAAAAATCAGAAATGAAGGCTTGGAGATTTGCTTCCCCCACAATAGTTCCCTCATCCTGTTCTAACTGGAAGATGCGTTTTTTCCTATGTTTCCCATTCGCAATCAAATGGAAATAACGGGTATTATCGCCACCTTCTTGAATATGTTTAACCTTAGCTCGTTGCGCCCATTTGGCTTCTTCCTCACGTCTGAGTCGAGCAAGGCACGCATCCGCGTCATTCTTGGCTTTTCTTTCCGCTACAGATAGCGGTGTGGACTCTGCTCGAATATCGAGCTCATTAATTAAGAGAATCAATTTCTCTTTTTGAACTCTATATTGACCACTTAAGTTTTTAGCCCACCCACGTAAGAATTGCCGAAGATGTCTAATTTTACATTGCCAGGTCTCTATAGCAGAATTACCCTCTACATAAGAGGACCATTCTCTGGCCACCAGGTCTAGAAACCCCTCCTTCTTAAGCCATGCCAATTCAAAAGAGAACTTTGATTTATTGCCAAGGTGAGCCTGTTGACCAGATTCAATAACAAGGGGAGTATGATCAGATCCAGTACGAGCCAATGCATGTACTGAAACCAACGGGAACTTTTGTTCCCACTCCACACTAGCTAGAAAACGATCCAATTTTTCGAAAGTTTGGTTTGCCCCTCTACTAGCCCAAGTAAACTGTCTCCCCGAGAACTCAAGATCTTTCAGGTCGAGACTCTCAATGGTCGCATTAAAGATGAAAGGCCAACGCGCATTGAAATTGTCATTATTCTTCTCATGTTGTCTTCTAATGATATTGAAATCCCCCCCAACTAGCAATGGTCTCTCTTCTTTTTCACAGATACGCACTAACTCTGCTAGGAAATCATTTTTAAGAGAATCTTGTGCCGCCCCATACACTACAACAAAAGTCCATAGGAAAGCATCTGACTTATTTTTGATGTGAAACTTAATACAAAAATCTCCGGTCTCCACGTTCTGAACCACAAACAAACTTGGGTCAAAACCAACAAGAATGCCGCCAGAGCGACCACGAGGTGGAAGGCAATACCAAAAGAAATCCTTCCCACCCCCCAAATATTTTAGAAAAGGCACCGCAAAGTTAGATCGCCCTGTCTCTATAATAGCAACAAAATTTAGATTGTCTTCCCTAACCGCTTCTCTAATCGCAAAATGCTTAGCCGTATCCCCGAAACCATCTGTATTCCAAATCATTCCTCTCATTGTTTACCTGATTTGATTTTTTGTATCTCTCTACCTGGTTGTATATGAAGATTTGCTTTTTTTTTTGGGTCCGTTGCAACACTGCCAACTTTGGAACAAGTATATACGGAGGGGTCCACTAGCTCTGAAATTGATTTCGACCACATGAAAATCAACGAAATCAAATGTTACTCTGCCTGTTCACTTATGAAACTAGATATCACCCTGTGTGTTGCTGCGGGAATTTTCAGAAATAAATTCATTGAAAATATTATAAATTGACCTCAGGGCACATGAAGAAAATTGAACTCAGGGTACAGTAAGTATTGATAGTTCACGTACAGAAAGTTTGATCATGAGGTAAGCCTCACACACCTGTTAGAATATGCTTACCATGATAAATAAGAAAAAAAAGAAAAGAGTCCAACTAGTGTGCGTGCGAAAAACTCGAGTATCTTGTTTGTCGTTGAGCGTTTGAAATTCAATGTGATTTTTTGCATGCACTATGGGCTAGAGCAGCCAGAATCTAAAATCGATCTTTGAAACTTAGTTAGAAAGTAGCCGTGCCAGAAAATAAATAGGAAACTTACTTTCATTTTTGAAAGAAAATACACTAATGATCCAAAGACTTTAAAAACTTAATACCACAATACTAATCACGGGATACTTACCTGAAACATGGCACAAGCGGGACCCGCCATCTTGAAATAATTATGCCAAGGAATAATACAGTAAATTTACCAGATTCAGATCAAGCATACGATCATCGTTGAGTCCAGAAGATGCATTTGAGCTCCCTAAAACTTCGGAGCCCTTCATTATTGTTTGAAGGTCTCCTGTAAAAGAGTACAATTATTTCTAATCTAAACTGATAAGAAATTTAAGTCGGTAAAATAAATACATATGAAAATGAGTGGGGTGTGACATAGGAGGAAAATGATAAGTCACACATACTTTTTGTGCGTATAAAAATAATTGTAACATTAAAAGGAACACACGTATCTTACTACCAAAATTTACAGTATTATTCACAACCATTATGTTGTAGAGAGAATAATAAACAAAAATAACTACTGGTTGCATCGGCCTGTCTCACATTCACCCTCTTTCTTTCTTTCAAATGCAGCTTTGAGTCCATTTTCTTTCTTACTCTACAACGAAGCATCCATGACAAACTACTGGAAGAGAAGAATGCCACACTGAATCTACGGCTGTGCGTTTTTTTTCACAAAAAGGAAGGAAATATATATAAAAGGCTGATTTCAGTTTTTTTTTTCTTTTATGGGTTATCGATTTTTACCAATCATGTCTTTTTTGAAAAAAAAGCATGATTTAGCTTACACAGGTGTGCCAAATAACTTGAGAAAATTTTAGTTATAGTACACATAAATCTTGAGCAGGTGATTGGAATTTGACGAAAGGGTCTCATGAAGAAAGCGTGCACTTGCTGATTATTCGTAAAGCAGCTTCCGCGATCATGGGCCGTGCGGTACGTAAAGCAGCTTCCGCGATCATGAAACCACCGTTGAAGCAAGTAAAATCCGCAAAAAATCCTCTCACGGCACTCTGTAGAACGTTCCAAAATGCAAAAAACTTTGTGGTACTCCTACACAGAGATCAATCAAGATTAGAAAGTCTATTTTGTATGGAAAAGAGGGATGAAGTAGAGAGATTACGGAATGGAGGTAGCAGGTCGACTCGGCGTGGCGCCACAGGACGGGAGGAGCTACGGGCTGCCGTATCGATCGAGGCGAAAGAGGAGGCAATTGGTGTACATGCCCTATGCCTCTAGTCGCTCGGCCGGTGACGTTGAGAATACTAGATGATACCCCGCGTGTTGCTGCGGGAACGCGCTGATTTATCTTTGGAGAATTGGGGAAGTAAAGATGACAATATAGTACCTTGAGTAATGGAGTATATAAAGCTAAACATTAGAGTATGCTTGTATGTTACCTTGCAGAAATTTGTATTGAATCCCATAAACATTTATCAAGTTGCGAGTTTGATGTAGCAATCTATCGAATTTACAAATCATAGATAATTAAGATGAAGACAATAGGTATGCGTAGAACCATTTTGGTCATATGCAATGTTCCCAAACTTGTTAGCTGCACCTGTTGTAAATTTAGTAAGCACACTAACTTCTAGGATATGCTAAATCCCTACACCGGTGCATCACGAGGCATGGTCACACCATTAAAACACCATGGAAGGTCAGTATCAAAGAAGTGATATTTTCTAAATAAGACGAATAACTCAATCCACTTAACTCAAGGAAACAGGGCAACTCGATACCCAGCTTCAGTGGGAAGCATAATACTGCAGAATAATGAAGCACAATACCGAAGATGAGAGCAGTAGGAAGCAAAGAAACTACTTCAGTATGGTTCGTCCTTTTCCAACTTCCAACACTACAGATAACCCTTGTTTTCTGTTCTCAAATAACACTATCAACTACTTGAAACATGCACATATAAAATGGTTAAGCCATATTAGTCTCACGAAAAAATAAGTAAATTATTCTAGAGCGTGACCTCACATATTCTTGAATCTGATTCTTTGTGAATAAGCAAGAGAACAACTTATATGTTGATCGTTGCTCCGGTCTGCAAATACAGGAAATAAAATACATGGGCCAAAGTAAATGAATAATTTATTATTCCACTTCACTGCAGTGTCAAATATAATGGGAAAAACACATATGACCACAGAGTATTCATGTATAGGAGAAATGTGAAATAATTCGATAAGAATTTAAAGGTCTTCTCTTTTTGGTTCGACACACACAATAGCAAAAGACAAGGAACATACACAAACGTATAATCCTTGTTGCGACCGCATCCAAGATTGGATCATAGTCCGCGTGCAGAAACATGTCCGACATCGATATATTTTCAATGCTTATTCGTTACTACAACATGGAGAAATATGTTCAATACCAATAGCAGGGGATGGGGATCTTACAGGACTCTGAGTCACCGCTTCTCACATCTAGTTCGATGCGGGCTTCAGGTTGGGAACTGGCGATAGATACAATATCTGTTGGCTTTAGGAAGAGATGAACGCCAATGATTGTATGAACTATGAATACAAAGTAGCATGACCCCGATGGCGCACATGCTTTGGGTGGCAGTGTCGCTCGATCTTGAATGGAGGTGGGCCGTAGAACCACAAAGAATAAAATTAGATGAGAAAATGAGATAGGAACTTAGGTCGAATATGCCATCACACAACTGAAATGACGCAGAGATTGAAATATTGAATAGTGAGGATAATAAAAAGAGAAGATTAAATAGAAAAGGTCTAAACTGAAAGAATAGTGAGTGCCTGAGTGGGAAGGGAGGTGAAGCGACTTGTTTAATGTGAAGCCACTACTCGTATGTTCTAACGGAAGGCATGCCGGTCGCATGTTTGGTTTCACAGAATGCCAATTAGTGTTGCGTGTCTTTTGGGTAGGTCAACCAGGAAGCTAATATGAGAACTGATGGAAGAAATAGGAAGGTGACGTGGGAATACATCTAATCTGAAACTGACAGCTGAGGTGGCAGATTTGAAGAGACGTGGTAATGATTAGGTGGACACCTTGCATGATGAGAGAAATAGACTTAGTGGGTTGCTCCCATTTAGATATTATAGATGTGTCATATTTACATGACAAAGCAGAAAGCGAGGAGTCAGAATGCAAAGTGAAATTGGATTCTTAAACGTTCTCGTGAAGTAACAGAAGAAGAGGAACTATTAAACTGAAGCGAAGGAATAGACCGCTCGTGATTTCGACACTAGCTGGTTAAACAGATGTCAAAACGTAAACTAGAAAATAGCTGATAACGTGGCAGTGCTGCATGGTTAGAAAAAGTAGGTAAAGCCGGGAAGGCAATCAGAAGGGGAACCATTGTGGAAACCTCTATAAATATTATTTTTAATTACGTGGCAGATTTTTTTAGGTGGCATGCTGGAATTCCTTAGAGATGGTTGATGAGGTGGACATCTTTCATTTTGAGAGAAATAGACTTAGTGGGTTACTCTCATTTAGATATTGTAGATGCATGCCCAGTCATGGAGGGACATCGTCAGACCAGGAGCACGGGAAGCTTTGGGGCCATGTTCCATGCCGACTCCACGGGCCAGGGAAGAGCAGGCTTGGGGCTGGCCTGGGAGAGGCCGGAGACCCACTCCTGCGTTGTTGACCTCTTGCCACAAACATTCCCCTGTCGCCATGGACATCCAACCTAGGGTTGGAGGGGCTCATGGCAGGGGATGGCGCCATGACGGGAGAGGGAGAGAAGTGAAGGGAATGGGGGGAGGAAGAGGATGACGAACCATGGAGAGAGGGAAAGGACAGAAGAAGGTCACACCGGTGCCGTTGCCGCCGCCGGTTTCTTCCAGGTCGGCACTCGAGCGAGGTCGAGCAGAGCCTAGCGGTTGTTTCTGTCGTGTGCGAGCCAAGCGAAAGGGTACGGGAGGTTTCCGAGCGATTCCAAGGTGGGAGGCTCAGAAATTGGCTGAGCAGCGCGGATGGGTCTCATGCGGAATTCGTTTCAGTTTCCATAATCCAATTCATGAACCAACCAAACAGTAGAATCTGGGCCGAGAATTCCAAATAGGCAATTCCGTGTCCTTTTTCCTACATCCAAACATGGGTTAGTAAAAATTCTTTTTTGAGTGAACCGTTGGCGAGCAGGGAGGGCTTAGAAGCTGCAAGGAGGTACAACAATTATAGGAGCCTTTTTTTTTCCTACCAAAGCTCAGGTAAAGTCATGAAGCTGAGCCTCAGATGAGCAGTGACAAATTGCACAAGGCATGGAATCATTTTGTCCGACTAGGTTTGGATTTTCACGCCTGCAGTAAACAATTCCAAGCTAGCCCATGTGGAGGAGTGCGCGAGCAAATACCCGCACTCGTGTACATTTGTTGAGAGACATGCATGCAACTTTCCGGGAGCCGATGTGCATTACACTTGAGACCAAGTAGAGCATTGACCATGTTCTTAATCCCAGCCCAACTGGTACTTGCAAGCACCCATTCGAGGGGCCAATGGAGTAATTAAATAAGCATGATCTATACTTTGGGAAGACATACTGGTCCAAAATATATGATAATCTATGGTTGGTACTTTAGATATCCTCTTCATCGCAAACATGGGTACAACAATTATGGGGTCGGGTTGGTCTTCTTAAGCCAGGAGGTTTCGAATGCTTCTTCAAGCTACAATGTCTATACCTCCTTCACAACACTCTCCAAGATCTAACTCATATGAAGACCTCTTCGCCACTGGTTAGAGCTGCCCTGGTTTTTCTCCTGGCGGTCGCCACAGTACAGGGCATCAGGCTGGATGGAGAGACTCATGCAGCACTCAGCGACCAGGTGTTGTTCAACGTAAGTGACTATGACTGGTATTTATTTGGTTGTTTCTACGCGCACATTGCACAACACTAACCCGTTTGTGTTGTACGGTTACACAAGTCCGGGGAAGAAGTTGTCGTTGCTTCATCAGGTGAAACGGAGGAGAGCATTGCTGAAGAGGACGAGAGAGCATGACTGATATGCCTACAGCTATATCTTTTTTTTTTGAAAAGGGTAACCCAGCCTCTGCATCGCATTGATGCACACGGCTTTTATTAATCAAATAGCATTCAGTTTAGACCTTACAATAGCCAAAGCAAGTATCAAACTCTCACATGAGTAGCGGGAATAAAAAGTCTAATGTGGATCAACCACACTCCAGCAAGGAACTAAGCATCAGTGAGACGCCTAGTGTGCAACCATCCACCCTTGCTGTAGATAGCCCGAACGACCTCCATCATTCGAGTGCATCCAGTAGCCAAACGACCTCTTTGATCCTCTGGGAGCAGCAATGCCCATGCTTGGATCCAGTGTGTAGCTTGAAGCACAACCTGCATGAAATTTCCAACCCTCTCTTTGTTAAAAACTATTCCATTCCGACAATTCCATATTGCCCACAGAAAAGCACATACACCTATGCGTATAAAAGCTTTAGTTTTTTTGTCTATGCCTAAAAGCCAGTTACCAAACATGTTTTTAATACTTTTTGGGGGTGAAATACTGTAAGTAAAGTGCACTAGACGCCAAATTTTAATAGCAAAATCACAGGATATAAAAAGGTGTTCTACGGACTCTTCCGCACCACAAAAAACACACTTCGTACACCCCTCCCATTTTCTCTTGGCCAAGTTATCTTTTGTTAATAATTCTTTTCGAGATAGGAACCACATGAATATCTTAATCTTGAGGGGTACTTTTATCTTCCACAAATATTTACGGAGAAATCTAGTATGCCCATGCATACTATCCACGTAAAGGGATTTAACAGAGAAATAACCAGACTCCGAAATCCTCCACCTAATTGAATCTTTATTTTGTGATAACCGAACCCCTATTAGTTTAGTTATTAAAGAAAGCCAAGATTCCCATTTATCCCCAACAAGTGCCCTTCTAAACTGTATATTTAACGGTGTTTGTCTAAAGACCTCAGAAACCAAAGTATTTTTCTGTCGCACAATTGCATACAGTGATGGGTATTGAGATGCCAGAGGAGAATTCCCAAGCCATGAATCTTCCCAAAATCTGATCCCTTCCCCATTTCCCAGCCTAAATTCAATATGCTTGAAGAAATTATTTTTAACCCCCATAATTCCTTTCCAGAAAGGAGAATCAGTGGGTTTTGTTTCAACTTGTGCCAATGTTTTCCCACCCAAGTATTTATTAGATAAAAGTTCCTGCCACACCCCTTGTTCATTTAGCATCTTGAATAACCACTTACTCAGTAGGCATTTATTTTTAATATCTAATACTTCAATTCCTAAACCCCCTTGATCTTTCGGACGACAAACAATATTCCATTTTGTAAGCCGATACTTTTTCTTATTAGAATCACTTTGCCAAAAGAACCTAGATCTGAAATAATCTAGCCTTTTTCTAACCCCCACAGGTATTTCAAAGAAAGATAATAGAAACATAGGTAGGCTTGTCAAAACCGAATTAATTAGAACCAACCTATCTCCATAAGATAACAATTTACCAACCCAAGAACTCAATTTCTGTTCGAATCTATCTTCGATAATTTTCCATTCCTTGTTTAATAATCTCCTATGATGAATTGGAATACCAAGATATTTAAAAGGAAGAGACCCAATGTCGCACCCAAAAACATCACGGTATTCATGCAAACATTCAGCTGCTTTGCCAAAGCAGAAAATCTCACTCTTGTGGAAATTTATTTTTAACCCAGACAGCTGTTCAAACATGGACAATATCAATTTCATGTTAACAGCTTTCTCAATATCATGTTCTAGAAAAAGTATCGTGTCATCAGCATATTGAAGAATTGATATCCCCCCATCTACTAGATGTTCCATCAACCCCCCTACTTGGTTGTCCTCTTTACCTCTATCAATAAGAACTGCCAACATATCTGCAACCAGATTGAATAAGATTGGAGATAAAGGATCCCCTTGTCTCAAGCCCTTCAAAGTTTGAAAATAATGACCAATATCATCATTAACACGTACTCCCACACTTCCCCCTTGTATGAAATTAGCCACCCACTCACACCATTTATTATTAAAACCTTTCATACGTAAGGTTTGTTGTAAGAAATCCCAATTAACTTTGTCATATGCCTTTTCAAAATCAATTTTAAAAATGACCCCATCCATTTTCTTCCGATGAAGCTCATGTATGGTTTCATGCAAAACTACAACCCCTTCCAGGATATTCCTCCCTGGTAGGAATGCAGATTGAGATGGTTTAATAACCCTTTGAGCAATTGAAGTGATTCTATTTGTTCCTGTTTTAGTAAAAATTTTAAAACTCACATTGAGGAGACAAATGGGCCGGTACTGCTCAATCCTACTTGCATCATCAATTTTAGGGAGCAAAGTAATAACACCAAAATTGAGCTTATAGAGGTGCAAGGAACCTTGATATAACTGACTGAAAAGAGCCATCAAGTCAACCTTGATAACACTCCAGAAAAATTGATAGAATTCTGCAGGGAAACCATCAGGACCAGGTGCTTTATTGTGCTCCATTTGTGAGATGGCCTCTAATACCTCCTCCTCAGTAAATGGAGCAACAAGCACATCATTTTCCTCATTAGAAACCTGAGGCATATCATCAGTATAGGTCTCATCCAACGAAAAAGAATTTGGAACCGATGCTCCAAACAATTTTTTATAGTATTCCGAAATGAATACCTTTAGATTTTCTTGTCCTACAATAGTTCCCTCGTCTTGTTCTAGCTGAAAAATCATTTTCTTTCTTCTCTTACCATTTGCAATCAAATGGAAATATCTGGTATTGTTCCCTCCCTCCTGAATGTGCCTACAGCTATATCTATGAAGTTCACTACTGTAACTCTGAAGAACTGCAAGAGGTCAAGAACTTTACCGGGAGAAATCGAGCAATTTGGATTAGTTACTTGAGGAGGAAAATGTTTACAGCCAGACCACAAAGTGGCGGCGGGGGATAAACCCTAATTCCAAGATAATGCTATCGATTACAAGCCCGGGGGCTAAATAGGGGAAAAGGGAAAGAAAACAACAACATAGTGGGTTGTTGGCGGCAAAAGTGCCAGCTGGGCCTTGCGTTTGAAAACGACCATGCGATGAAGCTCAACCGTTGGATATGATCTCAGTGTTCGTCGTCTCTCCTTGCCGCGAAGAGGTAAGTAGAGACGAGGGGCGTTGATATAATATCTGACGGCTTAGAGTTGTTGCGACAAGGTCTTGATCAGAACAGTACACATTCTTCAGTTTCTTCAGGCTCACGACAATTCCCCCCGCCCCCCCCCCCACCCGCGTTGGCAACATACTTGCCCTCAAGGATGAGAAGGATGGAAAGATCTTATGCATGAAAGTGGAGTCTTCCCAGGTTTCTTGTTCCTCAGGGATATCTTTCCATTTCACTAGTCATTGCACCATTGGGACAGAAATAGGGCCTTGTACTCGAGGAATCAGTTTCCTGGCGAGTAATTTTTCTGGGGCTAAGTGTATAGTTTCTTCTTTGTTGAGTAGTGGCAGATGAGGAGTCGGTATTGCTTTTGGGCCTAAATTCTTCTTGAGTTGGCTGACATGGAATGTATGGTGGACTTGGCAGCCCTCGGGAAGGAGCAGTTTGGCCGATTTTGGCAATGACTCTGAATGGTCCATAGTACTTGGAATGGATCTTAAGGCACTTGTGGATGCTCAGTGAAGTGTGTCTGTAGGGCTGGAGTTTGAGGTAAACCATGTCACCCTCTTAGAATTTTCTCTCAATTCGATTCTTGTCAGCCTATACTTTCATTCTGTTCTGGGATTTGAGTAATTTTTTCTTGATTTGCAGGGAAATTTCCTCAGTTGTTGCTGTTGGTATTAGTCCTGTTGCAGAATCACCATGAGGCAGCAGTAGTTCTGCTAGCGTTGGTGGTTGTCTGCCATAGAGTGCATAGAAGGGTGTCGTCTTCAGAGAGTTATGGAAAGTGGTGTTGTACCACCATTCTGCTAGTGGGAGCTAGTGATGCCATTTTTTGGGTTGCAAGAAAGCCATGTGTCTCAGGTAGTTCTCAAGGCATTGATTCACTCTTTCTGTCTGGCCATCACTCTGGGGATGGTATGATGTACTGAAGTGTAGCTTGACACCCAGAGATTTGAAAAGGTCCTGCCATAGTGTACTGGTGAATATCCTGTCTCTGTCAGTTACAATGACTGAGGGGAGGCCATGCAGTTTGAAGACTAATTCACTAAATGCTTTGGCAACAGACTTAACTGTTATTGGATGTTTCATGGAAATGAAGTGGGCATATTTGGTGAATCTGTCAACAAACACCAGTATGAGATCCTTATTCTCTGACAGTGGCATGCCCTTTATGAAATCCATACTGATGTGTGTCGAAGAAAATTCAGGTACTTGCAGTGGCTGCAATAGGCCAGGATATTTGCAATGTTCCCCTTTGTTGATTTGGCAGACTGGGCACTGCTTGATAAAATCAATGATATGTTGCTTCATGCCAAGCCAGTGGAACAATAGTTTGATTCTCTGATAAGTTGCTTTCTCTCAAGAATGTCCACCCCAATTCTGAAGCATGAAGTGATTCAATGACTTTGTTTCTCAAGTCAGTTGTGCTTCCTAGATAAATTTTATCCTTGTATCTTATAATGCCCTTGAAGAGCATCATGTTAGGAATAGTTTCAGGATTGATGGCGAATTCCTTCAGTAATTCCTTGCATTTTGTATCCTCCATGTAAGATTTGGTAACATCGGTTATCCAAGCAGGAATGGCTGCACTAGTGAATAAGGAACAGAATTTGAGTTTAATCCTGGAGAGTACATCTGCAACTACATTCTCCTTACCCTTCTTGTACTCAATGGTATAATTGTATCCCAGCAATTTAATCAAAAAATTGTGTTGAATGCCCTGTGTGACTTTTTGTTCCTTAATGTACTTGAGGCTTTGTTGATCTGTCTTGATAATGAGTGAAGAAGCAGCGAAATAATGTTTCCATTTCTTGAGTGCTTCCAAAATTGCCATGGCTTCCTTGTCATAAGTGGAAAAGCCTATAGATTTGGGCCCAATGGCCCTACTCATAAATGAAATTGGTTTCCCTTGTTGCATTAGGACATCACCTATTCATGTTCCTGAAGCATCTGCTTCCAATTGAAAAGGCATGGGAAATTTTGGCATGGCTAGTACTGGAGGGATGGTCATAGCTTCCTTTAATTGATAGAATGATTTGCATGTTCCTCATTCCACTTGTAATTATCCTTTTTCAATGCATCAAACAGGGGTCTGCATATGAGGCCATAATTCTTGATAAATCTCCTGTAATAGCAGTAAGTCCCAAGAATCCCCTTAGTTGTGTTATGTTTTCTGGGGTAGGCCAGGTGAGGATGATTTCTATTTTCTTAGGATCAGTAGCCACTACTTGTCCTGTGATTATGTGGCCCAAGTATTCTATTTGTTGCTGGGCAAAAGTGCACTTGGCAAGTTTTGCATAGAGTTTATTCTTGTGGAGTATAGAGAATACTTCTTTGAGGTGAGAAATGTGTTCTGCCATTGTTGGACTGTAGACCAGAATATCATCAAAGAAGACGAGAGTAAATTTACTTAGAGTTTTTTCCAGTATAGAGTTCATGAGTTGTTGAAATGTTGCTGGGGCATTTGTTAACCCAAATGGCATGACTACATACTCATAATGACCCTGGTGTGTTGTGAAGGCAGTTTTATCAATATCCTCTTCCTTCATTCTAATCTGATGATACCCACTTCTAAGGTCTATCTTGGAGAAGAATTTTGCTCCATGTAACTCATCTAGTGAGTCCACTATGATGGGAATAGGATATTTATTTTTGATTGTTTGCAAATTCAATTTCCTGAAGTCAATGCACTTTCTCCAGGTGTGATCCTTCTTTTTCACTAGCAAGGCAGGGGAAGAGTAATGGCTTGTGTTGTCCCTGATAACTCCCTTCTATAACAATTCCTTAATGATATCTTCCATTATTCCTTTCTGATGGTGTGGCAGTCTATAGGGCCTTTGATTAATGTTTTGAGCTTCTACTATGAGGGGAATAGCATGGTCACATTTTCTCTGAGGAGGATGCTCTTTTGGGTCTTGGAAAATTGATTTGTAACTCTGTAAGAGTGCTTGGATAGCAGGACTATGGTGTGGAAGGGAAATGGTAGGAGGAGTCAATGGATGTATTAGCATAATGGCTCCACAAATGGCATTGTGAGGGAGTTTGGAAGAGAGGTTTGCTTCTCTTATATTTGCTGAGGTGGGAAAACTTGTATCAGTAATTGTCACTGTCTTATTGTTGTCTACCGTAGCCTGTAAGCTCATTTTCTTGAAATCCAGAGTGACAGGGTTGTGTTTGTAAATCTAGTCGGCTCCTAGTATGACATCATAGCTATTGAGTTGCAGTAGCTTGAATGTGGAAGAGAAGTTGTGGCCTTGTATGGTATAGTTGCAGGTAGTGCCAGCAGATTCAGTCCAAAGTGTTTCCCCATTGGCCACAGTGACTTTCATTTGTTTTGCTGGGCTCAATTGGAATTTGGATAATTTTGCAAACATGGATGTCATGAAGGTTGTTGTGCTGCCAGAATCCACTAATGAAGTTGTCATTTGATTGTCAATTTCCAGAGATAATATGAAGGCATGTTTCCCTTTTGGAGTTCCTTGTTGGGCATGCATGGACAAATTCAGTTATGTTTGTTTGTCACGTTCTTGTCGCACCCGGACTTCTAGGGGATACTCACAGTCCGTTAAACAGTAGATAAATGGCTTACGGGGCATACCGGCACCCGCATCTCAATATGAGCAGGCCAACACGTAAACGTGTGACAACCATTCTCTTACTATTCATCGTCTGCGCAAACCATCCCATAGAAATCCAGATACTTCCATTGACGTACTTCAAAACATACACACATGGTACGTCAACGGCATTGGAACAAGTGATATCACAACAGATCTCTACGACACAAAAGATTGAAATAAGTTGCAAATAGCTCTCATTAGAGCAGAGATAGCAAATACAATCATCTAGAGGACACATGTCCCAACATATCATCATTACATCACAGCGGAAGCATTCAACATGTCTGAGTACAGACAAGAACCAAATAGGCCTAAGAGGCCGGAAACGAAAAGACGGAGCCCATCCACGAAGTCTCGGATCCTGCCCGGGTCCGCTATCTACTCGTCAGCAGTCTCGTCATACTCCACGTAGTAGCCACCATGTAGATCCTCGGAAACATAGTCTGCGGAAACCACAGCCCCAAAGGGGTCAGTACATAAACGTACTGGCAAGCAAGACTCACAGTTCACCAAAGTGTAACCCGTCAACACCAAGCACAGATGCTTTGGGTTCAACGGAAGAAAGGGGATATAAAAGATGCTGCAACTGGCTGCTCTAACCAACTACAGAACATACTACAACCTCCGGCTAACAGAAAGGAGATAAGATAGCGTATTGTAACCAACTAACAACTAACTCCAAACAAACCCATCCTGGATCTCGCCCCTTATCCAAAGAAGCAATCCGAGGATAACTCACTCAGTTGGATTAGTGAGGGTTCAGATTGTGTGTCATTAAGCCTATTACTAGTCAGATTGTTAATCATTAGGTTTAAGTTGTCCTGAGTACTTGTTAGCCAGTACTTTCACCAAGTTAACCATAACCGCGGAAAACACGGCTTCTCGAGAAGATTTACCCTGCAGGGGTGCACCAATTTGGCCGTACACGTAAGAATAACCCGCCAGATGGAATGCCTCCCACCAAGCGGGGCACTCAACACAACTCAACTCTTCTTCGCATCAAGCCCAAAGAACCCCGTGCAGTGAGCGCACGGCTAATCAAGCCCCACGAAGAAAAGGGGACCCTCATAGCACTCTAAGAACGTGTCTCCCTAAATGCCGACTACAAAAGTTCCACCCTGGCCTGGGCTCGCAAAAACATGCATGCGGCAAATGGAACACCCGAACTAAATGAGGCGATTTGGACGAGATGCGAATCGAATCAAATTGAGGGGGGCGCCCATACACGCTTCCCACATGCGGTTAGTGCGCTCATCATGGATCAGTAGACAAGACCCTTTTCCTATTAGGGTCGACACTAGCAGGCCTCAAAACCACGCAGGGCCTCCTGCCGGTGCCTTATCATCAAATTATTATTTAACAATAACATTAGCATGATTCATTGTTTAACCTCGAGCCCCAGAACATAATAGAAATAGTAACAGAAAGTAACAGGTAACAGACTCGAGCAAAACAACCCTAAGCATTCTAGTAAGACACGAGCTCAAACAACGGGGTTATAGGAGTGGAGGTGAGGCAATATCAGGGTTAAGGGATTCATGTGATAGGTTCGAACAGAAGCAACGATTCATAGGTCTAGCAGAATAGACAACAGAAAGTATCGGTATCCAATGTTGAAAGGAACACAATGGTTCATGTGAGTGAATACTTGCCTGCAAACTCAGCAGCCTGGTACTGAGCTAGATCCTTAGAAGGGGTGTAGTAAGTATCGTCGGTCTCAACGTCGTCGTTTATCCGGGAAGAAGCAAACAGACAACGCAGAGAACAAACAATCAATAACATGGCATAGTGCACAAACATGGGATGATGCATGACCATTTAATTGATGCATCAAAATAACTAGTTGACATGGTAACATGACATAATTAAATGGACCCACATGCAATTGGATTGCATATGGAAAGCCCATGAATTAAGGGTGAAACAATTGTTTTATAACTAACCAATAGGTGAAAGTGGATTAGCATGATGCATGGATGAGGAAAACAGCAAAATAACAACAATAGAACCAAATGGAAATAAGGTTTACCCATTTTGAAATTTTAGTTATTAAGTTAAGGAATTTTGGTTTCTTAAAGGTGTCACACAAGCATTTGTTGTTTTCACCAATTTTAATTGTTCAAAATAGATAACAAAGTTCATATTTGAAAAGAACACACAATTTTAGGTGGATTACATGTTTCACTTGTTGAAAAAGGATTTCAAATAAATTATTTATGAATTAAACAAGTTTAAGCAAGAATTAAATGAATTTAATTCAAACATGAACTTATTTGAATTTTTATTTGTTCAAAACATTAAACCAAAGTCATATTTGAAAAGTTTATACTTTGATGGTTTGAAAACATATTTTATAGTTTCAAAAAGAATTTAATTTGACCAAGTTAGGGATTTAACAATATTAAATGATTTAAACAAGGTTTAAATTATTTAACCAATTTTAATTATCCAAAACATGAAACAAATTTTATATTTGGAAAGGTGGTTTAATTTTGCATGGAAAACATATTTCATTTGTTGAAATTGGATTTAAAATGAGCAAGTTATTAATTTGGCGATTTTAAATGCAATAATTAAGAAACAGTTGTTTTCAGCAATTTAAATTATTCAAAACAGCAAACAAAGTTGATATTTGGAAAGTACATGAAAAGTTGAATGGAAAACATATTTAGTTTGTGGAATTTGGAATTTTTATGCCCAAGTTATGAATTTTGCAAAATTAAGTGAATTAAACAAGAATTCAAATATTTCACCAATTTAAAATATTCAAAACAGTAAACAAATTTTATATTTGGATAGAGAATTCAATTTGGCACAGAAAACATTTTAAAAAGTTGAAATTGGAGTTAAAATGAATTAGTTATGCATTTTTTACAAGTTTAGGGTGCAATCTGCCTTTTTTTTATTAACTAGGGACTTAGGAAAAATATTACAGGGGCTAGAAAAATAGTAGCAAGGACCTATTGGTGATTTCTGTGAAGTGCTGTATCAAAACAAATGGAAACAAAAAGTTTGGTTTAATTGTGCGGGAGGGGGACTCGAACCCGGGACCTCCCGCTGTGTGCTTGGGGTGCTAACCAGTGAGGTGGTGATTCGATTGGTGACAGGGAAGGGGGCAGTGGGGGGTTAAGGTGTGGCGCGCGGGAGTTTTTTAACTGAACCGAAAACTGATCGTTCGCTTCTGTAACTCGACAGAGAAAAGAGGCAACCGCCGGCGGCTGCTGTTCGCCGGAGGGGGGGGCATGGATGGGTGCAGGTGGGGCGTGGGCTGCGTGCGGTGTGCTGACCGAGAGGGAGGAGGGAAGGGAGGAAGGGGATCGAGGGGCGAGGGAGCTCACCTCGAGCGGACAGAGGAGGCGCACGGGGCGGAGCAGGGAGTGGCCGGCGACGGGATGCGGATGGCGGCGGCGCATCAGAGCCTCCCGGCCGCTGCCGTGGGGTGGAGGAGGAAGAGGGTGGTGCGGGGATTCCATTCCCGCACCCGCCCTGGCCGGAGAGCGACCACACCGGCGGCGATCACCGGCGAGAGAGGGCGGAATTTCGGTGTGGTTTCAGGTTCAGTTGCAGCGAGGTTACAGAGAGAAGAGAGATGGGAGGAGAGGAAGAAGATGGCGGCGTCGAGAGGGAAGTGGAGGGAGAAGAGAGCAGAGGGAAACCCTAGGGCTAGGGAGCTAGGTTTATAGAGGGGGGAGGTGGAGCTGCAGCCGTTCGTGCTCCCCTCTGTCAACGTGGACATGACCGATGTCGAGCCGTACAGGAGGTAGAAGAAGACCGAAAGGGTACGGGCCTGGGGGGAAAATTTGGGCTGGGCCTAGTTGGACTGCCCCTCTCTCCTTTGCTTCTTTTTAATCTTTTTGTTCTAATAGTTTTTTTTTGCTTATTTGAATAGGAGAGAAAAGGCTAGGGTTTAGGGTTAGGAAAATTTGGTTATAGATTATTTAGGGTTACAACAACATTGTGTGACTTTTATTTTACCAAAAGATTGAATTTATTTGATATTTGCCATTTGTTTGAAAATGAAAGATATTTGCTATTACATGAGTTATTAAAAAGACCCAGTTAAAAAGTGTGAACCCTTAAGCTTATTTGAAACAATTGATTGGAGTGGTTTTGTTTCATTAATTTCAAATGGGTGCTGTTTGGAAAAATGCAATTGAATTTCAAAAGGGTTTGAATTAAGGGAATTTGCTATTAAATGAAGTATCAGAACTTAAACAATTTGATGGTTTGAAATTTATAGTTTAATGGAAACAAATGACGGAAGTGTTTTGTCATTTTCATAATTTTCAAAAGGGGTTGCTGTTTGGAAGAAATTATAATTGAATTTGCAAAGGGTTTGGTATTAAATGAATTTTTGATAGAAACAAAACAACAGTTTTGGAATCACAACTTCTATGGAAACAATTGATTGTTTTGATTTGAATATCATTTGGAAATTGTAACATCACAAGTATGAAACAAGAGGTTTGAAATTTGGTTTGAAATTCAAATAGAAAACAAAGGAAAACAATTGGAAAACAAATGAAAACAGAGGAAAACAAATGGAAAACAAGCAAAACAAATGCAAGGAACATGATGTCATGATGCAAAACATAAAATAACAGAGAGCAAACATTCTAATGGCTATTTTTCATACTTGGGATGTTACAAAACGCCCCCCCTTGAAGGAATCGTTGTGACGCCCCGAGATCGGGCATTATGCAGATTTCAGCATTCCCGCCAAATCCGCATAATAACCGATTCCAGGTTGCCACTTGTGATAACATTACAACAGTTCACGAATAATCCACAACAACAACAGAAACGATATATACAAGAAGACTCCAACGAGTCACAAATACAACTGATACAATACAAAGATCCAAATAACAGCGGAAGAAACAACATAGTGTCCGACTACGGACAAGATACAAATTGGACTAAGAGTCCTGAAGATAACCGAGAGCGTCCAATCCCTGCCCAGGCCAAGCCGGAGGGATTCCCAAGCTAACGTCGTTAGACTTCAAACCTGTTGACTGCAATGTTGAATATGCAGCCACGAAAAAGATTCGTGGGTCAGTACGGTTAAGTACTGGCAAGTGGATAAACCATACTCACAAGATACCGGCGTAGCCAGTCATCACAAGATACCAATACTTTGGGATCAACGGAAAGGAAGGGATTATTGCAAATAAGCGGCAGCGGGCTGCACTAACCAACTACAGAAACACACTACAACTTCCGGCTAACAGAAAGAAGATAAGATAGCGTATCGCAACCAACTACAGCTAACCACCAAACAAACCCATCCAATGTTACCCCCTACTAAGGAAGCAACCCAAGGATAACTCACACTGTTGATTAGGGTGACATCATTTATATGGTGGAGGTAATCTATATTACTAATCAAGTTATTATCATTAGGTGTAAGTTGTCTGAGTACTTGTTAGCCAGCACTTTCACCAAGTCGTCACATAACCGCGGACAACACGGCTTCTCGAGAAGATTCATCCCTGCAGGGTGTGCTCCAGTACCCGTACACACTCGAGCCACCAACTAAAACTCAGGTTGGCTCGACACGACCCAAACCATCTCTACAACCCATCCTAGGAGCCACGGAGCTATAAGGTCCCAGCCACGCAGCCGAATACTCAGCGCAGGTGTGCAAAACTCCCGCAGGACACAACACCCCGGCACTACAGGCCTCGCCCTATATGCATCATCATCATCAGTAACCATGGGTGATCAACCCATTATGCAAGGAGCAAACGGAACACCCGAACTAAGTGTGGCTCTTCGGACAAGCTGCAGATCAGGTCTAAGTCGAGGGGGGTCCCATACTACCACCCGGATGCGGTGAGCACGCTCATCATGGATCAGTAGACAAGACTCTTTCCTAGTTTCGACACCAGCCGGCTCCAAAACCCTAACCCGGGCCTCCTGCCGGTGCCTTATCATCAAATTATTATTACCCCAGACATTAACATGTTGTTGATTGAATCGAAACCCAACTATCAAACTAAACAGGTGATAGGAAAAAGGACAACAAGACTTGAGCGCAAACAAACCTAAGCATGCAACTACGACACGAGGGCCAACAAGGTAAACAAACAACAGTTAATAAGAAGTGGAAGGCTATATCCTGGCTGCAAGGTAACATATAATAGGATCGAGACACAAGCATCGAATCATAAGGCTAGAATAAAGGCAACGGAAAGAATCGGTAATAAGGGATGAAAGGCAGCCATGTGGCAGCAAGTGAGTATACTTGCCTGGAATCCAGCAAGTAGAGGTACATCCGAAGAACTTGTCGTTGCTCACATCATCTCAACGTCCTATCCGCGAAGAAGCAACGAACCTCGAACAAACACCGGATGCAACAATTACTACTACGGCAAAAGATCCAGCATGATCAAGATATGGATGCATGACAAGTTTAAAGATGCATCAACGATAAACTAGTTGACATGGTAAACATATTTAAATGGGCCCATATGCAATTTGGATTGCATATGAAAAAGCCCATGAATTAGTGTTGAATTAAATGATCTACAAATAACCATCATGTGAAAGTTGATTAGAATGATGCATGGATGATGAAAACAATAAGAAAACATCATTAGCTTCAATTTGAAAAGGGGTTTACCAAAGTGGGAATTTTATTTATTAAGTTATGAAATTTGGCTTCTTAAAGGAGTTACACAAGCATTTGTTGTTTTCACCCATTTTAATTGTTCAAAACAGATAAAAAAATTCATATTTGGAAAGAACACAAAATTTTAGATGGAATACATATTTCATTTGTTGAATTTGGATTTAAAATGAGCAAGTTATTAATTTGGCAATTTTAAATGCATTAAATAAGAAACAATTGTTTTTAGCAAGTTAAATTATTCAAAACAGCAAACAAAGTTGATACTTGCAAAGTTCATGAAAAATGGGATGGAAAACATATTTAACATGTTGAAATTGGATTTGAATTGCCCAAGTTATGAATTTTGCAATTTAAAAGGTGTAATTAAAGTATTAAATTATTACTCCAATTTTAATTAGGCAAACAGGAAACAAAGTTGATATTTGCAAAGTTTAGAGAATTTTGATTGGAAAACATATTTTACTTTTCAAATTTGGAGTTAAAATGAATTAGTTATGATTTATGCAATTAAATCAATTTAAATTGAGCCGGAAGCCCGACATCTAATTTAGGAGGTTCGAGTTATTTATCTACCCATCAATATTAAATGTTGTTTAGCATGGAGAAGAAATTATTGAGTGAGCTAAACAAATTAAATGGAATAGGGTACAATTTAAATTAAGTACCCAAACATATTCCATGTTTAGTTATTTAGGTGCACATACATAACACTAGTAAAATGCAAGATAAAAGATGCAAACATGAGCATGGATGGCATATTAATATTCATTGCATTTTTCTGATCAAAATTCATATACAACAATTTTCCATTGGAGTTATAGCTTGCAAGTTATGAATTAAAACATTTGACAAAAATAAAAGAATAAGATAGAAGAAAAAGGATGGTATGGGATTTGAACTTGGGTCACTCAGGTGGAGGATTGGGCTGTGAACCAGTGGGCCAGAGCCTATTTGGTAATTTAACTTTGGCTGTGGCGTAACAAGATGCAACCAGCTCGGGTAACTGAAATTTGCACAAGTTCAGAAACCTTAAAAAACGAGTGTTCTGCATCTAACGGGAATGCCAGATTCAGATGTAAAACAGGATTAAAAAAAGAAAGGAGAGGCTTCTGCATCTGATGGTATTCGAACCTGGGACTCCAGGGTATGCGGGTAGGTGCGCTGCCACTAGGCTAGCTTCGGCTTGTATTCGGTTATGAACCGTAAAGGACATGAGGCATAAACACTCACTAACTGAACTTGGCAGGGAAAAGATTCAGACTTGCAGCGTGTAGATGCACAGACAATAAAAAAGAACAGGATTGCACATGATGTGATTTGATCCTGAGATCTCCTAGGAAGCAGATCAGAGTAACAACCACTGGGCTAGCTAGCTGTTCGTGATAGAAAACAGATCTGAAGCGATAAGAAGCATGGCAACGCTGTTAACTGAATTCAACACAGAGAAGCTTCAGACTTCGCCCCAACGCGACGGAGACAAGATCAACATCGTAACGTGAATGGTCCCTAGCTTACACAGGAGTTCGTGGGTGCAAAAAGGCAGGAGCTGGGTGTGCTACCGTGTCTTGGTGGCATGCAGATGTGTACGTGAGTGTCCAGGAGCAACCGTAGCAGCTGCCTCCCTCAGCTTGAGCTGGCCGCCCCGGCGACAACACATACATGGCAGGCCGGCGACAGATCCATGCACACAGTGAAAAAGGAAGGCCAGGAAGATGTCTGGGACGTGCGACTGCTCACCTTGAGCTTGCTGGCGCAGCAGCTTGGCTTGGGTAAGACGATGTGGACCGGACGGCGAGGAGGAAGACGGCGCCCTGGAGATGCTCTGCACGGACGGACGTCGTTCTTGACGAGGACGGCGCGGAGCTGCTGCCGCCTCCCAAGTTCGACTGAGGAAACGAGGACGCTGAGGAGGGCGCCACGGTTCCATTCCCGTCGTCCAATTGGTTCGACGGAGATCATGGCGACGCGGCGGTGCCGCTTGCGCGTGTGCTGTGTGGTACCACGCTCGATTCAGAGAAGGGAAAAAAAATAGGAGAGGGAGAGAGATGGCGGCGGCGGATGGAGAGGAAGGAGAAGGAAAAAACTAGGGTTCTTGGGGTGTGCTCGGTGGGGATTAGGTACAAGGAGGGAGGGGACCAGGAGGTGGTCGTGGACAGGGACATGAGCGACCACGCTCTCCTCGTGTGTTGCTGTACGGACGAGGAAGGAGAGGTATCGGGCCAAAAACAGAGAGGAGGTGGGTTGGGTTTTGGGCCAGTAATTTGGGGTTGGCCGGCTAGGCTTCCCTCTCCCTCTTAAAAACATTTTTTTTCTTTTGTTTTATTATTTTCAGAAAACAAGGTTTGGCAAATACATTTCCAAACTTATAGTTTTTTTTTTGTTATTATTATTATTATTATTAGGGATACTCTTGCAAATATTTTCCAACATTAGCTTGAGGTATTAATTTCGAAATAGAAAAGTGAGGGAGGTGGATTCATTATTTGCGAAACAACACATTTTAATTCTTAGAAAAAAAAGAATATGCAATGCGATGAAATGCATGATGCCATGATGCCCAAAAAGAAAAACTAACAAACAAAACTAATTGGGGAAAATCCCCGGGCGTTACAGACGACACCACTAACAAGGGATTGCGCCCTCGCAATCCGCTCCAACGCCAAGAGAGAGGGAAAAGTCGGACTATCGAGTCTTCATGCTTCAAGTTGATATCCTCGACACCACTAACAAGGGTTTCTCGACACCACTAACAAGAGATTCTTGCTCGGAGTGACAACGATGTTCTTCCACCAGGAATCTTCCGATGATCGAAACTATTAGGTTAAAGGCTCAGAAAACATCCACCCACGTAGGATCCTAAAACTTTAAAGATAGACAAGAGGGGAGACTCCAAAACAAATAAGATGGGAGGGGAAATAGAATAGAGATAAGGAGAAAACAAGAATCCTATTGAGATGTTTCCAAAATAGTTTAGCAGAAATAGTTTTTGACACTCTAGAAACAACGACCGTTAGCGAGGTTATCCTACAGGCTTTGCGGACCCATTGCTTCGATAACCATTCGTATCAAAACAATATCGGGAATCGGAACCAAGGCTCTGATACCATTTGTGACGCCCCGAGATCGGGCATTATGCAGATTTCAGCATTCCCGCCAAATCCGCATAATAACCGATTCCAGGTTGCCACTTGTGATAACATTACAACAGTTCACGAATAATCCACAACAACAACAGAAACGATATATACAAGAAGACTCCAACGAGTCACAAATACAACTGATACAATACAAAGATCCAAATAACAGCGGAAGAAACAACATAGTGTCCGACTACGGACAAGATACAAATTGGACTAAGAGTCCTGAAGATAACCGAGAGCGTCCAATCCCTGCCCAGGCCAAGCCGGAGGGATTCCCAAGCTAACGTCGTTAGACTTCAAACCTGTTGACTGCAATGTTGAATATGCAGCCACGAAAAAGATTCGTGGGTCAGTACGGTTAAGTACTGGCAAGTGGATAAACCATACTCACAAGATACCGGCGTAGCCAGTCATCACAAGATACCAATACTTTGGGATCAACGGAAAGGAAGGGATTATTGCAAATAAGCGGCAGCGGGCTGCACTAACCAACTACAGAAACACACTACAACTTCCGGCTAACAGAAAGAAGATAAGATAGCGTATCGCAACCAACTACAGCTAACCACCAAACAAACCCATCCAATGTTACCCCCTACTAAGGAAGCAACCCAAGGATAACTCACACTGTTGATTAGGGTGACATCATTTATATGGTGGAGGTAATCTATATTACTAATCAAGTTATTATCATTAGGTGTAAGTTGTCTGAGTACTTGTTAGCCAGCACTTTCACCAAGTCGTCACATAACCGCGGACAACACGGCTTCTCGAGAAGATTCATCCCTGCAGGGTGTGCTCCAGTACCCGTACACACTCGAGCCACCAACTAAAACTCAGGTTGGCTCGACACGACCCAAACCATCTCTACAACCCATCCTAGGAGCCACGGAGCTATAAGGTCCCAGCCACGCAGCCGAATACTCAGCGCAGGTGTGCAAAACTCCCGCAGGACACAACACCCCGGCACTACAGGCCTCGCCCTATATGCATCATCATCATCAGTAACCATGGGTGATCAACCCATTATGCAAGGAGCAAACGTAACACCCGAACTAAGTGTGGCTCTTCGGACAAGCTGCAGATCAGGTCTAAGTCGAGGGGGGTCCCATACTACCACCCGGATGCGGTGAGCACGCTCATCATGGATCAGTAGACAAGACTCTTTCCTAGTTTCGACACCAGCCGGCTCCAAAACCCTAACTCGGGCCTCCTGCCGGTGCCTTATCATCAAATTATTATTACCCCAGACATTAACATGTTGTTGATTGAATCGAAACCCAACTATCAAACTAAACAGGTGATAGGAAAAAGGACAACAAGACTTGAGCGCAAACAAACCTAAGCATGCAACTACGACACGAGGGCCAACAAGGTAAACAAACAACAGTTAATAAGAAGTGGAAGGCTATATCCTGGCTGCAAGGTAACATATAATAGGATCGAGACACAAGCATCGAATCATAAGGCTAGAATAAAGGCAACGGAAAGAATCGGTAATAAGGGATGAAAGGCAGCCATGTGGCAGCAAGTGAGTATACTTGCCTGGAATCCAGCAAGTAGAGGTACATCCGAAGAACTTGTCGTTGCTCACATCATCTCAACGTCCTATCCGCGAAGAAGCAACAAACCTCGAACAAACACCGGATGCAACAATTACTACTACGGCAAAAGATCCAGCATGATCAAGATATGGATGCATGACAAGTTTAAAGATGCATCAACGATAAACTAGTTGACATGGTAAACATATTTAAATGGGCCCATATGCAATTTGGATTGCATATGAAAAAGCCCATGAATTAGTGTTGAATTAAATGATCTACAAATAACCATCATGTGAAAGTTGATTAGAATGATGCATGGATGATGAAAACAATAAGAAAACATCATTAGCTTCAATTTGAAAAGGGGTTTACCAAAGTGGGAATTTTATTTATTAAGTTATGAAATTTGGCTTCTTAAAGGAGTTACACAAGCATTTGTTGTTTTCACCCATTTTAATTGTTCAAAACAGATAAAAAAATTCATATTTGGAAAGAACACAAAATTTTAGATGGAATACATATTTCATTTGTTGAATTTGGATTTAAAATGAGCAAGTTATTAATTTGGCAATTTTAAATGCATTAAATAAGAAACAATTGTTTTTAGCAAGTTAAATTATTCAAAACAGCAAACAAAGTTGATACTTGCAAAGTTCATGAAAAATGGGATGGAAAACATATTTAACATGTTGAAATTGGATTTGAATTGCCCAAGTTATGAATTTTGCAATTTAAAAGGTGTAATTAAAGTATTAAATTATTACTCCAATTTTAATTAGGCAAACAGGAAACAAAGTTGATATTTGCAAAGTTTAGAGAATTTTGATTGGAAAACATATTTTACTTTTCAAATTTGGAGTTAAAATGAATTAGTTAAAATGCAATTAAATCAATTTAAATTGAGCCGGAAGCCCGACATCTAATTTAGGAGGTTCGAGTTATTTATCTACCCATCAATATTAAATGTTGTTTAGCATGGAGAAGAAATTATTGAGTGAGCTAAACAAATTAAATGGAATAGGGTACAATTTAAATTAAGTACCCAAACATATTCCATGTTTAGTTATTTAGGTGCACATACATAACACTAGTAAAATGCAAGATAAAAGATGCAAACATGAGCATGGATGGCATATTAATATTCATTGCATTTTTCTGATCAAAATTCATATACAACAATTTTCCATTGGAGTTATAGCTTGCAAGTTATGAATTAAAACATTTGACAAAAATAAAAGAATAAGATAGAAGAAAAAGGATGGTATGGGATTTGAACTTGGGTCACTCAGGTGGAGGATTGGGCTGTGAACCAGTGGGCCAGAGCCTATTTGGTAATTTAACTTTGGCTGTGGCGTAACAAGATGCAACCAGCTCGGGTAACTGAAATTTGCACAAGTTCAGAAACCTTAAAAAACGAGTGTTCTGCATCTAACGGGAATGCCAGATTCAGATGTAAAACAGGATTAAAAAAAGAAAGGAGAGGCTTCTGCATCTGATGGTATTCGAACCTGGGACTCCAGGGTATGCGGGTAGGTGCGCTGCCACTAGGCTAGCTTCGGCTTGTATTCGGTTATGAACCGTAAAGGACATGAGGCATAAACACTCACTAACTGAACTTGGCAGGGAAAAGATTCAGACTTGCAGCGTGTAGATGCACAGACAATAAAAAAGAACAGGATTGCACATGATGTGATTTGATCCTGAGATCTCCTAGGAAGCAGATCGGAGTAACAACCACTGGGCTAGCTAGCTGTTCGTGATAGAAAACAGATCTGAAGCGATAAGAAGCATGGCAACGCTGTTAACTGAATTCAACACAGAGAAGCTTCAGACTTCGCCCCAACGCGACGGAGACAAGATCAACATCGTAACGTGAATGGTCCCTAGCTTACACAGGAGTTCGTGGGTGCAAAAAGGCAGCAGCTGGGTGTGCTACCGTGTCTTGGTGGCATGCAGATGTGTACGTGAGTGTCCAGGAGCAACCGTAGCAGCTGCCTCCCTCAGCTTGAGCTGGCCGCCCCGGCGACAACACATACATGGCAGGCCGGCGACAGATCCATGCACACAGTGAAAAAGGAAGGCCAGGAAGATGTCTGGGACGTGCGACTGCTCACCTTGAGCTTGCTGGCGCAGCAGCTTGGCTTGGGTAAGACGACGTGGACCGGACGGCGAGGAGGAAGACGGCGCCCTGGAGATGCTCTGCACGGACGGACGTCGTTCTTGACGAGGACGGCGCGGAGCTGCCGCCGCCTCCCAAGTTCGACTGAGGAAACGAGGACGCTGAGGAGGGCGCCACGGTTCCATTCCCGTCGTCCAATTGGTTCGACGGAGATCATGGCGACGCGGCGGCGCCGCTTGCGCGTGTGCTGTGTGGTACCACACTCGATTCAGAGAAGGGAAAAAAATAGGAGAGGGAGAGAGATGGCGGCGGCGGATGGAGAGGAAGGAGAAGGAAAAAACTAGGGTTCTTGGGGTGTGCTCGGTGGGGATTAGGTACAAGGAGGGAGGGGACCAGGAGGTGGTCGTGGACAGGGACATGAGCGACCACGCTCTCCTCGTGTGTTGCTGTACGGACGAGGAAGGAGAGGTATCGGGCCAAAAACAGAGAGGAGGTGGGTTGGGTTTTGGGCCAGTAATTTGGGGTTGGCCGGCTAGGCTTCCCTCTCCCTCTTAAAAACATTTTTTTTTTCTTTTGTTTTATTATTTTCAGAAAACAAGGTTTGGCAAATACATTTCCAAACTTATAGTTTTTTTGTTATTATTATTATTATTAGGGATACTCTTGCAAATATTTTCCAACATTAGCTTGAGGTATTAATTTCGAAATAGAAAAGTGAGGGAGGTGGATTCATTATTTGCGAAACAACACATTTTAATTCTTAGAAAAAAAAGAATATGCAATGCGATGAAATGCATGATGCCATGATGCCCAAAAAGAAAAACTAACAAACAAAACTAATTGGGGAAAATCCCCGGGCGTTACAATCGTGCCCCGAGATTCCTACTGAGAAAAGAAAAGGTCCGGATATTTCTTGCGAAGATCCTCTTGAGCTGTGACACGTGAAACACATCGTGCACGTTGGATAGTTTTTGTGGAAGTTCAAGACGATAGGCATTTCTGGCAACTCTTCTAGAAAGATGTCAGGGAATTTGGAAACCACCGGAACATTTTTGAGTAGAGGTAGAGGTTTTGCATCAAGGGTGTATAGCTGAATGGAACTTGATTCATTTGGAGAATAGACTATCTGTCAGAAGGGTGGAACAGGGTTATTGATTAGACGCCGGTAGAAGAACTGAAGTGGAAAGCAACAACAAGGTTTCAACGGATGAAAAGGATGTTGAGAAGAACTGGATAACGAAGCAACATCGGGAAAACGAGACCAAAACACTCCTGAGGTACTACGTAAACCCATCCGGGCTTCTAAAGGATCAATATCTACTGCTTAAGGAATAGAGGATCTGCTTCCGGGGCTTACACGCCTCCGTTCTCAATCGTGAGTAGGCAACATGATAAATCATGTCACAACCACCTCCATTCCTATGGTCCAATAGATATAACTATCCCAGAGAAACCAGGATACGTGAAATCCTAACTTGAAAGTTTAGATGAGAAGGGAAAACAACGTTGCACTTCCTTACCAGGAAAGGGAGGGTGGGTGGGGAAAGAAGAAAAGAACAGAATTCCTACTCTCGCGTTTCATTTTTCCTATATAGCTACAAAAATAGTTTCTAGACTCAACTGCGACCAGTAAAAGGGATCCTACAGGCAGACAGGCTCTGATACCATTTGTCGCACCCGGACTTCTAGGGTATACTCACAGTCCGTTAAACAGTAGATAAATGGCTTACGGGGCATACCGGCACCCGCATCTCAATATGAGCAGGCCAACACGTAAACGTGTGACAACCATTCTCTTACTATTCATCGTCTGCGCAAACCATCCCATAGAAATCCAGATACTTCCATTGACGTACTTCAAAACATACACACATGGTACGTCAACGACATTGGAACAAGTGATATCACAACAGATCTCTACGACACAAAAGATTGAAATAAGTTGCAAATAGATCTCATTAGAGCAGAGATAGCAAATACAATCATCCAGAGGACACATGTCCCAACATATCATCATTACATCACAGCGGAAGCATTCAACATGTCTGAGTACAGACAAGAACCAAATAGGCCTAAGAGGCCGGAAACGAAAAGACGGAGCCCATCCACGAAGTCTCGGATCCTGCCCGGGTCCGCTATCTACTCGTCAGCAGTCTCGTCATACTCCACGTAGTAGCCACCATGTAGATCCTCGGAAACGTAGTCTGCGGAAACCACAGCCCCAAAGGGGTCAGTACATAAACGTACTGGCAAGCAAGACTCACAGTTCACCAAAGTGTAACCCGTCAACACCAAGCACAGATGCTTTGGGTTCAACGGAAGAAAGGGGATATAAAAGATGCTGCAACTGGCTGCTCTAACCAACTACAGAACATACTACAACCTCCGGCTAACAGAAAGGAGATAAGATAGCGTATCGTAACCAACTAACAACTAACTCCAAACAAACCCATCCTGGATCTCGCCCCTTATCCAAAGAAGCAATCCGAGGATAACTCACTCAGTTGGATTAGTGAGGGTTCAGATTGTGTGTCATTAAGCCTATTACTAGTCAGATTGTTAATCATTAGGTTTAAGTTGTCCTGAGTACTTGTTAGCCAGTACTTTCACCAAGTTAACCATAACCGCGGAAAACACGGCTTCTCGAGAATATTTACCCTGCAGGGGTGCACCAATTTGGCCGTACACGTAAGAATAACCCGCCAGATGGAATGCCTCCCACCAAGCGGGGCACTCAACACAACTCAACTCTTCTTCGCATCAAGCCCAAAGAACCCCGTGCAGTGAGCGCACGGCTAATCAAGCCCCACGAAGAAAAGGGGACCCTCATAGCACTCTAAGAACGTGTCTCCCTAAATGCCGACTACAAAAGTTCCACCCTGGCCTGGGCTCGCAAAAACATGCATGCGGCAAATGGAACACCCGAACTAAATGAGGCGATTTGGACGAGATGCGAATCGAATCAAATTGAGGGGGGCGCCCATACACGCTTCCCACATGCGGTTAGTGCGCTCATCATGGATCAGTAGACAAGACCCTTTTCCTATTAGGGTCGACACTAGCAGGCCTCAAAACCACGCAGGGCCTCCTGCCGGTGCCTTATCATCAAATTATTATTTAACAATAACATTAGCATGATTCATTGTTTAACCTCGAGCCCCAGAACATAATAGAAATAGTAACAGAAAGTAACAGGTAACAGACTCGAGCAAAACAACCCTAAGCATTCTAGTAAGACACGAGCTCAAACAACGGGGTTATAGGAGTGGAGGTGAGGCAATATCAGGGTTAAGGGATTCATGTGATAGGTTCGAACAGAAGCAACGATTCATAGGTCTAGCAGAATAGACAACAGAAAGTATCGGTATCCAATGTTGAAAGGAACACAATGGTTCATGTGAGTGAATACTTGCCTGCAAACTCAGCAGCCTGGTACTGAGCTAAATCCTTAGAAGGGGTGTCGTAAGTATCGTCGGTCTCAACGTCGTCGTTTATCCGGGAAGAAGCAAACAAACAACGCAGAGAACAAACAATCAATAACATGGCATAGTGCACAAACATGGGATGATGCATGACCATTTAATTGATGCATCAAAATAACTAGTTGACAAGGTAACATGACATAATTAAATGGACCCACATGCAATTGGATTGCATATGGAAAGCCCATGAATTAAGGGTGAAACAATTGTTTTATAACTAACCAATAGGTGAAAGTGGATTAGCATGATGCATGGATGAGGAAAACAACAAAATAACAACAATAGAACCAATTGGAAATAAGGTTTACCCATTTTGAAATTTTAGCTATTAAGTTAAGGGATTTTGGTTCCTTGAAGGTGTCACACAAGCATTTGTTGTTTTCACCAATTTTAATTGTTCAAAATAGATAACAAAGTTCATATTTGGAAAGTACACACAATTTTAGGTGGATTACATGTTTCACTTGTTGAAAAAGGATTTCAAATAAATTATTTATGAATTAAACAAGTTTAAGCAAGAATTAAATGAATTTAATTCAAACATGAACTTATTTGAATTTTTATTTGTTCAAAACATTAAACCAAAATCATATTTGAAAAGTTTATACTTTGATGGTTTGAAAACATATTTTATAGTTTCAAAAAGAATTTAATTTGACCAAGTTAGGGATTTAACAATATTAAATGATTTAAACAAGGTTTAAATTATTTAACCAATTTTAATTATCCAAAACATGAAACAAATTTTATATTTGGAAAGGTGGTTTAATTTTGCATGGAAAACATATTTCATTTGTTGAAATTGGATTTAAAATGAGCAAGTTATTAATTTGGCGATTTTAAATGCAATAATTAAGAAACAGTTGTTTTCAGCAATTTAAATTATTCAAAACATCAAACAAAGTTGATATTTGGAAAGTACATGAAAAGTTGAATGGAAAACATATTTAGTTTGTGGAATTTGGAATTTTTATGCCCAAGTTATGAATTTTGCAAAATTAAGTGAATTAAACAAGAATTCAAATATTTCACCAATTTAAAATATTCAAAACAGTAAACAAATTTTATATTTGGATAGAGAATTCAATTTGGCACAGAAAACATTTTAAAAAGTTGAAATTGGAGTTAAAATGAATTAGTTATGCATTTTACAAGTTTAGGGTGCAATCTGCCATTTTTTTATTAACTAGGGACTTAGGAAAAATATTACAGGGGCTAGAAAAATAGTAGCAAGGACCTATTGGTGATTTCTGTGAAGTGTTGTATCAAAACAAATGGAAACAAAAAGTTTGGTTTAATTGTGCGGGAGGGGGACTCGAACCCGGGACCTCCCGCTGTGTGCTTGGGGTGCTAACCAGTGGGGTGGTGATTCGATTGGTGACAGGGAAGGGCGCAGTGGGGGGTTAAGGTGTGGCGCGCGGGAGTTTTTTAACTGAACCGAAAACTGATCGTTCGCTTCTGTAACTCGACAGAGAAAAGAGGCAACCGCCGGCGGCTGTTGTTCGCCGGAGGGGGGGGCATGGATGGGTGCAGGTGGGGCGTGGGCTGCGTGCGGTGTGCTGACCGAGAGGGAGGAGGGAAGGGAGGAAGGGGATCGAGGGGCGAGGGAGCTCACCTCGAGCGGACAGAGGAGGCGCACGGGGCGGAGCAGGGAGTGGCCGGCGACGGGATGCGGATGGCGGCGGCGCATCAGAGCCTCCCGGCCGCTGCCGTGGGGTGGAGGAGGAAGAGGGTGGTGCGGGGATTCCATTCCCGCACCCGCCCTGGCCGGAGAGCGACCACACCGGCGGCGATCACCGGCGAGAGAGGGCGGAATTTCGGTGTGGTTTCAGGTTCAGTTGCAGCGAGGTTACAGAGAGAAGAGAGATGGGAGGAGAGGAAGAAGATGGCGGCGTCGAGAGGGAAGTGGAGGGAGAAGAGAGCAGAGGGAAACCCTAGGGCTAGGGAGCTAGGTTTATAGAGGGGGGAGGTGGAGCTGCAGCCGTTCGTGCTCCCCTCTGTCAACGTGGACATGACCGATGTCGAGCCGTACAGGAGGTAGAAGAAGACCGAAAGGGTACGGGCCTGGGGGAAAATTTGGGCTGGGCCTAGTTGGACTGCCCCTCTCTCCTTTGCTTCTTTTTAATCTTTTTGTTCTAATTGTTTTTTTTTGCTGATTTGAATAGGAGAGAAAAGGCTAGGGTTTAGGGTTAGGAAAATTTGGTTATAGATTATTTAGGGTTACAACAACATTGTGTGACTTTTATTTTTCCAAAAGATTGAATTTATTTGATATTTGCCATTTGTTTGAAAATGAAAGATATTTGCTATTACATGAGTTATTAAAAAGACCCAGTTAAAAAGTGTGAACCCCTAAGCTTATTTGAAACAATTGATTGGAGTGGTTTTGTTTCATTAATTTCAAATGGGTGCTGTTTGGAAAAATGCAATTGAATTTGAAAAGGGTTTGAATTAAGGGAATTTGCTATTAAATGAAGTATTAGAAATTAAACAATTTGATGGTTTGAAATTTATAGTTTAATGGAAACAAATGATGGAAGTGTTTTGTCATTTTCATAATTTTCAAAAGGGGTTGCTGTTTGGAAGAAATTATAATCAATTTGCAAAGGGTTTGGTATTAAATGAATTTTTGATAGAAACAAAACAACAGTTTTGGAATCACAACTTCTATGGAAACAATTGATTGTTTTGACTTGAATATCATTTGGAAATTGTAACATCACAAGTATGAAACAAGAGGTTTGAAATTTGGTTTGAAATTCAAATAGAAAACAAAGGAAAACAATTGGAAAACAAATGAAAACAGAGGAAAACAAATGGAAAACAAGCAAAACAAATGCAAGGAACATGATGTCATGATGCAAAACATAAAATAACATAGAGCAAACATTCTAATGGCTATTTTTCATACTTGGGATGTTACAGTTCTTCTTCTCGTTCCTCCTCAATGTCAGTTTCATCATGAACATATACAATGTCTTGTTTACTAGCTTGCATTGCTTGTATTTTTGCCTTGCTAACCAGTTTGCACACTTTCTTGTGACCTGGGAACCATGGTTCATCACAGGTGAAACACACTTTGAGGGCTTTAGCTCTTTCAATAGAAGCTGCAGGGGAATTTGTGACAGGTGTTTTAGAGTCCCATTGAAGTGTTCTCCTTTGGTGGAATGTATTTGTAGGTACAGGTTTAGGAGGATTAGCTTGTTCCATTCTTCTTGCCATCCACTGAAGGTGTGCTTGTACATTGCCAGTCAAGCCAGAGATGAAGGATTTAATGTAATAGCCTTCAGGCAGTCCTGGGTTGTCCCTTCTCATAAGGTTCAATGCAGCCTCAAATTTGAATATATAGCTATCCAGTGTAGTGATTTGAGTGAGGGCATGGAAAGTCCTTTGTCACAGGAGGAGTTTGTGGAAAACCTGTCAGATAAGCTTGTATAGAATTTGTGCCAGGCTACATTTTGAGCTATATATCCAGTGCCTCTCCATCGTTTCATGACATCTCCAGTGAGATAAGTGACAGCTATCTCTGTCCTTTGTTCAAGTGAGATAAGTGACCCTTCTGTTTTCAGCAGAAGCAAATTGCAGTCTGTTTCTTGCATGAGGTTGCTTCCCTGAATTTTTTGCCCATTCCTCATCATCAGGTATGTGTATGTTGTCAGTCTATCCCTGTTTAGTGATTGGCTCATGAACCGCAGTTGTGACTTTGTCAAAGTGAGGGTGCCTGTAAGGATGTTTTTGTGTCCCATCCAGATTTAATTCCTTGCCCTGAGAATCCTGCAGAATTTGTGTTTCTGCATGGTGGCAATGTTTGCCAGAAGTTACTGAATTTTCCCCATTTGGTGATGCTTGAGTAGTAGCTTTTCCCTGTGCTATAGGAGACATGACACTGACTCTAGGTTTTTAGCTGCAAACAGTCTCTCAAAATTTGTATGAATGTTTTGGAAATTGGTTTGCATACTCTGGAAATTGGTATTGACCATTTGACGAAATTCATGGAATTCATGCTTATCCTCTGGCCTTCCTTTCTGCAGCATTTGTATGTCTAGGAGCATGGATTTCATTTCAAGCATGCATGTGTCCTCTGAATCCATCTGCTTGTCCATCAGGTGTGTTGCTGGATTGTGTTCGAGAGGGGGAGCTTGAGTACCTTATGAGAGGGGACCATCATGGACGTTACTGGTTTGTAGTCGTGATCTACCGCCGCCAGTCGCTGTCGCCAATCGCCAGACTCGCCGCCTTGTGTTGCACGGAGGGGGAAAGAATAGGGATTTTACGGCCGAGGAGGTGTTCCTTGCCAACCAATTCTTGAACCCTCTCTGCACCCGAGCAGTCTACCGCCGCCGATTCGCCACCCGAGCGAGATCAGAAAGGATTTTACTGGGTTGGACCCAAACTTCCGATCTCTAGATCTAGAACGCCTCTGAGGATCTAAGACATCTGATACCACTTGATATGCCTAGAGCTATATATCTGAAGTTCACTACTGTAACTCTGAAGAACTGCAAGAACTCAAGAATTTTACCGGGAGAAATCAAGCAATTTGGATTAGTTACTTGAGGAGGAAATGTTTACAGCCAGACCATGAAGTGGCGGCGGGGGATAAACCCTAATTCCAATATAATGCTATCAATTACAAGCCCGGGGGCTAAATAGGGGAAAAGGGAAAGAAAATGACAACAGAGTGGGTTGTTGGCGGCAAAAGTACCAGCTGGGCCTTGCATTTGAAAAAGACCGTGCGATGAAGCTCAACCGTTGGATATGATCTCAGCGGTCATTGTCTCTCCTTGGCGCGAAGCTCCTGCCGTTCCTAGGTGGCTCAATGTAACATCCCTGTTTTTCTACAATAGGGTGGTGGTGTGTTGTTGGCATCTCATACATGCATAAAAACATTGGTTAAAATTTTGCAATTGAAATAACAGATGGATGACCAAAAATCACTTAAAGTGATCACCCAAATTTTGTTTTAAAAACAATTTTAATTTTGAAAAGCAAAGAGATGGTGAGCTTGAAAATTTCATAAGGTTTTCAAAAACTATTTTTGCTATTTTTTCTGTTTACAAAAAGGCCCCCCAAACCTCTGTTTTCGGTCCTGTTTTAAAAGAGAAAAGGATCTCTTGGTGATTTCCGAAAGCTCCAGGGGGTTTTTCATAAAAATCCTTTTTAACTTCTTCCTCCTCCCGCCAGTAGACGAGCTGCTCGTCGACGATGCCGTTTCCACCTCCTACTCTACGTCATCGGGAGGGTAAGGGCTCCCAGGAGGCGTCCAGATCGCAGCCTCTCCCTTCAGAACCCCCCGAACCCTCCTCTCTCTCCCTGTGTTCTTCCTCCGAAGAACCGAACCCTACCTCGCCGGAGTTGGCTCCTCGCCGACGCTATGCTCTGCCCCGCGATGAACTGAGGTTCCCGGAAGCTCCACCGCCCTCCTATTCCCCTCCTGGCCACCAGAATCGACCCACGGTGGACGAAATCAACGCCGGCATCCATGTCTTCCTCGCCTCCGGCCGACCGCCGCCGCGCTCGATGCCGCCGTCTCCGACCATCCCCCACCTCCTCGTCACCTATACGACAATCCTGGTGAGCTCCCGCACCTGTAGGTGTCTCTGGTTTGTTCCCTTCCCCTCGGTACCGTCCCCGCGCTGTGAACCTCCGGCCGCCGCCGCGCCGGTGGACGGCGTGGTCGCTCCGGCGACCCAAAAGGAGCGGCGCCGCCACCTCTGTGATCACCGTCACCTCCTCTCGCCTTTGCGCGAGTTTATTTTGTGAATCCATCGCTCGTTTGCTCGATTGCACGGAGACAACACCCTTCCTGGCCTGGGCTGATGCCAGGATGACGTCACGATGACCTCATAACCGTGTTTTGTCTTTTTCCAGAAAATGATTTAAATTACAGAAAATGTTTACTGTTTGTAAAATCAATAAATAATGTTTTATGAATCAGAAAAATATAATTAAGGTATAGAAATGTTCAGAAAAATAAACTCTATCCAAATATGTCACTTTCACCCATGTTTGATAAAGTTGATTTTAGACCATTTATCTAATATTGTTTAATCAATTTAAAATGGAAAAATAAGTTTTTAATCACTAAAATTAGAAAATTAAAAGTTATATACCATTTTGCTCAAAATTACAAATGCAACCTGTTTATGATATTTTCAAACCCATTTGAGCAATTAAAATGATACACCCTCTCAATATCGCCCGAAACCCCCTCCGGGGTGTATTTCGGGTTAATTTCAGTAAAATTGCACAATTGCCATACGAACCCTAGCAACCCAACGAACATGTCTAGGGCTTTATTTCAATGCATTAACTTGCTCATGCATACTTATTGCGCATTGCATCGATGCCATGTGTTGATTGTTGTTTTTCTTGTTTCGGTGTTTGTTTCCCCCCCCCTCGGTAGAACGTGACTCCGAAGAGAAGGCCAGCAATCCAATGACGAATACTTGATCCTAACCGACAAGTCAAGCACTTATTCCCAAAGACTTTCTCTGGTTTTCTTGAAGCAAGGCAAGCATAACCTCTTATCTGCCCATATATGATTTCGAAAGACTTTTCATTCTCGTACAAATGCATTCGGTTCCAATGTATCTTGAGTCAATAGATAGAGTTACCCTATTTATTTGCATAACCCAGATATCATGATTCAATGCTCCTAGCAGACATAGGATTTGTTTGTGTGTATCGCCAGAGCCTCAAATATGCCATGCTTAGTCATACATGTCTGTTGATCTCTGCTCCATCCGGTTGATGAATCAGAGTTGCGAATGAATCTAGTATGGTAGGATGTTGTGGAATTTAAGAGAATTTGATTAACATGATTTAAAGGTGTGGATGACGAGATCACAGAGGGTCTGTGGTGGTTGTCTCGTTCATGCCCCTAGGAGCGAGTTCTCGTCTTCGAGCCAAGAATGAGCGTGCATCCACACGGGGGATTGGATTCCCCTCGATCTCAACTTGCCTAGTTTGTTCCATGAGTTGCCTAGTTCAGGCTTTCCATTTGGATTTGCGGGGATATCAAAACGTTTTCAAAACTAGGACGTGGTGGTGTATCGGCGCTCTGCGGGTAGGTAACCATCGAGCATTGCGCACAACGATAGAGACCCGGCAGGAGATGGCCACTCCCTATTGGCGGTCCATCTCTACTCGGAGCGACTCATGGAATAGGCGAAGCAAGGGAAAGGTCGTGGTCGACCTCCATCTGCCGGCACTTCCCGGAATAGTGCTAATGATCTGGCATTAAGAGTTGGTTGGTACGTGTGGTTAAAGTTGTACACCCCTGCAGGGTCAAATCTTTTCGAAAAGCCGTGTCCGCGGTTAAGGACGACTTGGTGACGGATTCTGTGATCATAGACAAGTTAAACGGAATGATTAAAACTTGCTGATAACGAATGAAGGATGCCTCCTCGGAGATGCCGAGAGGGGTTACCTTGTAGCATGAGTTACCGGAACAACTGGAGGTGGTGATCTTTGAAGCACGAGGTGCTGAAATTGTTCGGTGGATTAGAAAGATGATGATATCAGTAGTTGAGTAGCTTTCTCATCTGTTTTCAAAATACTCTATGAGACGTGCTATTCCTTCCTCAACTTGGAAAACAAAGATGGCTTTACGCAAAATAACCTTCATAACTCTTTCTAAAAGAAGCAGATATATAATAGGTTAACTAAGTCTTGTTGAGTACCTCCCGTACTCATGTTTGCTTCAACTTGGTTCAGGTGGAGTTCCTCAGTTCGGTGGTGTTTCGACGTGGACATCGACGAGTAGTTTGGGGTTCCCAGGTAGCAGCCTGGAAGCTATGGGCTGGGACGTCGCCTTATGTTGCGGCCTCTTAAGCCTTTTTGGTTCTTGTTGATTAGCAACATAATTTGCCTTCCGTTGTCTGATGTAATGTTGGGACGTGTGACCTCTGCTTGTAAGCTATACTCTAGTAACATATGTTTAATAAAGGTTCATGTTTAGAGTATTGCTTTGATCGGTTGTTGGTTTCGAGCTCATTGTTATACAGTTTTGGCTATGCCTGCATAGTTGTCGCAGTCGAGGGGTTGTGGAGCCGATGATCCATGTCCGAGCCCGCCTGTCGATGTGATCGGCCTGGGGCGAGGTAACCCTAGTAACCCTCGATTGTTGTTGCACTTTCTGGACACATAGCAGCTCTGTATAACTTTGATCCCGTTCCTTCAGTTTCATCCGACTCGTGGATGCTTGGGTATGCATAATTGGTTATGACTAGCATGGATACAAGGAGTAGTAGACCGGGGATCCGGACTACGTGCCGATGAATCCGGTCTGCCTGCCGTTGTTTGTTGCGGTCGGGGCTGGTAACCCTGAAGCCCTTGTGAGTCCATGGCTAGGAGCACATAACAGTATGTATATCTCTGGGTCCGGGGTCTGACAAGTCTTGGTATCAGAGCAGGACTGCCTGTAGGAAAACCTTACTGCTTGGTCGATGTCGAGTCTAGTGTTTGTGAAAACTATTTGAAACTTCAAAAGGATTGTGAAAACCTTCTTAGGATTCTTTTTACTCCTTATCTGGTATCGCTCTAACTCTGGGTCATCTTACCTGTTTTGATTTGAAAAGGTTTAGCTATCGCTTCTAGTCATTCAAAATCTAGGTGCCTTTTCTCGCAAGGACGTCTTTTAACCAAGTTGACCTAGTGTTCAGTTTCTAGAGTCGTGTGTGTTCCATGTTCCGATATCCCTCAATTCAAACTGGGAGATTTCCTTTCCATTCTAATCTCTCAGAGTTGTGTGGATTCCTTATTCTTACATGTTCCCAAAGTTTCAAAATCCTGAACCTCGAAATTTCCTTTTCATCTCGAATGTGTCTGTTATCCTCTGCTCAAAATTCTTCCGGAGCTATGTTTTTCTTTTGAAAGCTACCTCGTAATTGCTATTCGTAGTGTTCCTTAAGACACTAAGAGAGTAGTTACTCCTTTGTTTTGGTTTTTAACCTTGGACTTGAACCGAAGGTCCCGGAATGTGCTGAATTGCGGTGAGTTGAGTCATGTGGTTTCATAACCATGTGATGCTCACGCTATCAGTACAGGATGCTGACCTTTAACCCAAGTTCCGTTTCTTTGGATCCTGAGAAATCTGTTCTACCTCAGGATGGCTAGGCAATTCCAACTCTCATAGCCATAGGCTCTCTACTGGAACCAAAAGGGATCACCGCAAGAGTGATCATCCTGAATTCCACATCTTCGTTTTTATTTCAGTTATACCAACTCTTTTGCATGGGTTTTACAAATGAGTATCAGCCTGTGCATTCCACATGATCTCTGGATTCTCCGGAGCATGTTCCTACCTTCCAGTTGCTCTCAAGACTCCATCCGTTGTTTTGAAACCAAGTCACATATGAGTGTTGGATTCTTCCGATGCATTTGTTCTTGTTTTCTGTCAAAACATTCCACCTTGGGATGTCAGGAGAAACAAACTCCAGAACCTCGTTCATCCCTAGGAACAGGTCAAAGTTTTGTAATCCACGGAATAAAGAAGTTTCATTAGCTTATGTTCTGTTCCACCTTCGAGTATCACACTCTTACATATCAAGAGGTGGTGTTAAGTTTCATGGCCTTATTGATGAAGTGATGCTCTTACCGTATTCACTCCCCCTTTCTCCAAGCTTGAATGCTTGAGTATGATGGGTCAGTGCATTGATGTGTGTATCAGATGTTCCTAGCAATTCTTATTGCTTTGAAAAGTCTAAGAAACATCTGTATCCTTCTTAGCACTACTGGTCACCCAGCCTCTTTTTGAAGCTTGACTGTGTTACCAAATCCGTTCTTTCCGGTGCATATTCTTGGTCAGAGAGTTAGGTTCATGCTGAAGCTCTCATGTTCATATCAGTTTCCTTGAAAAGAAAGATTCCTTTCGAACTCCAAGACATACCGGTGGGTTGTGATATTCTGGTTGTCTTTCTAGAAGTATCACCAGGTTGTTACCTGACCGTGATGTCTATACGAGGGGTAGTTTGAACTACTCTTTTCTCCAAGAAACTCCGCTGGACACCCTGGACTAGTAGGTTGAGCTTAAATAACAACTTGGAAAGTTGAAAGACAAGAGCTCCTCCTAACTGGGTCCTTTATTAAGGGATGCCTAGTTTCCTTTGTGTTGAAGCAGGATAGTATCTCCTGAATGGACATGCTATCTTTCTAACCTTGGTTTGATTTGGGCTATCATCAAGTCAAGGCCAGATTCAAGGATTATCTTGGTTGTGTTTTTACTCATGGTATTTTTCCGAGTACACCTTCATGTCCTTTGGTCTGACCAATACCTTGCCTCGTTCGTATGTCATATGAATCCCTCTTCTTGGAGTGTTTTGATAAGGGTGTTTTCGAGCCCATCGATGTCATTCCTATTTTCTCCGAGTTGCAAGAGGCTCATGCTGAACAAATGGCAACAACGTTGGAAACTTTCAAGAACCATCTTTGTGTTATCACGAAGTTTGTGTTCTGGGTGTTCGAAGTAACCTACTCCGGTTCATGTGCTTATGGTGAAAGTTGTCGCCATGGATCCGAGTAAAGTTTTCTTGTTCCTTCGGAAACAATCCCAAGTTGGTCATGCATGTGTGGATTATTCTTGAGATGGTAGGTTGTTACCTCCATTCATTTGAAGAAGTTGCATCCACACCAAGCCACTGATCAATTGTTTGTAAAAGAGAAGAAGTTCCAGAACTTCGTTATCTTTACAATCGTTTTTCCCAATAAGGACTCTGATGTGTTTCATTGCAAGTAAACCATGTAGGTGCAACCGTCTTTCCCAAGTTGCTAATACATGAGTTTAACAATCTTGCTCATCCTTTCTGAGCTCGACATTGTAGTCCATGTCTTGAGAATCTAGCATACGTATCTCGTTGGTAACTGGTGCAATCCCGCTGATCAAACATACCGAGTCTGAGTTATCAATTCACTAACCAGAGCTGAATCTCAAGCAACAACGATGGTTGGTGTTTTATCAAGGATATTGAATTAGGTTCATTTGAAAATCCGGCATGGTTGATGTTGTGGTTGGCACAACTAGCCGGAAGGCCTAACTTTGTAATCCTTTAAATCCGTAAGAACAACCACTCCCCGTGAGAATTCTTGTGTGGTTCATTCTAACAAGTTTTCTCTCCCCGTTCTTCCAAACCGTAGTTTTACTTTCACTTGTTGACCTATAGAAGGCTTGTCATGAGCCTGGTATCTGTATCCAGAACGTCCAGGAGAACTCGGAAGTTGACATTTCCAATATCTCTCTGTTGAACCTCCAAAACCTTGTTCTGGTGGAAACAAGTTCCTCGTGAAAAACATCTCGTGGTGCTTTGTGACCGCCATTGATCAGTTTCCTTTCTCAAGTTGTTTGTACCTGAAGTTCTGTTCATCTCACACATTGTGTGAATTTGTCAGTTACTTCAGCCATGGAGTCTTAACCATGTGGTAGATGTATTGCTACGTCTAAACCGCAACAGGAAAAAGATTCCTTATTCCTCTTCCGGTGTTTCAATCCACATTGGCTAACCATCCTTACGGTGTGACCAAGAGTTCCTCCTTCATTACGGTGTTACAACATCCATGGTTACTCATATTCTGTCGTGAAGTAACATCCCGATCTTTGACAAAGTTTTCGACAACCTTTAACGGAATGAAAGTTCCCTCATCTTTCGTGTCCACTCCGAAGAGTGAACATGATCATGTATCAAATTTTCTCTCTGACACACAATTACAGTGTTTTCTCGTGTTCTCCCTCGTCTAAGGATATTACGCTGTGGTATCCAAGACCATCCTCACGATCTTGGTTTTCTATTTGAAGAAACCTCGGTTTCATAAGTTGTAAAAACTTTCTTTTCCCAAGGGATTTAAAGTCTTATGCAAAGCTCATATTCTAAATCCTTTCAAGACCAATCGTCTGCAAACTTGAAACTATCTTCTATTCAGTCCGTTACCTTGATGTGTTTCATGCACGATAACTCAACAGTTCTTTATGAACATCCTGTCATGAGTTACCCATGGGATACTCGATCTTCGTGAAGATCAATTCTTAAGAGTTTTTCCTCTTACCTAAGGTGTAGCCAATCAACGCGTCATGATGCTACGGATCAACCTCTTCAAGAAGAGAACCGTAAGGTTCGAGAAGATCGTTCAAAACCGGTGTTCCTTCTTTCTTCTCCTTCGGGAATCTCGGGACGAGATTCTTGTAAGGGGGGTAGATTTGTAACATCCCTGTTTTTCTACAATAGGGTGGTGGTGTGTTGTTGGCATCTCATACATGCATAAAAACATTGGTTAAAATTTTGCAATTGAAATAACAGATGGATGACCAAAAATCACTTAAAGTGATCACCCAAATTTTGTTTTAAAAACAATTTCAATTTTGAAAAGCAAAGAGATGGTGAGCTTGCAAATTTCATAAGGTTTTCAAAAACTATTTTTGCTAATTTTTCTGTTTACAAAAAGGCCCCCCAAACCTCTGTTTTCGGTCCTGTTTTAAAAGAGAAAAGGATCTCTTGGTGATTTCCGAAAGCTCCAGGGGGTTTTTCATAAAAATCCTTTTTAACTTCTTCCTCCTCCCGCCAGTAGACGAGCTGCTCGTCGACGATGCCGTTGCCACCTCCTGCTCTACGTCATCGGGAGGGTAAGGGCTCCCAGGAGGCGTCCAGATCGCAGCCTCTCCCTTCAGAACCCCCCCGAACCCTCCTCTCTCTCCCTGTGTTCTTCCTCCGAAGAACCGAACCCTAGCTCGCCGGAGTTGGCTCCTCGCCGACGCTATGCTCTGCCCCGCGATGAACTGAGGTTCCCGGAAGCTCCACCGCCCTCCTATTCCCCTCCTGGCCACCGGAATCGACCCACGGTGGACGAAATCAACGCCGGCATCCATGTCTTCCTCGCCTCCGGCCGACCGCCGCCGCGCTCGATGCCGCCGTCTCCGACCATCCCCCACCTCCTCGTCACCTCTATGACAATCCTGGTGAGCTCCCGCACATGTAGGTGCCTCTGGTTTGTTCCCTTCCCCTCGGTACCGTCCCCGCGCTGTGAACCTCCGGCCGCCGCCGCGCCGGTGGACGGCGTGGTCGCTCCGGCGACCCAAAAGGAGCGGCGCCGCCACCTCTGTGATCACCGTCACCTCCTCTCGCCTTTGCGCGAGTTTATTTTGTGAATCCATCGCTCGTTTGCTCGATTGCACGGAGACAGCACCCTTCCTGGCCTGGGCTGATGCCAGGATGACGTCACGATGACCTCATAACCGTGTTTTGTCTTTTTCTAGAAAATGATTTAAATTACAGAAAATGTTTACTGTTTGTAAAATCAATAAATAATGTTTTATGAATCAGAAAAATATAATTAAGGTATAGAAATGTTCAGAAAAATAAACTCTATCCAAATATGTCACTTTCACCCATGTTTGATAAAGTTGATTTTAGACCATTTATCTAATATTGTTTAATCAATTTAAAATGGAAAAATAAGTTTTTAATCACTAAAATTAGAAAATTAAAAGTTATATACCATTTTGCTCAAAATTACAAATGCAACCTGTTTATGATATTTTCAAACCCATTTGAGCAATTAAAATGATACACCCTCTCAATATCGCCCGAAACCCCCTCCGGGGTGTATTTCGGGTTAATTTCAGTAAAATTGCACAATTGCCATACGAACCCTAGCAACCCAACGAACATGTCTAGGGCTTTATTTCAATGCATTAACTTGCTCATGCATACTTATTGCGCATTGCATCGATGCCATGTGTTGATTGTTGTTTTTCTTGTTTCGGTGTTTGTTTCCCCCCCCCCCGGTAGAACGTGACTCCGAAGAGAAGGCCAGCAATCCAATGACGAATACTTGATCCTAACCGACAAGTCAAGCACTTATTCTCGAAGACTTTCTCTGGTTTTCTTGAAGCAAGGCAAGCATAACCTCTTATCTGCCCATATATGATTTCGAAAGACTTTTCATTCTCGTACAAATGCATTCGGTTCCAATGTATCTTGAGTCAATAGATAGAGTTACCCTATTTATTTGCATAACCCAGATATCATGATTCAATGCTCCTAGCAGACATAGGATTTGTTTGTGTGTATCGCCAGAGCCTCAAATATGCCATGCTTAGTCATACATGTCTGTTGATCTCTGCTCCATCCGGTTGATGAATCAGAGTTGCGAATGAATCTAGTATGGTAGGATGTTGTGGAATTTAAGAGAATTTGATTAACATGATTTAAAGGTGTGGATGACGAGATCACAGAGGGTCTGTGGTGGTTGTCTCGTTCATGCCCCTAGGAGCGAGTTCTCGTCTTCGAGCCAAGAATGAGCGTGCATCCACACGGGGGATTGGATTCCCCTCGATCTCAACTTGCCTAGTTTGTTCCATGAGTTGCCTAGTTCCGGCTTTCCATTTGGATTTGCGGGGATATCAAAACGTTTTCAAAACTAGGACGTGGTGGTGTATCGGCGCTCTGCGGGTAGGTAACCGTCGAGCATTGCGCACAACGATAGAGACCCGGCAGGAGATGGCCACTCCCTATTGGCGGTCCATCTCTACTCGGAGCGACTCATGGAATAGGCGAAGCAAGGGAAAGGTCGTGGTCGACCTCCATCTGCCGGCACTTCCCGGAATAGTGCTAATGATCTGGCATTAAGAGTTGGTTGGTACGTGTGGTTAAAGTTGTACACCCCTGCAGGGTCAAATCTTTTCGAAAAGCCGTGTCCGCGGTTAAGGACGACTTGGTGACGGATTCTGTGATCATAGACAAGTTAAACAGAATGATTAAAACTTGCTGATAACGAATGAAGGATGCCTCCTCGGAGATGCCGAGAGGGGTTACCTTGTAGCATGAGTTACCGGAACAACTGGAGGTGGTGATCTTTGAAGCACGAGGTGCTGAAATTGTTCGGTGGATTAGAAAGATGATGATATCAGTAGTTGAGTAGCTTTCTCATCTGTTTTCAAAATACTCTATGAGACGTGCTATTCCTTCCTCAACTTGGAAAACAAAGATGGCTTTACGCAAAATAACCTTCATAACTCTTTCTAAAAGAAGCAGATATATAATAGGTTAACTAAGTCTTGTAGAGTACCTCCCGTACTCATGTTTGCTTCAACTTGGTTCAGGTGGAGTTCCTCAGTTCGGTGGTGTTTCGACGTGGACATCGACGAGTAGTTTGGGGTTCCCAGGTAGCAGCCTGGAAGCTATGGGCTGGGACGTCGCCTTATGTTGCGGCCTCTTAGGCCTTTTTGGTTCTTGTTGATTAGCAACATAATTTGCCTTCCGTTGTCTGATGTAATGTTGGGTCGTGTGACCTCTGCTTGTAAGCTATACTCTAGTAACATCTGTTTAATAAAGGTTCATGTTTAGAGTACTGCTTTGATCGGTTGTTGGTTTCGAGCTCATTGTTATACAGTTTTGGCTATGCCTGCATAGTTGTCGCAGTCGAGGGGTTGTGGAGCCGATGATCCATGTCCGAGCCCGCCTGTCGATGTGATCGGCCTGGGGCGAGGTAACCCTAGTAACCCTCGATTGTTGTTGCACTTTCTGGACACATAGCAGCTCTGTATAACTTTGATCCCGTTCCTTCAGTTTCATCCGACTCGTGGACGCTTGGGTATGCATAATTGGTTATGACTAGCATGGATACAAGGAGTAGTAGACCGGGGATCCGGACTACGTGCCGATGAATCCGGTCTGCCTGCCGTTGTTTGTTGCGGCCGGGGCTGGTAACCCTGAAGCCCTTGTGAGTCCATGGCTAGGATCACATAACAGTATGTATATCTCTGGGTCCGGGGTCTGATACTCAACTGGTCAGAACAACCCATAACCTAGAGTCGGGCAGATCATCCTCCAAGAGTTGATAATCCAGGAGAGTGGCTCTGGTCGTGGCTCCACAAGTTGGAGGATATAAGTTAGAAAAAGTGTTGATGGATGGAGGAAACAACATAAACATACTTTACTATGATACGTTCAAGAGGATGCACCTGGAGGAGAAACAACTTCAGCCATCATCAACTATGTTTCATGGGATCGAACCTGGTAAGTCCGCACAACCTATGGGGAAAATATATCTTGAAGTTGCTTTTGGAGTATTTGAAAATTACAGGACAGAGTTGTTAGCATTTAAAGTGGCCAAATTTAAAAGTCCGTACCACTCTTTATTTGGACGGCCAGCTTATGCCAAGTTTATGGCAAGACTCTGCTATGTTTATCTGAAACTGAAGATGCCAGGACCCATGGAAACATTACTGTCAACGGTGACAGAGACATAGTTTTGGAATGTGAGAAAGGTGATGCAACATATGTAGAAACCGCTTGTGCAGAAGAGGAGTTGAAATTGTATAAGTTGCAATTTGGTCCAGAAGACATGACCTCGCTCAAGAAACCATCAGCTGATTCAAAGTTAAAATTTAAATCTGCTCAAGACACCAAGCTGGTCAACTTTACCCCCGGTGACTCATCTAAGCAGTTCAGCGTGGGGGCTCACATGACAGAAAAATAGGAAAGCGCGTTCATCAAGTTCCTCCGTGAGAATTGGGATATCTTTGCATGGAAACCTTCTGACATGCCAGGTGTCCCAAGGGAACTTGCCGAGCACAGTTTGAGTGTGGATCCTAACCTGAAACCTATTTGTCAGTTCCTCCGTCGTTTCAATGATGAGAGAAGGAAATCAATTGGAGAAGAGATAGCTAGGCTACTCGCAGCAGGGTTTATAGGCTTCTTGAATAAAACTGACACCTTTATGTTGAATCAAGAAGTTGATGAGGCATTGGAGGCTCTGAAAAAACAACTTTCCAACGCACCTATATTGGTTGCGCATGAGAATAAAGAGTCCATGTTACTATATATTGCAGCAAATAATAGGGCGGTAAGTGCGGTTGTGGTTGTGGAACGTAAACTGGAAGGAAAAGAAAGTCTAGTCCAGCGGCCGGTTTACTATGTGAGCGAGGTCCTGACAGATTCTAAACAACGTTACCCACATTGGCAGAAGCTGATTTTTGGGGTGTTCATGGCTAGCCGTAAGCTGAAACACTATTTTCAAGAACATCCTATTACTGTGGTCAGTTCGGCACCTTTGTCCGATATTATTCAGAACAGAGAAGCAACAGGGAGAGTTGCAAAGTGGGCTATTGAGATGGGGCCATCATATCAAATATGAGCCAAGGACTGCAACAAAATCCCAAGCCTTGATCAAGTTCATAAATGACTGGACACAATTACAGGTTCCACCGGATAAACCATATACTAAATATTAGACTATGCATTTCGATGGGTCTCGACAACTGGAAGGCTCAGGAGCTGGTGTGGTATTAACATCCCCAAGAGGTAATAAGTTTCGCTATGTCTTACAAATTTCATTCAAATGCACTAATAATGCAGCAGAATATGAAGTTTTGCTTCATGGGCTTCGAATCACGAAAGAGATGAGCATAACCCGGATTCGATGTTTGGGTGATTCAAACCTTGTTTCTCAACAAGTTACAGGAACCTGGGACTTTAAAGACCAAGTTATGACAACATATAGGCGAGCGGTTACCCAGCTGGCTGGACATTTCCAAGGATATCAAGTTGATCATATTGATCGACGTCTCAATGAAGCAGCTGATGCATTGGCTCGTCTAGGTTCCAGAAAAAACAAGTTCAACCAAATGTTTTTCTGGATGAAATTCATAGCCCGTTAGTTAAAATCCCAACAAAGGAAGGTCTGGAAAACCCAGATCCAGAGTCAGAATTGGTAGCCGCCCTGCATACAATCCCAGAATGGACTGAACCATACCTGGCATACCTTATGAGATTCGAACTCCCGCATAACAAGGTTATCGCTCGTCAGGTTACAAGAAGTTCCAAGTCATATACAATTATCAATGGTGAGTTATATAAGAGAAGTACAGCTGGAATCTTTCAGAGATGTGTCTCTCCGGAGGAAGGGTGTCAAATTTTAAGAGAAATCCATTCAGGAGATTGCGGCCACCATGCAAGTTCCAGATCTTTGGTCAATAAGGCTTTCAGACATGGATTTTTCTGGTTAACCGCAAACGCTGATGCAGAACATATAGTAAGAACATGCAAAGGATGTCAAAAATAAGCAAGGCAGGATCATATGCCAGCTCAGGATTTGCGCATGATTTCCATAACTTGGCCTTTTGCAGTCTGGGGGCTTGACATGGTAGGACCTTTCAAAAGGTCGTCTGATAAAAAGACTCATCTATTAGTGGCAGTTGACAAGTTTACAAAATGCGTAGAAGCAAAATCAATCAGTAAATGTGACGCGGTTACAACAGTCAAGTTCTTAAAAAAGCTGATTTTCAGATTTGGTTACCCACACAGCATTATAACAGATAATGGGACAAATTTGTCAGAAGGAGCAATGCAAAAGTTCTGTGAACAGAACCATATACGGCTTGACCTTGCTTCAGTAGCACATCAACAGTCTAATGGACAAGAAGAGAGAGCTAACCAGGAATTACTAAAAGGTATCAAACCTAGGATCCAGGTCCCACTAGAAAAAAACTGTTGGGTGTTGGGTCGAAGAGTTACCTGCTGTTTTATGGAGCATAAGAACTACCCGCGAACAGATCAACAGGTTACACACCATTTTTCTGGTTTATGGGGCTGAGGCAGTTTTGCCGAGTAATATTTATCACGATTCACCACGAGTGGCTGCTTATGTGGAAACCCAGAATGAGATAGCTCGCCAAGACTTGCTTGATGCTTTAGAAGAAGCTCGCGACCTCGCAGCATCCAGGTCAACCATATATCAGCAGGACTTGCGTCTCTATGATAGCCGCAGGGTTAAAACTCGAAGTTTTCAGGAAGGGGACTTAGTGTTACGCCTGATCCAGAAAAAGGATGGGATGAACAAGCTAATCCCACCATGGGAAGGACCATTTGTAGTAAGTAAGAAGCTACATAATGGATCATATTACCTCATTGATATGCGTGATGCTGATAAGTCACGAACATCTGAGGAAGAAACTGGAACACCATGGAACATAGCCCAGCCGAGGCCATATTATACATATGATCATTGTAATCACTATGTTATATTGGCAATAAAAATAAGACTTGACAAAATTTGAGTTATTGAAATTTGTTACACGAAATTATCATTGTGACAGAGAGTTAAACTTTTACATATATGATTGCTTGGGGGCTGATGCTAGAGCACAGTCTATATCTCAAGAATCTGGCATACGCCAAAATATATTGGTTACAATTGCCTGCCAGTCAGTGGTTACACGCAATTTTATGACCTATATGTTTAAACCTGGTTGAGTCAATCATGTTATAACCCGGCAAAACCGGGTTACTATGACCCTGAACTCACCAGTTTTGTAAACACTAGAATATGTAAGCGAAAAACCGGCTGAGCTAGAAAGCAAAGAAAAACCAAGTCAAGGAAAACTGCAAATACAAATCAAAGATGTTGCAAAAGTATGTAGCCGGGAAATATTTTGCATAACCTCGCAGGAAAACCGAGTTATTACAGACGAAAGTGTAGCATAAGTGCACACACGCACTTTCAAAAATATAGCTAGAAATATAACAGTTTATCTAGCCTATTACAAACCCATCCGGGTTAAATTACTATGTTTGCAGGAACCAAATGTTTATTCTGCAGCAGATTTCCCTTTCTGCTGTGTGGCATCTAACCCGGCGCTAGAATCCAGGTCTTGAGTCTCTGGGTCCTGAGTCTTCTAGTGATCTTCAGCATCCACATGGTCATTTGCTGTTTCCCCAACTTCAGCGGCTAAAACGTACTTCCACTCCAACTTAGCCAGAGCATCATTGGTATTCTCTGGTTCATATAAAGGATGGAGGGAGCAGAAACTGACAGAGTAATGGAATGGAGCACACCAAAGGAAGAGGCTAAAGCAAGCCGGCTCTTCTGTGGAACTTGGCGTACATCAGACACAACTTGAGGAGAGAAAGGCATCTTGTGCTCACTCGGGGAAACATAACCCGGACATAGTTCCTTTAGCTTCACCTTTTCTGCAATGGTGCAAGCCTGGAACCGGCATTCTCTCTCAATCTTGGCAAAGTCTTTCCTCTCATACTTGGTCCTGTCCGTCCGATACTCTGGGAAACCTTTCACAAGAAGATCTGGATTCGATTCCGGGTGATAAGCTTTGGCTAGAGACATAACCTTGATGGATCCACGGTGGTAGGATGACATTTTATGCTCTTCTATCCATTGTGGAACTTGAGTTAGTTCCACAAGCATCTCATCGAGCCTCTTGGGGGATTGTCCCAGTTCCTGACAGCCTTAATGCATTCTCCACCTCCAACATACAGCTACCAGATCAAGGTGAATAGAGCCTGCAGTTTCAGGTCAGGAAGTTGGAGGTTATTGCCATGCATTCTTCCTACAAGTTAGAAGAACTTTTTTTTTATCAGAAACAGGGTACTTATAACAAGGCAAAAGATATAATGAACCGGAAAGGCAATACGTTAATAAGGAGATAATGAACCGGAAAAACTTACCAAACACACTGCAGGTGATCTCTCCTAGCAGATCTTTAACCTTGGTGAAGCTGCTCCGGGTTTCCTCCAACTCCTTCTCAGCATTTTCTGCTATGGTAATAAGAGCCTTTTCCCGGTTCTCAAAGTCCTGCTGGAGAACATACCAAGTTTTGGCTGCCTCAGAAACTTGATCCTCTAGCTCCTTCTGCCGGGTCATGGCCTCCTCAGTTTTCTTAGCCTCTTGTGCTAGCAGGCTCTTCAAATTTGAAACTTCCTTCTACGAGGAAGATTAAAGACTCTACACAATTATTGGTTGCATCAGAACAAGTTATCATCAGGTTCCAGTTATAACTTGAGGAAATTCCGGCTTATAAAAATATAACCCGGAAAACTACGAGATTACAAGCACTTATAGCCTATTCCAAGTTATGTTTAAGAACCGAGTAGCCGCGGGCTGGCAAACCCGGCACTTGGGGGCTACAATATTTTAGCTGAAATTTCTATGATTAAGTATGAAAGCAGAACAAGTCTCGTTTCACAAAATTGAAAACCAATGCTTGGGGGCTATAGCGGTTCAGTTCAAAACATTCAGTGATGAATCTTCAAGTTTATATTACAAGATATAAACTAGAAGATTGAGGGCTACAGGTTATGTGTGTCAAGTTTACCTCATATCTTTTCCTTAGGAATTCTATTATCCCATCTGCACGGCGCCGGTTCTCAGACAATTCTTGAGCCAGTGTATCAAAATCTTGGCCTTCAATATTCAGGTTTGAGGGAGTTTTATTCTCAGCTGTTTTTGCTTTCAACTCCTCTGTGACTTTGGAAAGCACAGTGGAGGTTCCGATAGCCGGTGCAGCCTAGGAGCCGGTTATGACCACATCCGGGTCAGAAACAACCATATCTTCAACAGGAGGATCATTAGCCGACGCGTTATCAACCGGATTCACCTCTTCTTCGGTATCTTCAACCACAACATCAACATGACCCGGCGATCGAGCTGCCGGTTCATCTTCTTCTTCTCCAAAAATCATGTCCTCAAGGTTCGCAGCAGGAGCGGCAGATGAGATAGGGTTAACCTTCAGCACAACTTGGGCTCTGCAATGAAAAGAGAATCATAAGCCGGTTTCCATGACTAAATATTAGCAGTACTGAACAAAAGGTAGAAAATCTAACTTACCTAGAGTTAATGGAAACCTCACTAGCCCCCTTAAAATGAGATGAGTCGGAGTTTGGACAATTTGAATGAAAAGGGCGACTCAGCTCAGGCCTGATTTTTTCGGCCAAGGGATGTGAAGCAGTGGGTGAAACTCGAACCTTGGAGACCCGACGGAGAGGAGTTTTCTCAGGCAAACCTGCTGCTAACTCACTTGACCCGGAGCTCCGGGTCCTCCTTCTCTTGCTACCTTCTTCATCGTCCTGCGTTTTCTCTAGATGTGAGGATGGTTTCAAGGGATGTTTTGACAGACTAGAGATAGGCACCTTTGCAACAACTTGTCGGGTCCTCTTTTGACCAGCGGGAGAATCCTTCTCCGCCACCACATTGGAACCAGTGATGGGAGTGGAGAGATTGAGATCTGGAGCAGTCTGACCCTGAGCGTTCAAATCCGGCGCCTCTTCACTAGCTCGTCCTTGGCCTAACCCGGTGCCCTCTTGCTCTGCCTGTTCATCCTGCGAGTAACCAGCGTCAGCGAATTGATTGTGCAAGTGACTGAGGGAGTCAAATTCAGAAACCTCATCCTCTTCGTCACTTGGCTCCTCCGATTCATCATCCTCAGGAGGAGAAGTCGGTTCTTCAGTGGTAACCCAGAAGGGATCTGTGAGCTATGAACCGGATAAAATCAAGGTTATGATATGCACAGTCTTAAAAATGAAAGTTACTTACAAAGGACGAAACTTACAGGAAGAACTGGGTTATAAACACATAAGGCAGCAAGGCCAACGTCAAAGAACATGTCCCTTTTTATTCCAACCAGATCTTTCAGAGTAGCAATTATATCTGACTCGGAAGCTAGAGACTCAGAATATCGCATATGATCTGCTAAACCAGTGTACTCATGGAATAGCCGGTTCCTGATGCTCAGGGGTTGGATACGCCACTCCACCCATGTCTTAGTGAGGTCTAAACCAGTTTGACCATGCACTTTTAGAGAAGTGACACATTTGATAAGGGGTTTGATTCTAACCCTATCAGCAGGTTTTGCATATGAGTTCATAGTGCTAGTGTAAACTAGACGCTCTGGGCGAAACCCGGAAGGGCCGGTTCACCCTCTGGAGAGTTTTTCTTAATGTAAAAGAAAGATTTTTGCCAAAGCTTTGGATGACTAGCTAAGGGAATACCCGGATAGGCAATGTCTTTCCGCCTCTGAAACGAGACGCCCCCGCAGTGGATAAGCTCACCCCCCGGTAACCCCCGGGTGTTTGTTACAATAAAAGTACCCGAGAAAAAGATCTAGGTTAGGTTCTATCTGGTGGTAATCTTCGCAGAGAACAACGAAGTTACAAACATTGAGTATGGAATTGGGAGGAAGATCTTGAAGGTGAAGGCCATAGTATTCTAACAGCCGGCGGAAGAAATGGGGACCCGGGAGGGCAAAACCCGCGAATGATATGGGCTTCGAAAATTATTACCTCGTCCGTCCCAGGTTCAGGACGGATCTCATTCCCAGGGGCACGCCAAGATAGGTTCTTGGGCAGTAACCCGGAGTCCTCCATCTCTGTAAGCCGGCCTTGGGTCATCTCCGACTTACACCAATTAACCAACATTTTTCCTCTCCCACGGACGGCCGCTCCAGAGTCGGAAGCACCTCCGGTCTTCTTCTTTTTTCCGGTTCCTCCAGGCTTGGTCGCGAGGCTTTTCTACTTCACCATCTTGTGATGAACGCCGGCGATGCTCCGGTCGCGGCGGCGCAGGGGAAAAAGTGGAGCTCTCGATTTTTTTCTAGAGGAGGAAGACGAAGTGGAGGACGCTGGGTGTGAATGAGCCTGGGCCGTACTGGGAGGCTATTTATAGGCGAGGGCTTTAAACCCTAGGGTTAATCGGAAATTTTGCGAAAAGGACCCTCGGGATCAATCTTTTTCCAAAAAAGACATGAATAGACTGGATCTACAAGAGAAGATTTTCTGAGAAAAATGCATTAATTACGTGGAGAAAATCCGGGTTAGACTGAGATAATTTCCGTTTGGGAGATCTGGAAGATAAACATGTGGAGTTATCTTTTCAACAAACGGAAAGATGTGATCCTGAAGATAAAGAACTAAACTCGGGAAATCCGAATCAGATATTTCTGAAGGTTATCCTATTAAAGAAAATGTTTTTTTTTGCCTGGCTTGTGCTCCAAAAAGCTTAACATGAACATCGTAAGTTTTGGCTTAAGTGTCCACCTTAACCTGGGGGCTAAATGTTGGGGGAATGGGTGAGGGAGAGCCTCACCGACCGCCCATATAAACCGAAATCCACTTGATCCGTCTCAGAGTGACTGGTCCGGTTTATATCAAGGAGACCCGGGTTACCATGTGCGTAACCCGGAGAAGACAGAGGAACCGGCCCACGGTCCAAGACGGGTGCGTAAGGGCCCAAGACCTGGAGATCATCCCAAGAACGGACGAAGACGACCAAGTCACGAAGAGAACCAGAACGGTACGACCCAGAACCTGATGTAACTAGGACTCCGACGATGGGTATAACCCGGATCCTTTGTAACCCGGGGAACTCGACCACTATTTAAGGCGAGACCTTGGAACGTAGAAAGACAAGTTCTAAATCGATAGCAAGGTAGCTCGAGAGATCGAGAGCCAAAATCGCTCTTTGTAATCGATACCTTGTTTCCTGATAGTAAGAAGGCCGGAGTAGGTTTTACCCTCAATCGAGGGGCCGAACCTGGGTAAACTCGCGTCTCTCGTTTCCGCCTTAACCCTTTCGAAGTTTCACTCAGTAGCAATGGTCTCGCAATCTAGTTCTCACATGAGGACACTTGTCGTGACAACACCACGACAGAGTTGTTGCGACAAGGTCTTGATCAGAACAATACTCATTCTTCAGTTTCGTCAGGTTCACGACAAGGACACAGGCGTCCTGAAAATGAGATCCAACTGACCACATCTCAGCCTGTAGAAAACTAAGTTAGGATTCTCTTTTGCCTTGGGTGCACACTAGTAACCTGATGATGGACGAGGCAGGCTGCTGCTTCTAGTTCTATAGCACATGGTCCAAGATTTATTCATTTATGTGTGTTTTCCCTACTGAAGAGGGGAAGAAACACACTTGATGTAGGAGTACTAACCTTAAGACACTAGTATTTTAACAGAGACAGTTACAGCATACATTGGTATGCTTTGAGCTGCAGGTTTTTTTCTTCTGCCAGTAGTGAATCCGCTGTGCCAGTAGTGAATCCGCTGTGCCAGCATACACCTGATCGAGGTACCATTTTTTTCCTCTGCCAGTAGTGAATCCGCTGTGCCATTTTTGCAGCTCGGAGCGTCTCCACATCGAACCGTTTGTCCATTAATCACTTCCAAAAGTCCACAAGCTGAGAAATTGGAATGTTACATAAGTAGGGGCTAAGAAGGTACTAGGAGAGAGCACGAGATCACCTTCACTGCACTAGTGTCAACTCAACCTCTACTGGTGTTCCACAGGATTTACAAATTTACCTCTACGAATATTTTGATTAAAAATACAATTATTGTTACTGATTGCATTCTCAAACACGCCTTGAATGTCAATGAGGCCAACAATCCCAGTCATGTACAGTAGGAGGCATGACATTATTTACACACAAGTTACAGGAGGAGTTTAAGAAGAACGTACACAAGTTTCAAAAGCATAGCTGATACCTAGGAATGAGTTTCGATTTGGCATGTTTGTGTCACCTCATACTGGTGGGAGATCCTCAATGGCGTGTCTTTCGAAACCGGCCTCTCCTCAGACCAGAGCTCCATCTTCAGATCACCGAATCCCCAGTGCACCAAACATTTCCTAACCTCACGGTGATCGAAACGGTTTACCATGCTCAGCCCTGAACACTTGTCCGCCAGCATCCACTCCCCTGATAAATGAGTTCGCCACAAGATGGGAGAATGAATTAAAGAATCCGAAGGAAATGTTACAAATGTCAAGGATGTTGGTGAGGAAACAATGATCGCCAAACATTGTGCAGAGCGGACAGAAATTTACCGTTGGGTCGAAGGTCTCCCTCCAGTGTCACTTCTCCCGACTCTGAGGAGATCTCTTGCTTTGAACCATTGATGGCCGTGAAAGCAACAACCACCTCAGTTGGGTGTAGAAGCGTGAAAGTAGGATGAACTCGCAAACAGACCAACCTTCAGAGGGAAAATGAATTTTGATGAGACAGGATGGCAAATATAGTCTGTTGAGCATTTCAGTGAGCTCTATAAGAAATGGCTTAGATTATGCTCACGTTTCAATCAAAATAAAAATGTTAATTTTAAGTAAGCACGATTACACTCTGGCTAGGTTTATTTTGTCGATACCAAAACTGTTTCCAAATTACAACTAGAATAATATTGAGTCAATATCCTTAATCTCGGACAAATCATGCTGAAATTAAGCCCGACTCGAGATGTAACCGTGATTCAAATCATCAATCATGATCGTCTGGAAATAGTTAGGTTGAATTTTTTTGACCATTTAAGAATTAAGCATAGTATGGACAAAATTCCAAAATGAGCAATCTAAGATAAAAAAAAGTAACAATTTTCAGATAATATGTAAAAGACCCTTTAGATTACTTCCCTGTCGTTAATGCAATGCATGTGTGCGTATTTATTATTTAAACCAGTGTTTTGTATTCAAATAACATGAAACAATTCCTGATTAAGGATACCAGAGGTAATATTCATGTAACCTTGAGAATCCACCAGAGCCAGGCCCAACACTTCTTGCTTGAATGCTAGAGTCAATCTCGATAATCTTGGGATTGTCTTTCGAAATTGATATCTGACGCTGAAGAACCAGGCCACCCCCAATATCTCCTTCCAGACAAATAGATTCCTCCTCGCCTAATTGCTCCAGATGCTTCCTGTATTTTTCTATCAACAGTTACTGTGTGGCTAAAACGAGAACACACAAGCTATTCACTGACATGCCAAAGAGCATCAAGCAAAAACAAAAAACGAAAGATAGACCGGTATGCAATGATGAATTATGTTACCTAACGATCTTGTACTCTTCTGTGCAGCCAGCAGACCTATATTCAGTGCCGCTGTACTCTTCATAACCATGGATTTCAATTCTGCTGTGCAGCCACTGCGAATCTGGAGAGATCCAGCGACCAAGTATATGTGATACTTAAGCTAATAAGGTGATTTTCGGATATATTTTACAGTTCACTCAGTTTTTGAAATAGCACATGCGATACTTAATCTGGCATGTAAACAACAGTTCCATAATAGAGACTACCTTGAAATTATGGATATCTCAATCATACTACTAGTAGTACACAGACAACACAAAAGTAATAAGTTCATTCTTCATATAGAACAGCTGAAGCATACCAGAAGGAAGATGTGTCATTGAAATAATGCGGCCGCCAATCCATGGTACAATCTTAAGAAACCAGTCCCCACTCTTAAAGTCAACAAGTTTTTTCGAGACCTCAATGCCTTCCTGTCCCGATGGCTCGTCTATATCAGGTATAGGACGAATCATCTCTGTATAGCCATCACAAGATACCAACGCAAGCCACATTCAGGCAATTAGAACTGGAGTTATATAAAAACTTTAAGGTCTAAAATAGTAGAGCCATACAGAGTAGGTTTGAGAGTTACCTAGACGTTTCTTGAGATGAATTTCACTTGTTGCAACCAAGGTGGAAACTTCAATCTCAGAAGGCATTACAAAATGTACCTCTTCACCATCGATACCATGTGAACTTATCTTTGTTCATAGAAATAATAATAAAATCCTTAAAATAGATGTATATTTATTTTATATAATGCGATAAGAAACAAAAGGAAACAAATATACATACCATAGCACCTCCACCAAGCAAAATACTTATGTTTAAGTTACGCTTTGGTCTCTTCCAGCCTCCTTCGGTTTTCAGAACTTTCACAGTAACCACCGATGAGTGGACTTCCGCGACATAATATGTCAGCAAATAGTTTCCCTGTGTGAACCCATATCCATCGCCGTCATCTTCAAACAAGACACCTTCAGCTTTACCTGTAAAACAATGCGGTCATGGTGAAGAACAGAAAATATGCGCACAGTATGACAAGGCTTTAAATCAGTATCTTGAACATGGAAACGGGCTAAATAATGCAGTGCAGATTCCGTTATTATATTTTTTAAGCACATATGAGTACTTACTAAATTACACATTACTAATTATAACTAGATCAGATCTTTCCACAAAGGGGATAAGAGAAGAATAACTATGGATGGCATTAAACATAACAAAGAAACATACCATTTTCATCCAGTGCAACCAGTAGTGACAAATCATCCTCTAAACTTGCTTCACCAACATGCTGAATAGGAAGGCCTACTGGAAGTATTGCTCCACCTCTTAAATACAACTCCGGCAGATCCTATAACATCAGTCGTGAATAAATGAAATTAGTTCCAAATTTTCTTTCAAGGCAGCACAGTAAAAATTTACCAACCAACTTACAGGGTGCGAATCTCCAAAATCAAAAGGTAACCAGATTCCCTTTGGGAACACATGTGCACATTCATGAGCTCCTTTATCAGGTAAAGTGCTGCCAAAAGATGGGAACATTTGAAGTCACACAAAAGCATAGAAAAATTAGATGTAGATGGAGAGTCATTATTTTGCCATTGATTTCTCTATATACTTATAAGAATGGAAGAAAATTGAGCATTTTTTGCTCAAGGATGAAGGCCATGTCATCCTACCGACACAAAACACATGCAGGCTCATGTACACAAGAAAAATCTTGGTTTCCAAGAGAACGAAGGAAATAGGTATATTGTTCCCACTGATGTGAATTGTTACCTTGCACAGACTAAAAGTGGCCCCAAGAGAAAGGAAGTCTCAATTTTTCTCAATTCTAAGTCTTGTGGATCTACAAAGAAAGTAATGAATATGATTTAGTATTAAATAATAAATTCATCCATAGAAGACTGCTTCTATCCGCCCCACCAATGAGATAGGGGCCTGAAGAACACAAATATATTTTCATTGTCTAGTTCTAAATCATCTGTCATTTTTTAGAGCCTGTTCAAGTGCGAATTTCACATGTCTCATATAGTAATTAGGTAGAGAACTATTTCCTGCAAACTTAATGTGAAATTACTGTGTTCCAATTAGCACCAAGAAAAGAGAAAAAAAATACGTCCATATTTTGCTATATCCTGTAGATTCCTGATAAACATCTAAACTAACTTAGGCTATGGGTCTGACACTTCAATATATATTAGTGAATAGTGAGGCGGATATTAGTACCAGCAAAGAAAAGTGGAGTAGCAACTGGAGTACCCTTTTTATGTGAAACATAAAATAGAGTGTAGATGTGTGGCAGTAGCCGATACCGCCTTAGTAGAGCGAGACGACAAACTTTTTCACACTGAAATATGCATTAACTGTTAGAAATAGTCAGTGGTGTCTTTATTAAGAAATTAACAAACACTGAAAAGCATTGGGGGGACCTTGGTTTATGAATAAATTAGAACACGTAAAACATTTACACAATATTAATGAAAAAGGTTCTTCTATACTATATGCACAGTAGTAACCAATTTTAGGAAGGGAAAAACAGTTTTCCTCAGAGTGCATAGCCCATAGATCATGATGTTTGGCTAAATGAGCAATACAATAAACTGCGAAACATATGCTAATCTCATGAACAAGGAAGCTCACTTATAAATTTGACATATATACTAAGAAAAATATAGTAATGGAGATAACAACAACTTTTGTATCAAAATGTGACGTATAATTCCAGTGAAAAAATGTAGCGTATAAGTAAGAAACCCACAAAGGCATCCAAGCTAGAAGGTTTGTCTGCATGCGTGCACATATGTGTGTGGGTGAGAGACATGAAAGAGTACCTCTTCACCGAAGGACCATGGCTCATGATCAATGGTTCCAGCTTCAGAATGGCCACGTGAGAATGGAAACAATGCACCGAAACCCATCCATCTTCCAAAAAGTCTTGGAGTAGCATTTCCAGCAAATCCGCCAATATCAGGACCCGACAGTGGCTGACCACTGAGACCCTGATCAGATATAACCACATCATTAGGTGCCTACAAATGTATGCTTGTCATACCCAGGGATTTGGTTACCGGTCGAAATACCAAGGTTACCGCCCGGTAACCGAAATTGTCGCCACCTTGGTAAATGAGTTTATCGGTCGAAAAATCCCGGAGCTTTTGAATTTGTGCCGAATTCATCATTTTCAAATCAATTTTTGATAAAAAAATTATGTTTTAAGTCCAAATTTTAAATTTTGGATCAAAATCTCGTTCGGTAACCAACCGGTATTTTCCCGGTAACCACGGTTGCCAGAAATCTCGGTGCTCCCTGAGATTTTTTTCAGTTTGGTAACCAAATCCTTGGTCATATCTCTCTACCATTAACTCTTTTTCTTGTCTTGATGATGATGTTATAATGCATATGGCTCTAGAAAAAATTAATCGCATTAGAGATTTGGAAATTGCTAGACATAGTATTGATGCTAAACAGATGGAGTTATCTCCAACTAATCAAGGTGAAGGGGATAAAGTGCTTCTGTTGGGTTGGGGGGAGGAGGAGAACAATGTAGATGGTTTTATCCTTGTTTTGTCCAGGAGTGCTAAGAGGAGGCTAAGAATTGCCAAGTTATCTTCTGCTGGAGGCTCACAATCAAAATCAAGTGTTGCCTCAGGGAAAGTCAATAATAATCACCCTATCCATGATTATACTTTTCCATAATGATATTATTTTATGTCAACATACCGAGAATGACTTGATAAAAAAGCAACACAGAAGCAAGAAACAGGCTTGCAGAGTTGCAAAGAAAGTAAAATTAAACAGCACCCCGGAAGTTTCAACTAGTACAGGTGGTAATGGTCAACAGCTATAAAATTGAGAAGTTATAAGTTTCTCTAAGGTCATAAAACTCTACTCACGGTGGCGTGTTCTTATATCATTCAAACAATTGAATATATTTTTGGTTTAAGATGAATTGTGTAAATACTGTAAATAATGGTAAATTACTTGGCACTTGATAGTGTTGATACATTTCTGGAAGGAAACTATCTTGGACTTGAATAAATTTTGTACTTCCCCACAAAAAAAAGAATAAATTTTGTACTTACCAACTGAAGAACCATTGGTAGACTCATGTGCAAGTGCTCCCAGTTCGACAGATTATCACCAGTCCATGTTGCAGCATATCGCTGGCTTCCTATAAAGCCAGCTCGTGTAAGAACGAATGGTCGTTTTTCTGTACTGGACATTGCCATTCCTTCATAAGTAGATCTTGCCATTAGCATTCCATAAACCTGAAAATTATAAGAATGAAAGCATGATCACATACAAAGCAGCAAAACTTGTACGTGTTCCATTGCTACTGTCTTCTTATTGCCAAAGCGACTGAAACATTACATTATGATAGTAAGAATGATTCTGAACACCTCCAATATCAGCATCTCCTCTATGTATATTGCTTTCAGGCATTGTTTTGGTAGTAGTCTGCAAGTTGACACCATCACTTCCATTTGCATGCGGAAATATAAAATAAGATGAGATTGAACAAATGAATTGTGATAAGATCATATACTGTCATAGCAGGCTCATTCATATCATTCCATATTCCATCAACGCCGTTGGAGATGAAATCCTTCACTAATCTAGCCCACCATGTGCGGATTCTTTCACAGGTAAAATCAGGGAAAACACAGTCACCGGGCCATACCTCCCCTGGAATCATAGAACAAGAGGCATCTTCGCCTGGTAAGATCATTTAGATGACAGAGGAGTCATTAAAGTCAACGAAACCTACCGATGAATGGGCTACCGTCTGCCTTTTTAATCCACACATCATTTTCTGAACCACTTTCATACACAAAGTAACCATTCTCTTTCTTGATTCCTGGATCAAGCATCCAGATTGATTTACAACCGATGGCGTGAAGATCATCAACCATAGATTTTGGATCAGGGAAGCGGTTCTGTAATGTATCAAGTTGAAACATAATTATTGTCCATGGTACAAACTTATCCCAATGCACGCAGAAATCAGAATGACACTAATATAGGATAGAGTTACATAAAATAGACGGATTTTGGTGGACATAAATGCAGGCCCTTTATGGCATTTTGAAGCAATATACATACATGCATAGAAATGTAGTGCAGATGTACAATAATACTACTTTCATGTAGCAACTATCAGGGAAGGGCACTTACGCTGTCAAATGTGAAGCATCTAAAACCATTCATATAGTCAATATCCATCCAAACCACATCGCAAGGGATGCGTTTCTGTCTAAATGTTCTAATAACCTGTGGAGGCACTAAATTATTAGTGGCATCAAGATATCATCTGTAACATATGTTTAAGTCTCAAATGGTTTGATACCATGTGAAGGTAATAAAATACCTAAGTATCAACATGAAAATGAGAGAACACAGGGTCGCGATATTTGACACCTAGAGTATAGGTTAGTTATTCTACACACACACCCTGTATCTTTTGAACCATACATAATTTTTACATCAAGTAAATTTTGTCGTTTTCCTTATGTCGAGTAGAACGTAAGAAGACATATACCTGACATAATTTTTTTTATTTATGTGACCCTAAAAAATGAAAAATATACATATTTATGTTGTTTTATGACTTTTATGTTGCTATGACTCATTTTTTTAATGCAGAGTTTTTCTTTTATTGATCAACATGAACGTACACATTTACATACGTAACATAATTTTTTTTGACTTGGAAACATAAAAAAAAATTGTGGGTGCAAAATATTTTTTCTGCATCCGGGGTAATGGTAAATCAATCGATTATTATAGCCTAATGCTCAACCAGTGTAAATCTTGAAACTGATAGGTTAGAAAACATTAATAGGCCTAAGCCACAAAAAAAATAGTTTTTCATCATTATGATCTACTCTCTGTTAAGGCTATTTATTGGTAATTTACTTCAGTCAAGGTTTCTGTTTTGTTGGTTTACTCCTCAAACTCTATGTATTGGCACGTTTGGTTTCATATCAAACTTCATACATGGAACTCTCCAAACGCATGAACACCAACCAGAAAAGATTCAGAGGTCTAAGGAATGCCTTCTTTCCATTTCAGTTCGCTCACGAAGTTTACCACAACGATTTTTGAAGAGGAAGTTTATCACAATGCTCAAAACTGTATCATGCTATGATAACAACTCATCAATACAACTGTGACACTTTAAAAAATACTCCTTAACAATCAGAAGAAGAATGCCACCGTGTTTCTTGAGTCCACGAACATGTTTCCAAACCCTTTTTATTAGGTTCTAGTGTGCCAGCCACTTCTCATTTAGTCCACGGGGCGGTGTTTAGTCTATCGTAGTTTTCATTAGTTTATTCAAATTGTAGTGCATCCAACATACCAAACTAATATTGTTGTAACAAACTAACCACATATTCATTCATCATAATTAAAGAGAAGGTTTTCGACTGTCGCCTATGCTTCCGTTAGATGATACCTCGAGAACTCTCTCAGAAGACATGTAGCTAAAACGACACTGATGATACCCAAGAGACCATTTTGAAGGCATGGGCACGGTTCCTACAATAGGGAAAAAAACGTATTAGATCTTTAAGTGGATATGATGAAATGAAAAAATGTTCGCATCAAAATTGCAATTGTGTGTTATGGACAACTAGTTATGTTTTCTATTAGAAAAAAATAAGAACAGTCACACTTATATAAATGATGTATTTCAGAAGGAAAAAATAAACTTCAAACACAATAACTTAGAAAATACGCAGGTAAATATTGCTCTATATACAATAACTCTCTAAATACCTTGAATAATGAATAATAGAGGACTTGATAGTTAAATATTTGACTCACTGTGTACCATAACATTTATATGATTAACATCTTTGTAATAATAGAATTTAATATTATGTATAAGAGAGATCTTCCCTCATGGAAGACAAAGGCATTGCAGCTATAGTTAACATATATATGCATTTTGAAAAAAGAACGTGTAGCATTCCTGGTGTGTGTGAACAATTGGCATTGCTAATACAGATCAGAGATTTGTGATGAGAAAAATAACTACCAATAGCGTGGGACAAGGATGTCATCACTTGAGTTGGCGTATCAAATGGCCCAAAAGTAATGACGGGGTAAGCACATGAGGCAGAAAACTTTATAATAGATTCTTTTTTCAGGTCAATCTGTTATAGAATATGGTCATCGAGTTAAACATATACTCATCAGCTCGAGCAAAACATGCAGAAATACAAAATGATGCACCTCAGATATTTGGCATGCATGTATACCTACCTAGGACTACAATTGGAGAAAGATTTGATAGAAATATTACTACTGATTGCAAATATGACATGCTACTTTAAGCATTTACTTATATCTATATCTTCTAGGCTTGTGTCTTGAAAAAATAAAGTTGCCTCTAGTTACTACATATTTCCTCCGTATCAAAATATAAGACACTTTATTTTTATACTGGTCTTTGATGCTCGACTTTGATCACTAATATATGATAAATCATATGGATTGAAAATGTATTAATGGTTATGTTGGATTCTTCTTGCCAAACTCTTTCATTGCTTATATCATTATATCAATTTAATGGACATATTATAAGTACAAATCATGGTCAACATTACGTTGTTGACCAGCAAAATTTAAGGGCACCTTATTATTTGGGATGGAGGGAGTACCTCACAACGTTGTGTAGTATCAGCTAGGGCACCAAGAGCCTTCCCATCAGGGAGGACTGCCAACACCCAAGGGTGTGATTGATATAGTGAAGTAGTTCCTGGCCCATATCCCCATGCATCTGTATTCCAAGTGAAAACCTAACAGAGACCAAAGGTAGATACCACATGAGGATGAACAAATATTAAGAAACTAGCAATATAAGAATACATAAAGCATATGGCATCCTTACTCGTTTTCCAGTTCGTTCAAGTGGGCCACTCGCTTCCCCTGTGCCGTAAAAAGACGTCCCAGAAGGGAGCTGCTAGGAATTTTACACATTAATATAAGACTACATATATTTACTTTTTGAGCCATATTATTTGTTAAAGAACCAGCCACTGGAATATAAATAAAAAATTCATCTTACTCTCGACTAATCGAGATTAAAGCAAACATTACTCATGAATGTTGACTATTGTCTTGATAGATCAGTGGGATGCCAAATAGAAGATGTTGAAGCATGATCAAACAATAGGAGAAACATTATTAATTATCGCTTACACATAAATGTTCGAGGATAATCTCAACTCTTGTTGACCTATGACTGATACTTGTCATAAAAAAAGAACGTCTAGAAACTAAAAGTGAAACTCATACATGTCCATGGTTTGATGGGAAAAAAATACTAAAGTGAGAGTCCTTCTATCCCCATGGGACATCATAACCCGCCCTCATTTTTCGGCGGCTTCTTCACTTTCCCTCGCATACACTTCTTGATGTTATGCACATGCTATTACAAAGCAACATGCTACCCTTGTGAGTTGTGAGTGTTGTTGTATATGTGGATTTTTTTTTTTGTAATATTAGCAACATGCATGTATCATATGTCGCCCTTGTTCACTAGTGTTATGTGTATTTGTTACATGTATCATTTTTGTGTGTGTTTTGTAATGCATGTTATCTTAATTTGATGAAGATCCTTATACTTGTAACTAAGTACAATCATACAATCACTGGACTATTGGAGTGTGTCTTCTTTCCAAACACTAGAATTGATCTCATCATTTTCTACTAAGCGCGCCATGTGAAATGTGAGCTCTAGGATTTAATCCTTTGTGGGCATAGATGCCTCCACCACCACACGAATGGTGGTTTTCATTGACAAAGTTATTTGCATATGAAAGAAAAATTGTTACAAACAATAAAAGGTTGGTTTTCGAAGACAAAAAGTCATTGTTTTAAGTGCAATTTGTTAGTCAGTTTAAGGACGTGTTGCATATATGCCATATGAAAAAAAAAATGTGTATGCTTTTTTTTTAGCTTATGGTGTGATTTGTTTTGTTGTACTTATTAGGCCATGGGACTTGTGAATAGTCAATATGTCGTACGGCTATAGGTAACCCGTTCTTGAAATAGTTTCTTTTTCGAAAAAGCTTAATTCAAAGATTGAAAATATTCCTACAAAAATAGCTTGATGCAGTGCACACGTACACGATCCACCGCACCACATGCACAAGTATATCAATGGAGTAGTACTATAGTAGTTTATGGACCAAAATACATGAGTTCTATTTATCCAAATATGCATGCATATATAGATTAAAACATGCACAGCAGGCCGACCGCACTGCGTATTTGTAGTGTATTTATATATACAGTAAATTGATTGAAAATAAAATCAATTTATGCCCTTAAATCCACTGTTTGCCCGGGCTTGTAATTTCTCCTGTGTGCGTCCGCCACTGAACATGCATATTTAATTCATGTATTTTGGAAGTACTACTGTAATGGAAGCGTTGCTGTGCCCGGTAAGATTAAACACCGTCACAGTATTACCGCATTTCTGTGATGAGTGCCTGCAAGAGCAAATGTGAATTACCGTACTGTACCTTGATGAGAACCTTGTGGACGCCGTCGCCTAGCACCTCGCACTCCGGCACGACCGCGGGGCCGTCGCCGTCAACTCCATCGCGCGGCACGACCACCTCCCGCCGCCACGAGTCGGCGAAGGACAGGCTGGGCCCGGCCGCCGCGCGTGCGGCCTCGGACGCGTCGAACCGGAACACCCGGTCCTCCAGTATCGGCACCCACACCATGGATGTCACCGCCATTGATCCGCGCTGGAGGAAGCTAGCACTTGCGAGGTAGATAGACAAGGAGCGGGCGGGCGTGTCTTGTAGTAAGAGCCGCTTGCGTGGATTCTGGTTTGTTTAATCGGACTAGGTGGTGGTCTTGGGTGGACTTGCACCCAGTTCTTCGAGTGGAGCAGGGGCCAGTTCGAGTGGTTGTCTCGATCAGCTGCGCTCGTTGCGATTGGCCCCATGTCTCTGACAGTATGGGATGGAGCGGTGGTCGATTTGTTGGGCCTACCTGTCTTGTGCCGAGAACCTCGCACGACGTCGGCCGAGAAATTTTACTCTATCTCAGCCGCCATGGATCATATAAAATACAATCACTGAATCACAGTCACGTTCCACCAACAGCCTCGGTTGGGGCGATCATCGATCTGGCCTGACAATGACTTCCTTAATTTTCAAAGACATGCACGGTCGACTTGGTACTCTTTCCTTTTCTATTCTATGGGGAGGGGCAATTAGGGTTATGTAGTCCTTCTGTAATAATTGGACAAATAATGTAGCCACCAAAGGTACCAGCTCGTAATAGATATCACCTCTTCTTCTTTTTTTTGAAACGAAAAACCCAGTCTCTGCATCCAGGGGATGCACACGGCTCATTTATTAAATAATCATCCAGTATCAACGTTTTAATCCAAAGAAATACATCTCAGCGAAACTCCCTAGTGTGTAGCCCCCCACCCTGGCTGAAGGTAGCCCGCACGACCGCCATTAATCGTGCACATCCTGTATCCAAGCTTCCACGCTGCTCTTCCGGGGAGAGGAGCGACCATAGGTGGATCCAGTTGGTGGCTCTGTGTACAACCTGCAAAAAATGACCAGGTTCCATCTTGTTAAAAATAACATCATTTCTGCAATTTCAAATTGCCCAAAGAAAAGCACATATACCAATACGTATACTAGCTTTCGTCTTTCTATCTACCCCATCCAACCAATTCCCAAACAGATTGTTAATCGATGACGGTGACTTAATACTAAAAGTGAAATGAATCAATCGCCAAATTCGTTTTGCAAATTCACAAGAAATAAATAGATGTTCAATAGTCTCTTGATTACCACAGAAAACACACTTTGAGCATCCCGTCCAACTCCGTTTAGCCGAATTATCTTTCGTTAACAATTCCTTACGGTAAAGGAACCACATAAATATTCTTTATCTTAAGTGACACTTTTATTTTCCATATATATCTACGCAGACATTTCGTCCCTTCATTCATTAGGTCCTCATAATAGGACTTAACAGAGAAAATACCAAACGTGGTCAATTTCCACTTAAAATAATCAGGGCTATTAGAGTTGGAAATGTTCATTAAGCGTTCAACTAAATGCAACCATGCGTCCCATTTATCCCCTGTTAGCGCTCTTCTGAACACAATGTTTGGATGATCATTCCATAAGACATGTGGAACATAAGCATCTTTATGTCGCACCACATTATAGAGAGTCGGATACTGGGCAGCTAAAGTAGTATCCCCTAACCAAACGTCCTCCCAGAAACGTATGGTCTGACCATCGCCCAACGTGTGTTGAACCCGTGCAAAGAAATCACTTTTGACTCGCATCAACCCTTTCCAGAAAGGTGAGTCAGTATGCTTTGCTTCCACCTGTTGTAATGGTAAATCTTTAATATATTTACTATGAAGTATCTCACTCCACACCCCCTCTTCGGTAAGGAGTTTATAAAGCCATTTGCTTAGGAGACTCTTATTTTTTTTATCTCTAAAACCTCAATCCCCAAACCCCCTTGATCTTTGGGTCGACAGATTATATTCCACCTTGTTAACCTATATTTTTTCTTCTTTTGATCGCTCTGCCAAAAGAAGCGAGATCTAAAGAAGTCCAATTTTTTCCGTACCCCAATAGGTATTTCAAAAAAGGATAAGAAAAACATAGGTAAACTCGAAAGTACTGAATTAATAAGGACCAATCTATCTCCATAAGAGAGTAATTTACCTATCCAAGCACTGAGTTTGTTTTCAAAACGGTCCTCAATCGGACGCCATTCTTTGTTTAAAAGTTTTCTATAGTGAATTGGGATGCCCAAGTACTTAAAGGGTAACTGACCCACATCACACCCAAAAGTTTGACGGTACTCATCCTCAGACTGAACCGCATCACCAAAACAAAAATTTCACTCTTATGGAAATTGATCTTGAGTCCAGATAGTTGTTTGAATAGTGAAAGAATTAATTTCATATTGACTGCTTTATCGAGGTCATGCTCCAGAAACAGTATTGTATCATCTGCATATTGTAGAATTGAGACCCCCCTTCCACCAAATGAGGTACAAGACTCCCAACACTACCATCCTCATTTGCCCTAGCAATTAGGACTGCTAGCATATCAGCAACGAGATTAAATAAGATAGGAGATAACGGATCCCCCTGTCTTAATCCTTTTAAAGTTTGGAAATAATGACCAACATCATCATTCACCCTAATACCAACACTCCCTCCCTGAACAAACCTCGCTACCCAGTCACACCACTGTGGAGAAAAACCTTTCATCCTAAGCGTTTGTTGCAAGAAGGACCAACTGACCTTGTCATAAGCTTTCTCAAAATCAATTTTAAATAAAACCCCATTCATTTTCTTAGTGTGAAGTTCATGTATAGTTCGTGCAACACCACTATCCCTTCTAAAATATTTCTACCAGGTAGAAATGCAGACTGAGTAGGTTTTATAATACGCTGCGCAATCGCAGTAACTCTATTGGTCCCGACCTTAGTAAATTTTTTAAAGCTTACATTAAGTAAACAAATAGGTCTATACTGCTCTATTCTAGCCGCATCCTCCTTCTTAGGTAAAAGAGTAATCACCCCGAAGTTCAACTTATAAAGTTGCAACTCCGCAGCATGTAATTGAGCAAACATGGACATCGTGTCAAGCTTAATCACATCCCAAAACTTCTTATAGAACTCAGCCGGGAACGCATCTGATCTCGGTGCTTTATTAAGTTCCATTTGAGTGATTGCCTCAAAAACCTCCTCTTCAGAAAAAGGAGCAGCTAAAAGAGTGTTTTCATCTAAAAATACTTGAGGTAGATCAGCAGTCCTACCCTCATCAAGCAAAATAGATGTTTCATCAGGTGGGCCAAACAATTTTTTTGTAATATTCAGATATGAAAACTTGCAGATTCTGTTGACCAACAATAGTCCCTTCATCCTGTTCCAGTTGAAAGATCTTTTTCTTTCTATGTTTTCCATTAGCCATTAGGTGAAAGTATTTTGTATTATCCCCCCATTCTTTAATATGCCTCATTTTAGCACGTTGAGCCCACTTGGACTCCTCATCTCTTCTAAGTTTAGCTAAATACAAATCAGCCTCCCTCTTGGACTTTCTCTCCTCATCAGAAAGAGTCATAGTCTCGGCTTTTATGTGTAGCTCATTAATCAAGAGAATAAGCTTATCCCGCAAAATCTTATAATCCCCACTCATATTTTTAGCCCATCCCCGTAAAAAACTACGAAGATGTATAATTTTGTTTTGCCATCTCTCAATAGGTGAATCACCCATCTGCTGAGACACCACTCCTTTGTAACCATATCACAAAAACCCTCCTATCTAAGCCAAGATAACTCAAAAGAGAATGTTGACTTATTTCCCTTGTGAACCGAACTCCCCGAGTCCACAAACAAGGGTACATGATCGGATCTTGTTCTGGCCAAAGCCTGAACCGAAACAAGTGGAAATTTTTGTTCCCATTCTACACTTGCTAATACACGATCTAACTTCTCATAGGTAGTTACTTCTCGTCTACTAACCCAAGTGTATTGCCTTCTAGACATCTCTAACTCTTTGAGGTCTAGGCTCTCGATAATGACATTAAATATTGATGGCCATCGTGTATTAAAATTATCATTGCTCTTTTCATTTGGTCTCCTCATAATGTTGAAATCGCCACCTACCAAAATAGGTCGCGTTTCACTATCACAAATACGTACCAGTTCTGACAGAAAAACTGGTTTTTTATCATCTTGAGCAGCCCCATATACTACTACCAACGCCCAAAGGAAACCATCGTCCTTCGTGCGTAAGTGAAATTTAATAGAGAAATCCCCCTCAACAACATTCTGAATAGTCAGAATGGCATTATTGAAACCAACTAGTATCCCTCCTGATCTCCCCTGCGGTGGTAGACAATACCAACAAAAGTCTTGACCCCCTGCCGAGTGAGATAATAATCGTTGTTCAAAACTAGACCTACCAGTTTCCAAGATAGCAACGAAATCCAATTGCATCTCTCTAACAATCTCATTGACAGTTAAGTGCTTAGCAGTATCCCCAAACCCATCAGTGTTCCAAAAAAAACCTTTCATTGATCTTAATTTTTGTGAATAATAGCCTTTAATCTACTACTTCTTCTTTTAGGTTTAGAGGATGCACTGTAATTCTTTTTACGGGATCGTGTGGTCTTCACACATTGAGACAAATTCTCCAAATCCCCCAAACCCTCATCCTCGAACGCATGAGCCTCCTCATCCAGTGATGAAGACATTTTCTCAACTAACCCATTAGAGTCATTTTTAAGATTATTGTCTAGAAAGACCAATTGTCTGGATGTTTCTAATTTTTTAATAGAAGTAACCGTAGAATCTATTTCCGATTTATTACTACCCAAAGACACCCCTAGTCTAGATGCGAAATCAACAATATGATCATTGGGCATTAATGTAAAAGAACGCGGTAAAGTACCTGAGTAGTTGACGTCTCGTTGCGCCGCGAGCCGTGTAGCTCTCTCCGAGATGGGCGTGTCGGCGTCTGGATGTGCTCGCAGCCGTGCACTTGATCGAAGACCCACACTCCCCGGCTCCGAAATCCCACCAAACGCCACCACCTCCTCCATCGAAGGTGCCACGTGCTTAGGACTCGGTGTACTCACAGTATCCTCGCCAGACGTCACGCCCACCTCAGGTACCATCATCATTGAAGAAACAGCAGGTACCATCTTCTGGTTCGTGGCGCCAATCTCCTTCTCAACGAACACTGTAGCCAGCAATCCTTTAGTATCATCTATCAGTTCAGTAGGTACCCGCACCGAGAGCGTAGGCACCAAGCTGATCACCCTTGGTGATCCAATCCTATCATCATGTAAGTCTACCTGCTGCACCTGCATGACAGCAGCATTCGGCAGCGATCCAGCATTTCCATCCACGCACGGAGACACAAAACGACCACACGGCAGTGGCGGCAGAGATCTGGGCGTTTTTGGACTCGCGGCAGACGCTACAAGTGGTACCGCAGCGGTCCACGGCATAGAAACGCGCTGCCGGGCAGCGGAAACGTGAGCAGAACTGGCCCCCGGCAGAGAAGTAGCCACTGCCGGTGTCAACATATCTGCAGGTCCACTAGGTGCAACCGAAAGTGATATGGGGGGCTCCGTCTCTCGATGCTCGGAACCAAGGTTCAGTCCAGCACTCACCTCCGTGCCCACAGTAGCATGATCCGAGTCTGACCGTCCTTCGTGTGTAGCAACCACACTCCCCTCTGTTGCGTTATCAGCCGTGGGCACGAACATTGCCCTCAACTCCTCGCGAGCACTCTGAATTGATTTCAATACCAAAGGAGAGATCATCACCCCAGTTTTTCTTGCAGCAGCACCACCCGGACCATGAGAACTAGTGTTCTGAGTATCCATCATAGGCTCATCTGCCTTACTCTCATTAGCATTGGAAGTATTAAGCGACGTGTTTGCTAGTGCATCAGTAAAGTCATCAAGAATCCCATCATCGTCATCTTTCTCTAAGTTTGGCTCAGCCATCTCCACATCCTCCTCCACCGAGACATCTTCTCCCTCGACCTCAAAGGTGAGTTCATAAATACCGTCGCCGATGAACATCGGATAGCTGTGGGGTATCTTTGTGTGATCGAGGCAGCCCACCCTAATGCGTAGGACACCGTGTGTCCTAGTATACACCATGTCCACCTTGGATGTCTTACCAAGCATGAATCCAATCGACCAGAGAGCCAAAAAAATCCTCCATGCGATCTTCTGGGATCCCGGAGACACGCACCCAAAACTCCGGTAGTGTCTCAATGGGCTCAATCTTCCGTGTCCAAGAATCAAAGAGCATCTCACAATCGCTTCTCGGCACACGGAAAGCACCAAATATTTTTAATCTATCAAGCTCAACTTTCGACGGGAATTACACTTTGAATATATTTTGCCCCTCCTGTGAAACCCTCCAAATAAAATTCTCTGTAGGCACCAACCTCTGCAATTGGGTAATCATCTGCGGGATAGTCATTTCACCTTTGGACACCACAATCGATGCCATTTTTACATTGACCACCTTTGGTTTGTGGTGTTCCGACAAAGGCAAGCCAAAAAAATGGCAACTCATCATGTGTGTATCCATACATAATGGGATGCGGTTTTGGGGCTAAAAGAAGTGGACAATTATTAGTAACATGCTCCACTGACTTACAGATTTCACAAATTGGCGCAGGGCAATCATTCAGTAGATGTCCTGCTACCCCACATCTAAAACACTTCATCCTGTCCACCTTGTTCTTCTTAGGAGCTGCACCCGCAATTGCCAAAGCCACCTGCTGAGCCTTCACACGCTGCACATTTTGCTGTTGTATGGCTCCATTGCCCGCACCCAAAGCTCCATTGCTACCCGCACCAGTTGTTTGTGCTGCCACGGTGTCAACCACAGTTGGTTGCCTCACTTGCATTTGATTTTGCACCCCCTGCTGAACATTCCCTGCCCCTTGCGCAGCTACCACCGGGACATACCTCGGTTGCACTTGCCTTGGGTACTGCCGCGGCCCCTGGTACCCAAAACGTCCGCGCCCAATCGGACCCCTGCCCTGGAGCTCATATCGCTGCCTCCCTCTGTAACCACCATGATGATGATTCCCTCTATACACATTGTTGCCTCGTCCCGCATTGAATGCAAACACCCCCTGCCGCTGATCGGCAGCCGCGCCAACATCCAGCACAGGTCCTCCAGCTATGGTTCCGACGGGAATCGAAGGAACCCCCTCCGTCCCACTTGATTCCCCGGTTTCAATGATCCTCGGTTGAGCCCCACCTCGGCCAGCGGTGGCGAAGTCCCCCCAGCTCTGCCTCCACCTCTATTCTCCATGGTGATCGAAGCACACACGGCGGCGGAACGCTTCCAGGTGAACCCTAGAAGCCTACGTAGCCTGTATTCAGAAGGGATTTTTGCACTCGTACATACCCGACCGTCTCGTGCATAGCCCATGCAGCCAATCCGAGCAGTCATTGGGCCTTTCTGCGAAACCGGCCCACAGTGGTCCAGGTCGCGGCGTCGATCGCCTTTGTCGGAATTCAAACTCCCGCTCGTAGCCGAGCCTCGCCGCCGGCGAACTTCCACCCACGGGAAGGGGCTCTCCTCAAGAGGAAAGGATGATGGTGGGAATGGAGGCAATTTCAGTACCTTGATGTGCGCAGCCTTCCTCGGAGTCAATGCCGCCGGCGAGATCGGCGAGATACATTCCAAGGCGCAACGTTGTTGAAGTCTCCGTTTCTCCATCTTCTTCTCGTACATGCGTCGATCAGAGCAAAGCACCGAGCCAGACTCTTGATCTGGCGGTAGGCATTGAATCATATAGGACGAACTTACCGGTGCATCCTCATCCCCATCGCCCGAGTCAGATGCCTCGGGATCTAGATCCTCCAAGGCCCAGAATTTTCCTCCGACGCGCGATGATCCACCACCTGAGCCCCTAGAAGGAGTAGCCTCCACGATCTCTCCCTCCTCGAGACCATCGTCGCCACGCCGTGCGGTGGTCGGTGATCCATCCGGTTTCCCCGGTAGGGGAGCCACCGTAGTCGCCACAACGGTCATCTTCTGTACTACTTTTTGACTAAGCCACGAATTCGATCGTCACCGCCACTCCCCTCACCTCCTTTCTTATAACCGAAGTGCAACCTTGATCTCATTCCCATCCACCCGCAGACAATATTCTAGTAAAGTTGAGCCTACTCAATCTACATGAATAGCATCGTTAATAGGCTGGTATAACTCTAGTGCCCTCCACGGATCTTGTGCAACGGGCCAAGTAAACAGAAGGTGAAGAACGTCCTCCTAACCCTGATCACAATAGGACACGCCCCACTATTCACAATATGCCGATTTGCCCGGATGCATTTCAAAGGAATTATGCCATGAAGATCTCGCCACATAAATAATTTAATCTTACTTGGAATTCTCAGTTTCCACATGGATTTCCAAACCGAATTGTTGACAAAGCTGCCGGAAAAAGCAAGTTGGTCTGCCCGTTCCACAAATTGGTGTCTCCACTGTAAATGGTAACCCGAACGCACCGTATAGAGTCCATGCTTTGTAAAAGGCCAGGGCTGAGCGTCCTCCGGAGGATGGATTGAATCCATCCTCCGGTTCGGGTGCCATACGATGCACGTGAGGAGAGCCGTACAAGCGGCTTAGTCACGAACAGTCACAAAAAACTAAAAGAAATACAGGGAGAGCATCCCGTCTCGCCCGCGGAGAAGCACCTTGCAGCATGCGTCGGTGTCGGAGCAGAGAACCGTCGCCGTCCGCACCGGCGCCCCCTCGGGCAGCCGCCGACATCGGGGAATACAGCACGTCTCCCACGGCTGCGATCGTGAAACAGCCGAGTCGACCTTGTGTGATAGCACCATCAAGCAACTACGGTAGCACGGCCGGTCGCCGATAGAAGCATGGCGCGCTACTGATGGCAGCGCCGGCGTCCATGGAGCACCGCCACGGGAGCACAATCGATGGACCGCTGTAGCATCTCCATCCGTCTATGAGAGCATGACCATTCGCCCACGGGAGCATCATCGTAAGCCCATGGGAGCAGCGTCGTCGTCTCCGGCGGCCTCCCATGGGTGCACAGCCGATGGTCCATGGTAGCACCACAGTTCGCCCATGTGAGAATCACCTAGAGCCTACGTGAGCATCGCCGAGAGCCCATTGAAGCATCAGCGTCGTCTCCTTGCAGCACCGGCGCCCTCCCGCTGGAGTACAACAACTCTCCTTCAGCAGCACAAGCGCCTTCCCATGGCAGCTCGGCCGTGCTTCTTCAGCAGCACCCCGCCGTCCTCCTTTTGGAAGCGCCGCCGCCCTCCATGGGAGCATATTCTCACACCTTCGGCAGCATCTGTTCCTTCCCATGGGAGCATGGTCTTGCTCATTTGGCAGCACCACTGCCTTTCCACAAGAGCGCCGAGCCTCCGGCTATGGCGACGGGACCTTGAGGACTCGGCCATGGCGTTGAGGGCCAGCAGCTACATATGCCCGCCACACCCTATATCTCTGGCTCGACGTTGCAGCGGCACCAACGAGGCCGGGGCTCCGCAGCCGTGTCATCCATACGCTGAGGTAGTGTTGGAATTTTGTATGGGCTATGTATATGGGCTCACATGTCTAGCCCACTAAGCCCACTAAAATCCTGAAATTGTCATGGCCCATTCATGAATAATAAGTGGAGTGAGTGGGACTAAAGTTTAGTCCCACATTGCTAGTTTGGAGAGAGTGGAAGCACCTTATAAGGTGAGCCATTCTAGCTCATGTATGAGTAGGTAAGGCAAGAGGAGAGGTGTGCCACACGCGCGCTCCTCCTCCTCCGCCGCCCGCCTCGCCACGCCTCGCCTCGCCTCGCCTCGTCACGACACGACACGTCACGACGCGCCGCGGGTTGCGGGAATGAGCCGAGCCGAGAGCGTTTATTTTGTCGATTGGGAAAACTTAATGAGTCATTAATTTGGTAATTAACGGACGCGTTAATTCCAAAACCGTTTCCGTTTCCTTTCTGGATCGTGGAGCCGAACCGACTCAGACGTGGAGTTACGCCCACGTCTCTCCCAGCCCGCATATAAATACGCGCATACGGTAAACCCTAGCCACCACTTCGTCATACCGTTCCAAAACACTGCGCCGCCAATTCAAGTCTTCTCCATCCCTCCTTCCGGCGTGCACCGCGAGAAGGGACAGCAGGCCTCCGGAACCCCGCCTCTTGTGATCCTGTACGGGAGAGGGGCGATCAGGTTTTTGGGGAGCGCATGAGCGCGACTGCTGACGGCGACCACTTCCCCAACGACGATTTCTTCCCCGACATCGGCAACCTCTTCATCAACGACATGGCCGACACCGGGAACAACAACAACGGCGGTGCCGCTACCGCTCCATCGTACGTATCTCTCTTTCATCTGTATGAGATGTTACTGGAATTCATATGTCTAGTTCTTGCAATAGATTGTATCAATCTGGCTACTGTACTAGATCTAGACGTTTGCATGATTACTGTATTTGCTACTGTCGCAATTCATCTACTGCTATTTCGAATTAAATCATGTGCTAAATTGCTAATATATTCAACAATCCAAAAACCTGATTATAGGCAATTTCTTGCACCTGCGCCGTCTGTCATTGCGGCGACAAGGCCAGTCCCTTTCAAGGGCGTGGACTTTAAGAGGTGGCGCACGAGAGCAGTGCTATGGTTTCAAACCTTGCGCTGCTATGCGGCCACCAAGGGCAAGCCTGAGGGCGATCTCAATCCAGCACAGCTGGAGGCCTTTGAGGATATGGACACTATGTTTAAAAGTGCCCTCCTCGGTATTATCGATGATTCCATCGTGGATCCGTATATGTCGTTTGATAACGGCAAGGATATGTGGGCTGCACTCGAGGCCAAATTTGGGGCCTCGGATGCTGGCAGCGAGCTGTATGTCATGGAGCAATTCTATGACTACAGGATGACTGATGAGCGCTCTGTTGTTCAACAGGCTCACGAGATACAGTCACTCGCTAAAGAACTTGAGCACTTTAAGTGTATGTTACCGGACAAGTTTGTGGCCGGAGGCATTATTGCCAAGCTTCCATCTTCATGGAGCACCTTTGCTACTTCTCTAAAACACAAGAGACAGGAGTTTTCCGTAATGGACCTCATCGGATCTCTTGATGTGGAAGAGAAGGCGAGAGCAAAGGATACACGTGCTCGGGTTGTTGAGGTAGGCTCTTCTGCTCATGTGGTACAGAAGAAACATTACCCTCCCAACAAGCCTAAATATATCAAGAAGAAATCCGAGGGTAAAGGCAAGCCCGATGGCAAGTTTAAGCCGTCGCACTCTACCAACTTCAAGAAGAGAAAGGGGTCATGTCACGTTTGCGGTGAACTGACCCATTGGGCTCCTAAGTGCCCCAAGCGTTATGAGCTGCAGCAGCAGGAGAACAGCGGCAAGACCGCTAATGTTGTCATGGCTGACACTGAGATGAAGGACTCTGGGTACGGTATAGTTCCCACTATTCTTTCAGTTTGTCATTCACCTGAATGGTTAATTGACACAGGTGCCAATGTACATGTTTGTGCTGATGCTTCTATGTTCTCTTCTTATCAGGTCACAGGGACTTCCCCCGTGCTGATGGGGAACGGGTCACATGCTACTGTTCGTGGTGTTGGTACGGTCGATCTGAAGTTTACTTCGGGGAAGATCGTGCGACTGAAGAACGTTCATCATGTGCCCTCCATCAATAAAAATCTCGTCAGCGGCTCACGTTTATGTCGAGATGGTTTTAAGTTGGTTTTCGAGTCTAATAAAGTTGTAATTTCCAAGTATGGACAATTTATTGGTAAAGGCTATGAGTGCGGAGGCTTGTTCCGCTTATCCTTGTCAGATATTTGCACCAAAGTTATTAATAATGTTTGCCACGATAATGATTGTGATGTTTGGCATTCGCGACTTTGTCATATTAATTTTGGTTGCATGACGCGGTTAGCAAATATGAGTTTAATTCCGAAATTCAGTACTATTAAAGGTTCCAAATGTCAAGTGTGTGTTCAAGCTAAACAACCTCGCAAGTCTCACAAGACCGCGGAGGCGAGAGACTTGGCACCACTAGAACTTATACATTCTGATCTTTGTGAGATGAATGGCGTATTGACCAAAGGTGGAAAGAAATATTTCATGACACTTACTGATGACTCCACTAGATATTGTTATGTGTATCTTCTGAAATCTAAAGATGAAGCTTTAACTTATTTCAAGAACTATAAGGCCGAAGCTGAGAACCAACTTGATCGTAAAATTAAACGGCTTAGGTCTGATCGTGGTGGAGAGTATTTTTCCAACGAGTTTAATTCTTTTTGTGCTGAACACGGTATTATTCATGAGAGGACGCCTCCCTACTCACCTCAGTCAAATGGAGTGGCTGAAAGAAAGAACCGAACGTTGTCTGATTTGGTTAACGCCATGTTAGACACTTCGGGTCTCTCCAAGGCATGGTGGGGGGAGGCGCTAATGACTGCATGTCATGTCCTAAACCGAGTTCCCACAAAGAATAAAACCATTACTCCATTTGAGGAATGGGAAAGGAAAAGGTTAAAACTCTCCTACCTACGTACTTGGGGTTGTTTGGCGAAAGTCAATATACCAATTCCCAAGAAGCGCAAGCTTGGACCAAAAACCGTAGATTGTGTTCTTCTGGGCTATGCTTTTAATAGCATTGGTTATAGATTCTTGGTAGTAAAATCTGAGGTATCCGACATGCATGTTGGTACGATTATGGAGTCGAATGATGCGACTTTCTTTGAGAACATATTTCCTATGAAGGATATGTCTAGCTCATCAAATCAGGAGAAACCTGTTTCATCTAGTCAGGAATTAGCTGAGATTCCTGAATCCACCATTCCGATAGAACACGTTGAGAATCCCGAGGATGACAATGAAGTTCCTGTAAGGAGCAAGAGACAGAGGACTGCAAAGTCCTTTGGTAATGATTTCATTGTGTATCTCGTGGATGACACACCCAGGACTATTTCAGAAGCTTATGCATCTCTTGATGCTGACTACTGGAAGGAGGCTGTCCGTTGCGAGATGGATTCCATCTTGGCTAACGGAACCTGGGAAATCACTGATCGTCCTTATGGGTGTAAACCTGTAGGATGTAAGTGGGTGTTCAAGAAAAAGCTTAGGCCTGATGGTACAATTGAAAAGTACAAGGCAAGGCTTGTGGCCAAGGGTTATACCCAGAAAGAAGGTGAAGACTTCTTTGATACTTACTCACCTGTTGCTAGACTGACCACTATTCGTGTGCTACTATCACTGGCTGCCTCACACGGTCTTCTCGTTCATCAAATGGACGTTAAGACGGCTTTCCTTAATGGAGAGTTGGACGAGGAAATTTACATGGATCAGCCAGATGGTTTCGTAGTACCCGGTCAGGAAGGCAAGGTGTGCAAGTTATTGAAGTCATTATACGGCCTCAAGCAAGCACCTAAGCAATGGCATGAAAAGTTCGAAAGGACTTTGACTGCTGAAGGCTTTGTTGTAAACGAAGCTGACAAGTGTGTGTACTATCGCCATGGTGGGGGCGAGGGAGTTATTCTATGTCTATACGTTGATGACATATTGATCTTTGGGACCAATCTTGATTTAATCAAGGAAGTTAAGGATTTCTTATCTCGCTGCTTTGAGATGAAGGATCTAGGAGTAGCTGATGTTATCTTGAACATCAAGCTGTTGAGAGATGATAATGGTGGGATCACACTGCTTCAATCTCACTATGTGGAAAAGGTCTTGAGTCGCTTTGGGTATAGTGACTGCAAGCCTTCTTCAACTCCATATGATGCTAGTTTGTTGCTTCGAAAGAATCAACGGATTACTAGAGATCAACTGAGATATTCTCAGATTATAGGCTCGCTTATGTATTTGGCGAGTGCCACGAGGCCTGACATCTCTTTTGCTGTGAGCAAATTGAGCCGGTTTGTTTCCAATCCGGGAGATGATCATTGGCGTGCGCTTGAGAGAGTTATGCGCTATTTAAAAGGCACTGCGAGCTATGGAATTCACTATACCGGAAACCCGAGGGTTCTGGAAGGATATAGTGATTCTAATTGGATATCTGATGCTGATGAGCTTAAGGCCACTAGTGGTTATGTTTTTACACTTGGTGGTGGCGCTGTTTCCTGGAAGTCTTGCAAGCAGACCATCTTAACGAGGTCAACTATGGAAGCAGAACTCGCAGCATTAGACACAGCCACTGTTGAGGCAGAGTGGCTTCGTGAGCTCTTGATGGACTTACCTATGGTTGAAAAACCAATACCCGCAATCCTAATGAACTGTGATAATCAAACTGTGATCGTCAAAGTGAACAGTTCTAAGGATAATGCAAAGTCATCAAGACATGTGAAGAGGAGATTAAAATCTGTCAGGAAATTGAAGAACTCCGGAGTTATTGCGTTGGATTATATCCAAACGTCTATGAACTTGGCAGATCCCTTCACAAAGGGTTTATCACGGAATGTGATAGAGAATGCATCGAGGGAGATGGGTTTGAGACCCACGTTATGAGTTGCCCACAGTGGTAACCCACTCTATGTGATCGGAGATCCCGTGAATTAGAAGTGGGAGACAAGCTGTTGGTCGGCTGAGAGGAGAGTATCCTTATATTTTATTCCACTCCATAAAAGATGCAATACTCTCCTGATCTGTACGGTAGGTTGACATTTGTCTTAATGTGTTCCAAGTGGCTTATTTATATAAGCAGAGATGTGTCCTACAGAACATCTCCTGAGGAACTCACCTATATGAGTCTGACTGTTAAACGTCGCAGTCTATGAGAATCGGGTGCTCTCTAATAAACTCATGAAAGGCCTTCGGAGTATGACGCATACGCTCCAAACCGCGGGGAAGCCTTGCGGCAGCCTAGTATCGGTTCAGACGTTGTGTAAAACTGGTATCACAGCAAACTTGTAGTTCAAGGCATAGTCCACTATTCAAGTTGTGAACTAGTGTAGCATGATGTTCTAAGTGGAAGTTCAACTTAACAGTCTCCACTAACACCGGTATATAAACAATGTTTTGGAACAGAGTTTATGAAATGTGCTAATGACACTTTGTGGGGGATTGTTGGAATTTTGTATGGGCTATGTATATGGGCTCACATGTCTAGCCCACTAAGCCCACTAAAATCCTGAAATTGTCATGGCCCATTCATGAATAATAAGTGGAGTGAGTGGGACTAAAGTTTAGTCCCACATTGCTAGTTTGGAGAGAGTGGAAGCACCTTATAAGGTGAGCCATTCTAGCTCATGTATGAGTAGGTAAGGCAAGAGGAGAGGTGTGCCACACGCGCGCTCCTCCTCCTCCGCCGCCCGCCTCGCCACGCCTCGCCTCGCCTCGCCTCGTCACGACACGACACGTCACGACGCGCCGCGGGTTGCGGGAATGAGCCGAGCCGAGAGCGTTTATTTTGTCGATTGGGAAAACTTAATGAGTCATTAATTTGGTAATTAACGGACGCGTTAATTCCAAAACCGTTTCCGTTTCCTTTCTGGATCGTGGAGCCGAACCGACTCAGACGTGGAGTTACGCCCACGTCTCTCCCAGCCCGCATATAAATACGCGCATACGGTAAACCCTAGCCACCACTTCGTCATACCGTTCCAAAACACTGCGCCGCCAATTCAAGTCTTCTCCATCCCTCCTTCCGGCGTGCACCGCGAGAAGGGACAGCAGGCCTCCGGAACCCCGCCTCTTGTGATCCTGTACGGGAGAGGGGCGATCAGGTTTTTGGGGAGCGCATGAGCGCGACTGCTGACGGCGACCACTTCCCCAACGACGATTTCTTCCCCGACATCGGCAACCTCTTCATCAACGACATGGCCGACACCGGGAACAACAACAACGGCGGTGCCGCTACCGCTCCATCGTACGTATCTCTCTTTCATCTGTATGAGATGTTACTGGAATTCATATGTCTAGTTCTTGCAATAGATTGTATCAATCTGGCTACTGTACTAGATCTAGACGTTTGCATGATTACTGTATTTGCTACTGTCGCAATTCATCTACTGCTATTTCGAATTAAATCATGTGCTAAATTGCTAATATATTCAACAGGTAGGCCATGGCGGCGGCGTGGTGGAGTGCGAGACGGAGGTCAACGAGATGAACGGGGAAAGGGAAGACGGGTGGATGAGAACGTAGGGAGAGAGGAGAGGATAACGCTACCGTGGTGGACCCCCATCCCTGGCTATCACAAACGTATGGGACACGCGTCAGGCGATGCGAGCGGAGGTCGCGCGCTCGGGTATCCTCCGGGGGATATAGAGCATTTTCCTTTGTAAAATGCCATGCAATAAAATCATCAAAACCTTGTGTGTTTATAAGGATCTGAAGGATTCTTGTCACATCAACCAAATTCAAAATAGTAACCAATAGTTGCTTGTCCCAAGCTCCTATCATGCGTTCAATTAAGTCGGAGACTTTAGTATATATTATGCCAGCTCCTGGAGTTAAAAAAATGTCCGAACTGGATGGTATCCAAGGATCGTTCCAAATATTAATATTATCTCCATTGCCCACTCTCAGAATAAATCCTCTTTTGAATTTAGCTAGACCTGCAACAATGCTTTTCCAAGTAAATGGTGATCATGCATTTGGTCCAGACTTCAATATATTTTCATCAGGATAGTACATTGCTCTTAGGACTCTAGTACATAAAGAATCTGGTTCGTTAATAAGTCTCCACACTTGTTTTGCGAACATAGCTAAATTAAAATAATGGAAGTCCCTAAATCCCATATTGTTGGATGTATGCCTAAAAGACAATAATATTTATACATTTGTTTCATAATTATGATTCATATTTAATTACTATGCTATAACTGACGTGGGTTCCTGAATATGAGATTCAGAGGAAAACTCACGCTCACGTGTACTAACATGAACACAGAAAACAAACCCTAGTCTTGTCTTTTACGACTAATTCATTGGATATTTGATGACTACATCTTCCTAGTCATGGACATTGTTTTTGTCAACATCAATGAATAGCATATTGTTGGAAGGGAACAATATGGCTGGGTATTCCCTAAGTAGAATTGATATGCTAAGAGATTCCACTCAGACATCTTTGTTCTTAGAATCATATCATAACACAGTTATATTACAATGCATCCTTTGATCATGAGGTTATCGGGATAATATATACTGTAAGTTTACTTTGGTGCTATCAAGAGTCACACTAACATAAAGGTATCTACTAGGTAATTCTAAAGTGTATATGACCTCGATGTTCTGAGATGGGAATTACTTTTCCGTAAAAAAATATACATACCTACGCCCACTTGGTATTGTTGATATCCATAAGTTCTGCAAACAATGCACGATGATGATACATCATGTAGGATATCATAATTCAGTAACAAGAAAGAGGAAACTTACCATATAACAAGACGAGCCAAAGGTATTAGCGAACCATAGATTATTTCACAGGCAACACCGGAATCAGTAGTCTCGGGTAAGTTTGGTACAGTGAGTAATGGGAGATTTGTATGATAACCAATAGGCTCAACGGTTTATTATTTAGTATGTGGGAGTCAATATGGGTGTCCATGGCCCCTCTATTGATTAGTGAGAAGGAAATAGTTTTCAGTTTCATGTCCACACACTATCGAACCTGTTGGGGAAACACACTTAAGTTTTGGGTTATTTTTGTGTATATTGGTAGAGCCATATCAACTAGGAGTATCTGCAGAACACTGCTTCTGCGTGATAGATATATTTTATATATATCAGAGAGAATTTATAACAAGGGCATGAGATGTTTCGGAGAGATAGAAACAGTTTCTATTACTGTCGGAATTTATTCCGAAGTTATTATGAAAGAGAAATTGAGGTTGCACATTTTACGGGGCAAATGTGGGGGGCATGAGATGTCACGGGATGTTGCAAATATACTTCTGACATTGTTAGATAATACTTATGATTTTATCTATAGGGGTTACGGGGTTCCGGAGGAGTTCCGGGGGACTTTCTATATATGGGGCAGTGCCGGAGGGGGGCAACTTTCCTCCTCTAACTAAACCCTAATTTTAGGGATGCCTGATGGGACCCATGGTCTCACAAAATGCATATGTTTTCCGTAGGAATTTTCCTGAATTCTATTTGATAAAGAAATGAGTGGGAAAAAGAAAAAAGGAAAAAAAAGAGGTGGGATTGGACTCCGCTTGGGAGTCCAATCCGAAATCCTCTAGGAGGATGGGTGTGGCCTAAGGAGAGAAGGGGAAACTGACCTCCTCCCCTATGGAAAGTTCCCTCCCTTGGCCTACTATATAGTCCCCACCCCTCCTATCTTTAGAGACACACAATTGAGACTTTGGCCTCTCTCTTTCTCTAGAAGAATTAGAGGACTAATTAGAACACTTCTAATTGAATTAGAGACTTCTCTAATGATTAGAAGAACTAATTGGAGATTCTAATTAGATCACTTCTAATTGGATTAGAACCTCTCTAATAATTATATGACTAACTAGAATAATATAATTAGAGCCCTTATAATTGATTTATAGATCTTCTAATTGGATTAGATCCTCCTCTAATTTGATTAGAGCTAGGTGGATTGCAACTTCCTCTAATAGAATTAGAGATCCTTCTAATTAGACTGAGGTGATCCTCTCCAATTAGACCTAACTTCTAATTACTCTATCTCTCTCTCATGTGTTGACAACTCCACCTTCATATACACCTGCAACGCTAAGTCATGGACGGCGAAAGCGCTGCAGAATTTTCCCCGGCGTATGTGTCCATACTCTTAGAGGGGTAACACATGAGACCCTCAGTCTGTTGGATCATGGTGCCGGATACGGGGAGTCGGCAACATCTTCACCCACAGGCTTTTGTGTTAGGATCTTCTACAAGCATCATCAACATTGTCATCGACAATTTTTCCGCTACTAAGGTGTCTGGTACACGATCTCATAAACTAGATCTTGGACTTTATATTCACTTGAATCTACATAGTAAGGTCTTGCTTGTTGCGTAGAAGTTTGGTGAAATTTTGAAATTCCCATTGCGCAACCCATCACATACCCCCATCCTTCTTTGGATAGAAAAGCTTTCACCATGCTAGCTAATGCATTTGGTTAGTGGTTACTATTCTCATCGTCGCCCCACCAGAACTTAGCTATGGCATCCATAATGCGCTTACAAACCCCTATTGGTATTTGGAAAACTCACATGGCATACACGGGTATATCTTATGCCACTTCTTTTAACAGGATCTCTTTTCCACCTATAGACAGTTGCTTTTGCTCCACACATTTATACTCTGAATGGTTCTCTCAACAAAGTGTAAAAAATAGTCACTCCTATCCACTTCCACAAGGGCTGGAACGCTAAGATATTTAACCGGTAACTCTTTTGTGTCAATATACAAGGCCTCACAAATTTCATCCCTAATGAGAACATTTTTATTGGGAGATAAAAAAATACTCGATTTTGCTAGACTCGTCAATTGCCTCGAATTTTCGTGGCAGATGGCCAAAACTTGTTGTAAGGAAGTTGCATTAGTCATGTCCGCCTTCATGAGGGTCAGGGAATCATCAGCGAAGAGTAGATGTGAAACTGATGGTGCATTTCATCACATACTTACGCCATCGATGCCACCAACTTATTCTTCATGCAATAGTAGACTAGATAAACCTTTCGCACACAACATGAACATGTATGTAGAGAGAGGATCTCCCTGTCTAAGTCCCCCGACTGTATAAACATGTTTGTATCCTATGAATTAAATCTCACTTGATGCCAAAGTGATCTAACACTATTAATTAGAAGTAAAATCCATATTTCATCAAACCCAAGGTTCCTCATAATTTTCTCCAAAAAAAAAACATTATACATGGTCATAAGCTTTATGCATGTCCATCTTCACCGCCCAATAATCTGTACTCCCCGGTCTCTTCTTTTTTATAGAGTGGATATACTCTAAGCCACCAGGACATTGTCTGTGATAAGACGACCAGGAACAAATGCACTTTGCATAGGTGAAATAATACACAAGAGAATACCTTTCAATCTAAGAGCCAATATTTTCGAAATAATTTTGTATATGACATTGCTAAGAATGATTGGCCTGAATAGAGTGATCAATTCTGGAATATCCACCTTGGGTATCAAAACAATTGTTGTATCGTTCCACCCCTCCAAAATCACTCCTTTGTTCAAAGCATGCAATATCTCTTGTGTTATCTCAGCCCCACAAACACTCCGTGTAACCATCGGGTCCAAGGGTTTTAGATCCCCAATACTAAACACAACCCTCTTGACATCATCTTCCGTAAAGGGTGCCATGAGTTTTTCATTCATTACATGGGTGACTCGCGGTTGGATTTTAGCTAGAACTGTTGGATCTGTTTCTTGAACCTCAGAGGTGAACAAGTTAGCAGAATAATGAAAAATCATAGGTTTCAACGAATCCATACCTTCCACCCAATTATTATAATTCCCTCTCAGTTTCATGATGGTATTTTTCTGCTCGTTTCCACCCAATTATTCCACCGCATGATACAGACTCTCGTGTATTCTTTTTCGTTTCCAAGTGAACATGTTCCCCCGAAAAGCCAAAGTCTTCGAGATCACAATCACTGAGGTCATCACGGAAAGCCTGCATGTGAATCTACCGACGCTGGTTTCACCCTTCCTTCTCATGAGAAAATAAAATCTCGTTAAAGTCACCAATAATTACCCACGGGAGGTTAGTGCTATTATTCATCTCTATAAATTTATCCCAAGGCTTATATTTGTCCTCCCACGGGGGCTTACCGTATATGCATGTTAATCTCTATATTTTGCTCGGGCTTTCAATGATCCGTACATCGATATACTTAGGGGTTGAAAAAAATCTTCTCTATAGTAACTTCTTTATTCCAGAATAAAATAACTCCACTACTTCTTCCATAGCTAGAATTCACAATTTTTAGATCCATTCTTAATCTTCTCTTCGGACAGTCGTCGAGGTGTGTCCTCGACAAGATCAAAACCGCGGCGTTTTTTCTGGGTGATAAATATATTCTATATATTGGAGAGAAAATATAATGAGGGCATTGGATGTCCTAGAGTGATAAAAATTGAGGTTGCACGCTTTACGGAGAAAGTGCAGGGGCATGAAATGTCCCGGGGTGTCAAAAATATAATTCTAACATCATTAGATAATATCATTGATTTTATCTTAAGGGTTCATAGGGTTCTGGAAGAGTTCCGGGCAAAAACTGAGAAGGGGGAAGGTGTCGGAGGGGAGCAGGTATGCCCCTCATGGACGCACCTATTTTTAGGGGCTTTCATGTGGGCCCCAGGGCACCACATATTGGTACTTGACATCCAAGTATTTTTTTGTTCAATTTAATTTGAGAGAAAAGGGAGAAAAGGAAAAGGAAAAAAAGGAAAAGGGGAGAGAGGGTGCGTCCACCTCTTGGTGTGGCTAGCCCCTCCTCCTATCCCAACAAGGACTCCTCCTCCACCTTTGGTATGTCTTCCTCTCCTCCAACTATAAAAGGACACTGAAGACTAGAACCAAATCATAATTTTGAGTGCAATCTTCTCTCTCTCTCTCTCTCTAGTAGAATTAGAGGATCTAATTAGAGCCCCTATAATTGAATTAGAGCTTCTTCTAGTTAGGTTTTTGAGTTGTCCTCTCCCAATTAGATCTAGATCTAACTACTCTCTCTATCATGTGTTGAGAACTCCACCTTCATATACACATGCGGCATCTATTCCAGGACTGTGAAGTGTTGCATAATTGGTCTCGACGTATCTGTACATACTCTCAGAGGGGTAACACGTGAGACCCCAACTCTATTAGATCAAGGTGCTGGATACGGGGAGTCGGCAACATCCTCACCCATAGGCTTGTGCATGAGGATCTTCTACAGGCTTCATCGACATCGTCATCAACACCTCTTCTGCTTCTAAGGTGTTCGGTACACGATCGCGAGAAGTAGATCTTGGAGTTGCGCCCTAGAGGAAAATAATAAAGTTATTTTATTATTATTTAATAACTCGTATATGTTCACAATATGTTATATGTCATGCTATAAATTTATTAAGTGTAAACATTAATGCACGTGTGATATGAAACAAAACAGGTCCCTAGTAAGCCTCTATTTTACTAGTCCATTGGGCAACAGATGATCAAGGTTTCTGATCATGGGAAATTACGTCATCGACAATGTACTCACATAATTGGTTGAATGATGTGATGGACACACACTGACTTATTAAATATCGAGAAAACGTAGTACCCAAACCTATGACAGTAAGATGATATTTTAATTGCTATCCCCGAGTTTATGAGATTACACCCAACGTCATTAACTTAAAAGGGTGGCAAGAAAGGTGTACATTGAATAAACGGAGGGATATGTTGAGGCATATGAACCAAGAGCGGGATTTGTCAATCCATATAATGGACATATACTTTGGGCCCACTCAGCGGTGTTTCATCAAGTAAAGCTTGCAATCATGTGACTAGGTCACGGGGATGAAACATCATAGTAATGAGTAGATAAGTTTGTCGGTAACGATATCGTACTAGTATAGAGATACCGGAGAACAAGTCTCAAGCAAACCAAGTATGATGACAGAAGGAGGGGGAAACTTCCGTTTAAGGCTCAGCGACAAAGATAATCATAGATTGCACAGGGATCGAAGGGGGATTCCCGGTACCGCTTTGTCCATTGATCAGAAAGGGATATTGATCATGTCTGTAGTGATCTCGAGCCGTTAGGGTGTCACACTTAAGGGTGACTGATGATAGAGTGATTTATTACCGAAGTGAATAAGAGAGAACAGAGTCAGAATAGTTCCAGGATTTATCCGATGGAGATCGTAGGGCAACAAAAGATGTTTCTATGTTGAAATAAGTTAAATAATATGTATTTATTATTAATTAGTGCAATTAATAATTAGATATATTTTTATTTGATTTATAGATCCATATTTTCCCTAATGGGCCTTAATGGCAAAAGAGGCCCAATAGGGGAAAAGGAGAAATGGAGGGAGAGGGAAAAGCAACTCGCATGGGCCTCTTAGGGCCCATGTGAGGGTACGGATTGCACCCCTTGGCCGGCCAGCCATGTGAGGTTTAGTCCCACATGGCTAAACCAAGGGGAAAGCCTCTCCTCCTCCTCCTGTCTAAAGGGAGGCACCCCCCTCTCTTTTGGCACCAGTTTCTCTCTCTTCTCTCACGTGGTTCCCATTTGGAGCTACGCGATAGTCGAGAATCTCTCCACCCTACATCCACCACCGTGTAGTGTTCGCTCCGGTCCATCTCTCTACCTCCGCTGCTTTGCTGGATCAGAGCTTCGGGAGCCATCAGTTACACCATATGTGTGTAAACCCTGCGAGGCACAATACTTTTGGTGCTAGAGTCGCATCACCATCTAATACACAACCTTGAGGTCGGCTACGTATGACTCCATCATCAATGCTTGTGCGGGAGCGTAATCCCCGCTATCGGTTTTCAAGGGTATGATCTCCGATATTATCTATTACTTCATATTTGCATAGTTATAGATCCTAGGTTGTTTTCGGTTATCGTGAGTAGGATTTTTTTTGTTATTCTACTATGTAGCCCCTTCAGTGGTATCAGAGCAGATATATGCGTAGATATAAAGTACATTTAGAACTCATGTTTATTGAGGGCATCAACCTTATAGTTTTCACCTCCTCGCCTGCACTTGCTCATGTCGTTAGCATTGTTTGATGAAGCGGCCCTTAGACCGACCTTACGCGTACGCTTACGCGAGACTGGTTCCACGAATCACATGCATCTTTCACCGTATAAAAGTGGCTAATATGGTGTATGTCTATCTTACAATGGTTGGAATGGCATTTTCAATGGGAGGCCCAAAAGGGATATGTAACAGACAATTTTATGATCGGTGTTTTGGTTCAAGTTTGTAGGTAAAAACAGTTCTTGTTCGAAAGCCCTAAGCCAAAAAAAATGCAAAAGATAAAGTAGAAGCGTCTAAATTTATTTTGCAGGGATATGCGATGTGGTCATGGTAAGTTTATTATAACTCTCGACGTGGAGACGCGAAGACCATATCACATTGCATTAAGTTATGAATGTTTTTGTGTGCATGTTATATATTGTGTATATTATATAGTGTATATTCTATATACGGCGGTAGTTATATATAAGATGATCCCTCAAATTAAATTCTAGCATTAGTGTTCGCCCTTTAGCATGTGATACGTCATAAACGTATCCTTAATTTCTGATGTTCCATGTTGTTTTCATGCCATATGCTACATGTTTTCCTTACACTTTATGTCATTTTTATCGATTTCCCGGGACTAACCTATTGACAACATGCCACAGAGCTAGTTCATGTTTTCTGTTTTTTTTAGTTTCAGAAAAGTTGTTCTGGAAATATACTCGGAATTGGAAAATTCGAAGCCCGGAAGTCTTAGAATTCCCGAAGGTTCCATGGAGTCCCGAAGAGGCCCGGAGGGGGGCCACACCAAAGGGCGGTGCCCCCTGGCCGCGCCTGGGGATGGTGTGGGCCCCTCGGGTGTCCACCCCCATCGCCGTTTCGCCTATATTACCCCCTCGGATAGTTAACCCTAAAAATAGACCAGTTTTCCACGAAAATACCCGAGGCCATCGTCATCGTCAACCCGAGATCGGGAGGGTTCTGGAGTTCTCCCTGGCACCCTTCCGGGAGGGAAAATCATCACCGGAGGGGTCTACACCATCATCCCGCCTCCAGAGTGATGCGTGAGTAGTTCATCCTTGGACTACGGGTCCATAGCTGTAGCTAGATGGTTGTCCTCTCCTCTTTATGCCTCATGTTTGGTTTTCGTGAGCTCCCTCACATGATTGAGATCATATTATTGTAATGCTTCATGTTGTGTTTGCTGGGATCCGATGATTATTGAATGCTATGTCTCTTGATTATCAATCTATCATGTTGTCTTTGTGTGTATGTTATTTATGATCTTGCCTTCTCTCCATTGTTAGTAGATGCTTTGGCCAAGTAGATGCTAGTGACTCCAAGAGGGAGTATTTATGCTCGATAGTGGGTTCATGCCTCCTTTGCATCTGTGCTCGAGTGACAGAAACGTGACAGATGGAGGATGTGTTGTTGCCATTACGGAGAAAACAACGATGTTTACTTCGTTTACATTGTTTATTACACACTTTGCTTACTGCAATAATCTGTTGCTTGCAACTTAATACCCAACGTTTGTTTGGATGATATTCGGAGGGTGGATTATTAGTCATAGATGCAGTTGGATGACGATCTATGTATTTTGTTGTAATGTCCGCATGAATCTCATAGTAATGTTTATGTCATGCATGTTTCTTTGTCTATCAATTTCCCAGTTGTAATTTGTTCACCATGCATGTTAGCTATCTTTTATGGAGAGACACCACTAGTGAACTGTGGACCCCCGGTCCATTTTCTCATACTGATAATATGCACACTGCTTCCACTGTTTTCACACTGCTACTGTTGTTTTCATATTGTTCTCATACTATTTTCCACACCATATGTTTAACCTCTTTGTGTTCAGCAAAACCGGTGAGATTGACAACCTCACTGCTTCGTTGGGGCAAAATGAATTGATTGTGTTGTGTAGGTTCCATGTTGTTGCTGAACCGATAGTGTGCCCTGCCATCTCAGCTGCATCAACCTTCGGAAGTTGCTTCTTTCTCCTACTGGTCGATTCAACATTGGTTTCTTTCTGAGGGAAACTTGCTACTGTGCTCTTCATACCTTCCTCTTGGGGTCTCCCAACGAACGTGTGTGACATGCCCATCAAGCTAAATTTCTGGCGCCGTTGCCGGGGAGGAAGAGAATTTCTGCAAGGGGAGTCTCTCACTTCCAATCTCTTTACTTTGTTATTGTTTTGCTTGTTACCATCTTTATCATGCTTGCTAGCAATGTTTTATGTCTTTGAAACTAGATAGTATTGGCAAGGTGGGTTCATGGATGAACAACAAAGATATTATAAGGAACACCACTTGTCACAAAAAGGGATACACTTATGAGAGAAAATTAATAGATTGTATAACTATGCTAAAAACTTGTGCTATACTTATAATGTTACTTATTGCTTTGATAAAGCTTGTTGCTGTAGGAGGTATAAACACCTCCATTTTCAATGTGAGTATAATGATAATGTTACCATATCTTCTTATGTTAAGGGAAATTATGACTTTTATGATGTGGAGCAAATTGAGGAATTTATTGCTTGGAAGGGTGCATTCGAAATTGCTTATTTGCTTGAAGATATTGATGATGCACCTTATAAATATGAGATTTATGATATACTTGAATATTGGTTTTATAATTACAAGGATTATAATTACTACATACTTAAATATCTTAATAGATTCTCTCCCCCCAAAGGGAGAGACTAATGTCTTGCAGGAACCTATGGAAGAAGAAACTGCTAAATCTGGAAGCTCATTGGATGAAAAAGAGGAGGAGAGTAATGATCAAGGGGAGGAAGAATGGAGTAGCTACCTATGTCTACCTTCTAATTATAGTAACTCTTTAACTCATACCTTATTTGTTTGCCATCCATGCTCACCAAAGGAGGATGAGTGTTATATTGATGATCCTATTGATTCTTTTGAAATGTCCCTTTTTGATGAAATTGATACTTGTTATACTTGTGACCATGATACTACTATGAATGAAACTTGTGAGAATGATATTTCTACTGTTATTTATGATCATCCATGCTACTTTGATAAATCCTATGAGAATCCTCTATTGATATGCATGATAATGAGGAAGTTTGCTTAGAAAATTTACATGATAATGCTCTAGATGATGGTCCTATGTTCATTGATGTTATAAATTATAATGCTACTGAAAATAGGATTGCTTTCATGTGTCCCATACCTTTTAAGAGTGACCAATCATTTTGTTTTTCTATTGCTAAAAGTGGGAAGAAAGTGGAGCTGATTTTAAATTTTTATCCCACTGTTTTTGAGCTTGATATGAATTGTGTGCTTCTAGACCATGACAAACATGCTTTATGTGATAATTATGTTGTTGAGTTTGTTCATGATGCTACTGGAAATTATTATGAGAGAGGAAAATATGGTTGTAGGAATTTTCATGTTGCTAAAACACCTCTCTTTTGGTTGGAAGTTTTGAAATTGCTCTTGTTCGACCTTCCCGTGATTTCTAGTTTGAGCTTATTTAATTTATTTCTTTACAAGATTCCTATGCATAGGAAGTGGGTTAGACTTAAATTGGTTTTATACTTTCTTCTTTATGCTCTCTTTTTCTTAACTCATATTTCTTATGTGAGCATCTTCTGGCTTTCTGTGCCTAGGTGAAAGCCTGGAAGGCGTTAAAGAAAAGCACTTCTTGGGAGATAACCCATGGTTTTATTTTTGCTTTGTTCTTCTCTGTTTCTTTGAGTCAGGGGCTTGTATACTTCTGTAGAAACTCCTTGGTATATTTATTTTCATGTTTTATTTGTGCCAAGTAAAGTTTCTAGCGAAAGTTGGGGTTGGTTTTGGATTTCTGCGCAGGAAAAAAATTACTGTTGTCCACCGTAAAAAATCGTATAAATTCCAGAAAGATCAAAATGACCTGAAAATTATTGTGCTTATTCCTCATCTAATTCCTAAATATTTTTGTTCTTTATGTTTTTCGATCTGAGCAACATAAGTGCCCCGAAAAAATCGTCTTTATAGACTGTTCTGGTTTTGGCAGATTCTGCCATTTTTCTTGCATTTGCTCTTTTACTATGTCAAGTGGATTTATTTGCTTCACGAAACATTAGTGTCTGTAGATAATGTTTAAAGGTATCAATAGCACTTTTTCCCATGCAGAACCCATGGATTTTTTATTGTTTCACTAACCCTCTAATGCGAATTACTTTGAGTGTGGTGTGAAGGAAGTTTTCAAGAGTAAAGAGAAGAGGGTGATATAATGTGATCAAGAAGAGTGCAAGGTCAAAGCTCGGGGATGCCCCCGTGGTTCATCCCAGAAAATTCTAAGAAGACTCAAGCATCTAAGCGTGGGGATGCCCAAGGCATCCCCTTCTTCATCAACAATTTATCAGGTCACTTCTAGTGAAAATATATTTTTATTCGGTCACATCATATGAAGTTTACTTGGAGCATATGTTTGTTTTTCTTTTGTTTTATTTTGTTTTCCTTGCGTCAATCATATAGTTGGAACCTAGAATTCTTTGTGTGGGATATAGACATGCTCCTCTTTTTCGTTTGAATACTCATTATGCTCGTATTCTTAGTTTTTCTTCTAGCTGCTGCAAAATTCCTGTTTAGGTCCTGTTTTTCTTGCATCTCTTATTCAGAGTTGTTAGTTTTAGTAGAGTTATGTTAGTACTCTCTTGTTTAATTTCTGTATCTCTTGGAGAGTTTTTGTTTAGTATGAAATGCTTGGTGTTGGAAAGCAGTAGTACAGTTTTCGTGCTTATAACGATGCAATTAGAAGCTTGTATAGACTGCGGCTAGACTTTTTCATGTCATGCTAGATGTTATTTTAATTCTAAATCCTAGTATTTATTTTGTAGCATGATTTTTCTCAAATATATGAGAGTGTTTAATGTGCCATTTAAAGAATCATGAGTTGTTCTTGTCATATTGAAGCATAACTTTGTGGTGTTATGCTTTGAATATTTTATTTGGTTGACTTGGCGCATGCTTACACCATGTTTATAACTACAAACCAGTCACTTATAGCCTCTATAATCATTTATTTTTTGAACTTTTAGTACCACTTATGCTTTGATTAATGATTTTTTTGTCGCTATGCATGATTATGCCATTATTGCTCTCTTGATTTGCCGATCCAAGTCTTTTGCTAGCCTCCATCTGTACTGAGTATGAGATCTACTCGTGCATCCAACTCCCAAAAACCAAATTTTTCCAAATGTGTCCACCATACTTACCGACATGTGGTATTTAACTGTCACTCCAAAGTAAATTGCTCATGTGTTACCTTTAAAACCTTCAAAATTACTCCTGTTTTAGCTCATGAGGACGTAAATAGAGAATCTTTATCTCACTTATTGATTGTACTTTCACACCCTGGACTAGTGGCTTCATCCGTTTATCCAATTGATAGAAGAGCTGGCAGCGGGGTGCCCAGCCCCAAATTAATACAACAAATTCTCTTCACTATTTTTCCTCTGATTTATCAGTCAAAGCATAATTGTGTAAACAAAAGAGAAAGAGCGATGACCTTTTATCCAGATGCGTCCTTCTATGGGAGCCGCTCTTGTGAAGTCTAGTTGGCTTGTGACGCACTGTATTGTCTGTTTACTATTCGTTGACATAAGCATACACACCTCTCTAAAAAATTAAACATTCCTCAATGGTATGTGATTGTTGGCAGGCACCCGAGGATTCGGTTAGCCATGGTTTGTGTAAGAAAGGTTTGGAGGAGTGTCAACCATTTTATGCCTCTGTTTAACAAAATAAAAGCTATAGCACATGAGTGATCCCTGCTTCCCTCTGCGAAGGGCCTTTCTTTTACTTTTATGTTGAGTCTCTATCTTCTAACTTTATGCACAGTTGAGAGAGCATCGTTGCCATTCTGAGTTTAATGTGCATTTGTCCCAGAAACACAATTAATTAATTCATGATGTGTTATTGTTTGTTCTCAAATTATGTGTTCTAGTCTTCCTCTTAAACTTTGAAGGTGTCCTGGCATTTATGGTTTTCCCCACTCTTAAGGACAAGAGAAATATCACTTTGTTATGTTATCTCTATGCCTGAAATAAACGTATAACTCTCGAGTGCAGTATTATTCATGATCTTTTGTTTGTGTTACTTTTCATGATGCAAAGTGATTGCTTTGTTTTATTGTTAGAATTATATTTATCATGCTTGTGTTAGAGTTCTATGATCTCAGATATGCTTATGCTTTTACAATTTAAATGATCAAGTTTATGTTGGTAGCATGTCAAATCAGAAATTATGTGTTTTTATCGTTTACCTACTCGACGACGAGTAGGAACTAAGCTTGGGGATGTTGATACGTCATAAACGTAATCTTAATTTCTGATGTTCCATGTTGTTTTCATGCCATATGCTACATGTTTTCCTTACACTTTATGTCATTCTTATCGATTTCCAGGGACTAACCTATTGAGAAGATGCCACAGAGCCAGTTCATGTTTTCTGCTGTTTTTAGTTTCAGAAAAGTTCTTCTGGAAATACTCTCGGAATTGGAAAATTCAAAGCCCGGAAGTCTTAGAATTCCCGAAGGTTACACGGAGTCCCGAAGAGGCCTGGAGGGGGGCCACACCATAGGGCGGCGCGCCCCCTGGTCGTGCCTGGGGGTGGTGTGGGCCCCTCGGGCGTCCACCGCCATCGCCCTTTCGCCTATATTACCCCTCGGATAGTTAACCGTAAAAATAGACCACTTTTCCACGAAAATCACCCGACGCTGCCGTCATCATCAACCCGAGATCGGGAGGGTTCTGGAGTTCTCCCCGGCACCCTGCCGGGAGGGAAAATTATCACCGGAGGGGTCTACACCACCATCTCGCCTCCGGAGTGATGCGTGATTAGTTCATCCTTGGACTAGGGGTCCATAGCAGTAGCTAGATGGTTGGCCTCTCCTCTTTATGCCTCATGTTTGGTTTTCGTGAGCTGCCTCACATGATCGAGATCATCTTATTATAATGCTTCATGTTGTGTTTGCTGGGATCCGATGATTATTGAATGCTATGTCTCTTGATTATCAATCTATAATGTTGTCTTCGTGTGTATGTTATTTATGATCTTGCATGTTCTCCGTTGTTAGTAGATGCTTTGGCCAAGTAGATGCTAGCAACTCCAAGAGGGAGTATTTATGCTCGATAGTGGGTTCATGCCTCCTTTGCATCTGTGCTCGAGTGACAGAAACGTGACGGATGGAGGATGTGTTGTTGCCATTAGGGAGAAAACAACTATGTTTACTTCGTTTACATTGTTTATTACACACTTTGCTTACTGCAATAATCTGTTGCTTCCAACTTAATACCCAACGTTTGTTCGGATGATATTCGGAGGGTGGATTATTAGTCATAGATGCAGTTGGATAACGATCTATGTATTTTGTTGTAATGTCCGCATGAATCTCTTAGTAATCTTTATGGCATGCATGTTTCTTTATCTATCAATTTCACAGCTGTAATTTGTTCACCATGCATGTTAGCTACTCCCTTCGTCCACTTTTATAAGGCATACTTCTTGCCATTAAAATGCTAATAAGTGTGCCTTATAAAAGTGGACGGAGGGAGTATCTTTTATGGAGAGACACCACTAGTGAACTGTGGACCCCCGGTCCATTTTCTCATACTGATAATACGCACACTTCTTCCACTGTTTTCACACTGCTACTTCTATTTTTATACTGTTTACACACAACACGTTTACCATCTTTGTGTTCAGCAAAACCGGTGAGATTGACAACCTCGCTGCTTCGTTGGGGAAAAGTGAATTGATTGTGTTGCGTAGGTTCCACATTGCTGCTGAACCGGTAATGCGCCATGCCATCTCAGCTGCATCAACCTTTGGAATTTGCTTCTTTCTCCTACTGGTCGATTGAACCTTGGTTTATTTCTGAGGGAAACTTTCTACTATGCTTTTCATACCTTCCTCTTGGGGTCTCCTAACGAACGTGTGTTACACGCGCATCAGCATGCACCGCTGATGGCTGACGTTGGTAAACCCCAAGAGAAAGGTTGTGAGGAGTGCAGCGACAAGTTATCCCTCGGAAAAGAAACCAAGGTTGAATCAACCAATAGGAGGACAAGCAACTTCGGAAGGTTGATGCAGCTGAGATGGTGATGGCTAGGTTGAGACTCCAAGTGCAGAGTGTGTAGCTAGTGGCAAGCCTTCTTCCCCACGAGGGTGACTCGAGGGTTTATATCGAACTCTTGGGGAGCCAGTATTTTAGCAGTTGTCTTCCAAGCTTCCTCCAGGATCCTGCAAACAAGTAGAGAATTTTGTGCCCTCAACCTCACCAAGTGGTTGTCAAGCACAAGGTGTGAGACTTCTAAATTGCAATGCAAAACTGAAAGTAAATGTGCAATAATTAAATCTACTACTAAATGCAAATGAGAAAATAAATATGCAATGGATTGTTTTTGTATTTTTGTGATGCAAGTGGTGATGGAGATAATGTAAATTCGAATTGGAGATGCAAGTAAAGTAAAGTGCAAGTAAAGTAACTAGAGTGTTTTCTTATATTTAAAATAGGACCGGGGTTCATGGTTTCACACTTGCATTCTCTCAAATAAAGTGGTAGACGGTGGACATAAAGAATTACATGTGAGATTACAATAACATGTTTAACATTGAGTACTTTCATATGGGCATCACGTCCTAGCATAGAGATCTCTACGGTCATATTGATCCCTCTTATACTCCACCAAGATGCGAAATAAATCATAACACCTCGATAATTAAGGAAAAACCAGAGTATAGCTTTAAGCAATGTGACATGAAGTTGAAGTAAGAACTTGCTAGATCTAGTCATGGAGATTGATTAGTGACACTTCAAATCCCCGATAACAAGGTACTCCTTTTTATCCCTAGTGAGGTAACTAAGAAAGGTTTAATAAAACCTAAGTTGATCGCTGAACTTCTGTCACTTTCATAGCACTAGCCACCCCCCCCCCCCCCGTTACTCCAACTAATGCACCCATCACCCCACACACGCTCTCAAGAACTAGATTGATCAAAGCTAGCAAATAAGAACGGGGTACATAAGATACATCTACTCAAATAAATCAAGAGAGAAAATTGCAATCTCAGATTCAATAACTCATAGAAAAGATCCACCACATAGGAATTACAACGGTGCCCGTAATCATGTGAGGCGGCTAATACGGATCTAATTAGTGAAGCACATAGAGAGAGAGATACAAGTGCTACTTCCACAAACACATAGCCCTGGGGTGGACTACTCCCTCTTCATGGAGATGTCGATGGAGATGACATTGGAGGGGTAGGAGATCACACCGGCGGCGCCCCGCCGGAGTTTTCCCCCTCCAATCTGGAACTTCTGGTCTCTGTTTTGGTGTTTCGGTGTTTCGGCGGCGCTCTTCTCCGTAAGGGTACGGGGGACCCTTTTTATAGTCAGTTTTAGGTCAAGACGGAGTCGGTAAGTCGAAGATGGAAGGAATTGGGGCCACAGGGGCCAAAAGGGGGCCTCTCACGCGGCCAAGGAATCTGGCCGCGTGGAGTGTCCTCTTTTGGGCCTCCTTGCCCAATTCTCGTGGATCCTTCACCCGCAAGTCTTCTCCTTCCAAGAAAATGACCCCCGCAGATTTTCAGGTGATTTCGCGGAAGTTTGCCCCCTGAAACGTCAAAAATATAGAAAACGGGGTTTCTGACAGGCAGGGTTAATTCCATAAAAGTTGGGGGACTTTGTAATTTAACCCCAAAATACTATAAAACATTGAATTATACCCTTATATGATGCAATATGTAATAGAAAACCATGTGAAAATATGAAAAATTCATCTATGCATTTTACATGCATCAACATCCCCAAGCTTAACCCATGCTCGTCCTCGAGTATGAAGGTGATAGAACTAAGATGGGTTTTGCATATTGAAACAATCATGGGATATCAAGGAGGATTATTCATGCTACATATAATCAAATGATTAATACTAGAAATGAGTAGCAATATACAATTCATGTTGTAAGAAATATCAAATATGCAAGCAAAGATGCTTCATGAAAGTTCACAAAGTGTATAATGAAATAAAAGCACTATGGACCAAATGCATACATAAAATGAAAAATAAAATCCTATATTGGTCAAAGAATAGCATAATGGAGAATAGAAAATATGGTGGACACTTTGGAGAAAATTGAGTAGAGGTAAAACATGATCAAGTCTTATTTAGCCTATAAATTATTCAACTAAAATTACTAATTGAAATGTGGTATCCATTGATCTAGGACTATCATTTCCCCTTTATCACTAGCATCTTAAAATTGTGAGTATTGAAGTAATGAGAATGACAAGGTGGTTGAAAGCCTCATGCCCCGTGAGTGTGAAAACCTACTCCATGATTACTCAACTTAAGATTCCTAATAAGCTTTGTACAATCATAATAAGTATTAATGACATCATAGAGAACCGCAGAGAGGTACCTCTTGCCCCATGACATGGAAACAAGCCCATGTTACAATGACAAGATGAACAAACGGAGTAGACTCATCATCCTTTTTATTTTCATTCACTATTATGCATAGCTTCTTATTTTATTATAGGATGTGCAAGCTGTAAGTAAATTTCCACCATGATAAAGCATGGCTTGGGTTAGCGGCCCAATGCGTTTCTCTAGTCATATAGATACTTACTCATCCAAACTTACTATTCCTCTATTTCATTTCGGCATGGCAGGAGTCCAAAAACAAAAGTACATGATATCAACCAAATGTAAATTTTTTTGTGCAATGTTGAAAGATTTCCGGTGATACACGTTTATAGCTAGCTCCCAACCACACACTTGTCAAACGCAAAACTTGTGGCTCCCATTATTGGGTCATGTTTATTAGATGCATAAAAAGTAAAGTGTGCCTTCAAAAGTTCGTGAGAGTCCTATCCCAAGTTCAACCCATGACAATTAATAAAGTGAATATCTTAATTTAGAACAGAAATAACACAATAACATGGTGAACATACTCGGAATAGCAATGAAGCTAATGGGAAGATATGGTGGACTCACTGGAAATACTTGGCTAAGGAGTGTTAGAAACAAGTTTTTACTTGTTGGAATTTTTAAATTTTTGGGCTAGCAAGAGGGAGATAGTTGACCAGCTACTATGCATGCATATGTCCATAGAACTACTCATTTCATGACAAACTAAATAAACCAGCAATTAATATCAAGGACATGAATAAGAGATAGCTCAAGACAACATTATTGCAAATTTCTACACATAAAAAGCCTATAAATCATGCAAACATATGTAGCTCTTCAAATCAACCATGGCATCCCTATTCCAAGTCATAATACTAGAATCCAATACATTCCAACCCCAAACTCCAGTAGCTCAATCTCATATAAAATGATGGTGGTGGCCTTATCAAAACAAAAATAAAAACAAAAACTAGACGCTTCAAGTCTCTACGATAAATGCTTTGCTTAGAAAAACAGAAAGTAGACGTGTGCTAACCAAAAGAATGTAGCTCCAGTGGGGTGTTCATCACATCCCCAAGATTATGGCTTTCACTACTCTTGGATGTCTTGAGGCTCAGCTCCTCTATTCCCTGTGAAAAAAACTTCACAAAACATGTTTCTCACATTCTTTTTCTGTGGGGTGAGATTAGTAAGGACAAACAAATCACATGCTTGCTGTGAAAAAATCCAAATCAAATGCTCCAGTAGATAGACAATAAGGTTAATTATTTTGTATATTCACTCTCTTGCTTGAAAGAATCATGGAAATTCGATTCCCAAGCCCAAAGAGTGCATAAAACAAAAGAAGGCAGAATCTGTCCAGAAAAGCAGCAGCAGCAAAACGAACGTTTTTCCGTAAGCTAGACTCGTCAAAAAATTTATCCAATTTTTGTGATTACAGAGGACGAAAAGTTGCAGAACATACTAAAACATTAGCTCAATCCGACATACCAATAAAAAACGTAAAATCATACGGTGATCAGACTCGTGCTGAAACAGAAATTTCATGCACTAGGATAGCAACTTATAAGTCCAAATGGGTTTGACTTGACTCTTTATTGAAAACTCCAGAATTAAAAAAAACTAATCTCTTGAGACAGCAAGAGGACACTAGGAAAATCCAAACAAAAACAACCGGGTTGCCTCCCGTAAAGCGCTTTCTTTATAGCCATATAGCTAGGCTTTACTTACTTGATAATCAAGAGGGATAAAGCTCATGAGGGAGCTTGTTCTTCAGCGTGCCCCTCTTCCTTAGGAAGTGCTCCATGCTTTTATTGTGAGGGAACTGAAACTTGACATTCCCTTCCTTGGAGTCTATGATTGCACCTGTAGTACGAAGAAAAGGTCTACCCAAAATAATAGGACTAGGGGATTTATCCCCCATATCCATAATTATGAAATCAACGGGTACAAAAGTCATGTGCAATTCAATCATAACATCTTTTACTTGTCCTATAGCATGTTTAGTAGAGTTATCAGCAAGGAAAAATTCACTTGAGCACTTCTCTAAATTTTCTAGTTCTAGCAATTCATATAATTCTTTAGAGAGTACCGATACACTAGAACCTAGATCTAACATAGCATGGTGAATTTCTTTTCCAATTGAAACTAGCACCTTGGGGATCCATGCCTCCCCAAGCTTAGGAGGTATCATGGCCTCATTCTTGTACCTAGCAATTTTTGCTTGCAAGACATGATTAGCAATATAAGATCCAAAGCCAGGTTGATTAACATTTATAGTGGGATCACTAGCAAATTTTTGTAGAGTAGCAATAAGTTCTTGCAAGCTACTTTTTTCTAAATCAAGCAATGGATCCTTAATTTCAGTAAGCATCATAATTTCCTCTACTTTTCCTTTTCTATTATGCATATTAAAAATCTCATAGCGATCATCAAAAATATCCTCGGGTACTTCAGCCTTTTTTAAGCTCTCTTTAATTTTAACCTCTAAGAGCAAACTTTCAAGAAAAACATGGGTATTTGCAGCATTAGTACTAGTAAAAGATCCCCCACATTAATTATCAAAAAAGGCTCTAGAAGTTTCAGAAAGTCCCTTATAAAACATATGCATAAGTATCCAATCTCTAAAGCCATGCCCTATTCCATATGCTCTACTTCTAAATCTCTCCCATGCTTGTATCATTGATTCATCTTTTTCATGTTTAAAGGTAATGAGCAATTATTTAACATTGTAATTCTTTTCAGCATGACAAAACCTTTCAATAAATGCAGCCCTTAAGTTGAACCAAGTAGTAAAATTTCTAGGAGGCCATCTTAATATCCAATCTAATGCTTTGCCTCCTAGTGAGAAGGGAAAGAGTTTAACTTTAGTAGTGTTGATGTTTGCATGATTCAAGTTCAAAGTTTTACATCTTTCATCAAATTTTTCTTAAGATGGAACAAAGGTTCTTCTTTAGGCTTTCCATAGAAACGAGATTCATAAATCATTTTAATAACACTAGGATCTACCTCTAATTTTTCAACGGGAATATTTAGCTCTTGAGGGAAATTCCTAACACTGAATGGCCAATAAGTTCTCTGCTCCATTTTCCAAGTTTTTATGTAGTTTTAAATTTTTTATGCAAAACAAAAGTAAAGTAACTAAGCAAATTCGAAATACTAAAATAAACTAGATAACTAAAAGCAAAACTAAAATTCAAACTAAAATAAAATATGCAAGACAAAACAAAAACAAGAACAAAAACAAAACGAAAACAAAAACAAGACAAGAAACAAAACAATCTACTTGAAAGAAGGTGGAGATAGAAAGGACGGTACTCACGTAGGTGCAACCTCCCCAAGCTTAGGTGTTTGCACACCTTGTTGGTGATGAAGACTTCTTGTGAGCTCCCTTGGACAACTCCTTCACCTATGGCTCCCCGGCAACGGCGCCAGAAAAACGCTTGATGGCTAGGTTGAGACTCCAAGTGCAGAGTGTGTAGCTAGTGGCAAGCCTTCTTCCCCACGAGGGTGACTCGAGGGTTTATATCGAACTCTTGGGGAGCCAGTATTTCAGTAGTTGTCTTCCAAGCTTCCTCCAGGATCCTGCAAACAAGTAGAGAATTTTGTGCCCTCAACCTCACCAAGTGGTTGTCAAGCACAAGGTGTGAGACTACTAAATTGCAATGCAAAACTGAAAGTAAATGTGCAATAATTAAATCTACTACTAAATGCAAATGAGAAAATAAACAATGGATTGTTTTTGTATTTTTGTGATGCAAGTGGTGATGGAGATAATGTAAATTCGAATTGGAGATGCAAGTAAAGTAAAGTGCAAGTAAAGTAACTAGAGTGTTTTCTTATATTTAAAATAGGACCGGGGTTCATGGTTTCACACTTGCATTCTCTCAAATAAAGTGGTACACGGTGGACATAAAGAATTACATGTGAGATTACAATAACATGTTTAACATTGAGTACTTTCATATGGTCATCACGTCCTAGCATAGATATCTCTACGGTCATATTGATCCCTCTTATACTTTACCAAGATGCGAAATAAATCATAACACCTCGATAATTAAGGAAAAACCAGAGTATAGCATTAAGCAATGTGACATGAAGTTGAAGTAAGAAATTGCTAGATCTAGTCATGGAGATTGATTAGTGTCACTTCAAATCCCCGGTAACAAGGTACTCCTTTTTATCCCTAGTGAGGTAACTAAGAAAGGTTTAACAAAACCTAAGTGGATCGCTGAACTTCTGTCACTTTCACAGCACTAGCCATCCCCCGTTACTCCAACTAATGCACCCATCACCCCACACACGCTCTCAAGAACTAGATTGATCAAAGCTAGCAAATAAGAACGGGGTACATAAGATACATCTACTCAAATAACTCAAGAAAAACAATTGCAATCTCAGATTCAATAACTCATAGAAAAGAACCACCACATAGGAATTACAATAGTGCCCATAATCATGTGAGGCAGCTCATACGGATCTAATTAGTGAAGCACATAGAGAGAGAGATACAAGTGCTACTTCCACAAACCCATAGCCCTGGGGTGTACTACTCCCTCTTCATGGAGATGTCGATGGAGATGACGTTGGAGGGGTAGGAGATCACACCGGCGGCACCCCGCCGGAGTTTTCCCCCTCCAATCTAGAACTTCTGGTCTCTGTTTTGGTGTTCGGTGTTTCGGCGGCGCTCTTCTCCGTATGGGTACAGGGGACCCTTTTTATAGTCGGTTTTAGGTCAAGACGGAGTCGGTAAGTCGAAGATGGAAGGAATTGGGGCCATAGGGGCCAAAAGGGGGCCTCTCACGCGGCCAAGGAATCTGGCCGCGTGGAGGGTCCTTTTTTGGGCCTCCTTGCCCAATTCTCGTGGATCCTTCGCCCGCAAGTCTTCTCCTTCTAAGAAAATGACCCCCGTAGATTTTCAGGTGATTTCGCGGAAGTTTGCCCCCTGAAACGTCAAAAATATAGAAAACGGGGTTTCTGACAGGCAGGGTTAATTCCATAAAAGTTGGGGGACTTTGTAATTTAACCCTAAAATACTATAAAACATTGAATTATACCCTTATATGATGCAATATGTAATAGAAAACCATGTGAAAATATGCAAAATTCATCTATGAATTTTACAGGCATCAGATGGAGGGCGCACTACCGGTTCAGCAGCAACGTGGAAACTAGACAACACAATCAATTCACTTTGCCCCAGCGAAGCAGTGAGGTTGTCAGTCTCACCGGTTTGCTGAACACAAAGAGGTTAAACGTTTGGTGTGGTAAACAGTATGAGAACAATATGAAAACAACAGTAGCAGTGTGGAAATAGTGGAAGCAGTGTGTGTATTATCAGTGTGAGAAAATGGACCGGGTCCACAGTTCACTAGTGGTGTCTCCCCATAAAAGATAGCTAACATGCGTGGTTAACAAATTACAGCTGGGCAATTGACAGATAAAGAAACATGCATGACACAAAGATTACTATGAGATTCATGCGGGCATTACAACAAAATACATAGATCGTCATCCAACTGCAGCTATGACTAATAATCCACCCTTTGAATATCATCCGAACAAACGTTGGGTATTAAGTTGCAAGCAACAGATAATCGCACTAAGCAATGTGTGTAATGTAAACAATGTAACCAAAGTAAACATCATTGTTTTCTCCCTAATGGCAACAACACATCCTCCATCTGTCAAGTTTCTGTCACTCGAGCACAGATGCAAAGAAGGCATGAAACCGATATCGACCATAAATACTCCCTCTTGGAGTCACTAGCATCTACTTGGCCAGAGCATCTACTAACAACGGAGATCATGCAAGATCATAAATAACATATACATGAAGATAACATGACAGATTGATAATCAGAAGACATAGCATTGAATAATCATTGGATCCCAGCAAACACAACATGTAGCATTACAATAAGATGATCTCGATCATGTGAGGCAGCTCACGAGATCTAAACATGAGGCATAAAGTGGAGAGGACAACCATCTAGCTACTGGTATGGATTCGTAGTCTAGGGATGAACTACTCACGTACCATTACGGAGGCGGACATGGTGGTGTCGACCCCTCCGGTGATGAATTTCCCTGCCGGCAGGGTGCCGGGGAGAGCTCCAGAACCCTCCCGATCTCGGGTTGACGATGACGGCGGCCTCAGGTGTTTCTCGGGAAGAAGTGGTATATTTTCAGGGTTGACGTATCAGGGGAAATAAATAGGAGAAAGGGCGATGGTGGTGGACGCCTGAGGGGCCCACACCACCCCCAGGCGTGGCCAGGGGGCGCGCCGCCCTATGGTGTGGCACCCCTCTGGGCCTCTTTGGGACTCCGTGGAACCTTCGGGAATTCTAAGACTTCCGGGTTTTGAAATTTCCAATTCCGAGAATATTTCTAGAACAACTTTTCTGAAACTAAAAACAGCAGAAAACAGGGAACTGACTATGTGGCATCTTGTCAATAGGTTAGTCCCGGGAAATCGATAAAAATGACATAAAGTGTAAGGAAAACATGTAGCACAAGGCATAAAAACAACATGGAACATTAGAAATTATAGATACGTTTATGACGTATCAACATCCCCAAGCTTAGTTCCTACTCGTCCTCCAGTAGGTAAACGACAAAAAAAAAAAAATTCTGAGGTGACATGCTACCAACACAGACTTGATCATCATAGTAATGTAAAGCATGTAAACTAGGATCAAATGAATAAATCTAGTAGTTTATAGTTGATATCAAATATAGTAATGTATAAACCATTAGGAAGAACATCGTAAATCTTTTCAATGAATCAATACTAAAAGACAATCCACTATGCAAAGTATATTAAAGATGATTTAAGATTCAAGAACAACAATATAATCATCAAAGGAATCAAACTCTTGCAACAACTCATGTTAGGATCAAGTCAAGTGACAACAATATGCACGTAGGAAAATCATTCAAATAATTGTGCACTCAAAACAAGCAAGCGTTCTGTATTGGTTCCTGGCACCAGGATGTTGTGGCTAAAAGATAATTATGGGGGGTTTGGATGGTCAATGTAAGAAAGTCTCACACAACTGAAAGTGATCATTTGACAAGAGGAAGTCTTATAATCGAAGTTATGCAAGGAGTATTGATTTCCACATAACGGATGCACATAGAGCTATAAGTGTATGAAAGCTCTGCAATGAAACTAGTGGGGGTGCATCCAACTTGCTTGCTCACGAAGACCTAGAGATCCTTTGAGGAGGCTCATCATTGGAATATACACGCCAAGTTCTATAATGTAAGTTTGCCACATAGTTATGCAAGTCATAATATGAAAAGTCTCTCTAAACTGAAGTAATGATGCTAAACAAGCACAAGTGTGGAATAAATGATAGTAGCTATTCCCCCTCTCTCTTTATTTTCTCTTTTTTGCCTCTTTCTTTTTTTCTCTTTGGGCTTTTTCTCTTTTTTATATATATAACCTCACTGGTAGGGGCAACACTCTATTTTACAATGAATGAACACACTTTTAGTACTCATAAGTCAAACTGAAATATCTCTGATGTAAATAAAACTAAACGCTCCAGCCAGTGTAGCAGTATGCAAAATAACAACGAAGCATGACAAGTAACATGATGATGATGGATGTCGTATGGCAATATATCTCGGAATGGCTATGGAAATGCCATGGTAGGTAGGTATGGTGGCTATTTTGAGGAAGATAAATTTTGGCTTATTTGTAGAAAAACAAAGTTCTCCCACGGGGTTTGGATGCACTGGTAAAGTTTGCACCAACTCTCAATGTGAGAATGAGAAATCCACAGTACCGAAGAGGCTAGCAAAAATGGATGGTGGAAGTGCTAGAAAACCGCAACATAGAACTCAGAAGTTAAAAGATTCCAAATAAAATCATGATCTCACAAGGAATAATGAAAATCACTCCAAGAGGGTCCGTGGCAGTGAAAAGTCACTGTTAGCTACCCCGACCGTAGCGCATAACAAAAAGCCATTACGATTGCTATCAGCAAAGGAAGTCATATACCATTATCCTATCAACTGGTTATTTGAGTGTGGCATAGTTCAAGCTTTTAGACCAACCATTAATTGTTTTTACTCTACTACACCAGCAAGTTTACCATTAAGCATATTAATATCTCAAAACAACAACAAATAATCAAATGAAACATTTTAGAGATCGACAAGAATATGCAAGCTTTTTCGTTATACCATCTACCACACGTAGCATTTTCTAGTTCCATCAAACACCAAACCACAAAAACTCTCAAAGAGATATAGCAATGAAAAAAGAGAGTACTAACACAGCTCTACTAAAACTAATAGCTCTGAATAAAAGATGCAAGAAAAACAGGAGCTAAACAGGAATTTTGCATCAGCTAGAAGAGAAACTAAGAATACGAGCATAACAAGTATTCAAATGAAAAAGCGGAGCATGTCTCTCTCCCACACAAATAATGCTAGGGTCCAACTATATTATTGCAGCAAGGAAAACAAAACAAAAAAAGTAAAACAAAATAAAAAACAAACAAACGCTCCAAGTAAACTTCATATGATGTGACCGAATAAAAATATAGTTTCACTAGAAGTGACCTGATAAACTGTTGATGAAGAAGGGGATACCTTGGATATCCTCCATCCATCGTGTTTCCGTCACTCGATCACAGATGCAAAGGAGCATAAACCCACTATCGAGCATAAATACTCTCTCTTGGAGTCACTAGCATCTACTTGGGCAGAGCATCTATTAATAACGGAGAGCATGCAAGATCATAATAACATACACATGAAGATAACATGATAGATTGATAATCAAAAGACATAGTATTCAATAATCATCAGATCCCAGCAAACACAACATTTAGCATTACAATAAGATGATCTCGATCATGTGAGGCAGCTCATGAGATCTAAACATGAGGCATAAAGTGGAGAGGACAACCATCTAGCTACTACTATGGACCCGTAGTCCAGGGATGAACTACTCACGCATCACTCCGGAGGCAGGCATGGTGGTGTAGACCCCTCCGGTGATGAATTTCCCTCCCGAGAGGGTGCCGAAGAGAGCTCCAGAACCCTCTCGATCTCGGGTTGACGATGACGGCGGCCTCGGGTATTTCTCGGGAAGAAGTGGTATCTTTTCAGGGTTGACTTATCGGGGGAAAAATAGGCGAAAGGACGATGGCGGTGGACCCGAGGGGCCCACACCACCCCTAGGCGCGGCCGGGGGGCGCGTCGCCCTATGGTGTGGCCCCCCTCTGGGCCTCTTCGGGACTCTGTGGAACCTTCGGAAATTCTAAGACTTCCGGGTTTCGAATTTTCCAATTCTGAGAATATTTCCAGAACAACCCTTCTGAAACTAAAAACTACAGAAAACAAGGAACTGGTTCTGTGGCATCTTGCCAATACGTTAGTCCCGGGAAATCGATAAAAATGACATAAAGTGTAAGGAAAACATGTAGCATAAGGCATGAAAACAACATGGAACATCAGAAATTATAGATACGTTTATGACGTATCAACCGCCAAGAAAGTTTGTAGTTGGAAAGTGGCTCGTGACAATCGGGTGCTCCCATCTGCAATCGCATACGGCGGGTGTAAGCCATGTTTTGCACTGCAATATGTTAAAGAGGAATTTGGCGAGCCTAGCATGTAAATACATGGACACGGAACACAACTGACCGAAAGGTAATCATGATCCACATGTACGATGCTATTGAACGTACATATGTCTACCTTTTTGAAGCAGTACCATCGGTTGTGACGATCAGGGTGGTGTAGTGGATAAGGGGATCATGTAATCACTAAACTAAGTGAGGGGTGTTCGTTTGAGTGGGAGTTCGTGTAGTTTATATATAAGTATATATTTTAAAACTTGAACTAATGATTATGAACATAGCCTAAATTACTTTGCAAAATCTTTGTAGATACTAACCAATGTGATATCCCTCTTGAAACTTAGAAGTTTTCATGCGATTGAGAAACTTAAAAGATGGGTCCAACTTCATAGTTTTTTACTGTATCTTCAAGATACTCCATGTTCAAATTTTTAGCTCTATATGATATAAAACCCGTAGGAGCTAAACCAAGAGATTCCGATAACGAAGTGATAATTTGTATTATCAAGTTCATGCGGATAATTACATCATAGTCCAGTGTGACGTGATCTTATCACGGAGTATGAATTCCACGTGTGTAATGACATATCACAAACATAATGTATGCTCGCTAAAATCGATGCGCCGTATGCACCACAAGTTAGGTTGATGAAGTTTTATTCAGTTTTGGCTGTTTTTCTTCTCGGTCAAAATAAAAGAGAACACAAGCGTGTGGTTGTCATGCTTGATGACAATAGAAAGCCTCGCTTATCTTGATTACTTGATGATATACATTTTTCTTATGATGAGGTGTTGGACTTGCTGCCCACCTTAGGTGCAAATAGTTTGTCATAGACTATGTCATACAAGGGGAATTGTTCACCTTCATGAATTCTTGGTTGTGTTGAAAAATCAATAATATGAAATAGATCACCGGGAAGTCATCAATGATGATGGTACATATGATATAAACGTTATGAATGTTTTTCCTAGAAAAACTACTCACTGCAGAGACTAAGTTTATGATATTGGTCATATTTTATGAAAAAACAAGAAGTTATGCTTGAGTTGCTTGGAAGAACGAGGAAACGATGTGTTAGTGACAAATCTTTTCCTATATTTATGAGTATTATCTTTCAATGATCATAAAATGGTTATGACTAGATTGTTCTTATTTGGATCTAATGGTAGTGGCTCCTACATTCATAACATTAATGCCAAAGGATACATACTTAATAATAATGACACCACATTAATATGGCTCTACTTTCTAAAGCTATGTCAATGTTATGTACATGAAGGAGATCCATTGTTATGGAACTTTGAGTCATTAGATTTTGATCTTTTGAAACATGCAAATAGATCTTCATGGACATGATAACTAAAGATTCAGGTTTTGAAAACGGGCCTCTAACTTATTGAGGACCATACATGTTGATATGTCCAGATTAATGAGTACTTCAAACAAATAGTAGGAATCATTATTTCGTAAAAAATCACCAATTATTTGAGTAGATATACTCATATCGACCTAAAGAAATGTTGGTCCAAAGAGTTTGATGGATTGAAACAAGTATGGAGTGAAATAGATGTCGAGACATCGTAGTAGTTTTCATAGACTGGGGTGCCATGAGACTACGGTAGAGACGTGGGGTAACGGGATAGCGTAGTAACACAGAACACGGGATTTTACCCAGGTTCGGTACGTCGCGACAGTACGGCGTACCTACTCCTGCACTTCTCACTAATTGGGACTAAAGCCCGTATAACAGGGTTACAGTGTGAGGGAATAGATCTAGCTACTCGACGAGGATGAGCTTCTCGGCGAGTTGCGTAGAGCTTTAGCTGGTGAAACTTGAACCTATCTAATCTATCTCCCGTCCGGCTTTATATAATAGCCGGATTAGGGCTTACAGAACAAGAAACCTAGAAGACTACGTTTAACTTGTAACTTGGAAAGTAAGGAATCCGTCTTCTCCGCCAAGCCAGATCACGTGGGCCGTGATCCGGGTTCTTCTAGAATCCGGCTTCTGCGCGTCGGACTACTGGGCCGCCCAATGGACCCAAGCCTATTACCATGTAGGCCACCCTGGTGGTCCGGCTCTTTTGTCTACCATCTTCTATACCCCTATTCAGTATATATCCGACAGTAGCCCCCAGGAAGGATCAAAACTCTGATTCTCCGTCTTCTGTCAAATAATTTTGTCCGGGAAAACTTGATTCAGCAGTCTTGATTCTTTCTTCTTTCTTTTTGAAGGAGATGGTAACATATAACTCGGAACTATGAAAATCCGGCTTTTCTTCTCGCGATCCTTCGCGGAAAAGGAACTTATGACATCAGCGCTTTAATCATGCTGACGCAAGCGCCGCTTGGTTTCACGCGGGAAACCCTGCAACGTATCTCTGACAGATTCTCACGAGAAACGAGGAGATAGCCATCATTCCCCTGTCGTTTCGTTTCCCGGATTTTCCGGCGAGCGACACGCGTCGAATATCCAACGGTCAAAAGAGCCGTTGGCACGTATCTAAACGGATATCTGGCTATAAATAGCCATCATCGTCCTCCTCCGAAACTTTCCTCACTCCCACACTGCCCACGCCATTGACGCGAGCTCGAGAGCAAGTTTCCTGCCCCAAGCGCACTTAGCTTCCAAGCACGCAGAACGCACCAAAACGCACCACCAAAGGATGGCATCCTCGCCGCCTTCACCGACCCGCGCCGCCATCGACGAGCTCGTCAACGACCTAGATCCGCAATCGGGAGCGCAAAAGCCCACCGGCGGTGAGCCGGAGAAGACCACGGCTTCCGCGGCGGGCGGAGAGAACACTTCCGCCGCCGCGGACATAGCATCATCAAGCGCCGCGACAACCCCACCGTTTGCACCCGAAACGGTGGAGGAAAAGATTGAGCTCCTCGGCGACGAGCTCGCCGCCGCGGAGGCCGCCGCCGCCGCCACCGCCGGAGCGGAGGAGGAAGCTGAATCTGCAGGCAACTGGATTGCCTGCAGTATTCCTCCGGCTCTCCTTCCAAACCTGGAGAAGGAGGGCCTGGTACTTAAGAAGAAATGGCGGCTTCCGGAGGAAGAGACCGAGCCAACGCCGCAGAACGGCGAACGGGTACTTCTCACTTCCCACCTCCTGCGAGGTATGGGGCTTCCGCCTTCTTCTTTCTTCCTCCAAGTTCTTTCCCATTACGACATCCAGCCCCACAATCTTCCCCCCAATTCTATTCTTTACATGGCCGGCTTTCAGGCCCTGTTTGAAGGCTACTTAGGGATAGAACCTAGGCTAGACTTCTGGATGTACTGCTTTGGGGTTAAGCGGAACTCTTCGGAGGGCGCACTCCCAACTTGCGGGACCATATCCTTTACTCTTCGGAGATTCCGAGAGGATTGGTTCCCCAAGATTAAGACCTCAGAATCCGTCAAATTTTGGACGGGTTCTTTCTTCTATCATCCCGACGTGCCTTTTCCCAAAAAGGCCGTCGGGGTTCCACCTTTTGTGAACTCTGCCGCCGTTCCCCAGGATAACTGGGGAACAGAAGCCGTCCAAGTTCTGCCGCCAGATCTGTTAAGGATCAAGAGGCGCATCGCCAAGCTCACCTCCTCCAAACCTCCTTTGACCGGTATGGATACGGTCTTTTGCTGGCTGGATAGGCGGATCCAGCCATTAGCAAACCACGGAGGCCTCCTTCTGTGCGAGTATACGGGAGCCAAAGATCCTATGCGGACAACCGACAAGGATTGGCCTCAAAAGGAGCTTCGACGGCGCATCAACCAGTTGGTCGCATATCGCGACCAATATGAAGCTAGTCGGCCAATGTACACGGCCGACAACCCAGCTCCCAAGGTAAGTTTTCCGTCATTTGAGTACAATCTCAATTCTCGGATAATCTACCTTTTTTATTCTGATTGGTTCTTCCGACAGCTTGCGGATCTTCCAGACTCGGAGTTAGCCTCCGAGGCCGAGCTGGATGCGCTACGCACCGCCGCTACAGGTGGGCGCAAGCGCAAGAAGATAATTTCCTCGGATGAAATTATCGATCTTGACGGAATCCCCGTCGCCACTTCCAGGTTATTTTCTTCTGGGTTTTTCTTTTATGGGATCTTTTTCGTCCATCTTTGGTGTTTTAACCTTTTCCGGGTTTTGGTTTTTAGCCTGCCCCCCTCCAGCCTGAAGCCGAAGAAGCTGAAGAAACTCAAGGTTTCTTCCAGCCGAGGCAGCCAACCTTCTCCTGCCGTCGCCCCGGATACGCCAAGCACGAGGGCGAAAGAGCCTACTGCAGCCCCCACCACCAAGCCCCCGGAGCCCAGCCAGCCCATTGTGTCCGACCCGGACACGAGGGAAAGGGCGGCCCCAGAGGTGGAAAAATTAACTCGGACTTTCGACGAGGAAATTCCCACCTTTGACAAGGATTTCAAAGCTATCAATGACGGTTTGGACGCAGCCGGAAATCTCTTCGCGGAATACGCGAAAGAATTCAAAGAAAACTTGGCAGGTTTGCAGCGCATGAGCCAGGTATATAACTCTAGCCCCCAAGCATTAATTAAAATGCGTGCTTTTTGCTTTGATGCTTTTTGTACTCATTCTTCTCCTTGCCATGTTTCAGCAAACCTCGGAAGCCATCAACAGGGAAGTTTTCCGGAAGCTTACCATCAAGAATAAAGAAGTTAGAAGTCTTCTCTCTATTCTTGAAAAAGGGAAGCAGAGCTGGAATCAGCTAAGCTCGCATTGTCGGAAACACAAGGTGAACATTTTCCTTTTGAAATTTCCGATTCAATCATTTGCCTAAGTTTTTTCCGAGAAGCTAGCTAACTCGGATTTTTCCCTTGCTTTTCAGCTGCATTAGCTGAGGCTAGACAAGCAGCAGAAGATTCTGGCAATGCTGAAATTCTCCGCAAGGAGAATGTTGAGCTTCACAAGAACCTTGTGAAAGCTCAACAAGACTTGGAAGCCAGCAACCTGGCCCTTGGAGTTTCCAATTCCAAGGCTTCCGAGCAGGCGGAGAAGGACAAATCCACCATCCGGGATTTGACCGATGCTCTGAACCTTCGCCTGGAGGAAGTTTCCGAGATCGACAAGCTCATTGGTAAATTTCTAACTTATGTACCATTTTTCCATGTTTTACTTTCTCTGGTTTTCTGTCTAACCCTTTTGGGTGTTTTATTGGAAAAAACCAGGAGATACCCCAGATGGCACTCGGTCTGCAGGCATCCGAGCTTTCGGGGAGACATGGAATTTGATGAAGGCTGCTGCAACGCAGCTAGTAGACAAGTTTCTTCCCGAGAAATCTGGGGAGTGCTCGGAGGTTGAAAAGCTTCCGGGTGCCATCACAGAGGTAGCAGAGTCGGGAGAATCTATCCTTCGCTCTGCCGCACGAGGTGGTGCACGCATGGCACTTGGCCTTATGCGTCTACATTACCCTAATGCTAGATCTTGGCGCGTAGCATCCGGTATCCCTCAAGGATATACAGAAGCGCAATGCAATGCAATTTTTGACGAAGTTAAAGGGCATGCTTCCAAGATTGCCTCTATGGTTAATATTTCTATTACTTATCCGGAAGAAGAAGTGCCCGCAGCCCCCGAGAATGATAGCAGCGATGAAGACTCGGATGCTTGAGGGAATACACTTAACCCGAATGATGGATGTGTATAGGAGCTTTTTTTTACAATGTAATTCATATTGTAATGCTTCTATGTCATTTGTCGAAACAAGAACTCCGCCTTTTGCAATTTCAAGCTTCTTGCAAGGTTTTTCCGGGTTTGACTGTTCCTTTATCTTCTAAGTAATCTGGCATCTGTGTTTTAACTGCTCTAGTGTTTAAAAATTGCTCAATTAGCAATATGTATCGTCATGTCGAGTAACTGGGGACGAACCAAACAGTTTTTAAAACTCAGAAACATGGAATATGCTAGAAGCATTTTTACTGACTAGTTTCAGTAACCCAACACATACACAATCAGATAAAACTTAGAGAAAACAAGGAACTGCTCTGAAACTTGCGCACGCAGGCACAATCCGAGTTTCCTTTAACCTTTAACAGGCCGAATCATTCAGATTTTAAACACCGAGCACGCAGGCACAATTCGGGTCAACATTGAGTATTTGTAAGATCATTGGGAAATAGATAAGGCGGAAATATTTTGTACTTATAATGAATATGAATTCCATCAACTTTATTTCATGATCTCAAAGATGTTTACATAGAAATTGAACTAAGTATAGAAGGGACGTAATTGCTGGATACTCCAAGGCCTCTTTGTCTCTCCTAGTTCATCGTCTATTTTTCTCTTTCTTTTGCGATTCGGCTTCTCGGGATCGTCTTCCGTATCTCGAATGTCGACAAGATAGTATGATCCATTCTTCATGGCTTTACTGATGACAAATGGTCCTTCCCATACAGGGGCCAATTTGTGCTTCCTTTGCTGCACCAACCTCAGCACTAAGTCACCTTCTTTAAAAGAACGATGTCTGATTTTCCGACTGTGATAACGTCGTAAACCTTGCTGGTAGATGGCGGATCTTTGAAGCACAAGTTCTCGTTCATCTTCTAGGAGATCAACGGCGTCTTGTCGTGCTTCCTCGGCGTCCGAGTCGTCAAAATTCTGCACTCTCGGGCTATCATGGATCATGTCCGTTGGAAGAATAGCTTCCGCACCATAAACCAGAAAAAACGGGGTTTGCTCGGTTGACCTATTTGGCGTCGTTCGAATACTCCACAACACGGAAGGTAGCTCTTCTACCCACGCTCCAGCTGCTCTATGGAGAGGAGTTTCGAGTCTTGGGCGTATTCCTTGCAGGATTGAACTGTTCATTCTTTCAACCTGTCCATTAGATTGCGGGTGCGCCACACATGCAAGATCTAAGCGGATTCCCGTTTGTTGGCAGTATTTTGCCAACTCTCCAATTGAGAAATTTGTCCCGTTATCAGTTATTATGCTGTGTGGGACGCCATACCTCATTACTAAATCAATAATGAAATTTCTGGCAGTTGCCCCATCCAGCTTTTTGATGGGTTTAGCCTCCACCCATTTTGTGTACTTATCTACTGCTACGAGTAGATGCGTAAGTCCACCTCTTGCAGTTTTGAACGGTCCCATCATATCTAGCCCCCAGACCGCAAATGGCCATGTGATAGGGATAGTTTTAAGTGCTTGGGCCGGCAAATTGGTCTGCTTGGCGTAATATTGACATCCTTCGCACGTATTCACTATGCGCTCGGCGTCTGTCTTGGCTGTTAGCCAGAAAAACCCCGCCCGGAATGCTTTTTTGACTATGCTTTTTGATTGAGCATGATGTCCGCAATCGCCGGCATGGATTTCTTCCAGTATTTCTCTTCCTTCTTCTGGTGAAATACACCGTTGAAATATTCCGGAAATACTACGTTTATACAAGTGGTCATTGATCACCACGTATCCTTTGCACCGACGCTGTATTTGCCTTTGCAATACTTCGTCTGCTCCTTCCGGGTACTTCTGATTGACTAAGAAGTTTAAATATGGAATTGTCCAATCCGGTTTAACGAGCATGACCTCAATTGTTTCAGATGCCAGAGGGTAATCAACGTCTCCACCCTTTATGGATGGTTCATGCAAATGCTGGACGAATACTCCTGGTGGTAAAGTTTTTATTCTTTCTGATCCCATGCGGGCTAACGCATCCGCGTTCCAATTTTCCTCCCTTTTTATGTGAAGGACTTCGAACCCGAAGAAACAGATGGCGAACTCATCCACCGTCCTCCGATATTCGGCCATTATAGGGCTTTTCGCGTCCCAGGTTTGGTTGAGCTGATGCTGTACCAGATCCGAGTCTCCATAGCACAAGATGTGTTTTACCCCTATTTCTTTTGCGATATGTAAGCCATGAAGCAGAGCTTCGTATTCTGCCACATTATTACTGGCGTTGAAGTGTATTTGTAATACATACTCCATTGTGTCTCCCTCGGGAGATTTTAGAACTACGCCGGCCCCAGCTCCTTCCTTCATCTTGGATCCGTCAAAGTGCATGATCCAGTACTCGGATTCTGGCATCGGTGTATTTTCCATTGCCTCTGTCCAGTCGGCGACGAAATCTGCCAAAACTTGGGATTTTATTGCCGTCCTTGGCTGGTACTTAATGTCGAAGGCTGCCAACTCGATGCCCCATTTGGCTACTCGGCCGGTTGCCTCCGCATTGTTTATAATATCCCCTAGTGGCGCTTTACATACCACTGTTATGGAATGCCCTTGGAAGTAATGGCGCAGTTTTCTGGATGCAAAAAATACGCCATATGCCAGTTTCTGGTAGTGCGGGTATCTTTGTTTGGATTCGGAGAAAACTTCGCTTATGTAATATACCGGATGTTGATCTGGTATGCTTTGCTCTTCCTTTGTCCGTTCCACAACGATTACCGCACTAATAACCCGATTTGTAGCCGTAAGGTATAGTAACATGGGTTCTTCATCTTTTGGAGATGCCAAGATGGGAGCGTTCATCAAGGTTTCCTTCAACTGAGCCAACGCTGCATCGGCTTCTTCTGTCCATTCGAACTTGTCGGATTTCTTCAATAGTTTGTAGAGTGGTAAGGCTTTATCCCCCAGCCGACTAATAAACCTGCTGACGGCTGCAGCGGAACCCGTCAATCTTTGGACATCTTTTACACATGTAGGCTTTGAGATATTCAAGATTGCCTTGATCTTTTCCGGGTTAACTTCTATTCGTCCGTGAGAAACGATGAAACCCAGAAGTTTTCCTGAGGGAACCCCGAATACGCACTTAGATGGATTCAACTTCATCTTGTAAGTGCGCAAGTTTTCGAAAGTTTCTCGCAAATCCTCAAGGAGTGTATCTTTTTCCTTGGTTACGACAGCGATATCGTCCACGTAAACATGGACGTTTCTGCCAATTTGACTATGCAAACAGCGTTGCATGCAACGCTGGTAGGTTGCACCTGCGTTCTTCAGGCCAAAAGGCATGGTTACGTAATAGTACGTCCCATACGGGGTTATAAAAGAAGTCTTGATTTGATCTTCCTTTTTCATGCGTATTTGGTGGTACCCGGAGTATGCATCCAAAAAGCATAAAAGCTCAGAGCCTGCAGTGGCGTCTATTATTTGATCGATTCGTGGTAACGCAAACCTATCTTTCGGACACAACTTGTTCAATCCTGTGTAATCTATACACATTCTAAGAGCAGTGGTGTCTTTCTTCGGCACTAATACCGGATTTGCGGACCAATCAGTATGGATTACTTCCTTGATAAAATCCGCTGCTAAAAGCCGGATAATTTCCTTGCCAATAGCCTTCCGTCTTCTTCCGTCAAATCGACGGAGACCTTGTTTGACGGGTTTTGATCCGGGAATAACCTTGAGTTGGTGCTCAGCAAGTTCCCTGGGTACGCCTGGCATGTCAGCTGGACACCAGGCAAAAATATCCCAGTTCTCACGGAGGAACTTGATGAGCTCGCCTTCCTATTTGTCGGTCATCCCAGTCCCTACGACGACAAATTTTGTCGGATCTTTGGGATCTATGATTACCTGTCTTGTATTCTCGGACGCCTTGAAGCTATCTGTTGGCTTCCGAGTTTCTTTTCCTGCCGGCATTTCTTTCGGCGATACCTCCTTGGCTAATTCCTTCAGTTCCTCCTTTGCTATAACTCTCTGAGCGCAAAGGGCGTTTTCTTTCTCCAACTCGTTTGCCAGCCTGAAATCACCGGCAATGGTGATTACTCCTCCTTTGGGTCCTGGCATCTTCAGCTTGTTGTAGATATAGCAAGATCTTGCCATAAATTTGGCGAAAGCCGGACGTCCGAGTATTGCGTGATACATGCTTTCGAACGGCACTACTTCGAAGGATACTTTTTCCTGCCGGAAGTGATCTTTATCTCCGAAGGTGACATCTAGGGAAATCTCTCCTAGGGATCGTGCTTGCCTGCCTGGGACAATGCCGTGGAAGCGTATATTGCTGTAGTTGAGCTGTGACTCGGAGATCTTCAAGTGCTTCAGTGTATCCAGGTACATTATATTGATGCTGGATCCTCCGTCCATCAGCACTCTTCTTAGCCTAGTGTTTTGAACAATAGGGCTTACAACAAGAGCTTGTGTGCCGGGTTCAGGGATATTTCCGGGATGATCTGACTGATCCCAGATTATCGGTGTGTTGGAGTACTTCAAGAATTTCGGGGTCGCAGGAACAACCGCGTTTATTTCTCGAAGTGTCCTTTTGGCCACCTTTGCTGACGGGGTTGCTAGGAAAGTTAACATTGCTTCTCCGTCAACTCTCGGAAATTTGGGTTCGCCTTTTCGCTGCTGTTCCTGGATTTTGTCATCAGTGTCCGATTCACTGTCTTCTTTTTCAGCTTCTGGCTTTTGTTTGGCAGGTTTCCTCTTGGAACCCTTCCCTTTATTTCCGGATCCTGCATTGCCTTTCATATGCTTGTTTAGCCGGCATTGCGCGTTTGTGTGGGTTGGTTTCCCAAACTGAGAATGGTGGACGCAGGGTTCCGACTTAATTCTCTCCCATTCTTCGGGAGTGTAATTGATTGGATCTGGACTGCGGCCTTTCCACTTATTCACCTTTTCTCCTCCAAAGGCTATGTTGACCTCCTTGGGCTTTGTTGTTGACTCCGGAGTTCCTTTTTTATCAGAACGAGGTGTTTTCTTGGCCAGTATCAGTGACTCAATATTGCCTCCTCTTGCTCTGATATCATCTTCGGCTGCAGCATGCTCATTAGCGGTTGTAAGCATAGATCCGAGATCTTTATGCTTTTTAGAACCAACCATGAACGGTACAAGTCCGGGTTTTAGGCCATTGACGAAAGCATGCATTGCTTGTACGTCAGTTACTCCAGAGCAACTATTCTTCATTGCAGTCCATCTGGAGATGAAATCCACGTATGGTTCGTCTTCAAATTGGGTGCAACGGTTCAGCTGGTTGATGCTATTTGGGCGTTTGTATGTTCCCCGAAAATGCTGAGTAAATACTCTCGCCATATCATCCCAACTGTCGACAGTTCTTGATGGTAAACCATTGATCCAATCTCTGGCTCCGTCTAGCAACATTAGGGGAAGAAACTTGACAGCTTCCAGGTCTGTCCCGTTGTTGATTTGGACGGCTGTGTAATAATCTGAGAGCCAGGTATCCGGGTTTGTACTGCCGGTATACTTTTGGTAGGTTGGACCAACTTTGGCGAAGCCAGAATGCAGGGTTATCCTTCGGATCCTGTCAGTAAAACACTTAGGACCAAAGTATATATCATCCTTTTCTGCTCTATCAATATGTGCAGAATATCTCCCGGCTGAATGGACAGAAGGGGATCTGCTCCTTTCTTTTCCATTGTTGCGCGGACGCGCTTTTCCGAGGTTATCTCTATCTCTTCCGTTGTCACGCCCCCTGGGATTAGGTGGAGTCCTGCTCCTGTACCTTTCCTTATCTTTAGGCGGTGTCCGAGATCTTTCACGTCTGTGAGGTGTATCGTATCTTCCAGCTTTTTCAGCTGGGTTTCTCGGAAGTGGCATTATTTTTCCGTCATTCCGGTGTTTGTCTTCCCGATCGTGTGGTTTATATCCATCTTTCGGGAGATGAGGTCCGGTTCTAGACGCTGCGTCCCGGTTGTCGGGGTTTTTCTTGTCTTTTCTCGGATCCTCTTTTTTATCCGAATCTCCGGGTTCTTCCGGTCCAGGTGCTCCAGCAGCGCAAGTAACTGTTTTGCAGAGGGCGGAATTATCATGCAGCCTCCCTGATCGCTCTTGTCCTCGCTGTTGCTGCTGTAATGCTTTTCCTAGGAAAGCATACACCCCTTGGAGTTTTTCCCCGTTGGAGTACAGATCGTTATTTAGGATGGCAAACGCTGCTTCCGCGTTTTCCGCTGCGGTTTTGTATATTGGTTCGCCCTTGGCATCTTTGCCGTTTAACTGCTTTTGCCAAGATGGGTTATAAAACCTTTCTTTTGGCGGCAGTTCTTCCGGTTTTGCGATTCCGGGTAACCGAGTAGGTTTTAAGGCAGATCTATGCTTTCTCTCGTACTCCTCTATTTCTTCCTTCATGACTTTGATGTCATTATGGGTTTGTTGGAGATGTTGCCGAGATCTAAGCAGATGTTGCTGTTGCCGTTGGAAAGCTTGTCTCCTGGCTTCCAGCATCTCAGGGGGTTCATCTGGTCCCACTGGTGTTTGTAATAGTTCTTGCTCTTCCAGTTCTGTCATTGGCGGAGCAGTGATTTCCTTAGATTTCTTTTTCGCGGGCTTTGTGCCACTAATATCTCCAACTTCCAGGTTTTCATCAGCGAGATCAGCTGACTTTTTCTTCCGGAGTTTGTACTGGAGTTTTTTAGAAGCACGGTGCTTTTTCTTGGAAGACGGAGGTTTTTTGACAGGTTCATCCTCTGTCATCTCCTTGACATTAGGGAATATCGGAGAAGTTTCTCCGTCTTCTCTCTCTTCCACTGGCGGAGGGGTTTTAGGGCTTTCCTGGCTGTCGGCACCCGTTGTATCAGCTGGTTTTGCCATTAGCACTTCATGGAATCCCTCTTGAAAGGACTTAACCTTTCTTACGAAGGCATCCTCGTCTTCGTCTTCGGAGTCGAAGTTATCCGATCCAGTTTCTGACTCCAATCTCGCCTCAATGGCGGCAAGCACGGATTCTGCTTCCGAGTTCATCGTCTGGTTGACGGATGTCGGATCTTCCGTCTCTGTGACGGGTATTGGTTCTTCCGTCTCTATGACGGGTAGGTTGTTATCTGCTTCTAGCACGGGATTTCCGTCATCCGTGTTTTCAGCGATTTCGGATTGCACCATGCCGATGAAGTGTGTATCACTGTTTTGTCGGCGATCTGAGCAGAATCCGGCATCATAGTCGTCTTCGACTGGGTATAGGGCGGGTGGGATAAATTTGCTTCCACCGCAAAACCCCATTGCCTCTGCGGTTAGTCCGATAAAGATGTTAGCAGATCCGATCGGTAACACGCAGGCACTTACCAGGTGGTTTTGCGCCGGTATGTAGGATCCATTGTCGAGGAAGCGCCCGACGTCGTCGTCGAATTCCAAGCTTCCGACAGTGATCGATCTTCCAATTCCGCCGAGTATCCCAGATCGGAATTTCACGCCTGACGTCGTTTGCCCCATGGTGGGCGCCAACTGTCGAGACATCGTAGTAGTTTTCATAGACTGGGGTGCCATGAGACTACGGTAGAGACGTGGGGTAACGGGATAGCGTAGTAACACAGAACACGGGATTTTACCCAGGTTCGGTACGTCGCGACAGTACGGCGTACCTACTCCTGCACTTCTCACTAATCGGGACTAAAGGCCGTATAACAGGGTTACAGTGTAAGGGAATAGATCTAGCTACTCGACGAGGATGAGCTTCTCGGCGAGTTGCGTAGAGCTTTAGCTGGTGAAACTTGAACCTATCTAATCTATCTCCCGTCCGGCTTTATATAATAGCCGGATTAGGGCTTACAGAACAAGAAACCTAGAAGACTACGTTTAACTTGTAACTTGGAAAGTAAGGAATCCGTCTTCTCCTCCAAGCCAGATCACGTGGGCCGTGATCCGGGTTCTTCTAGAATCCGGCTTCTGCGCGTCGGACTACTGGGCCGCCCAATGGACCCAAGCCTATTACCATGTAGGCCACCCTGGTAGTCCGGCTCTTTTGTCTACCATCTTCTATACCCCTATTCAGTATATATCCGACAATAGAAAATAGATTTAGCAAGAAAATCAATTTCATGTGATTCTAATCGAGGAGATAAGGATTTGCGTTATGGAGTCTTCTCATATCATTGGAAGACTGGTGAAAAGAGTTTCACAAATAACGTTGCATGGAACACCACAATGCTATGGTGTGTTTGCACGTCATAACCATACCCTATTGGATAATGTATGGTAAATAATATTTCTTATGAAATTATTATTTTCATTTGAGTTATATGTTAGAATCAAAACATTCACTTTAAATAATAGGAAAAACCATCTAATCCGTGGAGACAATACCATATGAGTTATGGCATGGATTTTAGCCTAGATTGTCGTTAATATAATTTAGTTTTTCAAAAAGTTTGAACCTAAAGCGGAAAAAATCATCTTTGTAGAGTATGTGATAAATCAATTGGATACATATCTTACAACAAAGGAAATTCGTTGCTAGAACGTACCTTACTCAAGAAAATGTAGCTTGCCAAGGTTATAAGTGTGAGAGAATATACAAAAAGACGGAGTTAACGAATTTTCCCTCTGGACTTCGAGTGGTGCTGCGGAAGTTGTTCCGGAATCGTTCTCTAGAAGGAAGCTAATGATAATGATCACGTAGCTCTGATCAAATCTCATACTAAGATCATAGGCGTGCGAGAATGTGTTCCGCACTAAGTGGTATAACAATATTTTTATGACCATAATGGTAATGAAACATGACAAACCTACAAACTATGAAGAAGGAATTACTAAGACCCTAGATGTGCAAGAAAGTGTTCCGCACTAAGAGGTATGACAATTCAGTCATGACCATCATGTTAATGAAACATGAAAAAACCTACAGAATACAAGGAAGTGATCGTGGACCTAAAGTCCGACAAATGGTTATAAGCCATATATAATCCGAGATAAAAATCCATGTATGATTACCAAGTGGTGACTTGGGTGGATCTTCTCGATGGCCTCCGGGCCACTGAGAGAAAATGGAATTTTATGGGGAAATAGACATTGACGGAATAGGAACCATCTATAAAGTTTGATTTGTCACGAAATTTTTTCGAAAAATTCAACGAGTTGACCACAACGAGATTCTATCTCATGTGGTAAAGCTTAAGTCTATTTAGGATTGTCTTCACAGTTACTACAATTTCAAATAGGAAATTGATAGATGGATTAAAGAGACCATGTTCTCTAATGGCAACATTAAGGGAAGAGTTTTAATTGTACAACTAGAAGGTTTTGTTGATCCTAAGAATGATATACAAGTATGCAAACTTCAGTTGACCATCATGAGCTGAAGCAAGCATATCAGAGTTGGAATCTTCACTCTGATAATGTGATCAAATGATTTTTTTGAGTCGTCCAAAATAGGTGAAAATACCTATATTTACAAGAAAGTGAGTGGGATCTAAGTAGGTTTTCGTAATCTTATATGTGAATGGGATATTTGAGTGGGAGCTAAATTCCCTAGTCTTATATGTGGATGGCACATTTTAGTGGGAGCTAAGTTCATTCCTATTTTGATATGTGGAGACATATAGGTAATGATACAAATTCTCTAGTAAAGTATAAATGATTATTTAAGTGAACAAATTTTCTATAATGAGGTTAAATAGGTATTAGGCATTGATCTATAATGTATAGATCGTGGTGCATAATAACATTAAGTCGGAATATTTTCCTAGACTGAATTTTAAAGGTGTTCAGAATAGAACAAGCAAAGAAGGACTTCTTACTTGTAAGACTAGGTAAAATATTGAGTTTATCTTAGCGTGTCAGTAACAAGATCATACTAGGTATGGAGATAGCGGAGAACAAGTCTCGGACAAACCAAGTATCGATGACACAAGGTGGGGGAAATTCCATTTAAGGTTTAGCAACAAAGATAATCGTAGATTGCATAGGGGGCGAAGGGGGATTCCAGGACCTTCTTTGGCCATTGATCGGAGAGGGATGTCGATCATGTCTGTAGTTATCTCAAACCATTAGGGTGTCACACTTAAGAGTGACCGATGATAGAGTGATTTATTACCGAAGAGAATAAGAGAGAATAGACCCATAATATTTCCGGGATTTATGCGATGGAGATCAAAGGGCCATGAAAGGTGTTTCAATGTTGAAATAAGTTAAATAATAGGTATTTATCATTAATTAGTGTAATTAATAATTAAATATATATTTATTTGATTTATAGATCCATTTTTGCCCTAACGGGGTTTAGTGGCAAAACAGGCCCAATAGGGAAAAAGGAGAAATGGAGGGAGAGAGAATCAACTCGCATGGGCCTCTTAGGGCCCATGTGAGGGTGCGGATTGCACCCCTTGGCTGGCCAGCCATGTGAAGTTTAGTCCCACATGGCTAAGCTAAGGGGAAAGCCTCCCCTCCTCCTCCTATTTAAAGGGAGGCACCCCCTCTCTTTTGGCACCAATTTCTCTCTCTCTTCTCTCATCTAGTGGTTCCCATTTTGGAGTTGCACGAGAGTCGATGATCTCTCTACCCTACACCCACCGCCGCATAGTGTTCTCTCTTGTCCATCTCTCTACCCCCGCTGTTTTGCTGGATCGGAGCTTCAAGAGCCATCGGTTACACCGACACCATATGTGTGTAAACCCTGCGAGGCACCATACTTTTGGTTGTAGATTCGCATCGCCATAAACTACACGATATTGAGGTCGGCTACGTACAAATCCATCATCAACTCTTGTGCGGGAGCATAATCCCCGCTATCGGTCTTCAGGGTTATTATATCCAATATTCTCTGTTACTTCATAGCTGCATAGTTATAGATCCTTACTTGCTTTGGTTCTCGTGAGTAGGATTTTTTTTGTTATTATACTACGTAGCCCCTTCATTATTTACTTGTATCTGTATAGATAGATCTTAGTAGTTGGGTAGCATGTGTGGTGGAAATTTCAAATTCCTGTAAATGCAACCCAGTAGTCTCTCCCTCTCGGGCAGCATGGCTGCCTTGACCACTGATGACCCACAAGTATAGGGGATCGCAACAGTCTTCGAGGGAAGTAAAACCCAAATTTATTGATTCGACACAAGGGGAGCCAAAGAATATTTGTGAGCCTTAACAAGTGAGTTGTCAATTCACCTGCACCTGAAAGTACTTTTGTTCGCACTGGTTTATAAGTAGTAACAGTTTTATAGTAGCAGCAGTAGTGAAATAATAGCAGCAGTGGGATGAAAACAGCAGCAGCAGTAGTGTTTGAAGTAAACAACATGATTAAATACTGTAGGCATAGGGATGGATGAACGGGCGTTGTATGGATAAGATAGTTCATATAATAATCAAGACATGGGCATTGCAGATAAATAAGATAAAACATCCAAGCACTAAGTAACCATAGGCATGTGTTCCGTAAATAGTCGTACGTGCTTGCAATGAAAACTTGCACAACATATTTTGTCCTACCAGCCCGTGTTCAGCAGGGCCTCAAGGTAACTACTGGTAATTAAGGTGTTCCTTTTAATAGAACACCGGAGCAAAGCATTAACACTCCGTGAACACATGTGATCCGCACATCACAGCCATCCCCTCCGGTTGTCCCAATTTCTGTCACTTCGGGGCCTCGGGTTCCGGACAACGATATGTGTAAAAAAATTGCAGGTATGATCAAGAAACAATAATTATCATCGTGATTCAATAACATGTTCAGATCTGAGATCATGGCACTCGGGCCCAAAGTGGCAAGCATTAAGCATAACAAGTTGCAACAATGTCAATAGCACTAATAGAAGATACTAGGCACTATGCCCTAACAATCACAGCATTATTACATGAACAATCTCATCCAATCCCTACCATCCCCTTCAGCCTACAGTGGGTAATTAGTCGCACATGGATCGGGGAAACATGGATGGTCGATGGAGAGGCGTTGGTGATGACGATGGCGATGATCTCCTCCAATTCCCAGTCCCGGCAGGGTGCCAGAACGGAGTTTCTGATCCCCGAATCGAGGTTCGAGATGGCGGCGGCGCTCTGTTGTGTTTCTGTGGAATATGATGAACCCCCTCGCATTTTAGGGTTGAAGACTATTTGTAGTCGAAAGGGGAGTCCGAGAGGGGCTCTGGGTTGCCCACACCCTATGCTGGCGCGGCCAAGGGGGGCACGCCAGGGGGGTGTAGCCACCCTGTAGCTCTTCTCTTGGCCCCTTCCTGGCCCCCGGGGTCTTTTGGTGTGAAAACACCAATAGGGTCTTTTCTGGGCAATTTCCCGAAAGTTGATTTTTCTGCACAAAAACAAGACACCAAGGTAATTCTACTGAAAACAGCGTTAGTCCGTGTTAGTTGTATTCAAAACACACAAGTTTCAAGGAAAACAATAAGAAAATTGTTGGAAAAGGAGATATGTTTTCGACGTATCAACTCCCCCCAAGCTTAGCTTATTGTTTGTCCTCAAGCAATTCAGTGACAACTGAGTGTGATAAAAGACTTTTACGAGCACATTTCTTTCATATGATGTAAATATACTCACTATATGATCAAATACTTAATTATGCTCATGATAAGATACATGCAAGATACTGTCACTTAATAGCTATGCAAACCATGAAGAGATACCAACATATTAATAATAAAAAACATGAAGCATAACTATTTGCAAGATTGTAATATTCATCAAAAGGATCTAATAAAGTGGTATCTCGCTTGCCCTTAAGTGTGGGGCAAAACATAAATGCTAGGGCACCTCTGAAGTTCAAGGGAAGACTACAAGTAAAGATATCAAAGATACAAGTATCAAAGTTATACCACAATCAACCGTACTTTGGGACAAACACATCACACTACGAATGACCATTGTGCTCTCAAGAAAGTGCTCGAAGAATATGGCGGAGACTCAACATAAAAGTAAAAGAAAGGCCCTTCGCAGAGGGAAGCATGGATCACTCATGTGCTAGAGCTTTTTATTTTATTAAACAGAGGTATTGAAAACATTTTGAGAGAGGTGTATGCTTATGTCAACGAATGGTAAACAGACAATACAGTACGTCACAAGCCAACTGGATTCAGAAGAGCGGCTCCCATGTGAAGGACGCATCTGGATAGAAGGTCATCCCTCTTTCTCTTTTGTTTACATAATTATGCTTTGACTGCTAAATCAGGGGCAAAAAGAGTGAAGAGAATTTGTGCGCATTAATTTCGGGCTGGGCACCCCGCTGCTAGTTCTTCTGTCATTTGGATAAGCGGATGAAGCCACTATTCTAGGGTGTGAAATCCAATCAACAAGTGAGATAAAGATTCGCAATATACGTCTTAAAACAGGGGCACAAAACAGGAATAATTTTTAGCAGGTTATAAAGGTAGCACATGAGCAATTTACTTGGAGTGGCGGTTAAATACCACATATAGGAAGGTATGGTGGACACATTTGGCAGACTTTGGTTTTTGGGAGTTGGATGCACGAGTAGAGATCATACTCAGTACAGGTGAAGGCTAGCAAATAGAGAGGGAGCGACAATCAAGAGAGCAACAACTATCATAATCATGTTTGCGACAAAGTAAAATTAACTGAGGCATAAAATTGATACTAGAACTCTGAGGCAAAATAAATCATCGAGGCTTATTGACTTTTTGTTTTCAGTCTTAGCATGCGTGAGCATGTGCCAAGTCAATTCAAATGAAACAGTCAGAGTAGGCTACCACAATATCATGTCCTTCTACGAATGGAACAATGCGAACAAATATTTATATGACATGTCATTTACCATTAGTAAATTGGAACAAAACATGAGAGAGCATGAACTATTAAGCAGCCATTAAGTCACATATATCTTATACGAACAAACTAATCATGCTCACATAGATGGATATTTGTACAAAAATGAAAGCAAATAGAGTTCATACCAGACTCTCACCACAACTTGAATTGTTGTAGATCATCATTATTGCTCTTCACTTGTGGCTCGAATAATATATAATGAAAACAAAGCTCCAATGGAGTCACGGACGACTGTTGAACTCTGTAGAAACTTTATAAAACCAAAGAAGAACAACAAATATTTTTGGGTTTTTCAATTAGAGCACGAACAGAAAGAGAACAAGCAAACAAAACAAAATATTTTTGGATTTTTGAATATTAAACTGCAACTTAAAGAAAGCAAACCAAATAAAGAAACTAAAGAAGCAAATAAAAAGAAACAACAGAAATATTTTTGGTCTTTTTGTGTTTTGGAAAACAAGAACAAAACAATAAAAAAAAGAAATAAGAGAAACGAAAACAAACGAAAGAAACAAAAAGAAGCGAAAGAAGAGAAAGAAACGAAAAGATGGATATACAAAGAACCGACCGAACATGATATATAAATGAGTGTGATGTCGGTATACCTCCCACCAATCTTAGGCTTTTTCCCTAAGTGGAGATCAATCAAAGCACGGGAAATATCCCCACTGCGGTGGGTCGCCCCTCGCGTGGTCGTACCCGGGCGCCCAAGAAGAAGATGAAGCAGCTGGCGCATAGTCATAACCGGGGTGCTGGTATGGAATCCCCGTGGCATCGTAGGGTGTGGCTTCAAACCATGCAAAGCTAGCAAGCGCGAGGCAATAAGACCTCCACAAACTCCGCCCTTCTCACGGTTATGTGAGAGACGGTAAGGAATCAAAGCGCCAAAGTTATAAGACCTATCACATCTTAAGGCAGCTGCAATAAATGCCAAATCATAGACAGATAGCTTGATGGCAATTTTTCTAGCTAACACACATTTAGAAATAAAGTAGGCAAAGTATCAAATGCTAGGGAGTTGAATTTCACAAATTTTACCACTCTCCCCTGTGAAGCTTCTGCCTTGGCAAATCTCTCCATATAAATCCATTAGTGGTTTGGCTGCCCACTTATCTTCTCACAAGACCCCCACTTGGGTACCTTAATAGCTGCACAAAAAAACACTAAAAGGCAGGCTCACAGCTTTATTGTAAATTTTATAATGGACCATTGGGTTAGTTGGGGACCATTTAAAACAAAAATCCTGCACCATAGACATAATTAATTTCACATATTGGATGGGCTCATCCTCAATGAAAAGGTCCAAGCCTGCATTACGCACTAAGGTGTTGAAATCCTGCGAAATTTCCGTAATCCTCATGAATTCCTGACACGGATAGATTGATGGGAACGCCCTCTCTTCACGGTACACGAGACCTCATGCACCTCCAAATCATGTTGGTTTAGTTGATAAGCATTATGCTCCATCTCTGAAATTTTTCAACAAGAATCACAAAAATTAATTTCAAACAACTATAAGGTGGAAACTACCATAGGGACATATATGAGAGCTAAACATACATCAAAACTATATTATTTCTAGTCAAAACAAGCATGCAAACTCACATAAGCTATCACCTACTGTGGCAAAATACTCAAGAAATACTTCACTAAACAAAAATCTACATGGATCAACAGAGGAGTCACATACCGGAGATCAAACACACCAAAAATCAGCACAAATGATGGGCTGAAGAAGGAGATCAAAAATCCAGAGGAAGAATAGCAAGAACACCGGGTTCCAGGAAATGTTTTCAGTTTGGTAGGTGAGAGAGAAGACTTGGGCAATGGAGAGAGTAAGTGGAGGGCCAAGGAGCCCCACACCATGTGCTGGCGCCACCAAGGGCTGGTCGCGCCACCCTGGGGTGTGCCTGACTGGTGGGTCCCCCTGGGGTCTCCCAGGTGGCTTTCTGCCTCATTTTTGACATAAAAAAATATTATAATTTTTCTGGAATTTTTCGAGAAACTTTATTTTTGAGGTATTTCCAGAATTTTAATAATTAATAAAAACCTGGAAAACTAAAGTGAAAAGGTGGAAAACAAAACCAAAACCATCACTATAGAGTTTCTATGACACTTTAATGAAATAATATCCAAAGAAAACAAAGGTGGTAGTGGTGAAAACAAAAGTATGGGTGGTGAAAACATGCATAGCTTCAGTAATCAGGGTGAAAACATGAGGAAAACATGCATAAGGATGGTGAAAAACATGATTGTAATCAAGTAGCAATGTAATAATAGAAGTAAACATGGTGAAAACATAAATGGGGAAGGTGAAAACATAGTGAAAACATTGCCCATTCCATTTAAAATCATTTTGTTAACAAGGGTGATCAAGTCTTGCTACCAAAATAATTTTATATGAAACAAAACTTTGTTTCTCACTAAATACTCATGTTACCTCAACCTTTATAGACATAGTCCCAATCATAATAATTTCGTATTCTTTGGGTGGCTTTGGAATAGGACAATAAAATTCTCCAATCTTGATGGTCTCAATATTTTCAATGGAATTTCGACCATATTTTCTATCAATCTTCTTGGGAAAATAAACAGTGTGCTCTTTATCATTAACATTAAAAGTAACTTTTCCTTGATTGCACCCAATAACAACCCATGCGGTATGAAGAAAAGGTCTTCCAAGAATAATAGACATATTATCATCTTCATGCATTTCCAACACAACAAAGTCAGTTAATATCAGACAATTATTAGCAACTTGAACAGGAACATCCTCACATATACCCACAGGAATAGCAGTAGACTTATCATCCATTCACAAAGATATATCAGTTGGTATCAATTTTTCTAGGAGGTTACTTTTATAGGGAGTAAAAGTCATGACACTAACTCGAGCTCCTAAATCACACAAAGAAGTTCTAACATAATTATTTTTAATAGAACAGGGAATAGTTGGTATACCAGGATCTCCAAGCTTCTCGGGAACCTTGCCATTAAAAGAGTAATTAGCAAGCATAGTGGAAATTTCCTCATTAGGAATCTTCCTCTTGTTAGAGACAATATCTTTCATATATTTTGCATAAGGAGGCAATTTAATAGCATCAGTTAAAGGAATTTGAAAGAACAAAGGTTTCATCCATTCACAAAACTTGTTATAATGTTCTTATTCCTTAGATTTGTGTTTCTTAATGGGAAAAGGCATTGGTTTTTGTACCCAAGGTTCTCTCTCATTACCATGTTTATTAGCAATGAAATCTTCCTTAGTATACTTTGTAGTTTTAGTTTGCTTTTCAGGTTCAACTACAGGTTCTTCTTTATCAGAAGCATCATTCTTATCATTACCACTTTTAGTTTCAGCATCAGAAATAGATATACTATTAGGATCTTTAGCAAGCTGAGAGGATTCTACAGCAGTTTTATGTTTCTTCTTCTTTTTCTTCTTAGTATGAATAACATTATCATTAGTTTGCTGAGAATCTTGTCCAATTCTTTTAGGATGCCCCTCGGGATATAAAGGATCTTGTGTAGCAATACCACTTCTAATTCTTATTTCATAATCATGTTTTTCTTTAGAAGCATTAACTAGCAAATCTTTTTGCACTTTAGCAAGTTGATCAATTTGAGTTTGAACCATTTGAAAATGTTTAACAGACATTTTAACATCATTAGAGGTTCTTTCTATAATACCATGCAAATTATCAATAGCTCTAGAGTTTTCCATAAGGTGGTTTTGCACCCTCATATTAAAATTATCTTGCTTGATAACATAATTATCAAATTCATCTAAACATTGATCAGGAGGTTTGTTATAGGGAATATCTCTACTATCAAAATATTGGAGAGAGTGTACCTCAATGGTGGATGAGTGAGGGATTTGCTTACATAATTCTTCTATAGGTGGAAGATTCTTCACATCTTCAGATTTAATACCCCTCTCTTTAAGAGATTTCTTGTCTTCTCTCATCACTTCATCATTTAATTCAATCATTCCCCTCTTCTTGGGTGTTGGTCTTGGTGTTGATACTGGAGTAGGATTCGGCTCAGGCTCAACCATAGTCCAATCATCATGATTTTGGCTTATTTTAGCCATTAATTCCTCAGCTTCTTCTAGAGTTTTTTGCCTAAAAACACAACCAGCACAACTATCCAGGTATGTCCTAGATTCAACAGTTAGTCCATTATAGAATATATCAAGGAGTTTATTATTCTCTAGCTTATGCCCAGGTGTAGCCCTAACTAAAGAACAGAACCTTTCCCAAGATACAGGCAATTTCTCTCCTTCTAATTGCTTGATATTAAATATATTTTGTAAAAAAGCATGTTGAGCACTAGCAGGAAAATATTTCTGAAAGAAAGCTTTAACCAAACCAATAGGACTATCAATAGATCCAGGAGACAAATTGTTAAACCAAGTTTTAGCTCCATCTTTTAATGAGAAAGGGAATATTTTAGCAACAAAGTAGCTACGTTTCTTAAGATCATCAGAGAATAAACTACTGAGAGAGGAGAGCTCATTCATATGTTTCATAGCACTTTCATTTTCAGTACCACAAAAAGGTTCTTTCTCAACAATAGATATATAAGATAAATCAAGAGAGAAATCATAATCCTTATCCCTAATATTAATGGGAGAAGTGGCAAACTTAGCATCAGGAGATAATTTATATTTAACAGGACGACTTTCAATAAGACTCATAACAGCATCTTTATCCTTCATAGCATATATTTAATCAATAAGATCATCATTTAGATCAATATAGGAATCATCAAAATCATCACTAGGATTCTCTATAAGCTCAGGTGAAACAACAGGAGTAACAGGATTTTTATCAGGAGTTTCAGTGTTTGCAATATTTTTAGCTTTAGAAATAGTATCATCTAAGAAAGGACCGAGAGAACAACTCTCATCAAGCACAGTAGAAGCATCATCAAAGGTATCATAAGTATTTTTAGATTCAGCAGAAGTAGCATGTGTAGCATGTGGTGGTGTAAGCAGGTTACTCATAACAGACGGTGAATCAAGAGCAACAGAGGTGTTCAGAGTTGTACCTCTTCTTGTAGTGGATGGTAATATAGGAAACTTTACATCACGAGTCCTGCCCATGATGAATGATGGCAGTAGATAATAATACTCTCCGGTTAGCTCACAAATAAAGCTATGCTCCCCGGCAACGGCGCCAGAAAATAGTCTTGATGACCCACAAGTATAGGGGATCGCAACAGTCTTCGAGGGAAGTAAAACCCAAATTTATTGATTCGACACAAGGGGGGCCAAATAATATTTGTGAGCCTTAACAAGTGAGTTGTCAATTCACCTGCACCTGAAAGTACTTTTGTTCACATTGGTTTATCAGTAGTAACAGTTTTATAGTAGCAGCAGTAGTGAAATAATAGCAGCAGTGGAATGAAAACAGCAGCAGCAGTAGTGTTTGAAGTAAACATCGGGATTAAATACTGTAGGCATAGGGATGGATGAAGGGGCGTTGCATGCATAAGATAGTTCATATAATAATCAAGACATGGGCATTGCAGATAAATAAGATAAAGTATCCAAGCACTAAGTAACCATAGGCATGTGTTCCATAAATAGGTGTATGTGCTCGCAATGAGAACTTGCACAACATCTTTTGTCCTACCAGCCCGTTTTCAGCGGGGCCTCAAGGGAACTACTAGTAATTAAGGTGTTCCTTTTAATAGAACACCGGAGCAAAGCATTAACACTCCGTGAACACATGTGATCCTCACATCACAGCCATCCCCTCCGGTTGTCCCAATTTCTGTCACTTCGGGGCCTCGGGTTCCGGACAACGATATGTGTAAACAACTTGCAGGTATGATCAAGAAACAATAATTATCATCGTGATTCAATAACATGTTCAGATCTGAGATCATGGCACTCGGCCCAGAATGGCAAGCATTAAGCATAACAAGTTGCAACAATGTCAATAGCACTAATAGAAGATACTAGGCACTATACCCTAACAATCACGGCATTATTATATGAACAATATTATCCAATCCCTACCATCCCCTTCAGCCTACAGCGGGTAATTACTCACACATGGATGGGGAAAACATGGATGGTCGATGGAGAGGCGTTGGTGATGCCGATGGCGATGATCTCCTCCAATTCCCCGTCCCGACAGGGTACCAGAACGGAGTTTCCGATCCCCGAATCGAGGTTCGGGATGGCGGTGGCGCTCTGTTGTGTTTCTGTGGAATATGACGAACTCCCTCGCGTTTTAGGGTTGAAGACTATTTCTAGTTGAAAGGGGAGTCCGAGAGGGGCTCTGGGTGGCCCACGCCCTATGCTGGCGCGACCAAGGGGGGCGCCAGGGGGGTCTAGCCACCCTGTGGCTCTTCTCCTGGCCCCCTTCTGGCTCCCGGGGTCTGCTGGTGTGAAAACACCAATAGGGTCTTTTCTTGGCAATTTCCCGAAAGTTGATTTTTCTGCACAAAAACAAGACACCAAGGTAATTCTGCTGAAAACAGCGTTAGTCCATGTTAGTTGTATTCAGAACACACAAGTTTAGAGGGAAACAATAAGAAAAGTGTTCTGAAAAGGAGATACGTTTTCGACGTATCAACCACCAATCTCAAAGCTATTGTTTCCACTAAAGCCACGGCCACGCCAAGATTCCCAATCCGCCTTCAGGAAATCTCCCCATTTGAGTCTTGCCTCCTCATGTTCTCCTGATCCACATTCTAGTTGTGTGTGGCCTAGGAACGCACAAAAAAGACATAGCTTTGGGGATTGTTCATATTTAATTTTTAATACCGTGGAATTCCCTCTATCCCGCTCTTGAAATAGTCACGAACCGAGAAAGGGACTTTCTCACATCAATACTCACATGGACACGCACAAAGTTCCCAGCTCCATTGATATCAGTTTCCACCTTGCTAACTTTCCAGCCTTCTTTTCCACCAATTTTTTTTATCACAGCATCGTTTCTATACCCCCATAGGAAGGTTGTGAATTTGGATCCACGAAGCCAAGAAATTCAGGTCAATAGAGTCCACATGAACTAGTCCGTCATAATCTTCAATGCAAACTGTGTTCTGACGAAACAATCATGGCCCTCGTTGTTCCACCTTAAGCTAGTCGCCCAAGCAAGAGCAGTGCACGGTAAACATATTTCCTTCAAGGTGTTGGATCTTCCAATGCAAAAGTGTCGGCTTGTCTCTTTCTTGATGTGTGACTAGTATTTTCGCATTGTAAAATACAAACGAAGTTTGTTGTTTTGTCTGTGTTGGCTTAGGGAGCGGAAGGCTACCTAGTGGCCCTCTAAATCTATCACCAAATATGTCGAGACATCATAGTAAGGATCATAGACGAGGGTGCCATGAGGATACGGGTAGAGACGTGGGGGACGTGGTAATACGACAATCGAGAACACCAGGTTTTACCCAGGTTCGGTACGTCGCAACTAGGCGGCGTTCCTACTCCTGCAATCTCACTAAATCAGGGTTGAAGCCTGAAATATACAAAGTACAATGTGAGTATGGATTCGCTAACTCGGCGAGGATCAACTTCTCGGCGAGTTGGCTTCTAGCTAATTGTTATCTGTTTTGTCTCTCCCGTCCGGCTTTATATAGATAGCTGGGTTACGGCTTACAGAAAGGAAACGTAGAAGACTATTAAAAGTATCTAGCTTGGAAAGCAAGAAATCCATCTTCTTCTCCATGCCGCACCACTTCGGGTCATGGTCCGGGTTCTTCTAGAATCCAGCTTCCTGCACATCAGCTTACTGGCCCGCCCAATGGACTGTGATCCATTACCAACAGGCCACCCTGGTAATCCGGCTCTTAAGGCCAATGCCGGACATACCCCTAATCGGTATATATCCGACAGTGGCCCCAAGAAGGATCAAGACTTTGTTCTGCCACCTCTTATCGATTTAGTAACCTTTTCCAAGAAATACCATCGTTCTGTCTTGATTCTTCTTTTTCCCAAAATCTCTTAACTCAAAACTCGGATTTTATTAAAGTCCGGCTTTTCTTCCACGAGCCTTCGCAGAGAAAGAACTTTGTGACATCAGCGATGAAATCGTGCTGACACCACGTACGGTTGGGTTCAGTCAAAACCCTGCAACGTATGTTCTGATAGATTCTCGCGGGAAACGAGGAGATAACACTTATCACCTTGTCCCTTTATTTCCCAGAAATCTCGGGCATAACACACGCCGATCATCCAATGGTCGAAATAGCTGTTGGATCTAATCTCCGCGCATTAGGCTATAAATAGCCTGCCTCGGGGCCTCCGGGTCTTCTTCTATTCCATCATCCTCCTCGAGCCCCCAGTGCCACTTCAACCAGCACCCGAGCCCGAGTGCAAGTACGAGCAAAGAGAAAAACGAGCCCCGAACCTTCCCTGGAAACAATCATCGGAGGATCTACCTCATGGTTGTTCCGCCTGCAATTGGCCTCCGGAGACTCTCCCCGCGGCTCGGACGTAGCGGACGCCGCCGTGGACATTGAGTCCATAATCAACGACATGGACCCCCTCCTCGACTCGCCAGTTCGCGCAGCGGCGAGCACGCCGGAGGGAGCTGCTAGTGATCCGGCTCGCGGGTATTAGCCTCCCGCAGCCGGGAACGTGTCATCATCATCGACTGCTCCTCCTCCGTCTCTCGTCACCAAGCCCACGGAGGGAAACACCACTCTCGGCGGCGAGGAGGTCGCCGCTTCCGGCGCCGCCGGAGTTGAACAAGAAATGGAGGAAAACTCCAGGAACTGGAGCTCCGGCAACGTGGCTCCATCCCTCCCTCCGGCTATGGAGAAGGAAGGGTTTGTGCTTGAAGGGAAATGGTGGTGCGACGAGGACGACGCCGAGCCATCCCCGAAAGCCGTCAAATGGGTTCTCCGTGCCTCTCACGTCAACAGAGGTATGGGACTTCCGCCATCCGCCTTCTTTCTCCAAATCTTAGATCACTACCAAATCCAGCCCCACAACCTTCCTCCCAACTCCATCGTATACTTAGCCGGGTTTCAAGCCCTATTTGAGGGGTATCTAGGAATAGAGCCTATGTTAGATTTCTGGAAGTATTGTTTTTGGTTCAAACTCAACCCTTCTGAGGGCGCCCTCCCAACCTGTGGAACCATCTCCTTCACCTTGAGTAGGTTTAGGGAAGATTGCTTCCCAAAAATCAAAACCTCGGAATCCGTCAAATTTTGGACGGGTTCCTTCTTCTATCACTCGGACATACCGTTTCCTGGAAAGGAGACGGGTGTTCCATCTTTCGTCAATTCTGTGGCCACTCCCCAAGACAATTAGGCAGTGTACACGGTCCAGACTCTGCCTACAGATCAGATGAGGATCAAGCGGCAAATCGCCAAGATTGTTTCTGCCAATCCCAACTGGCACAGATATTGTACTGTGTTGGCTCGAAAGACGAATCCAGCCCTTGGCCTATCATGCCAAACGACTCATGTGCGAGTACTCGGGCACGGAGGACACAATGAGGACGACAAACAAGGCTTTGTCGAAAAAGAAGCGGCTCAATCACCTGGTTTCCACTTGTGATCAGTACGAGGAAAGCCGACTGATGTACCACGCTGGAAACCCAGCTCCGAAGGTATAGTTTTAACTCTTTGGGAACTTTCCTGAGTTTCTGTCTTTCTCGAATTTTCCCTTACTCCAACTTTATTTCTTATCACAGCTTCTCGACCTTCCTGATGCCGAGCTCGCGACCGATGCCGAGTTGGACGTGCTTCGTGCCAACTTTCAGTCAGGCGGACGGAAGCGCAAGTAGCCCTCCGCCACTCAGGAGGTGATCAACCTTGACGGCGTTGCCGTCGCAACTTCCAGGTAAAAATCCCGGGCTTTTTATTTCTATGCTTTTTATTGCATGTTTTCCGTATCTCGGAATCTCATTTCTCGGAGGTTTTCTTCTCTTTTTCTTTCAGCCTTTCCCCTACCACTCTGAAGGTAAAGGGACGAAAGAAGCACAAGGCTATTTCTCAAATAGGAGCAAAGCCGTCTCCCGCTGCTGCGCCAGATACTCCGACAGCTGCGAGGGAGGAAAACTCGGCTGCAAGGGAGGGAGAATATCCCTTGCAATCCAGCCAGCCCGTTGCGCCCAAGTCGGACGCGAGGGAAAGGGCGGTGCCGGAGGAAGGAGGCCCTTAAAAATTTCTAGAGGAGGAGCCAATCCCCAACTTCAATCCCGAGTTCAAGGTAAAAGAAGAAAACCATTTCGACGAACACGGATATATTCATCCGTGGGAGAAGAAACATTTCGCTCGTGCTCCATTAATCCGTCCTTGGCCACAAGACGGGCTTATAGTTAGGAATAATTACGTGTTTTTGCCTCGGCAGGTCATACAAGATGGCCTTTGCCATGTCAGAATCCTCTTTGCAGAGTATGCAAAGGAGTTTTTCGAGAATTTGACAGGCCTTCAGAAAATGAGCCAGGTAAATATCTCTAGCCCCCAAGCATTTAGTCAATTGTATTCTTTTTGAATGAATACTTTCTCCTTATTCTTTCTTGTTTTTTTACTTAAGCGATACTTCTCTTGTCCATGTTTCAGCAAACTTCCAAAACGATTAACATGGAAGTTTTTAATAAACTTACCATCAAGAACAAGGAGGTAAAAACTCTCCTTGGGATTCTTGAAGATAAAGACTAGGAGTTGGCATATGTTTAGCGAGAGCTGAAGGAATCAGCATGTAAATATCTCATCTTATTCACACTGCTGTTTTAAAAAAAAACTAAGTCATTTTCCGAGTTTTTGAACTCTTCATTTTTCTTACTTTTCAGCTTCTTTGGCGAAAGCCAAATAGATAGCTAAAGATGCTGGCAATGCCGAGAACCTCCGGAAGGAAAACTCGAAGCTTTACAAAATCAATGTAAAGCTCAAGAATGACATGGAGGCCAGCCAACTGGCTATTGGGATTTCCGAGTCCAAGGCTTCCGCCCAGGCCAAGAAGGACAAGGCCACCATCCTGGACCTGAAGAACGCGCTAGATCAACGCCTTGAAGAAGGCATTGAAATGGACAAGATTCTTGGTAAGATTTAGCTCTTTTACCGGATATTTCTCCTTATACTTTTTACAGTATGATTCCTTTTTCCTCCTCTCTTTTTTCTAACTTTTCCTTGTTGATTTAAACAGAGGGGAACCCCTTTCTTACCCGGATTGACAGAATTCGGGCTTTCGGGAGAATCTTCGCCGCGTTGAAGACTGCGGGGATGTTACTTGTGAACAAGTACATTCCCGACAAAGCAGGAGAAATCTCGGAAGTTAGCAACCTTCCGGAAGCAATCGAGGAGGTGGCGAACCAAAAGGAATCCTGGTTCCGCTCTGCAGCTCGCGGTGGTGCGCGTATGGCCCTTGGGCTAATGCGTCTGCACAACACCACCGCCAAGTCCTGGCGCGTGGCGACCGGTATCCCCCCAGGATACACGGAAGCGCAGAGAGCCAGCATCTTCGATTCTGTCAAGGGTCATGCTACAAAGATAGCACAAATGGTGTCGATCTCCACCTTCTACCCGGAGGAAGAGATTCCGGCAACTCCCGAGGACCCCAGCAGCGAATAGGAGGACTCGGATTCTGAAGAAGCCGCTTGATTCCTGAGTAGTTAGCAGGAACAAAATAGAAGCATTACTATTCTCTCAATGTATCATCTATTGTAGTGATATCTATCATTTGTATAAACAAGTACTCCCCTTTTGCAGTAAAAAATTTAGTCTTTGCAAGTTTTTTGGTTTTTAATTCCTTTTCCTTCTAAGTTCTCTGGCTTATACGGTTTGACTGTCCTTAGTGTTGAAATGGCTCAATAGTAATTAATCTTCATGCCAAGTGACTGGGTGCAAACCTATCAGTCGAAACTCGGCAACATGGATTGTACTTAGGCATTTTTACTTACTAATTCCAGTGACCCAACATACAAACTATCAGATAATACTTAGGAAAAAGTAAGGAACTTTGAAAAACTATGAAACTCAGGAACGCAGGCACAATCTGGGTTTCCTTGAGCCTTCTTAGGCCAGAAAAGCATTCAGATTTATAACTCCGAGCACGCAGGAAAAATTCGGGTTAACATTGAAGAAATTTGAAAGATCATTGGGAAATAGATAAGACGGTACTTATGATTTGAACAATAATAACAAGGCAGATAAAAATGCATGGATTTCGACAACTTTATTTCATGATCTCAAAGATGTTTACATAGAATTTGAACTAAGTGTAAAACGGACTTAACTGCTGGATGCTCCAGGGTCTCTTTGTTTCTCCCAGTTCTACATCTATCTTTATCTTTCTTTTGCGATTTGGTCTTTTAGGATCATCTTCTGTATCCTGAATGTCTACAAGATAGTAAGATCCATTTTTCATAGTCTTGCTAATGACAAATGGTCCCTCCCAAACTAGGGCTAATTTGTGCTTCCTAACCTGCACCAATCTTAGCACTAAGTCACCTTCTATGAAAGAATGGTGTCTGACTTTCCGACTATGATAACGTTGCAGTCCTTGCTAATAAATGGCAGATCTTTGTAGCACAAGATCTCGTTCTTCTTCTAAGAGATCAACGACATCCTGTCGTGCGTTTTGGGCATCCGAGTCTTCGTATGCTAACACTCTTGGGCTATCATGGAGCATGTCCGTAGGAAGCACTGTTTCTGCGCCATAAACCAGGAAAAACGGTGTTTGTCCAGTTGATCTATTTGGCGTCGTTCAAATACTCTAAAGCACATAAGGCAATTCTTCTACCCATGCTCCATCTGCTCTATGAAGAGGAGATTCGAGTCTTGGGCATATTCCCTACAGGATAGAACTATTCATTCGTTCAACATGTCCATTGGATTATGGGTGTGCCAGAGATGCTAGATCTAGGCGAATTCCCGTTTGTCGGCAATATTTTGCCAACTCTCCAATAGAGAAATTTCTCCTGTTATCCGTGATTATGCTGTGTGGAATGTCGTATCGCATGACTATGTCAATGATGAAATTCCTGGCAGTCACACCGTCAAGTTTTTTGATGGGTTTCGCCTCCACCCACTTGGTGTATTTATCTAGTGCAACCAACAGATGTGTAAGTCCACCTCTTGCAGTTTTGAATGGTCCCATGATATCTAGCCCCCAGACCGCAAATGGCCATGTTATAGGGATAGTTTTGAGTGCTTGAGCTGGCATATTCGTCTGCTTGCCGTAATACTCGCATTCGGCACATGTGTTTACTATGTGCTCCGCGTCTGTCGTGGGATAATCACGGCAGACGTTACCGGGGGTAACTTATCTTGGGGAAAGACGACTCTGGTGTTTGGGAGAGGGTTTAGCTCAAGGGAAAACATGACGATATGCGATCTGGTAGCCGGCAATCTAGTCGCCGAGTCTCCGATCTCGATCTATTAATTCAGTTCTCGTGTTACAATGGATACTCGATACCTAGCGATATTGCTCTAACTCTTGGATCTCTCTCGTCTAACCCTAGCGGCCGGCTTATAAAGCATCCGGACCCCCTGGCCTGCTCTCCAAGGCGTACTCTGGATCCTACCCGGACACTGCTTACAAAACCCTAAACTTCCTTACCGGAACCCACAATCCGGGTTACCAGGCCTACGATCTTGGGCCTTCTAGAAGCTCCTTTATCCTTAGCCGGGTCTCGCGCAGCGTCCTTTGGGCCGAGTTATACCTTGGCGTTGGCCTACCGGGTTATCATCCCTCCATTAGTAGTCCCCAGAATAGCTTGGGCTTCACGGGATTCTCCTTGAAGCGCACGCTATTCCCTGCAAAAATATCAACATTCAAGTTCATAGAGGCCGGGTTAGATTGCTTTGATAAACAGCTAGGCCCAGCTCCATGGTGGCCATATGGTAACCCGGCTCTCTCCAAGTCTATCGCTTATTTATCCGGGTCAGTGCCCTGATAACGATGCCAAGGATCCGGGTTACTTCACTTATCTAACCGATCCAAATATCACGGGAAAGATCTGCTTCATATCTGTTCCGGATATCCCGTGCAGCACTTAACGCATATCCAGAAAAATCCGGGCGAATATCCTTTACCCGAAATTTCCGGCTCACAACCGTTGATCTAGGTTTATCCACCCGCACCCTATAAATAGGTACCTGGGGGATACCCCAACTCCAACGGTCCACTTCTCCTTCCTTTTCCTCTCCTCCATTTCCGCGCTCGAGCCTACAGAGCACCGCCACGGAGACCACACGTGCGCCGCCAGAACCAATCCACCACCGGCTACGTTCCGCCGCAGCTCGTGCCGCGCCGCCGCCAAGCTTCGCCGCCGCGCCCTCGACCTGCCCGCCGGGAATCGCAAAGGGGCACCGGGACTGTGCCATCTGCCGTCGTCGGGCTTCGCTTCAATCCGCTCCGGTAAGCCTCTTACTCCCATTGATCTAGCTTTGCAATTTCTCGACTTGTTCTGGATTGAATCTAGGTCAATCCGCGGGCCATTTTTCTCGCCGCACTGGATTAGATCGCATAACTCCACGCTAGTTTGCCCAATAGCTTGATAGATGGTCACATGTTACTCCCCTATCACCATTAATCCTTAATTTCTCCACAAAATCATCCGCAAATTTCTCAATCTAGATCTATTTCGCCCTAATTTTCCGCGCCTGCCATTGACACCCGGAAAATCCACTTCTTCCGGTTCTTTTTGCTTGCAGTAGATACATGGGCAATCATTCTTCTTCCTCAAACACTTTCCAATACGTAAGTACCCCATAATTTCTATGCCGATACTTGATACCCGGATAACTTGTAATTTTTTGCTCCGTCCATTGATACCCAGACGATTCTTAGTTTCTTTGTCTAGCTGGTACCGCTTGCCTATACTCGGATAATTCGTGATTTCCGAGTCTTATGCTTTGTACACTTGTCTTGTGCTTCGCAGGCTGAACCCATGGCGCCCAAGAAGCAAGGGAAACAGCAGGCCAAAACCCGGATGACTCAATCGATCTCCGCCAACTGGGCGCGATCCACGGTTACCAAGGCCAAGCTAGAAGAGCTAGCCGAGTTAGGAATCCTCCCCCCTCAGAAGGACATCCACTGGAGGTTGTCGGGTGATAAGACCCGGCCCACGCCGGCTGACGACGAGGTAATATGCTTCATCGAACATGTGACCCGGGGGTTTCGCCCTCCGGGTCACCCTTTCTTCCGTGAGGTCTTGAGCCATTACGGCCTCCGGGTATTCGACATAGGGCCTAACTCTATGTTGAATATAACCCATTTTATCGTTCTTTCCGAGTCATACTTGTGCACTCCGCCAAGTTTGACTCTCTTTATCGAACTCTTTCAGTGCAAGCCGTGCCGCGAAAGCGGTGACGGCGCACTTCTTGCTTGCGGCGGGGTCTCTATCCAACGCTGCAAGAACTCTCCTATGCCAACCCTTACCCTCAATTCCCATGTCAAACATTGGCAACTCTCCTACTTTTACTGCCAAGACACTTCCCCACCCGGCGAGAGGAAACTGCCGGGTTATTCGGAGGGTCTCCTCGATATCTCTGAAAACTTCAACGCCTTCGCCCCTGACTCGGACAGGGAGGCAATCCAACCCCTCCTCACAAAAATATCCGTCCTTTCCGCCCAAGGTCTCCTTGGGCTCAATTTGGTTAAGACATGGGTGGATTTCCGGATCTAGCCTAATTCCATCCGCACCAAGCTGATGTGCGAATACTCGGGGCACGTCACTGACGCGCTCCGATACTCCTCCAAGAATTATCCAGCTGGTGACACCAACAAGACCATTAAAAGCTTCTTGACAGAAAAGTTGGAGGTGATCAAGAATATCGCCGGGTTACCGGCGTTCACCCGGGAAAATCCGGCTCCAGCGGTAAGACCGATACTCGTAAGTTTATTCCCACTCCTTGACTTGATACAGCTGTTAGTTCTCACTTCCATGTTTTTATCTCAGGCTGATGACGCCTTCTGGAACGTCGAGACCCCCCTTCTTCCGGAGACCCGGAAGAAGAGGAAGAGCCGGCTGACAACGACAAAGGTATTTATCCGAGTCGTGAATCAGCTTTGCTTGCACCATTTTCCTCACTCGTCTAACTTTTTCCCTCGATACATACTCGGCTTGCAGGGTTGGAGGACGAAGAGGACAAGGACGAGGAGGACCCGGAGGCCACCGAGTCCGATCAAGAAATAACAGTCGGGACCAAACGGAAGGCCAGAGGGGTGGTATCCAAGGTTCCTTTCTCCTATATGTCCTCCGAACCCTACTCCTTTGATAACATGCGCAAACTTAATCATCAATTATCAAACTCATCATACTTGAAGGACCCTTTTCCGGCAAAGCGTAGAGTGACCCGGAGTTCCCCGGGTGACGATCCCCTCAACCCGGGCATCCCCACCTCACCAGTCCACCGCGCCGGTACTCCTCCGCCTCATTCTTCCAAGTCCCCTCAGCGTCACCCTTCCCCCAACCATCCACGGGCCGGGCAGTTCCGGGTTCCGCTATCGGTTGATGTAACAGCTTCATCTGCTTCCAGCAGCGAGCTCCCACCAGATTTCACCGTGAACGCCGGGTAAGTCTTCACTATATGATATCCTTATATACCTAATAATTTTCATCCACTGTCGCTAACTATCTCTTTTCTTTCTTCCTTAGTGCCCAAGCCACACTTAGTGACTTGGAGAACATAGGGACGGATAAGCCGAAGACGGATGAGCCGACTGATGATATGGACGCCGCGACTGGCGGCGATGTTGAAGGCAATCAAGAACAAGATCCCTTTGTTGACCCGGCTCACCAGGCAGTCGGGTCTCCAAAGTCGTCCGAAGAGGTAGCGGACGAGGAGATTGAGATCCTAGACACAAGGGTGAGTTCTCCAAACCCGGACACCCAGACAGTCCGGGTATCAACCCCAAAGTCGGGGAAAGTTCCCCCGCCACGCGATCAAGCAGCCGGCTCTTCCGGTGTCAGGCCTGAAGACATGACGTTCTCCCAGATGCTTGATGCCCTGCACACCTTGAGGGCCGATGAGGAGAATATCTTAGAAGCTTTGATAGCTAAACATGAGGTAAATCCGAGCAATATTTCATGTATCATTATCTAGTCCCCAAGTTCCGAGTGAATTTATTGATAATTTGCTTGGGACTTCGTGGTATAACCGACTGATAGCTTGCTTTTTATCCGGCTAATCCTTCCTTGTGCCCACGCAGGCCTTCGTTACCCAATCTGAGAAAGCATTGGCGAAGGCCACCAAGCTTGCTGAGAAGGAGGCGGCTCTACGCGAGTCGGCTGAAGCTGAAGCTAGGAGGAGCGGGAAGATCACAAGGAAGTATAGAAGGAGGGCTCATGCAACAGAAGATAGGCTGACGACACTTTCTGTTCAAATCGCTGATACATATCATGCTTTGACCGGTATAATTCCTAACTTGATAATCATGATCCGGGTTCTCATTCTGATAAATAGCCGGGTTTCCTTATTCGTTGAGTTTTCTTGCAGGTCCGGATGAAGTAATCCCGGACGAAGATGACATTGCCAAGTTGAAAACCATCAAGAGCACTCTCCGGCAGCTCTGTGCCGGAACCAAGTGGATTCTTGAAGAACTGCGATGGCCGGGTGTTGGGCACGGCAACCTGAAGAAACTGTTGGACGCATGCTCCACTATTCCCGAGTGGATTTGGCATTGGAAGCGCTCGTCCTGCCGGGTTGGAGTGACCCGGGGGCTTGCGCTGGCTAAAGCTTACTTTCCTAAGCTCGAGCCGGCCAAGCTTATGGGCGGGTTTCCGGAATTTAATCACGATGGATCCAAGTTCTCCCCGGAGAATTTCAAGGCCATCCAGAAGGAAATCCGTCACCCGGCCAGCATGATTGCCGATGGTTTGGACCTTAGTGTCATTATTCCAGCGTATGATTCTGACGACAAGGCTATCAAGTCGGATCTTCCTAAGCCATACGATATGCTGGCCCGATGGAAGGCGGAGGCTGCCCAGTTGAGAGAGGAGGCCACGAAGAAGAAGGCTGAGGCCGATTCTGCGCCTGCTACCTCCACGCCGATTGTCCCTCCTCCTGCCCGGGCCGGCACTATTGCCGATTCGGGTGTTGCTGCTACCAAGGGTACTGAAGGGCAAGCTAAGGAACAAGACCCGGCTGGCAAAGGCAAGGGGAAGATGGATGCCTCAGACCCGGATGTCGAGTGATACTTTCTATCCGCTGTTATTTCGTATGCGCCAGTCGGCCGATGGGCCCTTTGAACAATTATTTTTGACGGTGCGCCTGTGCACCTTTGATACTAGTATCGAGAATTGTAATGCACTTTAATGCCTTAATATACTTCGTGGCCCTTCTGGCCTTTGGATGATTTTGATATTTATCTGCCTTTGAGCTTATTTGCTCTTGATACTCCGACTTTCTTTATGGTTCCTTTTGCGAGACTCAGTTTCCGGGTCTGGTGGGTTTTGACAGGTGGGCTTTTCTCTAAGTTCCCAAGTCCCCAAGACCCGGATTTGTGGGTTTTTGGTGCTTTAATAGCTAGATAACTTGCCTCTTTTTTTTCAAAATCCCCAGTACCCAAGATCCGAAATTCCGAGTCTGGGGTGTGAGGTTTCTCAAAGAAGACAGGTTGTTTCCGCTAAGCCCAAAACGTAGAGCCGTTTCACATAGGTGTTGAAGTTATGCTTGATAGACTTTGAGTTTCCGGTTATTAACCTTGTACTCTGCATAACTTGTGGTTTAGATGACCCTTTTGACTCTCTTGTACTGTAAGCCGGCTTTCGCGTGGATACCATGTTGTTACATCTGTACGAAAACAGGGTCAGGCAAGTCCCATTGGGCATCATGGCTGATTGTAATCGTAAGCGAGCAAATCATGCCACTTTAGTGCGAGTCACATCGAGCTTAAGTAAGAAAAGTCAAGAAATTTGGCTCCTTTGTCCGGTTATAAGATTGCAGCCGTACTCGTTTGCGAGTAATCGGCCCTTATAACTCATAGGCATCATGGCCGGGTCTTTGAGTTTGTAACTGTGCTATTCAAGCAATCAGCCCCCAAGACCAAAATATATGCGACATACTAAGGAAACTGATGCTCTAAGGAAACAATACATGATACTTACCTGGAAGAAAGGTAAAAAACATAACAGAAAAATAGAACTTGATAAAATGTGTGAAGGAGATATATCGCTTAACCATCTCTTTGTTGATATGAGAAAGTTAGGTCAGCAAGCCGCCTCATTAAAAACCCTCCAGTCCCCTTAGGTACCCTGGATAGGAAAAGAGTGCGTCTGAAACCTGCTGCCTGTTACATCGTTTAGTTCTTCTTGGAGATCGCCACCCGAGCTAGTGTAATCAATACACATTCTCCACTCGTTGGTCTTTTTCCTTATAAGTACTGGGTTTGCTAACCAACCCGGGGTGGGTACTTCCATGATACGGCCGGCTATAAGTGGTCGTGCAATTTCTTCTCATGTGGCATATTGTTTGGAGGGATCACCCTCGATGAAAGCCACCATCTTTGTGTCCTGTGCTGCCTTAAACTTTGCTCTTTCGTCCTCAGTACTCGGTCTTTTCAATGCTGTTCTGTCATCCGGGTCTACTTGAGACCGGTAATACTTGAGTTCCTCTTTTCTGCAAGCTTGCTCCGCCATGGCTGCATCTCCTTCATCGCACTCAGCTGCTATATCCCGGCTTCCATGTATGGTGATGGTCTGCTTAGGACCCGGGATTTTTAGCTGTAGATACACATAACACGGCCTAGCCATGAACTTAGCATAAGCCGGCCTTCCGAATAGCGCGTGATAAGGACTGCGCAACTTAACCACCTCGAAAGTGAGCCATTCAACCCGGAAATTGTCCTTCGATTCTCCGAAAGCTACCTCCAATGCTATTTTTCCCTCGGGGCACGCTGAGTGACCCGGCACTATCCCGTGAAAGACTGTTGAACTTTTCTGTAGCTGAGACTCCTTGAGGCCCATGCGTAGAAAGGTTTCCCAATACAAGATATTGATGCTACTTCCACCGTCCATTAGGACCTTCTTCAGCTCATAACCATTGACCTGTGGTGCAACCACCAATGCTAGGACTCCCGGGTGTTCTGTCCTTTCCGGGTGATCTCTTCTGCTCCATGTTACGTCCTGCTCTGACCATCTCAGGTATCTCGGGAGAGCCGAAGAAACCGAGTTTACAGCTTGTTTCAGTATCCTTTTATCCTTGTTAGAAATTCCTGTGGTATGCACGTGATATTGTCCCAATTGCTTGGGGTTGGCTTGGAAACCTCCAGCTCCCCCTTGGTTGTTACCCGGATTTCCGCCTGCCGGGTTACCGGCTGGGGGTGGGCCGTTGCCCGGGTTTCCACCCGGACCCGGTCCTCCTCCCCGACCTGCACCTCGCATGGCCTTGTTTATCTCCTCATTCTTCCATCTCTGTAGGTCCGCGCACTGCTCCAATGAGTGGTTAGCCGGCCTACCGTTCCTGATGTGCTTTGGGCACGCCATTCTGAAGATATCCCAATTGTTACCCGGCCTTGGCGGTCCTTGATAATTTCCTCCATTGTGGTTTCCAGTATTGAAATTTCCTTCTGCCCTGGGTCTCGAAGACCCGGCTTCCGTGCTAGCAACAAACTCGGAGCCTCCCTCAAACGGGCGCTTGTTCTGGTTGTTCCCATTGTTACCTCCATTGTTACCCGGCGTTGATCCATTGCCGTTTCTTCCATTTGTATTTGTTTTTGCTTTCTTGTCATCGACATCCTCTTCTGTAGTATCCGTTGCGGCGTGTTTGTTGCACGCATCCATTAGCTCTCCCATCGTAACCTCTGAAGCATTTCGACTAGATTTCATGCGAGTTAACTTCTGCACTAAAGGTATGTACTTGCACGTCTTCGCCATAGCTTGTAGCGCATCTTTGGGCTGAATATCCGTAGATGAGTGAAGTATCTCCATAACCCGGCGCACCCAGCTGCGCGCCGATTCTCCCTTCTTTTGGACGCATCACTCTAGGTCATCAATAGTAAATAGCTTTCTGCACGTTCCATGAAAATGTTTGATAAATGCAGTTTTTAACTCTTCCCACGACTTGATAGATCCCTGGTAGATTTTTGAACCATAATTTTGCCGCTCCTTATGACATCATTAAGTACATGAACTTGGCTTGAAGATTTTCAGTTGCGTTGCGAATCGACATTGCCATCTCATAGCTGCTCAACCATGTTTCCGGATCCATAGTCGGCTCATAATTCACCACTTTACCCGGTTCCTTGAATTTATCCGGGTAAGGCTCAGCCCTGATGTTGTCCGACAGGCACTTAGGCCCAGCGATATTAGTCAGAACTGGCCTCACTCGGGAAACGTGTGACCCTGCGGGAGGTGCGGTTGGGCGCGGTACGGCTGGTGGCCCGTGCACTACAGACCCGGCCGCGGCCCTCCTGGCTCTGGAGCTATCCACGATGGCTTGTGCTGCTGATGCTGCTGGTACTGCTTGAACGCGGGGAGGGGGAGGCACTTGCTGCTGCTCCGCCCTCCGTCGTGCTGAACTTGTCTGAATATTGCCGGTATTAGCTCGTTGTTGGCTGACATATGGTGTCCCATGCATCCTGCTTCTGTGATCCGGGTAATTAACTTGCTGTGCTACTGTCGTATGCAATAACTCGATCGCCCGTCGGGTCTGCTCCGCATGGGGTGACTCTCTTACGGGGATCTGATTCAATGCTAACGTTGCAGCATACACATTATCCATGGGGTTGTTGTAATGACCTGCTGGCGTGCGAAATCGTGATGGTGGTGGTGGTGGTAATGTGTTGCCGGCGGTGACTCCAGTCTGTAATGTGGGTAATCCGGCTTGTGTGTTTACCGGCTGTGCTTCTCCAGTAACATGTTGTTGTACGGTTCCTTGGTCTGCTGCTGGAATTGGTTGATCCTGAGGTGTGATAAATAGGTTGGTCGGATTTATAACTCCACCCGTTGCTGGTAACATGGTTTGATGCCTTTGACGCGCCCTGGTTGTCTCTTCTCGGAGCCGGGTTTCCAATGCATCCAGCTCACGTTGGCGGGTGGCCATCCCTTGCCTTTCCGCTTCTACTTGCCTTCTCTGTTGCTCCAATGCACGGCGGGCTATGTCCAGATCTCTGACACGTTCCGCCGCGTTTTCCGGAGTAATAACTGTAGTGTCCGCCGCGTGACTGGTAACTGATGCTGCTTCTCCGTCAACCCGGGTGAGAACCGGATTTCCGTCAACCGGATCTTGCTGCTGGGCCAATGTTTGTGCTACTCCGACCGTGGCCGCGGTCACGTTCCCCTGATTAAGATTGGTCGCAGGAGCCGTGTAAACCGCAACCTGGCGCACAATGCTTGGCGTGGACTCGTACACTTCCTCTTCGCTGCTATTTTCCTCGTACCGGTTCTCCAGCAGATGCAGGATGGATTCGGTATCGTCTTCTCTCATGACCCGGCCACGCGGGGTCCATGCCGGCTCCTCCGGCTGTTCCCTCTTCGTGGGGGGCTCTTCTGTCGGATCTACCGTCCCGACCGATTCTTCTCCATCGGACTGAGCGTGGCTGGCCTCCCCTGACACAGAATCAAGTTCGAAATCGTCAGGGATTGAACCGGACGTACGTACCATGCCGATGAAGACGTTGATCTGGCCGATTGTCACGACAGATCCGGATTCGAGCAGATCCGACTCTGGCCCCCAGCCGGAATCGTCCACCATCTTCTCTCCTTCGCGGTCGGTGTATATCTCGCCGATGACAAGGTTCTCCATGTTTTTCCGAGCTTCTCCCGTGATGTAAACACCCTGTGACGTAGGCCCCACGGTGGGCGCCAACTGTCGTGGGATAATCACGGCAGACGTTACCGGGGGTAACTTATCTTGGGGCAAGACGACTCTGGTTTTTGGGACAGGGTTTAGCTCAAGGGAAAACATGACGACATGCGATCTGGTAGCCGGCAATCTAGTCGCCGAGTCTCTGATGTCGATCTATTAATTCAGTTCTCGTGTTACAATGGATACTCGATACCTAGCGATATTGCTCTAACTCTTGGATCTCTCTCGTCTAACCCTAGGGGCCGGCTTATAAAGCATCCGGACCCCCTGGCCTGCTCTCCAAGGCGTACTCTGGATCCTACCCGGACACTGCTTACAAAACCCTAAACTTCCTTACCGGAACCCACAATCCGAGTTACCAGGCCTACGATCTTGGGCCTTCTAGAAGCTCCTTTATCCTTAGCCGGGTCTCGCGCAGCGTCCTTTGGGCCGAGTTATACCTTGGCGTTGGCCTACCGGGTTATCATCCCTCCATCAGGTTTCGCCTCCACCTACTTGGTGTATTTATCTAGTGCAACCAACAGATGTGTAAGTCCACCTCTTGCAGTTTTGAATGGTCCCATGATATCTAGCCCCCAGACCGCAAATGGCCATGTTATAGGGATATTTTTGAGTGCTTGAGCTGGCATATTCGTTTGCTTGCCGTAATACTCGCATTCGGCACATGTGTTTACTATGTGCTCCGCGTCTGTCTTGGCTGTGAGCCAGAAAAAACATGCTCGGGATGCTTTTTTGACTATGCTTTTTGATTGAGCATGATGTCCGCAATCTTCTGCATAGATTTCTTGCAAGATTTCTCGTCCTTCTTCTGATGAAATACACCGCTGAAAAATTCCAATAGTACTGCGTTTATACAGGCAACAATTAATTACCGTGTATCCTTTGCATCGACGATTTATCTGCCTTTGCAAGACTTCGTCTGCTCCGTCCAGGAAATTCTGATCGACTAAGAAGTTTAAGTATGGGATTGTCCAATACGGGTTTACAAACAGGACTTCAATTGGCTCGGAAACGAGAGGATAATCAACATCTCCGCCTTTTATTGATGGTTCATGCAAGTGTTGGACAAACACACCAGGTAGTAGGGTTTTCACTCTTCCGATCCCATGCGTGCTAATGCATCCGCGTTCCAATTTTCTTCTCTTTTGATATGAAGTACTTCAAATCCTAGGACGCAAATGGCAAACTCGTCCACAATTCTCCGATATTCGGCCATAATGGGGCTTTTGGCATCCCATGTTTGGTTGAGCTGATCTTGTACCAAGTCCGAGTCACCATAACAAAGTATATGCTTGACGTCTATCTCCTTCGCAATATGCAAGCCATGAAGCAAAGCTCCGTATTCTGCCACGTTGTTGCTGGCGTTGAAATGTATTTGTAATACATATTCCATTATGTCACCTTTTGGAGATTTAAGCACTACACCAGCTCCAGCGCCTTCCTTCATTTTGGATCCGTCAAAATGCAGGATCCAATATTCTGACTCCGGCATTGGTGTGTTTTCTATTGCTTCTGTCCAATCAGCGACAAAATCTGCCAACGCCTCGGATTTAATTGTCGTCCGGGGTTGGTACTTAATGTCGAAGGCGGCTAGCTCAATACCCCATTTGGCTACCCGGCCTGTTGCGTCCGCATTGTTGATGCTATCCCCTAGTGGTGCTTTGCTTACCACTGTTATGGAATGTCCTTGGAAATAATGGCGCAGTTTTCGAGATGTAAAAAACACGCCATATGCCAGTTTTTGATAATGTGGATACCTTTGCTTTGATTCGGAGAACACTTCGCTGACGTAATACACCGGATGTTGATCTGGTACGCTTTGCTCGTCTTTCCACAATTATCACGGCGCTAATAAACCTTTTGTTGTTGTAAGATACAGTATCATGGGTCCTTCGTCTTTTGGGGATGCCAAAATCGGAGCTTTCATCAAGGTTTCTTTTAGCTGGGTTAATGCTTTCTCCGCCTCTTCTATCCATTCAGATTTGTCGGATTTCTTCAACAATTTGTATAATGGCAGAGCTTTGTCACCTAGCCGGCTTATAAACCTGCTAACTGCGGCTGCAGAACCCGTCAATCTTTGGACATCTTTTAAGCACGTAGGCCTTCTGATATTCAAGATTGCCTTGATCTTTTCCGGGTTTACTTCTATTCCTCTGTGAGAAACGATAAAACCCAGAAGCTTTCCTGAGGGAACCCCGAATACGCACTTTAATGGATTCAAATTCATTTTATAAGTGCGCAAATTTTCGAAAGTTTCTCATAGATCTTCAAGGAGTGTATCCTTTTCCTTGGAAACTACGGCAATGTCATCCACGTAAACATGGACATTTTTGCCGATTTGACTATGCAAGCATCTTTGCATGCAACGCTGGTAAGTTGCACCGGCGTTCTTCAAGCTAAAAGGAATTGTTATGTAATAATATTTTCCATATGGGGTTATGAAGGAAGTTTTTATTTGATCCTCCTCCTTCATACGTATTTGATGGTACCCGGAATAAGCATCCAAAAAGCATAAAAGCTCAGATCCAGCTGTGGCATCTATTATTTGATCGATTCGCTGTAACGCGAACCTATCTTTTGGACACAATTTGTTCAAGCCGGTGTAATGTATACACATCCTAAGCACAATATTGTCTTTCTTCGGGACTAATACTGGGTTCGCATACTAATCAGTATGTATAACTTCTCGGATAAAATCAGCAGCTAAAAGCCGGATAATTTCCTTGCCTATAGCCTTCCGTCTTCTTCCATCGAAACAACGGAGGCCTTGTTTGACGGGTTTTGAACCTGGAATTACTTTGAGTTGGTGCTCGGCAAGTTCCCTGGGTACGCCTGGCATATCAGCAGGACACCAGGCGAAAATGTCCCAGTTCTCACAAAGGAACTTGATGAGCGCGTCTTTCTATTTGTTAGTCATCCCACTTCCCACTATGACAAATTTTGTCGAATCTTTGGGATCTAGGATAACCTGTCTTGTATTTTCTGAGACCTTGAAGCTATCTGTCGGCTTTCTACTTTCCTTTCCTGATGGCATTTCCATCGGCGAAACTTCTTTGGCTAGCTCCTTCAATTCCTCCTTCCGAATCACCTGTTCGGCGTAGAGGGCATTTCTTTTCTCCAGCTTGTTCGCCAATTTGTAATCTCCAGTTATGGTGATTACTCCTCCTTTTGGCCCCGACATCTTTAGTTTGTTATAGAACACGATCTTGCCATGAATTTGGCGAAAGCCGTACGTCCGAGTATTGTGTGATAAACACTATCGAACGGCACCACCTCGAATGAGATCTTTTCCTGGCGGAAGTGTTCTCTTTTTCCAAAGGTTACATCTAGGGAAATTTCTCCTAAGGATTGTGCTTGTCTTCCAGGAACAATACCATGAAAACGTATGTTACTGTGCATGTGCTGGGTCTCGGAAATGTGTAGCTACTTCAATGTACTCAGATACATGATGTTGATACTAGATCCTCCATCCATCAGCACTCTTTTGAGCCTAGTGTTTTGAACAATAGGGCTTACGACCAAAGCATGTGTGTCGGGTTCTGGGATGTTGCCGGGATGATCTTAATGATCCCAGGTAATTGGCGTATTTGAATACATCAAGTACTTTGGTGTTGGAGGAACAACCGCGTTGATTTCTCGAAGTGTCATTTTCGCCTGCTTTGTTGAGGGAGTTGCCAGGAAAGTTAGGTTACATTCTCCTTCAACTCTCGGGAATTTTGGCTCGCCTTTTCATTGCTGTTCCTGGATTTTATCGTCAGTGTCCGAATCACTTTCTTCTTTCTCAGCCTCTGGCCTTTTCTTGTTGAACTTCCTCTTGGAATTCTTTCCCTTATTCTCGGATCCTGTAGTGCCCTTCATATGCTTGTTGAGGCGGCACTGCGCGTTTGTATGGGTAGACTTCCCAAATTGCAAATGGTGGACACAGTTTCCCGACTTTATCTTTTACCACTCTTCCTTAGAGTAGGAGATTGGTTCTGTGCTTCTTCCTTTCCATTTTCTACCATTATCCTTTCCAAAGGTTGTGTTTACTTCTTTGGGTTTTGCCTGTGCCTCTGGAGTAGCCTTCTTTTCAGATTGTGGTGTCTTTTTGGCCTGAGCCAAAGCATCAATATTTCCACCTCTTGCTCTGATATCATCTTCGGGCGATGTGTGTTCATTGGCGGTGGTAAGCATAGATCCGAGATCTTTGTGCTCTTTCGAACCAACCATGAACGGTACGAGGCCGGGTTTCAGGACATTGATGAAAGCATGCATTGCTTGTACATCACTTACTCCAAGCAACTGTTCTTCATCGTTGTCCATCTTGAGATAAAGTCGACATACGACTCGTCCTCATATTGGACGCAACGGTTCAGTTGGTTTATACTCTTAGGACATTTGTACGTGCCCCGAAAGTGCTGAGCGGATACTTTCGCCATATCTTCCCAACTGTCGACAGTTCTTGATGGTAACCCATTGATCCAATCTCTGGCTCCGTCTAATAACATGAGGGGAAGAAACTTCACAGCCTCCAAATCTGTCCCTGTGTTAATCTGGACGGCGGTATAGTAATCTGAAAGCCATATATCCGGGTTTGTACTTCCGGTATACTTTTGATAAGTTGGACCAACTTTGGCGAAACCAGAATGTAGACTAATTCTTCGGATCCTGTAAGTGAAGCACTTAGGTCCAAAGTATAGATCGTCTCTTTCCGCCTTATCGACGTGCGCGGAATATCTGCCGGTTGAATGAACAGAAGGGGGTCTTCTCCTTTCTGGCCCATTGTTGCGCGAGTGCGCTCTTCCGGGATTATCCCTATTTCGTCTATTGTCGTGTCCTTTGGAATAAGGTGGAGTTCTACTCCTTAGCCTTTCTTTGTTCCTTGGAGGAGTACGGGATCTCTCACGCCTGTGAGGATTGTCATATCTTTCGGCTTTTCAGCTGGGCGTCTCGGAGGCGGCATTACTTTTCCGTCTTTCCGGTTTTGTTCCTCCCGTTCCTTGTGATCACGGGGATTATTTCCACCTTTTGGCAGATGGGATCCTGTCCTGGACGCTTCATCCCTATTGTCCGGGATTTTCTTGTCCTTCTTGGGATCTCCCTTCTTTTCCTTAGAATCGCCTGAATGTCCAGGTTCGCCAGGTCCAGGTGCTCCAGCGGCACATCTGGCAGTTTTGCATAGGGACGAGTCGTCGTGCAACTTCCCTGATCTTGCATGTCCTGAAGTTTTCGAGGAAAGCATACACTCCCTGAAGTTTTTCGTCGTTGGAGTACAGATCATCATTAAGGATGGCGAACGCGGTTTCCGCGTTTTCAGCTGCGGTTTTGTAGATGCGTTCGCCCTTAGCGTTTACGCTGTTAACCTGCCTTTGCCAAGAAGCGTTTTGTAATCGTTCTTTTGCTGGCAGTGCATCCGGCCTTGCAAATCCGGGTAATCTCGTGGGTTTTATCCCGGACATATTCCGTCTTTTGAATTCTTCAATTTCCTCCTGCTTTGCTTTTACAGTAGCTTGGGCTTTGAGGAGGTTTTCTTGAGATCGGAATAGGTGTTGCTGCTGCCGCATAAGGGCTTGCCTTTTGACTTCCAGCACTTCCGATGGTTCGTAAGGTCCAACCGGGGTTTTGATCAGATCGATCTCGTCATGTTCCGACATTTGGGGAACGGGGATTTCTTTCTTTTTCTTCTCCACAGGTGTGACTTCGCTTCCTCCTCCTACTTCCAGGTTTTGATTAGCAATATCTGCCAACTTTTCTTCTGTAATTTGTACTAGATTTTCTTGGCAGTCTTCTTTTTCTTCTTGGAAGAAGAAGGCTTTTTACCAGGTTCTTCTTCTGTCAATTCCTTGACATCAGGGTAAGCTGGACCGATTTTTCCATCCTCTCTTTCCTCATCTGGCGGAGGTGTTTTGGGGTCTTCATCTTCTTCGGCATCCGAGTTTTCGGTCGGTTTTTCCATAAGTACTTCATGGAAGCTTCCCTGCATAGATTTGACCTTTCTTTCGAAAGCGTTTTCATCTTCATCTTCGGAATCTATGTCTTCAGATCCGGGTTCCGACTCGAATCTTGCTTCTATAGCAGCTAACACGGAATCAACTTCCGAGTTCGTCGTTTCACTGACGGGTGTCGGATCTTCCACTTGTTCTATGGGATTATTGTTTTCTGCTTCTTCCACAGGATTAGTTTCTTCTGTGTTATCCGCGACCTCAGATTGCACCATGCCAATAAAATGAGATCTGATTGCAGGCATCTCCGGGGAGGCGGCAATTTCAGTATAGTTTTGGCGATTTGAGCAGAATCCGGTATCGTAGTTTTCCTTAATTGGGTATAGGGCGGGTGGGATGAATTTGCTTCCACCACAGAATCCCATAGCTTCTACTGTTAATCCGATAAAAATATTTGCAGATCCAATCGGTAAAACGCAGGCACTTACCAGGTGATTCCGTGCTGGCATTTATGATCTGTTGTCGAGGAAGCGCCCGACGTCGCTGTAGAAATCCAAGCTTCCGACAATTATTGAACTGCCGATTCCGCCGAGTATCCCCGATCGAAAAGTAACTCCTGACGCCGCTGGCCCCACGGTGGGCGCCAACTGTCGATACATCGTAGTAAGGATCATAGACGGGGGTGCCATGAGCCTATGGGTAGAGACGTGGGGGACGTGGTAATACGACAATCAGGAACACCAGGCTTTACCCAGGTTCGGTACGTCGCAACTAGGCGGCGTTCCTACTCCTGCAATCTCACAAAATCAGGGTTGAAGCCTGAGTTTGGATTCGCTAACTCGGCGAGGATCAACTTCTCGGCGAGTTGGTTTCTAGCTAATTGTTCTCCGTTTCGTATCTCCCGTCTGGCTTTATATAGATTGCCGGGTTATTGCTTACAGAAAGGAAACCTAGAAGACTATGGAAAGTATCTGACTTGGAAAGTAAGGAATTTGTCTTCTTCTTCATGCCGCACCACTTTGGGCCGTGGTCCGGGTTCTTCTAGAATCCGTCTTCCTACGCATCAGCTTACTGGGCCGCCCAATGAACTGTGATCCATTACCAACAAGCCACTCTGGTGATCCGGCTCTTGAGGCCAATGCCGTACATACCCCTAATCGGTATATATCCGACAAAATACTTAACTCTCTTGAACCTTTTGAGTATGCGTCGCATGCATGGGTTATTATGTCATGTAAAGGCTCGATATAATTTACTGTTTTAATACGACTAAAATGAACATGATTCGGGCACTTGGGCTATCAGTATTACCTTTTTCTTATTTTTGATCTTGCGGCGGTGCCTACTGTGTTGAATTTTATTCACATCGGTAATGTTCTTTAATCCTTAACATTTTCACACATGTGGAAATGCTACAAGAAGATCTGATCTGGGACAAAGTGCATCAATCGTGCAATTCTACATTCGAAATTTGCTTCCCCAACTTATATGATTGGCGGGCAGATCTGATCTGGTTTAGGAAAGGATTCCATAGCAACAAACCACCACAATTTTCTGAAATATTCAAAAACCCACCACTTTACTTTTCAATCACAAAAAACCATCATATTTTTTTAGCAGGTTTGCAATTCGCAATAAACGAAAATTTCTAGCGAATTGACGGCAAAACTGACCGGTGGGGAACACCCATGAGGCTAACGTTGTGGTTTTACGTTGAGGTGCAAATTATTTGAAAAATAAAAAATGAAAAGGTGACGAGGAAGTCGTCTCCTTCCTCATGTGGCTGCGCCACCCTACATTGTGTTGCACGCCCACTAGAATCGGTCGAGGGAGAAGCACACTGGCGTTAGCGGTGCCGCCGAAGCGCACTTGTCTGCCTCGCGGCCGTCCACACCCAGCACCGCCTCTGTCAGTTCTCCTCGCTGATAGGCGTTGGGATGAGGGGCACATGACTTGAGAATGGAGAAGAATTATGGTGATGTGAAGATTTGACACCACACGCGTTGGAGAAGACCTTTCGGCGTTGAGGCCAACGTCTTTCTAAGAAGGGGAGAATGATGCGGGCATCTACTGGTTAGCACGCTAGGACAATAAACTATGATGTATAATGTCGAAGGTCTGCAAGCCACATGTTTTGGCCGAGTCTTCTAAATGGGCCGGTTTGTATCTAGTTTGAGTCCAATTAGGTTTCAGGGTTCGAGTCAGTCCTGGTTTGGGTTTATCCAACCGACTAGGGGTTGGCCTCCTATATAAAGGAGCCATCGGCTAGGGTTTTAGACAGAGTTAAAATTATGTAGAACGTTTGTTTAAGTTGTCACCATCCCTAGGGGAGTGGCGTATCGTGACGGCGTCTCGGACGTTTGTCCACATTATCTTTGGAATAAAGGCATGAAGGTTCTTGAATCTTTCAAGAGTTATCGTGCGTTTGCGAGAAGGTCCTTGAGCGATCAAGGGTTGTCGAGCTTGCCGTGAGGCTGGTGTTCATCGTCGTGTTGCTTTCCTAAATCTATAAATGTTCTTCAGGTTACGTGTATTGCTCAAGTGGTTGGGAGAATAGTTATCATTGGTGGTTCTTGCGATTAAATATTGGGCAAACATCTACATCAACTTCGACCTATCATTTACCCGTGCATCTCTCCACAAGGCAAATATAACCGCACCGGTTACCCTTTGCTTCCCCAATGCTTCTTGTTCATCATCAACCGAGACTGTCCCGAGACTATCAGATTTGGAATCTCTAGCTCTAAACGATATTCGAGTTTCTACCGTAACCATAACTCCAATCCGCATATTCTAGCCTCTCACAAAATTGGCATATGACGAGGCGTCCTTATCCTAGACGCTGAGGGACCACTGGCGGAGCTACGTCGGGGCCGACCTGGGCCATGGCCTGCCGTGGATTTTCCCAAAAAACAATTCTATGCCGACAAATCAAAAGGAGGTTGATTTCAGTCAATTTCAAGCCTTGTACCCAAAAGTACCACAACAAGACAACAAGTATATGTTCCACTCATTTGCAAGATTTTTTTACATATTTGCTCTGTTTATTTGTCGCACTTCTAAAACTCTAATGTTTGACGATGCTTCTACTAAAAACTGCAAAGACTGCGGCATCTTTGTGATGAGGAATATGGAGCTTTTCACACCAAGAAGAAACTTGATGGGCTTGTACTCATCAAGAGACATTCCTAAAATCCGTATACAAATTGCCAATTACATGATGTTCAGCAAGTACAATGAGGAAAATGAGATGAAGGAGGCTGTCATGGGATTCAAACCTACTGTAAGATCAATTTTCATTTTAGAAATTACAGATAATTACTTTTTCCACAACCATTTGTTCTGGTTGCTCTCTTTGTCTTTTTTTGTTTTTCAAAACGCAGTTCTGTGAATTGCACAATAATTTTTTTGATACATTTTGTTTTTGTAATTCAGGTTCATGGGACATACGCCATACAGATGTGAGCTGGAAAACAAGCAGACAAAAAGAGAGGGAAAAGCATTCAAATGAATTTTTGTAATTAGTAGATAGTAGCTCAATTACTCTGTATGCATGTGTGTATGTCGCAGACTGCTGTGTGTCCTTGATTAAGTGAGAAGTACTTACATATATATGTGCTATATGATATATAAAATCACTGTGTATAGTAACAATGTGAATCATGATGCCAAAACTTACTTCTCTGCTTTAGTTGTTATAGTGTTATGGTATTTGTTTGTTGTCTCTTTTCCAGGATAAATATGTTCTCTTAGTTTGTGAGTCAATACTTTGTTTTGTTTTTCACTTGCTGGTTCACAAACAATTTGGGACATATACTAGCAGGGGCGATTCTTGTTTCTTATTTTTTTTTCATTCATATTAATTGGCCTATATAAAAAAATCAATCTTTTTATTTTTGAAGAAACAGCAAATCTCTATTTGGTTCTGCAATGAAAATGGGAAAATCATGCTTATCTGCTATATATCATCAATAACCACTATAACCTTTCTACTCCATGTTTTACACTGAAATGAACATATAACCGGTCTGCTAAGGGGTGCAAAACGAGTCATTTAATTTTTTTCATTTTTGTATATTTTCTCCTGCTAAACTATACTAATAAATAAGGTAGAAATGTGATTTTTTGTTTTCAGGTCAATACACAGGGAATGATTGTTTCTAGCAGAAAACATGATCCAATATAAATTGGAAAAGGGGGAAGAACAAAGTGTCTAGAGATGTTTGGACTCCAGGTTAGTATTCTTTTTCCAAAGGTTCGTATGAACATAAAATTCTTATGCTTACAATAGTAGAGACAACGCTCATGAGCTTGTTGCACATTATAAGAACTAATTCAACATCTGAGATAAAAAATGACAGTGAAAAATCGTTTTTATTCAACTTGCAACAACTGTCTTTTTATCTTTTTGCTCCTCTGTCTTGCTTTTCTTCCGTCGCTTCCCTTACTTTCTTCTGGCATCCCCCTGCCCTTTTTTTCTTGCATAATATCACTTGTGACATCCTTTACAGCTGCTGACTTCCTTCACCATCTTGACCTTTGCTATTTCTCTGTGCTGAAATTTTGGCCAAACTAGGAGTAAGTAGGTTATAGTCACAATTTTGTAAGTGGTCTCAGCAACACTACTATAAAAAGCTAGAAAATTACACTTGTAGAAAACTGGACATTTTACTTTTGTTTACCTTTCTTCTTAGGTTTTTTCTTCTTGACAAACAGAGATGAATCCAAGTGCAAATTTGTGCAAGTTTGAATGTTATGTTCGTTTGAACCACAATGACTGCACGTAATTTCATTTCTTGTGAACATCTTCTCAACAAATGTTTTGTATCTGCCATTAGCCTTTCCTGCCTTACTTTTCTCTGCATCTGACGGCCTACCCTTTGATTTCATAATTTTTGGATTGTTGAGGAGACCATAATCAACTGCACTCTCAGGAACAACTACACCTTCGTCGGTGTTTCCATTACTTGCTTGTTTTGCCTCTTCAGCCACTGTAATTTTCTTAACCTCCTCAGTAACAAACAAGTATTTCTCATTGGTCTTGGCCCCATATGATGCTACATTTAGGCAAACTTCCGATAGAACATTGTATCTTAGCTGGCCGCAGTCCGATGTCAGTTGCAGAGGTACATTGTAGAACATATCTCCGACTTCCTTTTTGTCTCTTGGCTTCCATTTATCAATAAAATACTTCTCCGGTATCTCTTGAATGTTTAGATGCAGAAGAACTTTAAGTACATGGGATCACAAAATACCATCCTTGTTGAACTTCGAACAAATGCAGATAAAGTCTTCTCTTCTCATGTCAACGAGCACTACATATCGCCTTGACCTGAAATCGTTGGCTGCAGCCAACTTTGACTTGTAAACCTCATACCGGACATTCCTCTCAACCTCATCAACCAAAAGTTTAGAGGTAAACTTGAGTTGTTTCTGAAACCAATAAAATATCTTGCGATTATATATTTTGCCAGCATGCACCTCCATAGCATTGCCACACCAGTATGACTGTGTAGTTGTCCTAGTAACAGAATCTTGCTCCTTCTCATTTTCTTCTATGTTCTCTGAAATTTTGTCACACTCACAGAGGAAACTGCTAACACTAAATGTGGATCCAACATTCTCTTTGAATATTGCATTTGTACCTTCACTCCTCGCTATCGAGTGAATGAGGGGAAGAAATCATTCTTGAAATACACGGGGACAAATCGGTGCCTCATATCCCACATTGTCTTCAAGTACTTCAGACCACCAACCTGATATTTTTCTATCATTTCTTCCCAAGAAGATTCAAAATCAGACACAGTCAAGGACATATGAATAACATCTTTGAATTCATTGTGAAAGTTTGCTATTTTCCTGAAGCTTCTTGCATGTTTCTCTTCAGCTTTCCGTACAACATGGAATAGACATTTCCTGTGGACTGCATTAGGAAAGATGGCAGGGATAGCTATTTTCATAGAAACATCCTGATCTGTGATAATTGTCATTGTACTCTTTCCACCCATGCAGTGTAGAAATGTTTCAAACAGCCACTTGAATGCATCCACTGTCTCATTTTGAAGAATAGCACAGCCAAACAGACAGTTGTCACCATGTCCTATCACGCCAACAAATGGGGCGAAAGGCATGTTATACCTATTTGTTTTGAAGGTAGTGTCAAAACTTATGCATTGACCAAACATCTCGTACATTCTCCTCGATGTAGCATCACACCATAATATATCCTCTACGGTGTTGTTTTTGTCAACCTTAAAAGCATAGTAGAATCTAGGATCTTCTAACTGCTTTTTCTTGAAATAATCAAGAGGTTGCATCATGTCCTTGAGTTTGCTTTCTCTTCTCATTGCACTTCTAAGGTTCCTCACATATTTCTTTGTATATGGCACATCCTTTAAGCAACCTCTTCTCAAGTAAGAAAGGATTGCCATGATTTTTCGAGTTGGGAGCTTTACTGAGTTGAAAGTTCGGATAAATAGCTTCTCCTCATCTGTCATATGTTTATGTCTTCTTAAAAATCTAGTCTCTTTGTGTGGGCTCAACTCATGGTTATGATCCATACGAAGACTAGTCACAACCCACTTGTCTGATTTGAGAGTAATAACCATTTCAGCTTGACAAACTGTAATTTCTATCTTGTTTCGTTTCCTCTTTTTTGGTGGTTGCGCGCTTGCTTGCAAGGGCTCTGCTTCTCCACTATCTAGTGCCTTTTTCCTTCTAGTTTCTTGCCTTTTTGCATCTCTCTGTCTTTTCCTCTCTTCAATAGTATCTTCATCTAGAACTTTGCCGGCACAGTTGCATTTGAAAGTGTACCTATTGCACCAATTGATTTCCCAGTCAGCCTGCTATGATAGTCCGATGCTTTCTTAGCTGAAAAAACCAACTATTTCAGAGTACGTGTTGTAGAATTCAAAAGCATCCTCATGGCTATCAAAAATTTGATGGATATGGGGCACATGGTGACTGCGTACTTCCTGACTACAAGTTTGAGCAGCTTCAACACTCTCGTTCTGCAAGAAAATTTCAATATCTTGTTGGGATAGCTCTTGAGCATCTATTTTATTTTGCACTGCATCTGCGTCATCACATTGTGTTGTTGTTGTTTTTGTGTCTATAGGCATGTCTTGTTCATCGTTAGGAACACCGGTATCAATACTTGCTTCTTGTCCACCAATACTATTTTCTAAACTATGTAATGAATGTGGAGATCCTGCAGATGGCTTATCAAATCTGAAACCACTGTCTTCAAAAGTATCTTCACAATCATCTTCTTCATTTTCATGGACAGAAACACTCCTCCCAGTTATCATAAATATTTCCTTCTGTTTTAAGTTGTAGACAAAACATACAAGAAAGTTCTTTTTCACATACATGATCATTTGTAGACAATGTTCTTAAAAATAACTGATTGCAAAAGCAGGAAATAATTTTATAACCTCGTCACCCATCGGCCCATTCAACATGTCCAAGAAACTGACTTGCCCAAACTGTTGTGGGGAAATTGCAATAAAGCAGATGTTTAATGCCCTTTTTTAAAATGTACTAAATAAAATGCTTCTTTCATATAATTTTTCTCCTATTAAAATTTCAAGTATAGAACAAGGGAAAGGACCTGAGAATCATGCATTTGCCCAATGCCTTCCATCATTTCTGTATATTTCATTTTACCGCCCGGGGATTGATTGAACTACAAGATAACAGTATCAGAAAAGTTAGACAAACCAATAATAGTCTGTTCAAATCTCTTATATCTTGTTTGCACGCATTTTTTCAACTCGGGAAATTTTTAGCTTACCATATTATCATTTCTGTTTTGTTCAACAGATTGAAGATTCATCGAGGAATTCAATGTACCATACATTACAGAAGATCAAAGTTTAAGAAAAAATCCAATATGTGCAAGGTAACAAATTTTCTCTTTGCACTTCCTTCTCATGTCTATACACACGTAGACTTCATTCAGAAGTGACATCACTCAAACAATTTTTTTCTGAAGTAAACATACCTGTTGTAATATACCAGCAAAACCATGAAAAGGTGCATTTCTTCCCAACATGTTATCTGACTCATTATGTTCATATTGTGATTGTTGTGTGCATAGATATTCCCAGCATCATTAGGCCACATAGAATCTTAAAAGCAAGGTCCAACCTGTCGCACCCGGACTTCTAGAGGATACTCACAGCCCGCTAAACAGTAGATAATTGGCTTACGGGGCTTACCGGCACCCGCATCTCAATATGAGTAGGCCAACACGTAAACGTGTGACAACCAACCTCTACTATTCATCGTCTGCGTAAACCATCCCATAGAAATCCGACTACTTCCATTGACGTACTTCATAACATACACACATGGTACGTCAACGGCATTTGAACAAGTGATATCACAACAAATCTCTAAGACACAAAGAAATAGAAATAAGTGGCAAATAGCTCTCACTAGAGCAGAGATAGCAAATACAATCATCCAGAGGACACATGTCCCAACAAGTCATCATTACATCACAGCGGAAGCATCCAAATTGTCTGAGTACAGACAAGATCCAAATAGGCCTAAGAGGCCGGAAACGAAAAGACGGAGCCCATCCACGATGTCTCGGATCCTGCCCGGGTCCGCTATCTACTCGCCAGCAGCCTCGTCATACTCCACGTAGTAGCCACCATGGGGATCCTCGGAAACGTAGTCTGCAGAACACGCAGCCTCAAAGGGGTCAGTACAGACGAGTACTGGCAAGCAAGACGCACAAGATACCAAAGTGTACCCGGCAACACCAAGTACAGATGCTTTGGGTTCAACGGAAGATAGGTGATACAAAAGTGCGGCAGCGGGCTGCCTAACCAACTACAGAGACACGCTACAACATCCGGCTAAAAGGAGGGGATAAGATAGCGCATCGGAACCAACTACTACTAACCTCAAACAAACCCATCCTGGATCTCGCCCCTTATCCAAAGAAGCAATCCGAGGATAACTCACACAGTTGGATTAGTGAAGGTTCCAGTTATTGTGTCATCAAGCCTATTACTAGTCAAATTATTATTGATTAGGTGTAAGTTGTCTAATTCTTGTTAGCCAGCCCTATCACCAAGTCATCCATAACCGCGGACAACACGGCTTCTCGAGAAGATTTAACCCTGCAGGGATGCACCAATTATGTCGTACACGTAAGAATATCCCGCCAGACGGGGATCAAACCCACCAAGCGAGACACTCAACACAATCCAACTCTTCTTCGCATCAAGCCCAAAGAACCCCGTGCAATTGAGCGCACGGCTAATCAAGCCCCACGAAGAAAAGGGGACCCTCATAGCACTCTAAGAACGTGTCTCCCTAAATGCCGACTACAAAAGTTACCACCCTGGCCTCGGGTTCGCACCTGCATATGCATGCGGCAAATGGAAAACCCGAACTAAATGAGGCGATTTGGACGAGATGCGAATCGAATCAAAGTTGAGGGGGCGCCCATACACGCTTCCCACATGCGGTTAGCGCGCTCATCATGGATCTAGAGGACAAGAACTTTTCCTGATTTCGACACTAGCAGGCCTCAAAACCATACCCGGCCTCCTGCCGGTGCCTTATCATCAAATTAGCATTACCTCAAACATTAACAGGTTGTTGTTTTAACATCGAGCCCCAGAACATGATAGATAAGGTAACCGAAAAATAACGGACATCAGACTTGAGCATAAACAACCCTAAGCATGCTAGTAAGACACAGGCAACAAGCAACAGGGTTATAGGTGTGGAGGCTAGGCTATATCAGGGTTACAGGATAACATGTGATAGGATCGGAACACAAGCAACGAATCTTAAGGCTAGCAGATTAGACAACGGAAAGTATCGGTATCCAGTGTGGAAAAGACACAATGGTTCATGTGAGTGAATACTTGCCTGCAAACTCAGTAGCCTGGTACTGGGCTAACTCCTCTGAAGTAGCGTCGTAAACCTCGTCTGTCTCAATGTCGTCGTCTATTCGAGAAGAAGCAAACAAACAACGCAGAGAGACAAACAATCAATATCATGGCATAATGCACAATCATGGGATGATGCATGACAATTTAATTTTTGCATCAAAGATAAGCTAGTTGATATGGTAACATAATGAAATGGACCTATGTGCAATTTGGATTGCATATGGAAAAGCCCATGAATTAAGGTTGAATTAAATGATCTACAATTGACCATCATGTGAAAGTTGATTAGAATGATGCATGGATGAGGAAAACAATGAGGAAACAACAATAGCTTCAATTTGAAAAGGTGTTTACCAAGTTTGGAAATTTTATTTATTAAGTTATGAAATTTGGCTTCTTAAATGAGTTACACAAACATTTATTGTTTTCACCCATTTTAATTGTTCAAAATAGATAACAAAATTCATATTTGTAAAGAACACAAAATTTTAGGTGGAATACATGTTTCATTTGTTGACAATGGATTTAAAATGAATTAATTATGAATTAAACAAGTTTAAACAAGATTTAAATGAAATTAATTCAAGTATGAATTTATTTGAATTTTTATTTGTTCAAAACATTAAATAAAATTCATATTTGAAAAGATTATATTTTTCTGGTTTTGAAAACATATTTTATATGTTCAAAAAGAATTTAGTTTGACCAATTTATGAATTTAGCAATTTTAAATGATTTAAACAAGGTTTAAATTATTTAACCAATTTTAATTATTCAAAACAGGAAACAAAGTTTATATTTGGAAAGCTTGTTCAATTTTGCATGGAAAACATATTTTACATGTGCCATTTGAATTAAGTTTGAATTAGTTATGAATTTGATCAAATTTGAAGTAATAGTTTGAATTTGAATTTTTGGAAACATTTGAAATGTTCAAAACAGTAAACAAATGGTTTAAACATGTAGAGAATTAAATTTGGTATGGAAAACATATTTTATTTATTATATTTGGATTTGAAATGCAAAAGTTATTTGAATTTGAATTACAGGGGCTATTCTGTGATTTTTAAAAGTTCAGATTTGGTCCAGGGGCTTGGATGCGAAAAAGAAATTACAGAAAAGGCCCGTGGGATTTCTTCTACGCAGGGCAGAGCAGCCCTGGGTCACTGGCCTGTGGGCCAGCGCCCAGCTGGCGCTGCGTGGCGCGTGGGTGGGATCTGGCGTGGCCACCACTGCCAATGGCAGGTGGGCCCTGCGTGCACGCGTGGCAAAGCGCGCAAAAAGGTTGGTTTTAATCGCGCTGCGGGGGATCGAACCCGCGACGCTGCGCTGCGCGCCGTTAGATCTAGCCACTACGGTGTGGATCGGTTGGTGACAGAGGAGGATCGCGTGGGGTTTTGAGGTGGATCTGAAGCGTGCTCGCTTAACTGACGAAACTGAACCCAAAGTTCAGTCTTTCGTCTGAACCGCGGCGACAGGCGACGGCACGGCGGTTCTGCCAAGCGCGGCGACCACGATCGGGCGGCGCTGGACGTGTGCGTGTGTGTAATGAGGGGTGTGGAGCGTGTGCGCGTGCTTGGGCTGCCAGGAATCGCACGGGAGCGTGCTCGTCTACGGCCATGGCGGCACGGTGGGGGACGCTACCGGGGTTTCAGAACGTGCGCTAGCGAAACAGGAAGCGAGGAGGCTGGAGAGAGGCATGGGACGTTGTGGTGTCTCACCGGGAGGTGGTTGGGGTAGCTGGTCGAGGCTGCCGTGGTCGGGGACGACGAGTTGACGGTGAGGTTCAGAAACGGCCGGCGAGGAGACAGAGAAATTCCGGCGTCGTGGCGGCTGATCGAGCTTGGTGTTGCGGTCGTAGAGGTAGCAGGGATCCCTGGGGTGGTGCACGTCTCCCTAGCGTGGCCGGAGAGGCACCATGGCGGCGTGTCGACGGTGGCGTCCCTCCCTGTCGCTCTCGGTGTTTTCAGAAGGAAGAAAAGGGAACAGAGAGGGGAGGAGATGATGGCGGCGCGAGGAGGAAGGAGAGGAGGAAGCTAGGTTTAGGGTTTGGGAGCTCGGGTGGTAGATAAAGGGGAGAGGTGGAGCAGGTGGAGGGCACGGTGGTGCGCTGCTGCGTCAGCGCGCGTCAAACGTACGGAGAAAGAAGAAGGGGGGTGAGCGGGCCGCGCACGCGTGGCTGGGGTGGAAAGGTGGGCTGGGCTGTTGGGCTGGCCTGGCTGCCTCCCCAGCCCGTTTTCTTTTATTTCTTTTTCTTCTCTGTTTTTTTTTTGCAGAAAAGAAAAGGAGAGAATTAGAAGGGTTTTTTTGGGGTTTAAAAATTTGGGAATAATTTGTATAAGCTGTTTGTTACAAAAGCCCAGCTGTGCAACTTTTTGTTTTTACAAAATTTTAAATTTTGTTGCTGTTTGAAAATTCAAATGATTTTGGGTGAATTTGGTATTAATTGAATAATTGAAACTTAAGCAAGTTAAAAGTTTTTAATTTCAAGTTTATTGGAAACAAATGATTGGTTTGATTTGAAATTTGCATTTGAAAATTGTAACAGAACAAGTATGAACAAGGATTTGAAATTTGGTTGCTTATCATGACATGATGCAAAACATAAATTAACAAGAAGCAAACATTCTAATGGTGTTTTTCATACTTGGGACGTTACAAAACGCCCCCCTTGAAGGAATCGCGCCCCGAGATTCCTACTGAGAAGAAAAAAAGTACGGATACTTCTTGCGAAGATCCTCTTCGGTCTCCCACGTTGCCTCTTTATCGGAATGATGAGACCACTGCACTTTTAAGAACTTGGTGCTCTTGTTTCGAGTTTTGCGCTCGGTCTCATCGAGAATGCGAATAGGGTGCTCCTCATAAGAGAGGTCTTCTTGCAGTTCAATGGAATCATGATCAACTGCACGACCTGGATCTTTGAAGCACCTCTTAAGCTGTGACACGTGAAACACATCGTGCACCTTGGATAGCTTTTCTGGAAGTTCAAGACGATAGGCATTTTCTGCACGCCTTGAGAGAATGTTGAAAGGACCAATATATCTTGGTGCAAGCTTTCCTTTGACACCAAAACGATGAGTGCCTCTGAGGGGAGTTACACGGAGATATGCCTTGTCTCCAGCTGCATAGACCATGTCCCTGTGCTTGCTGTCATAGTAGCTTTTCTGACGAGACTGAGCAATCTTGAGATTGTCACGAATGATGCGAACTTTCTCTTCGGCTTCCTTAACAATGTCAGGGCCTAAGAGTGAACGTTCACCAGCTCCAGACCAATTGATTGGACTCCTGCATCTGCGGCCATAGAGAGCCTCAAATGGTGCCATGCCTAGGCTTGCCTGGAAGCTGTTGTTGTAGGAGAATTCAGCATATGGAAGACATTCCTCCCATTTCATGCCAAAAGAGATACCACATGCTCTGAGCATATCCTCGAGAATCTGATTGACTCTTTCGACTTTCCCTTGAGACTGAGGATGATAGGCTGTGCTGAACAGAAGTTTGGTGCCCAAGGCTTCTTGAAAGCTTTTCCAGAAATGAGAAGTGAATATGCTTCCACGGTCTGAGCTTATTTCCAATGGAACACCATGAAGAGGAACAATCTTTGCTGTGTAGAGCTCTGCTAATTGGCTAGCTGAGATTGTCTCTTTGACAGGAAAGAAGTGAGCTACTTTAGTGAGTCGATCAATGACAACGAAGATTGCATCGTTGCCCCTCTTGGACTTTGGGAAACCAGTGACGAAGTCCATTTCAATCATGTCCCACTTCCACTCAGGGATTTTCAGAGGTTGGAGAAGACCGGCTGTTTTCTGATGAACTGCCTTAACACGTTGACAAACGTCGCATTCAGAAACGTATTGAGTAATTTCACGTTTCATGCCAGGCCACCAATACAGTGTCTTGAGATCCTGGTACATCTTTGTACTTCCAGGGTGTATGGAGAGAGGAGTTTCATGAGCCTCCTTGAGAATGACATCTTTGAGACTTTGAATTTGGGGAACTGTAATGCGTCCTTCGAAGAACACAGTTCCCTTGTCATCAATTGAGAAGCACTCAAATTTCTCATTGCCTGCTTTGATGTGTTCTACAATCTTCTTGATTTCAGCATCACGAAGTTGTTCAGAACGAATCTTGTCCTCGAGAGTTGGACTGGATGTCAAGTTTGCAAGATAGCCTTGAGGAACAAGACCAAGATTGAGCTTCTGGAATTCTTCATGAAGAGGAGGTTGGCTTTCCATGATCATGAGATTATTGCAATACGACTTGCGACTGAGAGCATCGGCCATAACATTAGCCTTGCCTGGAGTGTAAGAAATGGTAAGGTCAAAGTCTTCAATCTTTTCAATCCATCTCCTTTGCCTGAGGTTTAGATCTGGTTGAGTGAAGATGTACTTCAGACTCTTATGATCGGAAAAGATTTTAGTGCGATTACCCAACAAGTATTGTCTCCATTTCTTGAGGGCAAACACAACTGCTGCAAGTTCAAGGTCATGAGTGGGATAATTGAGCTCATGTGTGTTCAACTGACGTGAAGCATAAGCCACAACTTGACGTTCTTGCATAAGAACTGCACCTAGACCTTGGAGAGAAGCGTCACAGAATATTTGGAAAGGTTTGGAAGGATCTAGGCCAACCAGAACTGGTGTAGAAGTGAGTTTAGTCTTCAGGAGATTGAAGCTCTCATCACATTGTGGAGACCAAACGAACTTCTTGTCCTTCTTTGTGAGGTCAGTGAGAGGTTTGGCAATCTTGGAGAAGTTTTGGACGAAGCGACGGCAATAGCTAGCCAAGCCAAGAAAACTTCTTGCTTGCTTCACCGTCTTTGGAGGTTTCCAATCAACAATTGCTTTAACCTTTTCTGGATCAATGGATATACCCTTGGCAGAGATGACATGACCAAGGTAAGCAACTTCTGAAATCCAGAACTCACATTTGGAGAACTTGGCATAGAGACGATGCTCGCGAAGCTTCATGAGAGTGAGACGAAGATGTTCTTCATGCTCTTCCTCTGATTTTGAGTAGACAAGAATGTCATCAAGATATACCACAACGAACTTGTCGAGGTATTCATGGAAGACAGAATTCATGAGTCGAGAGAAGGTCGCCGGTGCATTGGTGAGACCAAAGGACATGACGGTGAATTCATATAGACCGTAGCGAGTGGTGAAGGATGTCTTTGGAATATCCTCTTTTCTGATCTTTATTTGATGGTATCCCATTCTCAAGTCCAACTTGGAGAATATTGAGGCTCCAGCAAGTTGATCAAAAAGATCATCGATACGAGGAATTGGATACTTGTTTTTGATGGTTTTCTCGTTAAGAGGACGATAGTCAACAACGAGTCTCTTTGTGTGATCCTTCTTTGCAACGAACAGAGTTGGGCAACCCCAAGCCGAGGAACTAGGTTGAATGTAACCTTTTTCCATGTACATATCAATTTGTTTCTTCAACAACTTCAGCTCGGGAGTTCCTATCTTGTAAGGATGCTTAGAGATTGGAGCAGTACCTGGTTCAAGTTCGATCACGAACTCAACAGCTCTGTCCGGAGGCATCCCTGGCAACTCCTCTGGAAAGACGTCAGGGAAGTCACAAACCACCGGAACATTTTCAAGTGAAGGTAGAGGTTTTGCATTGAGGTTGCATAGCTGAATGGAACTTGATTCATGTGGAGAATAGATTATCTGGCCAGAAGGGTGGGACAGAGTTATTGACTTTTGAGCACAGTCAATCCTTGCTTTATTAGCTTTCAGCCAATCCATACCAAGAATGACATCAATGTCAGAACTTCCCAGCAACATGAGAGAAGCAAGGAATATGTGGCCTCCAATTAGGATTTGATTGTCCTTACTTATTTTGGAAGTCAACATTTGAGATCCCGGGGAGTGAACAGTGATCTGATTGCTTAGTGGAACCACAATTAGGTTGTTTGTTGTGGCAAAGGTCTTTGACACAAAAGAATGTGATGCTCCGGTATCAAACAACACTTTAGCTGGAAAAGAGTTTACGGGTAATATACCGAGAACGGCGTCAGGAGCTTCCTCAGCTTTGTCGATCTTGACATGATTCACCCTTGCGGTCCTCCCGACAGGCCTGTTGTTGGAGTTGAAGGCCTTAGGCGGGGGAGCGTGCACCATTGCCTGGTTTGTGTTAGGACGAGGTGGTGGTGGAGGTAGCTGCCTCTGCGTGCACTTGTCAGCGTAGTGCCCCGTCTTCTTGCACTTGTAGCAAGTGACGACACGAGGAGGCCCTGGCCTTGGCGGCCCCATTGAAGCCCTTGGATCATGCATCTGAGCAGGGTTGGGTGGGCGGGGAGCGAAGCCTGGAGAAGTTTGGGCGTATGGAGCCCGAGTGACAGCACCATTTGGTACCCATATGCGGCGCTTCTGCGGAGGGGTGGTCATGTTGGAGGAGGAACCACCCTCACGCGAGTGCTTGCGAGACTCCTCGAACGCCTTGCGCCCATTTTCTTCATTGAGCGCGGTGTTAACGAGATCCTCGAAGCTGTTGGCCTTGACGTTTGTGAGGGCATACTTGAGTTCCGGGTTAAAACCTCTGCGGAACCTTGCCATCTTCTTAGCTTCAGTGGACACCTCATCTCCAGCGTATCGAGCGAGGCGATTGAACTCACTCTGATACCCGATGACGTCCAGCTTGCCCTGCTTGAGTGAGCAAAACTCTTCACGCATCCTTTCCATGAGACCATCTGGAATGTGGTGCTTCAGGAAGGCTTCCTTGAAACAATCCCACGTGACTGGTATGCCAGTTCTCATGGCCTGGAAATTCTCCCACCAAGTAGCTGCCTGACCCTTCAGCAGATAGGAGGCATACTTGACCTTGTCTTCTTCAGCTACGTGAGCAATCTCCAGAGCCTTAGCTATCTCACGGATCCAGTCATCAGCGTCCAGAGGCTCGTGTGTGGCCATGAAAGCTCTTGGGCCCAGACTGAGAAACTCCTTGATGCTGACTCGTGGAGCTGTCTGGTTGATGTGCTGATTAGTCTGAAACTGAGCCATCTGCGTCATGACTTAGGTCATCTGAGTCAAAAGCTCCGCGATTGGCGGTGGCTCAGGCGCGTTGTTCCTTGTTGGCGGCATCCTGAATGGAAATGCATTTTAGCACAACAATATAAAAGGATAGACTTGGCAACCGAAAGAGAGATTATTCCGACGCATGAATAGATAACCAACAGGTACATCATCACATGTTCAAATATATCAGAATATCCAACACACCATAAATGGTTCGAATGCCAAAGGATAACTAAACATAGCTAAGAATGGATACATCGGTACTCCCATGCTCATCACGCAGGACGGCGGCTAGGAGTACGGCGAGAGGTACGGTGAGGAGCACGCCCACGAAAGTAGGTGGAACGACGATCCACGTAGATCTGACGTGGTCTGAGACCGACTCTAGGCGTGGTGAAGTACATAGCGTCGACTCCCTGTGCTCCAAAGCGTGGAATCCCAGTGTAACCAGCACCAAGGTTGAGGAGTGGACCTCTGATCGGCTCGTAACCTCCAGCATCTGGCAGACGACGCCCAACTGGCTGATCGAAACGTGCAAAGCGCTCGTCTCCAACAAAGTCTGTGGTGTACGTCGCCAGACGAGTCAAAGCAAGGTAAAGCTGCTCTCTGACTGAAGCCAACTCCTGAGATAGTGTGCGGGCAACTGCGTCACTGTGCCTCACAAACTGAGCGGTGGTGTGCAGCCTGGAGTTATCATGCTCGTAGACATCCAAGTTGTCGTAGAGAGTGAAGTGAGCTCCCTCCGAAGTGATGTAACCACGGGGGATGTGGCGATAGATAAAATCGTCAAATCCCCAATAGTCAGCACGAAGGACGGTGAGACTCACATAAGCTGCCTGCTGCACAGCCATATCCACTGTGGAACCTACTGCCTCGTAGCGGTGGACTACGCTCATGCCATCATCTGACAGAATGTAGACGATAGCCTGGTAGTAGGTCTGCTCAAACTCTCGCTGCTGCTCGTAGACCTGGTCTGGTGCCCAACGGAACCCCAGAAAAGTGACCATGTCTCTCAGCATCTCCGGATAACCGGCAGTGCTCTCGCAACGAGTCATACGAACCACCTGCGGGTAGAACCTGAGATCCATCTGCAGATGATCGGGGAAGTTTTGATTAGACGCCGGTAGAAGAACTGAAGTGGCAAGCAACAACAAGGTTTCAACGGACGACAAGGATGTTGAGAAGAACAGGATATTGAAGCAACATTCGGGAAACACGAGACCAAACACTCCTGAGGTACTACGGAAAAACCCATCCGGGCTTCTAGAGGATCAATATCTACTGCTTAAGGAATAGAGGATCTGCTTCCGGGGCTTATGTGCCTCCGTTCTCAATCGTGAGTAGGCAACATGATAAATCATGTCACAACCACCTCCATTCCTATGGTCTAGTAGATATAACCATCCTAGAGAAACCAGGATACGTGAAATCCTAACTTGAAAGTTTAGATGAGAATAGAAAACAACGTTGCACTTCCTTACCAGAAAAGGGAGGGTGGGTGGGGAAAGAAATAAAAGAACAGAATTCCTACTCTCACGTTTCATTTTTCCTATATAGCTACAAAATATTTTCTAGACTCAACTGCGACCAGTAAAAGGGATCCTATAGGTAGACAGGCTCTGATACCATTTGTCGCACCCGGACTTCTAGAGGATACTCACAGCCCGCTAAACAGTAGATAATTGGCTTACGGGGCTTACCGGCACCCGCATCTCAATATGAGTAGGCCAACACGTAAACGTGTGACAACCAACCTCTGCTATTCATCGTCTGCGTAAACCATCCCATAGAAATCCGACTACTTCCATTGACGTACTTCATAACATACACACATGGTACGTCAACGGCATTTGAACAAGTGATATCACAACAAATCTCTAAGACACAAAGAAATAGAAATAAGTGGCAAATAGCTCTCACTAGAGCAGAGATAGCAAATACAATCATCCAGAGGACACATGTCCCAACAAGTCATCATTACATCACAGCGGAAGCATCCAAAGTGTCTGAGTACAAACAAGATCCAAATAGGCCTAAGAGGCCGGAAACGAAAAGACGGAGCCCATCCACGATGTCTCGGATCCTGCCCGGGTCCGCTATCTACTCGTCAGCAGCCTCGTCATAATCCACGTAGTAGCCACCATGGGGATCCTCGGAAACATAGTCTGCAGAACACGCAGCCCCAAAGGGGTCAGTACAGACGAGTACTCGCAAGCAAGACGCACAAGATACCAAAGTGTACCCGGCAACACCAAGTACAGATGCTTTGGGTTCAACGGAAGATAGGTGATACAAAAGTGCGGCAGCGGGCTGCCTAACCAACTACAGAGACACGCTACAACATCCGGCTAAAAGGAGGGGATAAGATAGCGCATCGGAACCAACTACTACTAACCTCAAACAAACCCATCCTGGATCTCGCCCCTTATCCAAAGAAGCAATCCGAGGATAACTCACACAGTTGGATTAGTGAAGGTTCCAGTTATTGTGTCATCAAGCCTATTACTAGTCAAATTATTATTGATTAGGTGTAAGTTGTCTAATCCTTGTTAGCCAGCCCTATCACCAAGTCATCCATAATCGCGGACAACACGGCTTCTCGAGAAGATTTAACCCTGCAGGGATGCACCAATTTGGCCGTACACGTAAGAATATCCCGCCAGACGGGGATCAAACCCACCAAGCGAGACACTCAACACAACCCAACTCTTCTTCGCATCAAGCCCAAAGAACCCCGTGCAATTGAGCGCACGGCTAATCAAGCCCCACGAAGAAAAGGGGACCCTCCTATCACTCTAAGAACGTGTCTCCCTAAATGCCGACTACAAAAGTTACCACCCTGGCCTCGGGTTCGCACCTGCATATGCATGCGGTAAATGGAAAACCCGAACTAAATGAGGCGATTTGGACGAGATGCGAATCGAATCAAAGTTGAGGGGGGCGCCCATACACGCTTCCCACATGCGGTTAGCGCGCTCATCATGGATCTAGAGGACAAGAACTTTTCCTGAGTTCGACACTAGCAGGCCTCAAAACCATACCCGGCCTCCTGCCGGTGCCTTATCATCAAATTAGCATTACCTCAAACATTAACAAGTTGTTGTTTTAACATCGAGCCCCAGAACATGATAGATAAGGTAACCGAAAAATAACGGACATCAGACTCGAGCATAAACAACCCTAAGCATGCTAGTAAGACACAGGCAACAAGCAACAGGGTTATAGGTGTGGAGGTTAGGCTATATCAGGGTTACAGGATAACATGTGATAGGATCGGAACACAAGCAACGAATCTTAAGGCTAGCAGATTAGACAACGGAAAGTATCGGTATCCAGTGTGGAAAGGACACAATGGTTCATGTGAGTGAATATTTGCCTGCAAACTCAGTAGCCTGGTACTGGGCTAACTCCTCTGAAGTAGCGTTGTAAACCTCGTCTGTCTCAACGTCGTCGTCTATTCGAGAAGAAGCAAACAAACAACGCAGAGAGACAAACAATCAATATCATGGCATAATGCACAATCATGGGATGATGCATGACAATTTAATTGTTGCATCAAAGATAAGCTAGTTGATATGGTAACATAATTAAATGGACCTATGTGCAATTTGGATTGCATATGGAAAAGCCCATGAATTAAGGTTGAATTAAATGATCTACAATTGACCATCATGTGAAAGTTGATTAGAATGATGCATGGATGAGGAAAACAATGAGGAAACAATAATATCTTCAATTTGAAAAGGTGTTTACCAAGTTTGGAAATTTTATTTATTAAGTTATGAAATTTGGCTTCTTAAATGAGTTACACAAACATTTATTGTTTTCACCCATTTTAATTGTTCGAAATAGATAACAAAATTCATATTTGTAAAGAACACAAAATTTTAGGTGGAATACATGTTTCATTTGTTGACAATGGATTTAAAATGAATTAATTATGAATTAAACAAGTTTAAACAAGATTTAAATGAATTTAATTCAAGTATGAATTTATTTGAATTTTTATTTGTTCAAAACATTAAATAAAATTCATATTTTAAAAGATTATATTTTTCTAGTTTTGAAAACATATTTTATATGTTCAAAAAGAATTTAGTTTGACCAATTTATGAATTTAGCAATTTTAAATGATTTAAACAAGGTTTAAATTATTTAACCAATTTTAATTATTCAAAACAGGAAACAAAGTTTATATTTGGAAAGCTTGTTCGATTTTGCATGGAAAACATATTTTACATGTGCCATTTGAATTAAGTTTGAATTAGTTATGAATTTGATCAAATTTGAAGTAATAGTTTGAATTTGAATTTTTGGAAACATTTTAAATGTTCAAAACAGTAAACAAATGGTTTAAACATGTAGAGAATTAAATTTGGTATGGAAAACATATTTTATTTATTATATTTGGATTTGAAATGCAAAAGTTATTTGAATTTGAATTACAGGGGCTATTCTGTGATTTTTAAAAGTTCAGATTTGGTCCAGGGGCTTGGATGCGAAAAAAAAATTACAGAAAAGGCCCCTAGGATTTCTTCTACGCGGGGCAGAGCAGCCCTGGGTCACTGGCCTGTGGGCCAGCGCCCAGCTGGCGCTGCGTGGCGCGTGGGTGGGATCTGGCGTGGCCACCACTGCCAATGGCAGGTGGGCCCTGCGTGCACGCGTGGCAAAGCGCGCAAAAAGGTTGGTTTTAATCGCGCTGCGGGGGATCGAACCCGCGACGCTGCGCTGCGCGCCGTTAGATCTAGCCACTACGGTGTGGATCGGTTGGTGACAGAGGAGGATCGCGTGGGGTTTTGAGGTGGATCTGAAGCGTGCTCGCTTAACTGACGAAACTGAACCCAAAGTTCAGTCTTTCGTCTGAACCGCGGGGACAGGCGACGGCACGGCGGTGCTGCCAAGCGCGGCGATCACGATCGGGCGGCGCTGGACGTGTGCGTGTGTGTACTGAGGGGTGTGGAGCGTGTGCGCGTGCTTGGGCTGCCAGGAATCGCACGGGAGCGTGCTCGTCTACGGCCATGGCGGCACGGTGGCGGACGCTACCGGGGTTTCAGAACGTGCGCTAGCGAAACAGGAAGCGAGGAGGCTGGAGAGAGGCATGGGACGTTGTGGTGTCTCACCGGGAGGTGGTTGGGGTAGCTGGTCGAGGCTGCCGTGGTCGGGGACGACGAGTTGACGGTGAGGTTCAGAAACGGCCGGCGAGGAGACAGAGAAATTCCGGCGTCGTGGCGGCTGATCGAGCTTGGCGTTGCGGTCGTAGAGGTAGCAGGGATCCCTGGGGTGGTGCACGTCTCCCTAGCGTGGCCGGAGAGGCACCATGGCGGCGTGTCGACGGCGGCGTCCCTCCCTGTCGCTCTCGGTGTTTTCAGAAGGAAGAAAAGGGAACAGAGAGGGGAGGAGATGATGGTGGCGCGAGGAGGAAGGAGAGGAGGAAGCTAGGTTTAGGGTTTGGGAGCTCGGGTGGTAGATAAAGGGGAGAGGTGGAGCAGGTGGAGGGCACGGTGGTGCGCTGCTGCGTCAGCGCGCGTCAGCCGTACGGAGAAAGAAGAAGGGGGGTGAGCGGGCCGCGCGCGTGGCTGGGGTGGAAAGGTGGGCTGGGCTGTTGGGCTGGCCTGGCTGCCTCCCTAGCCCGTTTTCTTTTATTATTTTTTCTTCTCTGTTTCTTTTTTTTTGCATAAAAGAAAAGGAGAGAATTAGAAGGGGTTTTTTGGGGTTTAAAAATTTGGGAATAATTTGTATAAGCTGTTTGTTACAAAAGCCCAGCTGTGCAACTTTTTGTTTTACAAAATTTTAAATTTTGTTGCTGTTTGAAAATTCAAAGGATTTTGGGTGAATTTGGTATTAATTGAATAATTGAAACTTAAGCAAGTTAAAAGTTTTTAATTTCAAGTTTATTGGAAACAAATGATTGGTTTGATTTGAAAGTTGCATTTAAAAATTGTAACAGAACAAGTATGAACAAGGATTTGAAATTTGGTTTGAAATTCAAATGGAAAAACAAGTGAAAACAAATGCAATGCTTATGATGACATGATACAAAACATAAATTAACAAGAAGCAAACATTCTAATGGTGTTTTTCATACTTGGGATGTTACACAACCTGAAACACAAATTACAAGCGAGTGTGAATTTGTACCACTCAATTAGATAGAATAAACAGTTTATGGGTTTTCCCTTTCTTCTTTCTCAAAGACTACAAGTTTTGAACTGAAGTCAAAATGCAACATGCAAATCTGTACAAATATGCTAAGAATTTTTGCAAGTATTGTTGGTTTTACTTTCACAAGGTACAAACATAGGATGTTTTTTCTGTCATAAAATATGTTTGTTGATTTTGCAATTAGCTGTACCTGACCACTGTTTGCAAGGAATGTTCCATATGTGTTTAGGATGCTGCTAACTGGATCACCTGTTTGGCTAACTAGATCACCTTTTCGACAATTACATGTTTGTTTTTCAGATTCAGAGATACTCAAACAAGGAGTGCCTATGTCGTGGAAGTGATGTCACATGTTTAACAAAATCTCAGTCGACTGCGACATAGGCACTCCCTTAGTTTAAAGACAAATCATTTAGAGCCAGTTTAAAGATCATGCATCTCATGTATGCAACTACGTTCATTTTCCAAATTTTGATCTGATATCATGATTTTTCCAAATTCTTAGTTGGTCAATAAATAAAAACCGTGTTCACTTTTAGTTGGCCTGCCCAACAATTTCTTTGTAGCTCCGTCATTGCGAGGGACGCCTTCAGCTCCACCAATTGCTACAAAATCTTCGCATGGCAGTTACTGCATCAGCGTCTTTTCACGAACGAGCGTCGGTTTCGGTGGGGCCTCGCGGACTCTGAAGGATGCCCTTCCTGTCATATTGCCGAGACAACACATCCCCTGTTTCTACACATCCAAGCAGCCAAAAAAATATGGGGTGCCATCCCTGTTGTGCAATATGACGTCTCAACCTGCTCTTCAATCAAAAGTCATTCGGACACAGACAACAACAGCAAGATCAGGTCCGCGGTCTTTAGTTGATCTGCTATGGAACATCTGAAAAACGCCGCTTTCACCGTTCCATAACGATGAGCAGATGATCTCTGCCTAAAGTCTCACGGATGCAACAAAGGACCAAACAAAATATTACTTTCACAAAAGAGGAGGTTTGGGTGCTGGTTGATCCTTCGCCATCTCCCTTTTAAACATTATCTTCTACTCCCTCCGTTCACAAATAGATGACTTCAATTTGTCCAAAAGTGGATGTATGTAGACATGTTTTAGTCCTACATACATCCACATTTGGACAAATGGAAGTCACCACGAGGGAGTAGCAAGTAGTTTGTGACAAATTGATACCATTGATCTCATATTCAAAAGTAAATATGAACGTGATTTTGTGTAGCACAAACAAAATATTAAGGAGCAATAACTCTGTATTAGTTAAAGCATTGTCTTAATAAATAAATATTCTCCACATATTGTGGCGGAGGGAGTGCCTATATGAATTTGACTACCTCCCTGTTTAATTCAGAAGCAAATCACACACGTCCCAGTATTTGTATTAGGGGCCTGCTGAGCGTCCCCCGGGGGATGGAAAATTTCCGTCCCCCGCCTCCCCCTGCTGACACCTGTCCCTTTTTTTCTGCCAAATCCCACTTTTGCTCCCCGTAGCAAAAAATAGCCCCGCTTTTGCTCCCCGTAGCAAAAAAAAGTCCCGCTTTTGCTCCCGTAGCATAAAGACGTTTCACCCCAAAAAGAACAGGAAAATGTCAGACCTCGCCGGAGACTCGCCGGAGACCTCGCCGGAGTTACTGTAGCAAATTTTTTTGCTACAGAAGCAAAATGTCGATTTCGCCGGAGCCGTCGCCGGAGACTTTTGCTCGCCGGAGAGCAAAAAAGTTATACTAAAAGAGCAAAAAAAAAACCCTATTGTAGCAAAAGAATTATTCTATTAAAGCAAAAAATCGGACCTCGCCGGAGTTACAGTAGCAAAAAAAATGTACAAAAAGAGCAAAAAAAAATCCGTATTGTAGCAACTATTTGTACGGAAATAAATTCGCCCTGGATATACAATCCCACGCTGCTAGTCTTCGGGAGCATCAAAATCGACCGTCGTGAGCATTGCTTGAGTGCTATCGGAGCAGCGGAAACCTCGCCGGAGAAGCTGTTGTCCTCGCCAGGAGAACGACGCTGGAGTCAAGCTCCCGCCGACGGCCCCTCGCGCAGGCCCTCCAGCACGTCCCCGAGCCTCACGGGGCTCGCCCCCGCGGGGGGCGGCGCGGTGGGGGACGAGCGCTTGCCGCGGCCGCCGGAGAGGGCGCGGAGGGGAGGGGAGGGGAGGCCGGGGATGGCTGGCGGCGGTGGGCCGGCTGCGGCAGGCGGAGGACCATCCTCTCCCCGCCGTGTCAAGCACCGCCCCCCCTAGTGGAGAAGGGGCCGGGTCGGGCAAGGCCCAGCCGGCGAGCAAAAATCGGGCGGAGGAGGCCGGGACCGCGCACCCGGAGGAGCGCCGTTCGGGCGAGGTCCGCCTTCCCGCGCATGACGAAGCTGCTGGGCGTGTCGGTGAGGAAGAAGGCGCCGAAGATGATGACGATGGCAGGCGCGCCGGCGAGGCCGAGGGAGAGCCGCCAGCCCCACGTGAAGGCGCTGCAGGTCGTCCACCCACCGCCGTCGAACATCATCTGCTCCCTCCTGCTCATCCATCGGCAGCAATGGCGAAGGGTACGGTGCGCATGCGAGAGGAGAGAGGAAAAAGCAAAAATATGTGGAGGGGAATGACCGGAAGAGAGGATAAGGGTCCAGTACGTGCGACCCGTCCGCGCGGTGTGCAGGGATAGTTAAGACGCGTCACGCATGTGCTGCTTGCGTGTCAACCGGACGATCATCCCCCGGATGATTGTGAGCGTTTTCCTTTGTATTAGTATAGGACCATCCTTCTGACGATAAGCCAAGGTCCTTGTGTTGGGACTTTGTTAGAATATTGAAACGTGAAGCAGAATACGCAAGAGAAATAAGGCTTTGCTGCAACTTAGGATTCAGTTTTATACCGCTGTTCGTATTACACCCAAGTACAAACAGTACAGACATGTCCTCGTAGCACCAAAATTTACTACTTTACATGTAAAGCAGCGGAAAGAATGAAAATCCCACTAGCTCACTTCCATGACTCTCTGCAGCAAAACTCAAAATGTAGTGGGGGCAAGGCAAAAGAACGGGTACCTACGTGCACCCTCGTCGTCGTCTAACATAATGGTCAGTTCCTGCTACAAATCAAACCAGTGATGGGACACTAGACCATCTGGGAATCTGCAACCCCCTTCCCTGCAGATCACCCATGCTTGATGATATATATACACTCTTGATCAGGCACCCCCACTATGCTGAAAACTCTTGAAAACTTCTTTTACCAACACTTCTGAGGTATCCAACAAATGACTGCTCTTTTTTCATCCTATGGTGGCTACTCGCAAGAATATACGGCCTGTGGTCAATAGTTAGCCCAGTTCATCTGAGCATGTTGCGGCTGCTGATAACCGTTGCCTGGTGGCCCAACCATTTCAACAGCTCCAGCAATGGTCTGTGATGGCTGGAGCAGTGGATGAACAGCACCTCCAGCAAGAGTCTGTGCTGGGTGGTGGTAAATCCCTCCATACGCACCATGACCAGCTTGGGCAGGGGCAAATGCCAGATGCTGCCCCTGTGGAGGCACGCCATAGAAGGAGCTAGATTGGAGGGCAGGTAGTTCCCGTCCAGCTGCAGGAATCCACACACCAGAGCCTTCACTCTGGGAAACATAGACCAACTAGTAAGAAACAGGTATAACAAATATGATGGGCAATCAGCACCAGTGAAATGAACTTGGTGCAGTACAAAATGACAACTTGTGTATATTTATAAGGTTCCGATATAGCAGTAGTTATTATGGTTTAATAGTACTAGCAAGTATACAACAACGTTAAACAATTGTCTTGGAGTACTGCACCTAACATTTGGCAATCATGTCACACTGGAGCTGATAAGCCATAAATTTAGGATGTGTAGACATTAGAATGGCAATTTAGAAGTGAAATGGCAGTAGCTACTGTACATACAAATAACCTCACATGAAGCATATCCACACATGAATACATCACCAGACAGGTGGTTCTACTAAACAATGTGAAAAACATAATCTTATACTGGTGGTTCTAAAACATATCAGTGACAAGTAACTTTCACCAAAACAATATACAATGCAGTTGACTTATACTGACTAATGCGTGAATGTGTACCTGCTGTCCAGCAATGTAGATGTTATTTTCTTTGAATTGTGATCCACTGACATCACCATTCTCTGCCGAAGTTCCGCTTGGCACCACATTGTTATTTGCATAGACGGATGGACTAGAACCATATGTTCCATAGGCACCAGGTGCTACAGCATATGTCTGGCTTCCAGTGTTCGCACCAGGTTTGTATGCACTGGCCGAGTATTTGACTGGTGGCGCAACAGCTGAACTTACTGGTGGATACAAGCTTCCAGGTGGAGGAGCTTGAGGAAACGCAGCAGCACCCATGAAATGGTGAAAGGCATGGGGCGGAACATAGAACGGAGACATATACTGATTATACGGGAAAAAACTTGGTTGATAATGGGGTACATGTACACCAACAGGCTGGCGGAACACAGGAAGAGGTTGTTGTGGAATAGAAATAGAACTTGGTACAACTCCAGGAACTGGGGTGGCAAGTGAAGTGGGTCCAGATGAAGACAGCGCCATTGAGTTGAGCTCCTGTGGTAATTAACAGAGAACTGTCAAAATGATACTGTGGGAAAAAAATGCAGATGGATGCAAAATGTGATGCCCACGCAGGCATTATCTAAATTCTATGGAAGAAAGATGAAATGGAGCAAATGTTAGCATGTTATCCAATGCCCTGTCCCAAACGGATGTTCGATCTACAGAAGTGAAAAGGCTAACAAATTTACAAAATTTAGAAAGGTCGCAAACCTCTTGAGTCTGGCCAGTTTGAGTAGGCGGAACTGAAATGTTCCCAGACTTGATAGCAGCTCCAGGAGCAGTAAATGGTGACAGATGGCCATCAGCATCAGCAATTGGCCGGTAAGTATAATAATTTGCAATAAAATCATTTGGCTGTTGCACCTGCATGCACAATTTGGCAGCGCTTATTAGACCCAAACATTGTTATATACTACATACTATGAAAATTGAGAAATTACACAGGATAGTTCAGAGCGACTTGTTAGAGAGGGTGGTCTACTCTGGAGCTGGGAACGTCACGTTCAGATAGCACAACACCAACATAAAAGATTGGCCAAAGCCAACAACAATCATATCAGACCGTTCGAAAAGAAAATTGGCTCGTAAAAAGGTCCTCAAAGAAGGGTAAGAATGTAGACCAGGTAGAAAGTATACTTTATGCTTAGGGGGGATATGAAATTATGTAAGGTTAAGCGATGTAAAATAATGCAACATGTTACAGAGCAAAGTTAAAATTAATCCAGTGTGATGAAAGTGACTTTGCAGACATGCACCTTAACACGTCTGGGTGAGACAGGGGGGCTAAGTGATCAAACCACTACTGTACATATGAATGGTAACTTATATGATAAAAAAGCATAGTTCAAATAAGTGCCGCACGTGCCTGGTATTCGGATGTCTCTAGTAACGGAATTGAATTCCCTTGCGATTGTGGTGCCAATGTATATGCTGGGTAAGTATTTTGGACCGAATCTTGGGGCATGTGTGGAGCTGCGGTGTCCTTTGATTGATCAGATTCTGCAGTTTCAGCAGTACTAGACGAATTATCCACCTCTTGGCGTAATATATTATCCGACATTTCAGCAGTCAGCTGCTGCTGACCTGGCTCAGCTGCCGTTTCAACAGTAGAGGATGCGTCCTGATAACTGCAGTTCAGTAACCAAACAAATATTAAGGCCAATGAAAAAGAATGCTACAAGCTGCCTTTCTGCATCCAGAAACTCATGACAAAGCATTAGTTATGCAAAACAGGAAATAACTTCAATCGCCAGAACACAACAGAGAAAAACTAATGGTGGTTGAGAACTGCAATACCTATGAGATGCGTAAAGTAAGCTACAAGATAATATCTCAAAAACACGTCCAAACCCAAGGTGCACACAAAAGAAGGCAAATGCATATCAAGGCCCCATTTGGTTAAAAGGACTTTTGGGGGAATGCTACTCGGCAGTAACCCCCTCAAATTTTCGGTTGGAGGAGAGATTAACACGCAAAAATATGAAGGCATGGGTTGGCAATTCACATGGAGTGCACAACTTACCTAAATGTGGATAAAATATGCTCATGTAGCTCCGATGCTATCAACATGGAGTTAACAAAATTTAGGACATTGACTAGCTGAATCTAATGATAACTCATTTAAGCATAAGTGATTCTCTGCCTGTCTGGTACTGGATCCATATCTTCACTATCAACCAAGGTTATAAAAAGCGTGCTTAAGCGCAAGCTTAAGGGAGGCAAAACTCCTAGCTTAAACATGCACTTAATTGCACTCAGCGCTTTAGTGCTTCAGAAAAGGGAAAAGCAGAGGCTAAGCGCTCAATCAGCGCCTAGCGCTTAATAGAACCTTGCTATCAACCAGGATTTTATGCACCCAAAAAGAGGAGATATGCAAGCATTTCTAGGCACGAAAAAAACTAAACCCACAATCAAGTATGAAGAACATGGCACTGATTCCATAGAGGAATTCACAGAGAAGACAAACATATTCAAAAGCAACTAATGTGGACGTATTTTGTTCACTAAACATAATGCTATTATAGCAGTAAATATAAAACACAAACATTTTAATAACATCGCATTAGGCCAGAGAAACTAAAGTACAAACCTAGAGGAGGCAGGCTCTTCCCCAACTTCCTCCACCTCCTGTGAAGATTCATATTCACAGGAGGTAGGCATAGAGCTCTTCTCATTCTCATGATCATTCGGAAAGCCCGCAGTATGTTCAAAACTGTTGCCAAAACTGCCGAAACTGAGCCCATATTTTTCCGACTCTGTGACCTGAAGATGATCCGGGATAATGACATGCTGCTTGTCAAACAACTGCATATCACCGAATTTTTTGCCCATCTCCGAAGAGATATATTCCTTTTGAATGGAAGTCGATACCATAACTGACTGTGGAGCATCCTTCACAGTAACAGGTGCATCATCATGGGTAACATTTTCAGCTTGGGTGGGTCTGTTCGTTGGTTTTGGCTTCCACTCCTTATTTGGAACAGCTGGGCAACAAAAATTGCACAATAATTAGTAAAAGAAAGGCAACATTTTCCAAAATAAAGGACAGTTCCATTCAAGTATAGAACCATGACCATAAAATATTGTAGTAACTGCTAAAAAAAACAACAATCTCTTTAGAAGTCAAAAATCTGGTGTTCATAAAGTGGATGTTATAAAGCAAACATAGAAGAACTGAGACTGAGGGTGGAATAGATGTTACGATTTTATTTGTGGAAAGACTTGCCACTTTCACAGTAGAAAAGATTATGCAGGTTAACTAATAGAATTAATCCATGCATCCCGTAGAGAGCATGTATTCATAACACAATTTAGTTATAAAAATCATAGTTATTAAAAAAAGGGGTCCAGGTACCGTTTTATTTGTCCAAGTGGAAGTTCATAATACAAAAGGTGCAAGTTTATTTTAATAAAATTCCGCTCAAAATAAGTTTATTTGATTATTCAGTTCAGATCTAATGCATATGAGATTATAGCAGAGGGTCGCATAAAAGTCTTGCTTTCATGCACACAAAAGGCCCAGACAAATAGATCTCTACCTCTCACATGGAGAGGGGAAAAACCAGGAGTCAGACATTCAAGGCCCATACCAGTAAATTTCTACCTCTCGCATGGAGAGGGGAGAAGCCAGAAGTCAAAAATTCAAATCCAGGCCTCCACATGTGAAACAGGAGGCACAATGATCCCCGGGGAGAAGAAATACAGAGGAGCCTTCATTCCTTAGTTTTTTCCACTAGGAGGACAATTTTGGATGACTCCAGGATAACTAGGCTAAACTACTATTAATAAGTACTAAATAAACTATTGACTCGCTGTTTGACTGATATGAGGTCGTCAACTTATGCATAGGCAGATAAATAACTAGTCTCCTGAAAAATAAATCGTATCTTTACTTTATAAGCAGGATCCTATCCCTTATTTGAGTATCTTATACTCTAGTTGGATAATTAGGGTGCATAATAACACAGACCACTGACTCAGACATCTCCAATAACTACAGTAAGAAGTAAGAACTAGCAATTGGGGGTGTGAACAGTTTGATAATGGAGCAGCAAATATTGCTTTATATACCTTAATCTAACATGCTAATAGCATATTCGTAAATTGAAATATCATCATGGTAGAGATGTTTTAAATCAGACAACAGTGTCTAATAGAAGGAAAGTTTATGGTTTAGGAGACAGCTTTGATACTTCAGGCATGGGTGTGATGATGACTATGTATTATTTTCACTAAATCATATGGGCCTTTTTCAGAGAACGTGCAAGGCATTTTCACATATTTTTGTTTATGGAGAAGCCCAATAGTTACAAGAGTTTTGAGACATGGCAACAAGTGCCCACACCACACAGATTCCAAAATGATTTGGACCTGAAAGTCTGATTACATGTCAAATTTTAATAACCTTACAAAAAGTAGAAAATTATATGCAGATAAAGATGTAATAGCTGCATTTCCAGCAATAGCAATGTTATAAACCCACGATTTATAGAACTGGTAGTGATAGATGTCAAAGTAGTTTTCCAGTAAGTACCGGGCTTACATATTAGAGTTCAGAGTTCGACAGCTACCTTTTTGCGAGCCGCCTGGCTGTTGTGAGCGACTGTTGTAGCTAGACGATGGCCTACTACCAGAATGTACCACAATAGATGACGAAACAGAAGGTTGAGATGTGTCTAGACATACAAAAATGTGTTAATAACATAACAAGGACAACACAAATGCGGTTCACTGGTTCCAACTGGATAAGGTGTGCATTTAAATATGAAAATGTACCTTTCGGAACTGCTGATATATCATCAGAAACCAACCCTGCTGCCCGCTGACTCTGGCTATGGGCTTCAAGTGATGGAGTAAGCACTGAGTCTGAAACAGAAGTAGACACTCCTGGTATGGATGGTTGTGGCAGTGTAGACGATTGGCTTACATGTGAACCTAAATCCACAACAACCTCTTCTGGGTTACTTTTAAGATCTGCAGGTCCTTTTGAAAGAGAATTTTTCGCCATGGGAGCAAGAGATTGTGATGGACCATTGGATAACCCACCTGACAAACTGGCAAGAAGTCAGTTTCACGAAAACAGCTCCAGCGGGACATTCCTTTCTACTGTGCAAAATACTACTACCTCCGTTCCAAAATGTAAGCCTTTTTAGCAAGCTAAACTAGTTCACTAAAAAGGCTTACATTTTGGAACGGAGGGAGTAATTCTTAATGGCACTCCAGATGCACTTGAACAGGTTAGTGGAAGACTATTTGTAAAATTCAGGAAAAAATGTGGGAAAATTTACACATCTACATTGTATGATATGTACACAAGCAAAACATTGTGTCAAAACATAATCCTTTGTGAAACAAATGCATGGCATAGTTGCTAATATAAGTCATTCATTTCGTGTTTCTTTTTAGGGTGGTCACGAATGGTCATACTTACACAACATGACTACTTATGTAGTTTAATGATTAAGAGCAATATCATACGATTTTCATCTCCGCATACCAACTGATCCAAGAGAACTTAGAAGAATATAAAGATACTACTTCCTCCGTCCCAAATTAATCGTCTTGGATTTGTCAAAATATGGATGTATCAATATACTTACTTTGACAAATTCACGACAATTGATTTGGGATGGAGGGAGTAGGTTGCAAACTTTCAATAGCAGAACTATATGAACAAAGCCTGTTGTACTACACAGCCCAGGTAGGCAATTTACAAGCACACACCCAAATCTTAGCTCAATAAGAAAATACCAGAAAACCCATAAGACATCTCCCCCGCCCACCCGGTATTACAGTAAGACCAGTAAATCACCTGAGTCCTAGTCTTAATAGCATCAAAGCGGGGTCTTGGAAAAGCTGTCGATAAAGCCGGAGAAAGAGAAGCATAGTGCCATAGATTATCAACCCAAAAAGGTGGCAGCGGGGTTAGAACGGGCCAGCGGCAAACTCCTATAGGACGGTCACAGCACCTTAACGAAGACTTGCACGCTAGCAAAGACGGCTACGGAGACAGGTTTGCTTGTCAATGCCGCCGCTGGGAACGGAGAATGGAGACAGCGCAGTGGCAGACAACAAGCCGAATGGGTACCAACAAAATTCTAGGTTTTGCCCCGATACCATGTTATGAACAGAGTTCAAGGCAACACACATCCCAAAGGGATATGTAGTCTCAAAGTACACACCCAAAAAAATTATCAATAGGAGAAAACCATATAACCTTGATGGAACCATGTAGTCATCAAGCCGCTTTGCAAAAGTCGCAACAGAAAAAAGAAGCATGGAAATCAATTGATTTAGATCAAGCCTCAAACCATAATTTGACTTCAGATCAGCACGTCAGAATCAAATACTATTCATCTTAGGTGGGCCAGTTTGGGACGGGGTAGTACATACTAGTATTTCATAAATTCCTAGCCCCTCTTATTTCTTCCTCCTCAGAGAAAAAATGATAATATACCAGTAATAATGTTCTGGTTCAGCTAAAGAAATACACCTACACCACCAGGCATTGATATACCTGTTCATCTGAATCTGAATACTAAAAGGCAGCATTTTCAAGAAAGTGCATCAAAAGAAACAGTTGTGCCAAACATACACACAACACAAACCACCACAGGAAAAAATTATCATGATTTCCATATAATAACTGAGCACAAAAAGGAAAGGGGGCACACGAACAATATTCTTAATTATACACTCCCTCCATTCACTATTATAAGATGTTTTAGATATTTCAATGTGGACTAGATACTGACGGAAATTGAGTAAACCTACAGACTGAAACACGTATAGATACATACATTTTCTAAAAAGGCTAAAACACCTTATAATAGTGAACGGAGGGAGGAATATATAAGCCAGATAAGATAGAGAACTTAATGAACAGTAGCTTTTTAATGGCATTCCGTTCCAATATAAATACCTTGGAATGGAAGTTGGTATCTTTGTGGCAGTGCTTGGATTGACAGCTGAAGAGCTACTACATTTATCCATGTTTGTATTCAGGTCATTTTCCTTTCCAGCAAGAGCATTTCTCCCGGTGCCGTCTGTAGAACTGGAAATTTTAGCATATGTGGTGCAAGAATTATTTACTATAAACTAGTTCTCACTACTGGATACTTCTAAGTGGATACAGGATGATATGTGAACTTATCATGTTAGAAGAAAATGTAATCCTACTCATTGCACAAATGCACGTTCACACATTAATAAAGTTGCACTGACAGAATGAAATGGCAACAGTGGTCGTAGATTAAAGATTACAAACCACAACTTCCATCAACAGCAGAAATTCATTAGACTATCCACATGTTTCAGGACAAAGTATAAAGCAGGTCTTCAAAGAAAAATAGATGACAGCGGGATTGTACATAAAGCAAAAAAATCAAATGCCGCTTGCTACAGCACTTCATGTTCCGCAGACTAATGCAAGCATACCACTAGAATTGCTTGATTGGCGTGCTGAATAGTTCCCGCGACCACCCTTTCCACCTCGCCCTTGCGTCCCAGGTCTCCATCTGGGATCAGCAGATTCTTTGTTGCTCTGTAAGACAGAGAAAAGAGTTATTTTATCACCTGTCAACCGAAATGGATACTCAGATAGCATGAATTAATATAGTAGTTGACCAGTAATACATTTGAGAGAACAATAACATAGAACTCCTTGTTCATAAGCAAAATGAAAGCAAGAATGACACATATTACATATGAGGATGCCAAGAGGAGGGGTGAAATCAAGGCAACACAGCAAGAACATTTCTGGTGAACGATATCACTCAGAAAACTCTCTCCCTATATTTTACACAGCACACTTCTACCGAATCATACGCACAATGCTGGATGAAATTTATGAACTGGAATGACTACTGACATGCTATTCGGCCACCTCTTATATGTAGATTCGTGTGATCTCTTTTATTGGTGTAACTATTATTATTCAACACAGCTCAGACGTAATATGAATGAAAGGACATGCTTACATGAAATTTGTTCATAAATTAACAGTCTGCAACATTTCAAGTTGCTCGTGGAATATATGTATTCTAAAGTGGTGTGCCGGCCTATATAGCAGACAAATGGCAATCATATCATTTTGGCTCATGCCCCATTATAGACTTATTTCAAACTATTATTTATAATCATTATCTTGCAATGTTATAATATCTAATAATGGAACCTTGATTGTGGAAATGAAATTGTGTTCGGACAATTTGGAGCTTTACTGAAGGTCATAAAAAAATTACCAGATAAGGATAAGTGAGAAAATATGGCACAGGTAACAGTGCAGGGATCAAAGCAGGTGATTGCTCTTACCTCCTTTTTCTTGTCACGCTTTCTTTTTACCTCATGGAAGGTATCTGAAATAACCAAAGATTTTATTAGAGTACATCAGTACAGTAATACCAAAATATTTAATATCAAATGTGCAGCAAAGAATAAAGTAAACATTGGTGATACGGCATGCAGTGAAGCACGAAAGGATACCCCAAACAATTCATTATTTCTGTTTACCCCAACATATCTCCAGAGAGTAAGATATGAGTGACATGCTCTCTACATATAAGAACATAAGCTTTTCTTACAGAGAAAAGGCCAGAATATGATCTTTGGCAGTCCTAAGGTGGAAAGGTAAAGAAACATTGAAGTTGAAACTAACTCCACTAACTATGCTAGGGACGAAGTCATGTCACAAGACATCCATCCTATCTATCAACTGCAAGTGTGGTGACTACAACAATCCGTTACTTGTGTTCTGTTTGTCTCAACACTCCACTCTCCAGGAAAATAAGATATATACACGTGTTTTCTCTTAAGGCGAAAAGACTAGATTTAAGAAAACACAAACAAACACCTCATTTACATGATATGATAATAAATGAAATGAAACAGGAGAGTTAGGACCTGTTTGTTGGGTTCCTATTCAACTTGGCCGCAAATAGCACAAGAAATGCACAAAAGGATGAACGCGCCTCGATTCAAAGATAACACCATGACCAGTGTTGTTATAAACTCAGATCCAGGAAGCACCAAGTCACCCACAAACAAAATAGTGCATTATCCTTGAAGGACAGGATACCATACTTCCACTAAAGAGCAGGTACATATATCAATCATAAGCCGGCTTTTCCCCGCAAATACTTCTAGCGCCAGCAGCAAGCCCACAGAAGAAACTAGCAGAACCCAACAGAAGACACAAACCTTAAAACATGATTTCACCGAGCTCTAGTCATTATTATTTATGTAATAATCCACGACAGGATCTTGCGCACAGCAATGACTACACATCAGACGAGGAGAGAAGGACAAGACAAACCCTAGAACCACTAGAACCCGAATCAACCAGGCACGCGTCAAATCATGGGTGCGGGCGCCGCCAGCCCCCGAGGCATACTAGGAATTCGCGCGTCATGTCCTTCACTGACCTAGGAGAACCCCCATTTCCCGGTGCTAAAACCGAGCACGCCAACGCGTCCTGCCCGCCGCATGGCAGAATCGAATCGAACGGAATCGGGACGGGCAAAGCGGGGGGATACCTTGATGGAGGAGCTTCTGCGCGGTCTCGTTGGGATCCATGCCGCATTCGCGGAGCGCGGCGTAGACCTCCTCGTCGGTGTGGTTCCCCGCGATCTCCTTGATGTTCTGGATTGTCCGCCGCACCCCCGCCGGGATCGAAACCCTAGCCGCCGCCATCGCCTCCTCCTGCTGTCGCTGCTTGCCGCTGCCCCTCGCCGCCGCCTCCGCCGCCGCCGCCGCAACCCTTTCCCGGGCCCGGTCTGCTGCTCGCTCCCGCACGGAGGAACGCGAGAAAGGGGGCGGACGCGAATCCCGAGGCGGGGAGGGGTGAGCAGAGCGGAGGAGAGACGAGGGGGGAAAGGAGGAGAGAGAGAGAGAGAGAGGCAAAGGTGGGGGAGGGAGAGAGAGATTTGTGGGAGGGTTTTGTGGGGGAGGAAAGGAAAGAATGTGTGCGTGACTCCGTTCCGTTGTGTGTGGGGGCGGCGGCAGGCACCAGCACCGGACCGGACCAGCAGCTCGCGAAAACAGTCGGGAGAATTGCTCCGTTTCTTTCTCTCTCTGCCCCTCCGTTTTTTCCACATTTCAAAATGATGCTCTGTAGCTTTCTCTTTTGAGCGCAGAATGATTAGTTTGTCTTATTATTTTGTAGCGAAACACGACGCGCCTATATGTACTGTACATCGTCACCACAGGTGCACACATCGGAGTTAGAGATCTTCACTCATTCCGCCCCTAGGGTGTTTTTTCGGACGAAAGTATCATCGTTTGGGAGCGTGCCGGGGCGATGTCTTTCAGCCGTTGGGCCAGAGCGACCCGGCGAACGTAGACAATTTATGTCCAAATTTGTCTAGACTTCAAAAAAGACTCAAATTAACTTGCTTTCATTGATAGAAGGCCGAATACAGTCCAGTTTGATACAAATTCGAGAAAATATAGGTGGTTAAAATAAACCATAGCCGTATTCGGCGAGGTTGAAACTACGGCCAGAGGATCGGCGGGGTGTAGCCGGCCTCGATATGGTCAAGGACGGCCAAAAGGGTTCGACCGGGTACACCCCATCATACTTGGCGGCCTTCAGTGTTCTGGTGGCCGGCGACGACCGTCGTGTCGTTCGTGGACTGTAATTGTTGGCGGCGGCGCTGCTCGAAATACGACGTCCGAGCAGCGGCGGTGTGGGCCGCCTAGAGCGGGACGAGCTGAGGGTCTGGCATGGTCGCCCTGATGGCCTGCACCTCGACCCAGCGCTGCTCACCGGTTGGAAAGGGCGGGACAGAAACGCCTCCGTTGCTGAGGCGTCATGAACACAGCACACGCATGTCCGGCGGCACCGTGTAGTTCGTGCCCATGAGGAGCTTGGCTTCACTCATGCGCATCATTCGGCGGCCGAAACCGTTCACCGTTGCGCGTTCGTCGGGGATTGGCTCTGCCATCGGAGATAGGGCGAGTTTGACGGAAGCGGCGGACGAGCAGGGTTGTGTGTGGTCGTCGACGGTGAAATGGATGTCATTTTATAGCGGTGGGCGAGGGCAGGAGCGGTGTAGGCGCGGCGGGAAATGCCGCGGTGGGTCGCCTGTGTATCGCCGCGTGGCGAAACAAAGTTGTCGCATATTGATTTCCACAGGGAACGAGGCGAGGCGGTAAGGACGGGTCGCCGCATTCGCTGGCAGGAGGGGCCTTCGCCGAGTTTTTTGTCGTGCAAATCGTTTCCCGCGCATTTCGGCCTCCAACTGCCCCAGCGCGCTGGGTTCGTCCTGTGATCGCCGACACAATTTTCGGCCCAACCCTGCGTTTTTTGGGCTCCTCCGGGGCGAGTGTGAGTTTTTTCATTCGATGGTGCGCCGAAATGCCGAAAAAGTGGCCTAGGGGGCATCTCCCCTCGTTCGGCCCTCCAGGCCGTTTTTTCGTTCGAACAAATTGTCGCTTGGGGGCGTGCCGGCGTAAACTTCGGTCTAGGGCGGTACTTCCCATTAGTCGGCCCAGACGCGCCCACGCAAATACGGCAAAATTCGACGAAACATAACAAAATTTGGCAAATTAAGAGAGAACAAAGGCGGTTACATTAATATGTGGGCGAACTAGGAGACAACATAGCCGTAGTTGGCACGATTCAAACTAAACATAGCTACGGCTAGTTGATGTCGAGAATGCGTTACATTTGGTTGGTGTAGTCGTCGTCGTCCCCGTTGCTCGGCGGCTCGTCCTTGGGCGGCGCGTAGCTGCATCCCTCTCCGGTGTTGTTGAACGGCCTCTTTGCCGGCCCGACGTCCTCCTCGTCGTAGTCGTCCAGCACGACGACGCCCCTGCCTTCGCGGCCGCGACAACGAGCAGCGCTTTCCTCGAGGGCGCGGCACTGGCGCTCCAGCTCCTCGGCGACGTACTGGTCGCGGGACAAGGCGATGTCAACCTCGATGTCGTCCAGCGCCCACTCCGCGCGCTCCTCCTTCAGCTTCACCATGATGGAGACTTGGCGAGCAGCCGAGGGGGCACGGCGGCCACGGCTTGCAGGCGGCTCGTGGCGGCCACCCTCGATTATAACAAGGGGGTTACGCGACAGCGAGAGCGCCGGAGAACCGGTGTCTCCGGCGACGACTCGGGCTCTCGCATTACCGGGAACAGGGGCCTACGGCGTCGAGCCGGATGACCGCAAAGACCTAGCCGCGGACGACGAAGAGGATCCCGAGAACTGGCTCGGCGGCCAGCCCGGCCCGCGGCAGCGAGACGTGGACGGCGGTGGGTACTCCATTCGTGGGGTATTGTCGGCCTCGATGTGGTCGAGGACGGCCGATAGCGTGCGTTCGGGCACGCCCCACCAAAGACGACGGCCGCCCGAGTTCTGGCGGCCGGCGACCACAACAGCGCCGTTCGTGGACTCCACATGCTAGTTGTGGCGCTGCTCGAAGTAGCTCGTTCATACGGCCGTGTTACTGTCCACCCAACACGGGTCAACTTGCGCGTAGCGGCCCTGATGGCCTGCACCTCGGCCCGGCGCTGCTCGCCGGTTGGAACGGGCAGAATGGGGATGTCGCGGTTGCTGAGGCGCCATGTGCCCGACACGCGCATGTCCAGCGTCGTCGGGTACTCCGCGCTCATGAGAAGGTAGGCTTCGTCCTCCCGCAGCCAACAGCGGCCGAAGCCGTTCACCACACGCCGTCGCCGGGGAAACGATCCGCCATTTGGAAGACGGGTGAGAAGGGCGAGAAGAAGAGGGCGAGTTTTGACCATGGCGGGAGAGTGGTGGGCAATTTGAGAGACGAGTGTTCGCCGGCGATCTAGGCGCCATTTTATATCGTCGGGCGAGGGCGCGGGAGCGGTGTAGCAACGACGGGAGGGGTGTAGCGTCGGGAAACCCAAAGGTGGAGCTGGCTAGTCACTACGCCGCCATGTGGGCGAATCGTCTGGCAAAATGCTGCGGTCGCCGCCGCGTGGCGCGCGAACGCTGCCGGCGCTTGATTCACATGAGCAACAAGACGAGGCGATGAGGACGAAGACGCCGCACCCGCTGACAAGCCAGGTCCACCGCCGAGGTTTTTTCGCGCGAGTCGTTTCCCGCGCTAATCGGCCCCCCGAGCTGCCCTCCAGCGCGCTGGGTTCGGCCTGGATTCGTCGACGCTATTTTTGGCCCAATCCGGCGATTTTTTAGTTGCTGGAGGCGGGTGGGAGGTTTTTCTTCCACCGGCGAAAAAAATCCCGAAAAAGTGGCCTGGGGGCGCTGGGAGGGTGGAGATCCTCTAAGATTAACGAAGTCATCAACGAAATAATCTATTTTTTTTAAAGCTCGCTGACGAGGGGATGAATCCTCGACCTATCGGGTGAGGCTACCCGGTCCAAGGCCCAAGACCTAAGCCCAAAGGGAGACGCCGTGGACAGTTCTAGAAGGCCCTATCGAGGCCCACCTGCAAGGCCTTGCGGGTCAAGAAAGGAAACTTGTAACCGACTTTAGGTTAGGGTTTGTAACCCCCCCCCCCCCCGGGTACGGTTTGAGACCTGGCCACCTATATAAGGCCAGGAGAACCACCAGGAGGGGGACCAAGCAATGCCGCATCATCAAAGCCTTGAGATTAAGATCTACTCTCGACTCGAGCATCCCCCACTGTAACCGATCTATTGCTAATACAGATCGATAGAAGCAGGAGTAAGGGTTTTACCTCTACGAGGGCCCCGAACCTGGGTAAATCGTGCCCTCTGTTAGCCAACGATTGTCACCAGCGTCCTACACGTTCTCCTAATCAAAACCCTATCGGTTCACCCGAGAGACTTGTTGAGATGCACATTCGACAATTGGCGTCGTCTGTGGGAACGGCGGGCGCTGGATCTACGGCATCTTCGGCCTCATCATCACCAACCTTCAGCTGGAGCCCTAGAACTTCGGTTTCAGCAGATCCGATCTGATTCGGGTTGATCATCGTCGCGCCCCACTCGCCGGAATCACGCCCGGCGTTCAGTGGACTGGAGGAGAGCATCACCCTGACGTTCGGAAGCTTTCACTTCCACGCCAACAAAGCGGGAATCCTGCACTTCCCCGAGCAAACCGATCTCGAAGGATCAGACTCCGAGTCGATCTCGAGCCCGGAAACTGTCGACTCGCTGCCCAACTACGTTGGTTGCGACCTAGCGCCTAGCGGCGAATCCGTCTGCCCCAGCACTCGCAACTTCCACGCCATCTCTGCAGAGGAACCTTCTCGCGTTGGAAAAACTCGTCAATCCACGCCTAGGACTCACGGGCCATATATGGCTCAGGTCTGCATGGCAGGATCGAGTGATCCACCCAAAGAAACGGAAGATAGCGCGAAGGAACGTGAGCTCATTAAAGTATCGCGAGAAGCCTGGGTCAGGGAAAAGACGGTCGTACACTCAGCCAAGCCGATTGAAGAAGGATCCCCTCAGGAAGATCTAACCGCATGCCACTATCATCTAGTAAAAGCGGCAACATTGATCAAAGAAGCTCGCAAAGATCTGGACGAGCGGAGAAGACTGGCGGACGAATCAAGCCAGCGCCATGCGGTGCTCTCCAGGACGCATTCAGTAGGAAACCATCCCGCGAAGAAAAGATACGTCTCAAAGACCGCAGCCCTAGATCTCGACTCTCTCAGCGGGATTAGCAAAACGCTGGATACATCCCTTATGCGCATCGACGACGACGGCAATGTCCACCCGATGACTCCGGCTGCCGCGGTTCTGGCGGTAGCCACGTACCTGCGGGTGAACAGGCCAGGAGAAAACGATCCCTGCGCGGGACAATACGAACAAGTCCAGAAGGGGCTAGGCATGGCGTCCGCAAGACTTGCAGCTCAAAGCCGCAAACACACGACAACGCAAGAGACCGATAAAACCCCCCGGAAGGACAAAGAAGTACCCTGTGGACGTAGGAGCTCCTCACCTAGGAGAAAGGAGTCACCTCGTCGTGCCCGAGGAAAAGAAGCCCGACGTCACGGAGATAGCCCGAGCAGCAGCGAGGATAGCCCGAGAGATCGCGATCACAGCCCGCGACATCACAGCAGCCGTTCGCGACACCGCAGCAAGGAACCACGGAGGGAGGACGATTGCGACCAACCCGTACACAACGCGCGATCTGACATCGCTCAGCACAAGGTCGACAAAGCCCGAGCGATTAGAAACCGCGTGCGGTCCCTATCCACTTCTTCCGACGAGGAGGCCTATGGTGCAGTGTTTCACCCGCGATATTCGCGAGGCATCGATGCCCAAAAGATTCAAGCTCACCACGGAGGTCCCAAAATACGACGGCTCGCTGGAACCCATGTCCTGGCTATCGGATTACCTCGCGGCAGTAAAATGCCAACGTGGGAACAAGACAACGGCTATGCAATACCTCAACCTGCATCCCGTGGGCGATGCACGCATCTGGCTTGAAGGAAGACCGAGGGCATGCTACGGGTCATCGAACGACCTAACGTATGATTTCCGCAAAAACTTCCAAGCAACCTACAAGCGACCCGCATCCATCGAAGAGCTGCGGGCTTGTAAGCAAAAAAGCGGCGAATCTACTCGTGAATACATACCGCGGTAGACTACGCTCAAAAATACAGCGGGAAACATATCGGAGGAGGTTGCAGTCGAAGCCTTCACCAAAGGAGCCCGACGGGCCGCTTTCAGAGAAGAGTTGGGGCGAGCTGCACCCAAGACCATTGGGGAGCTGATGGCCATAGCCGATAGATGGGCCAATGGCGAAGATTCCGTGCGCAACGAGAAGGCATCTTCGCCAGCACTCGAGGATGATCGCCATAGTCGAAAGAAAAGGAGAAGGCACTACAATCGTGACAATCGAGACGAATTGGTTGCAGCAGAGTTCACGAGAAACCGTGACAGTGGAACTCGTGGAAATCGCGAATGGAAGCCAAAACCTGAGGATAAAACCCCCGAGGAAGACCTAGACGGTTATTGCACGCTATATCTATTTACATATAAGCGCACATGAAAGACCAAGGCAACCCACCTCCTCAAGGATTGCCGAAAATTTCTCGACATCCACGAGGCCTTCTCGAAGAAAAACAGAGCTGCAGTCAGTCAGGGCTACACACAGCTCCCAGGCGGAGGACATCAAGGATTCCACCCGCCGCAACCCCTACAAGGACATCCAAACACAGCGTTGGCCGCGCTATCAGCGCCACCCGCCGCAAATCCAGGAGTCAATTTATACCCGAACCCAGCAGGACTTCTCGGGATGATACAAAAGGTCTGCCCCTCCCGCGGAGCCCAGAAAACTAACACACGCCAAGCAGTCATGGCAGTGCAAGCTCCACCGTCCGCACCCGAGTACCTGAAGATGGCAGATCAGTCGATCACTTTCTCCAAAGATGACCATCTGCCTCGGGTATATCGACCAGGACACGCCGCGCTCGTCATTCAAGCGCAAATAGGAAATTATGAACTTGCGCGGGTATTCATGGACGGCGGCAGCGGGATAAACATCATTTACGCGGACACACTCCGTAGGATGAACAAGAACTTGGATGGATTAGCAGAGTCAGAAACATCCTTCCACGGGATAGTATTAGGCAAAGTAGTTCGTCCACTCGGAACAATCAACCTAGAGGTGGTGCTTGGAAACCGACGAAACTACAGGCGAGAATTCCTCGACTTCGAGGTAGTCGACTGGTCCTCACAATACCACGTCATTCTCGAGCGAAAAGCGTTCGCGAGATTCATGGCAGTAACACACTATGCCTACCTGAAGCTCAAGCTACCTAGGGAGTATGGCACCATCACCATAGATGGCGATTTCCAAAAATCTAACAAGTGCGACATCGAGTTCAACGAGACCGCGAAATCCTTCGGGATGCAGGAGGAACTGGAAGAATTAGCAAAAACCACAGGCCACTCCGTGATGCCTCTCACCAAAAAGAATGCTCCAGAACTCGAGTTCAGCGCAAATAGCGACACTCGAAAGCATCAAGTGCACCCCGACGGATCCCGCGAAGACGGCGATGGTGTCCACCACCCTCTCGCCAGCATAGGAAGGCGCGCTCGTCGAACTCCTCCGTGAGTACTTGGAAATCTTCGCCTGGCAGCCTTCAGATATGCCAGGGATACCCAGGGAGTTCCGCAAGCACTCACTCAAAGTTTTCAAAGACGCCAAGCCTATCAAGCATACAACCCGACGATTCTCAGAGCCAAAGCAAAAAGCACTTGGAGAACAAGTGAATAGACTGCTTGCCGCAAAATTCATCCGAGAGATAAAGATATCCACTTGGTTAGCAAACCCAGTGCAGGTCCCGAAGAAAAACACTAGTATCCTTCGCGTGTGCATTGACTACACGTCATTGAACAAACACTGCCCCAAGGATAACTTCCCCTTGCCACGGATCGACCAGATCGTGGAATCCACCACAGGCTGTCAGCGCATCTCCTTCTTAGATGCCTACTCGGGCTACAATCAGATCATGATGAAGAAGGAATACGAGGAAAAGACAGCGTTCATCACACCTCACGGTGTCTACTGCTACACGACAATGCCCCTCGGCCTAAAAAAACGCAGGCGCAACATATCAGCGTTGCATGCAAAATGGCCTCGCCAAGCTCATTGGCAAGAACGTACAAGTGTACGTTGACGACATCGTCATCAAGACTCGGGTGGAGGATACGCTCCTCGAGGACATCAGAGAGACATTCGACGCTCTGAACGCATACAGGATTAAGCTCAACCCAACCAAATGCTTCTTCGGCGTCCCTGCAGGACAACTTCTCGGGTATCTGGTGTCCGCTCGAGGGATCGAAGCCAACCCAGAGAAAATCCAAGCGATCTTAACAATGAAGGAGCCAACCAATCTTCGCGGTGTGCAGCAGCTCGGAGGGCGATTAGCTGCCCTGAGCAGATTCATTGTAAGATTAGGCGAGCAAGCATTATCCTTCTACAAGCTGTTGAAGAAGACAGATAAGTTCGAGTGGACACCCGAAGCAAAAAAAGGCATTCCTCGATCTAAAGCAAGTACTGCAGAGCAAGCGCGTCCTGACAACGCCGCACGAGAAGGAGCTCTTATACCTCTATCTAGCCGCAACAAACCAAGTCCTCAGCACGGTCATCGTAGTCGAGCGGCCAGAGAGGTAAAGGCATACAGCGTCCAAAGGCCAATATATTACCTCAGCGAGGTGTTTTCGCCGTGCAAACAACGATACCCTTATTACCAGAAACTCGCGTATGGCGTAGTACTCACAGCTCGAAAACTCAAGCACTACTTCCAAGAACATACCGTCACGGTGCTAAACGACGCATCACTAGGTACTATCATGAACAATCCCATGGCATCCGGAATAATTGCAAAGTGGATCATCGAGCTAGGCGCCTGGGACATCATATATGCAGGGCGCAACTCTGTGAAATCCTAGGTACTCGTGGAATTCCTAAGTGAGTGGACAGAACTGCAAACACCAGGACCGCCAGAATACACGAGCAACTGGATCACGTGCTTTGACGGGTCGAAGAGGAACGAATGAGCTGGAGCCGAGTCGTCCTTGTATATCCCAGGGAAGATAAGCTGCATCACGTCCTGAGGTTGGATTTCCCACCCGACGACTCAGTATCCAACAACGACGCAGAGTATGAAGCCCTCCTTCACGGCATGAAAATGGTGATCGCCTGCGGAGCCACTCGATTGATGATTTATGGAGACTCAAACCTCATCGTACATCAGACGATGAAGGAGTGCGATGCTATCGCGGATAACATGGGCGCCTATCGCGACATGTATAATCTGCTCGAAGGAAGTTTCAAAGGGTGCGAACTGAAGCACATTGCGCGATCCAGCAACGAGGAAGCAGATAAAGTGGCAAACATGGGGTCTACAAACACACCCATACCGCCAGGAATATACTTCGAGCGAATGATCAGGCGTTCAGTCAAGGTCAAGAAGCCATCGGGAGCACCTGCAGCATTAGAGACGGACGTCAGCCCGCAAATTGCCGTCATCGAGGTCAGCCACAATATTTCAAGACAAGTTTTTCTGGTCGAGCCAGTCCGGGCGCAGAAATACCTCGACTACTTGTCCAACAAACAGCTCCCAGCAGACGTTTGCGAGGCCCGACAAATAGTGCGACGCAGCAAAACCTTTCGGGTGCTCGACGGAGAGCTATACAAGTAGAGCATAACATGAATATTGCAGAGATTCATAGCACCCGAATACGGCAAGGAACTGCTACAAGACATACACCAAGGAGATTGTGGACACCACGCTAGCTGGAAGGCGATCGTAGGCAAGGCTTTCAGGGCAGGATTCTACCGACTCACGGCAGCCAGAGACGCAAAGGACCTAGTCGACAAATGCAATGTTTGTCAGAGGTTCGCGCCCAAGCCACACGCCTCTGCCACAGCACTCCACATGATCCCTATTGCCTTGCCCTTTGCTCAATAGGGCTAGACATGGTAGGACCCCTGCGCAAATCAACGCCTGGCGGATACACCCACCTGCTTGTGGCAGTCGACAAATTCACAAAGTGGATAGAGGCCATGCCAGTCACCTCCGCACATGCCGAGTGCGCCGTGAGATTCCTCAGTTCCATCGTGTGCAGATTTGGAATACCACACAACATCATCACGAATAACGGGAGCAAATTCACGGCCAAGGAAACCTAGGACTTCTGCGAGGAAAAAAGGAATTACCCTCTGCTTCGCCTCGGTGGCCCATCCGCAAACGAACGGCCAAGTCAAACGATCCAACGGATTAGTTTGCGCTGGGCTGAAGAAGCGATTACTCGATCGACTACACCCAGCGGCAGGGCAATGGGCCGAAGAACTATCATCGGTGCTATGGAGCTTACGCACAACTCCAAACCGGTTAACAAATTACACGCCCTTTTTCATGGTATACGGAGCTGAAGCTGTCCTACCCGAAGATGTCAAATTCAGTGCTTCACGAGTTGTCGCATACAGCGAAGAAACCTCAAACAGGGCACTCGCAGAAGACGTGGACGCATTGGATGAGATACGAGACATCGCACTCGCAAGATCCGCAGTATACCAACACTCACTACGCAACTACCACAATCGCCGTATACGCCACAGATCTTTCGTGGTAGGAGATTTGGTGCTGCAGCTCAAGCAGAAGGAAGGACACAAGCTCGAGCCACCATGGGAAGGACCCTTCATAATACACGAAATTATCCCAGGTGGCGTGTATCGACTGAAGAACCCGAAGACTGGTGGCATCTACTACAACCCGTGGAACGTTGCGCATCTCCGCAAGTTCTACCCTTAGGATTATCCTATTCGCAAGAAATAAGGCTATACTAGCCACTCTGTAGCTCGATCAAATACTTGGCTTCTGAGCCATATCAATAAAACACATGGTTCTTCAACCATGGCTATCCGCATCTTCCATTTTTACATGCTAAAAACAACAGGTATACACCCCAAACACACAGGGGCTACGCCTAACTAGCATAAAAATATTATTTCTCCGAACACAAGGTACAACAAAGTCCACACCTTATAAACACCTTATAAACACATCGAGTGAGCTATACAGGGTTACAAGGCTTACGCCTTCAAACACATTACAACCAAAATACAGGATATCTACATCCTACAATTACATATGACGACGAGCAGTCGTCTCGGCAAGCATCCGATCAATATCCTCGGAAGTTAGTCGAATAATCTCCTCCGCTGCAGGACGAACGACTGCATAATAAGGAGAAAAATCGATTGGAGAGTCAGGAAGCCTCGCCACAGAGTTAAAGTTGATCTCAGGATGCCAAACCCGAATAAAGGCGGGCGCTACTTGAGATCCACAGATAAGCTGCTGGCGGGCACACTCACGAACTTCTCCTACTCGACCAAAGATCCGTAGCAAATTTCTCAACCCTTCTGGAATGGTGCCCAACGGATAGAACGTCTGGTGCACAGATGAAAGTGTCTCGCGACAGGAATCGACAAGTATCTTCACTTGGCTAGCACGATACTTCAAGGTGCCCAAAATAAAGCCTCGACTGCGGTCAGACCAGAAATTGTTCGCATGCGGCTTCGAGCTACCCGCCTCATAGACAATGTGATTATCTACCCAGTGGGTTTCACAAAGTCCGTCAGGCTCAACAACTACAAACACAGCAAACAAGTCAAGACAGAAAAGTGAACAAGCAGCAAAGTACTAGGGGGCTCGCAAGCTTACAAAGCATATCCTTTGCAACGGCGGCCACCTCTTCCATCACAAAATGTTCTCGCTATGACGCAAGTTTCTGCTTTGACTTAGCAACATCTGCCACACCCCGCAGATTTTTCAGCTTACGCTCGCCATCCGCAACACGGTCATGGAGTGAGGCGAACGTGCTCGCAGCAACAACAAGAGAGTTCATCCGCGTGGCAGACACACTCAAAGATTCTGCGCCAGAATCCACTACCTGGAAAGAAAAGAAACAAGTTCAGAAAAACAAGACCTCACTCGAGAAACACACCACCCATTTCTTTCGGGTGCTCGGGGGCTACTCCCATCGGGAGCATACAACAAATGGATACTGAATATTCAAGGAAGCACTTCGATTGCAAAAATACGGGAATACATCCCAAGGTTCATTACATCGACTAGCAAAAGAAAAACATAAACTACCCTAAGGGGCTGCAGAAGTAGTGCCACTCGCAGTAGACTGCCCCTTGCGACCAGCACGAGTAAGCACTTCAGAGAGCTTCTTCGCGAGGACTTCAGCCTTAGCGCCAAAGGGACGGAGTGCTACCTTTTTTCCTGAGGCGTCGTAGGGGAGGCTCGAGTACACCTTCTCCAGGTCATCCGAGACTTCATGCACCAGTGCAAATTGGATAGCCGTCATGGCCCCGCACTCAGAATGGGCGACTGAATACGCCTGGAGGAGATTTTCATCTTCCAAGAACACCTTCAGCAGGCCGCTCAGCGTAGGCGGAACCGCCGCATCCACCAGTAGGCGCTCGTGGAACTGCTTCAACACTCGGGTGGCGTCACCAACAAGGGAGCAGACCCTACTCGCGTGTTCCTGGAGTTGGGTGCAAGAATCCGTAAAGGCGTCTGATGCATGTAAAATGCATAGATGAATTTTGCATATTTTCACATGGTTTTCTATTACATATTGCATCATATAAGGGTATAATTCAATGTTTTATAGCATTTTGGGGTTAAATTACAAAGTCCCCCAACTTTTATGGAATTAACTCTGCCTGTCAGAAACCCCGTTTTCTATATTTTTGACGTTTCAGGGGGCAAACTTCCGCGAAATTACCTGAAAATATGCGGGGGGTCATTTTCTTGGAAGGAGAAGACTTGCGGGCGAAGGATCCACGAGAATTGGGCAATGAGGCCCAAAAGAGGACCCTCCACGCGGCCAGATTCTTTGGCCGCGTGAGAGGCCCCCTTTTGGCCCCTGTGGCCCCAATTCCTTCCATTTTCGACTTACCGACTCCGTCTTTACCTAAAACCGACTATAAAAAGGATCCCTCGTACCCTTACGGAGAAGAGCGACGCCGAAACACCGAAACACCGAAACAGAGACCTGAAGTTCCAGATTGGAGGGGGAAACTCCGGCGGGGCGCCGCCGGTGTGATCTCCTACGCCTCCAACGTCATCTCCATCGACATCTCCATGAAGAGGGAGTAGTCCACCCCAGTGAAAGCGCATGGTTCCCCCATATGTGGTTTTGGTAATTAATGACAATCCTTATGGACTAATGTTTGCATTGAGTTATCCTTATAGATCTTGTCCATAGGAAATAATGGAGTTCATGTGTTGAACTCTATTAGCTTCCTTGATGGCCATTGTTATATTTATGGATTTATATGAAGAATGGTCTTGGTTTGAGTTGAGCATATTGCTAGTATGTCTTGAAGAAAAGGATTAGGTGATCTTTCATTATCATCTTCAAGACATCATCTTTAGAAGTGAGAAGCAAAGATACAAGGTTGATCAAGCAAGCGATCAACACACAAAGCTACAAGTTGTACCAAGTGGGATTGTGTATCCCATGGTATGGTAAGAATTTGTCAATATAGCTTTGTGAACTAACCCATGATATGTGTGTGTCGCATCTCTATGTGTGGTTAGGTATCTTTCCATGGGCATGAACCAAAAGGAAGATTTCATATAGCCCATGGTCTATGTCGTCGTCAAGCGGTGTTTGTCATCTAGCTTGACGTGGAAGCTCAAGTGAAGCATTTAGAAGATATCCTATGCTTGATGCTTGCCACCCTTTTGGAGATTGTGGCCTTGTGAAGATTTGCCGAAGGGTCTCTCCCATAATGGTGTATGGGGGAGTTAGTCTCTTCCATAATGGTGTATGGGGGAGCAACTTGCAAGTCTTCATCAAGCGGAGTTTGTGCTAGCAAGCGCAATCAAGAAAGAAGATCCAACTTGAGAGAGTCAAGATCGTCATCATCTAGCTCAAGTGGAATGCTCAAGGCAAAGGTATAATCTTGATAGGTTTTCTATTTTACCGGTCTCGTGTCTTTGGGAGACCGGGTTATAGGATAGATAGTCGTACTATCAAGAGGGGCTCTCAAGTGAGTAACTCGATCGAATCGTTATGGAGAGCTCAAACCTTTGCATACTTTGCATATCATCTTTCTTGGTTCTTATTTGGCTTTTGTCTCCTTTGGGTTTTAGTGCTTGTCGTTATCTTCATGACAAGCCTTGGTTTCTCGAAAACGGATTTCGTAAGAAAAGCTTGTTGCGTTTTCGGTGGTGAAAATATTCCGTTCGTCTTTGAGAATGTTCCCACACCTTCCATGTGTGGTAACTTATCCATACTTTGAGGTATCAATATTTTCACTTGTTATTTGGATACTCCTTTCTGTTATCTTTCCAATGCATTTGCACTCACCTAATTCGGAGTTCATTCGCAAAAGTTATGTGAGTTTTCGTGTTGGAAGTTTTACCGGGTGTTCCTATATGAGAGGTCTAAAACTTTACCCATTTGGTTTTATCTTACATTGGTGGACAATGATGTTTCTCTGCATATAATTGTAGATCTCGTTGTGGTGATTTCAACGAGCCCAAGATCATCAAAAACGGAGTCCGGATAAAAAAGTTATTGCAGTTTTCGTGTTGTTGTTTTTGTTAGTCTTGCGAGGGGCGGAAATTCCGGTTCAAGTTTGAACCGGAATATCCGGTTGGCATCTGTCCCTCCACTCCGGAGTTTTTGCTCGAAAACGGCTAAGGACCAGAGTCAAAACTTTCTGGAGTAAACCGGATTATTTGAACCGGATTATTCGGGGCATACCGGATATTCCGGTTTGGGCAGTTTTCGGACCATATTTCTCACTGGAGTGAACCGGATTATTTAAACCGGATTATTCACTTCGGACCGGATATTCCTGTCCAGTTTTGAACCGGATATTTCGAAATATCCTGCTCAGACTGCACACAAAACGGCTAGTTTTTGTGGGGACCTATTTAAGGGGGCTTTCTTCCCCATTGGTCCCCAAGTCTTCCAAGCACGAAATATCCTCTCTCCCCCACCATTGTTGACCTTGGAAAGCTTGCCCCTTTCCCAATCCCTCCTATGATTCATGCATATCTTTGAGGGAGAAGGTAGAGGAGATCTAGATCTACATTTCCACCAATCCATCTTCCTTCTTAGTGAGGGAAACTTAGTAGATCTTGATCTTGGAGTTCTTGGTGTTTCTCCTCCATTGTTCTTCCTCTCTTATTTCCCCATAAGCATTTGTTGCTTTGTTGGAATTTGAGAGTGAAGGATTTGAGCACTTGTGATCTTGCCATTTGCATCGGTTGCATCAGTTTGCTCTCTCCACGAGGATTAGTGGAAGTTAAAAGTTTGTGAGCTTGTTACTCTTGGGTCTTGGACCCTAGACTACTTGTGGTGTTCTTGGGAGCCCCCAATTGAGTTGTGGATGCGTGCCCCAAGATTGTGGTGACACCGAGAGCCTCCAATTGAGTTGTGGATGCGTGCCTCGGGTTTGAAGGTTGCCAATAGTGGAAGGTGAACTAGGCCTTTGTGGTGGGGTTCATCGGAGAATAGGGTGAGGCCTTTGTGGCATTGAGTAGGCCTTCGTGGTGAGCTCACACCCCTCCAACGAGACGTATTCCCCTTTGTGGGAGGAACTCGGGAATACATCTTCGTCTCCGTGTGCCTCGGTTATTTCTATACCCGAGCTTTTTACTTATGCAATTTACATTGTGATAGCCTTCGAGCTTGAAGTTATATATCTTGCTATCACCTTGTTACTTGTCTTGCTTAGCAAAAGTTGTTGGTTCATCTAGTTGACCCTAGAATATTTAGGTTGTATGCTTGTTAATTTAAACACCTAGTTTATTTCCGCATTTAGCAAGCATTAACCGAAAAAGTTTTAATCGCCTATTCACCCCCCTCTAGGCGACGTCGTTGTCCGTTCACCCAGGGCTATGGGTTTGTGGAAGTAGCACTTGTATCTCTCTCTCTATGTGCTTCACTAATTAGATCCGTATGAGCTGCCTCACATGATTACGGGCACCGTTGTAATTCCTATGTGGTGGATCTTTTCTATGAGTTATTGAATCTGAGATTGCAATTGTTTCTCTTGAGTTATTTGAGTAGATGTATCTTATGTACCCCATTCTTATTTGCTATTTTTGATCAATCTAGTTCTTGAGAGCGTGTGTGGGGTGATTGAAGGGGAACGTAGCATAGAAAACAAAAATTTTCCTACGCGAGAGATACCCGAAAGGCCAAGATCTAATCTAGGAGACGAAGTGCAACGGGCAACAAGAGGGTTAAGGAGAACACATACCCTCGAAGACTCAAAGTGGTACGAGATCAAATCTCGTTGTTGGCGTAGTCGTACTCACACCGATCCCGATAGCGAGAAGATGGCACCGCAATCCGGCGGTGCATCCGTGATCGGTCACACGTACGGTTGATGACGACCTCCGTTCCCTCGTTCCAGCGGGGCGCGGAAGTAGAGGATCCCTCGGAACTCCAGCAGCACGACGACGTGGTGGTGGTGAAGAATCCCACGGTCAGGGCTTCGCCAAGCCGGAGACCATGAAATGGAGCAGCGGGTGGAGGGAAAGGGAAGTGGCTAAGTGTGTGTGTGAGGAGGAGCCCTCACCCTCCTTTTATAGGGAGAGGGAGGCAGCCCAAAGGTGGGGTGCGGCCAGCCATGGTGGTGCCCCCACCTCTTCCCTCTTCATGTGAGTGGAAGCTCCACTCACACCCACTCATGCTCCCATAATTTCCCACTTGGAAAATCCAAAGGTTTTCTTTGAATAAATAAATAAAACCTTTTTATTTCTTTATTTCAGCATTTGTTAATTCTATTAACAAACTTTTGCATATAGCACCTCGAATCATTTGTTAATTCTACTAACAACCATTCGACGAAAAACCCCTTGAACTATTTCAATTTTCCCCGAAATAATTTCGGTGTTGTCCAAAATATTCTTCGATATTCCGTATCCTCTCAAATGCGTCATCGAACCTTAAGTGTGTCACCCTACGGTTCGCGAATAAGATAGACATGATCGAGACTCCTCTCCGATCAATAATCAACAGCGGGATCTGGAGATCCGTGATGACTCCTATATATTCAACGATGACTCTCGTGATCGTGTGAACCAACAACGCCGTGAACTATTCCCTTTGTCTCGCGATATTTTACTTGTCCGAGATTCGATCATTGGTATCAACCATACCTTGTTCAATCTCGTTACCGACAAGTACTCTTTTCTCGTTCCCGTGATATAACATCCTTGTGATCATATCACGTGCTTGCAAGCGGTTTCGATGTGATATCACCGAGAGGGCCCAGAGTATATCTCTCCGTCATTTGGATGGACAAATCCCACTCTTGATCCATGATCCTCAACTAATACTTTCCGAATACTTAACGACACCTTTATAGTCACCCTGTTACGGTGTGACGTTTGATGCCATCAAAGCACTCTTCCGGTATCAGTGATTGACATGATCTCAAGGTCTAAGGAATAAGTTACTTCGTATGTTTGATATAACAATGTAAACTAAATGACTTGATCGCATTGCTATATTCTCTTTGGGTATATGTTCATCACATCATTCTTCTAATGACATGACCCCGTTATTAATAACATCCAATGTTCATGATCAGGAAACCTTGATCATCTATTAATCAACGAGCTAGTTAAAAGAGAGGCTTTACTAGGAACCATTGTTTGTTTATTAAGCACACATGTATCAACGTTTCCGGTTAATACAATTCTAGCATGAAAAATAAACATTCATCATAAACAAGGAATAAGATAATAACCATTTTATTATTGCCTCTCGGGCATATTCCCTTCAGTCTCCCACTTGCACTAGAGTCAATAATCTAGTCTGTAAGCACTTAACACATATGGCGTACCAGTGTTATTACCATGCTTCGCATGTGGTAAACATTATCAAAAAGATCTGAAGTGTTCAGGTCCTATTGTATTTGCATGTTCTTTGCGTCTACACGCATCACTCATTCTCTAATGAGATGACTTTGTATATATATGGTCAATTGGTGAAAACTTAATTCCTCAGCTTAAACTGATGTCACTAACATTGTGAAAATGTAGCTTCATAGTGTTAGCATTCTTGGAAACTCACCAAGTTCCGGTGATACCTTAATTCCTCAGCTTAAACTGATGTTACTAACATTGTGAAAATGTAGCTTCATAGTTTCAGCATTCTTGGAAATTCACCAAGTTCAATAAAGAACTCCTTGACACAAAATACGCTTATAATCAGTTGTCAACACAACGATATACTTTAGCCTTTGTTGTAGTATCTGTCACAATATTTTAATTTTGAAACTCTTTCAAATCCAGCATGGAACTTTCTTCCATCCTATTGTGCTACCGTTCATCACATATTTTAATTGAGATAAAATTACTTGATTAAATGACAAGATTATTAGTGTAACATATTACAACTAATATTTTGTCATTACTATATAGGAAAACATATCCTTAGCATTTCTAAAATGACACGAGGATCTCTCCCACTGTTGTCTAATCATCATATGAATTATCCTGCAATAACATTTTATAGCATAGGACTCATCTGGTCGTGTACATAGCATGGAAACATGACTTAGAAATCTCAATTTCAATGATGCTCATCATGTGTCAAAACGCATGAATCTTGCTCAATTATTTTCCATGTGACAAGAACTCCTTCTTGTCATTTTCATATTGACTTACTTCAATATTTCATCTATGTAATTTGGCTTCAATCATATCAGGTGCGTCAATCCATCTTTTATAGATATCGATGCCCAATATCTTCTAAGCCTTTCATCAATATGAAAATCTTAACCGTGTTAATTTAAAATACATATTTTCCAATCAACCATATGTCATCTACATAAAGTATTGGAAATATGTCATAGCGCTCCCACTTAATTTCTTGTAACTTTACAAGCATCTTTATCGTTCATGATGGAATCAAACTCTTTTGATAACTTCATTAAGGTAAAGATTTCAACTTCGTTATGCTCACTTCAACCATTGAAGTGTGCATACCTTTCTAGCAACCTTTTTGAATTTTACAAAACTCTCAGACTGTGTCAAGTACACATCCTTGATAAAACTTCCTTGAGAGGAGAGTTGGTTTTGTTATTCAACTACCATATCATAATATGTAACTTTGCTAGAACTATCTGCAAAGACTAAGCATCACTACGGAAGATCAAAATCTTGTAGTAGTGAACTCTTTGAACTTCGTCGAAAACAACTTTTCGATAAGTACAACTTTCAAAGGATGTAAAATCCATGTCTTTGTCGCTATATAGACCCTTTTGCTATCGTTAGGCATCATGCCTATCGAAAGGACTACCAAGTCACATACTTGATATTCATACAAGGATACTATGGCGGATATAATGACTCATAGTCAATTTTACGAAGCCAGGGCCCATCATTTTCTTCCTTTATAAGGTTCAGGTCCTTTTGTTGTCAAAACAACACTTTACACTTAAACCACAAGTTGTTCTAAGTACAAAGTTTTTGGACTTTACTGGTACAGTTCGCAAACTCATTTGAAGTATCTACAACATTTGTAGTGTCTTCTACTTAGTCAAAATAGTAAACCCCGGAACAACTTCCAGTGCTGCGCTACTCTTGACATGATAACGAAGATTCTCTAACCTCGTTGAGTTTGTACTGTGCTCCCACTCACTTGTTTCGCAAGAACTACTTTCTCGAGAAATCAACCCTTTCTGACAAACAACATTTGTCTTTTGGTTCGGTGATAGGAGAAATACCCAATGTTTTATTTGGGATAACCTTATAAACATATATTTATCCTATTTTGGTTGTAAACATTTTACACATGCTATGCATACCAAAACTTAAGAAAAATGACAATTCGGGTCATTACCCAAACCATATCTTATATGTTGTCAGTTTCAACGGATCATGATGGTGCTCTTTTCAGTGTAAAAGCGGTTGTCCTTAATGTATAAACTACAAAATTATAATGGCAATTTTATTAATCTTACCATGTCAAACAGGGTTTGATTTTGTCTTTTGAATACTCCAATCTAATGTGGGGTATTCGAGAAGTATAAGTTGTAGAACAATTCTGCAACTTCTCAGATGTTTTGCTAAACTTGTAACTCAAACTTTATCCTTTATGATCCAATCATAAATACTTGATTATCTTGTTACATTGATTTTAACTTCATATTAACAACCTTTTGAACCAATTCAAAATGTCAAACTCTGTTCCCTTTAAATAGATATACTCACATATCTACTTAAATCATCGACAGAATTTTATGAAGGAAAAATTAATCCACCATACATGACTACACATAATGGACTATATACATCAATATGTATAATCTCCACTAAATTAGTCGTCCATTCTACTTTGGCCTATGAACGGAATTCTAGTCATCTTTTGGAAGAGGTCTCACAAGCGTCAATTTATTCAAAACAAAATGACTCCGGAAGTCCATCAATATGGAGTTCCTTCATGTTTTCCTTTCCGATATGAACTAAAATGGTGGTGTCACAATTTAAGTGAAAATCTTTTACGTCTTGCAACGTTTAGCATTCAGTCTTATAGATGTTTACTTTACCAACATGATTTATATTAACATATCCATCAATTATGGAATATGGTCATCGTTTGAACAATCTCATTTGTTCTCACAAAAGACTAGAACAAAATAACAACTTATTAAGTTCTTAAAATAAATCTTGAATGTTTGGTTCGATACTACAATGAACACAATAACACTTTATTTATGTTCTTGTCATAATCGATTCCACATCTATTACTAGTTCTTTTTAGGCCCTTGTATTTCTTGCATTGCGTTGCTTTGTATGACAACTCATACCAACCAATGTGGTATCAAAATACCCAAAAATACTTTGTTAACTAGTAATACATCTATAACTTGTATATCAAGTATATACTCCTGAGCTGGACTTTTCCAGTTATCTTCTTTTCTGCCATATATCTATTTGTAATTCTATTTTCAATATTCCCTTTCCTTTATAGAAGAATCATTCAACATCAAACAATGCTAGTCTTACTAGTTCATTTTCTTTGGCGTGTTAGTCATATACTATCACCCATTGAGTCATACTTTGAGTTTGATTGTTCTACTAATATCACCATATTAATAATATTCTTCTAGATTCCACTCTTAGCAATTTCCAAGTAAGGTAAACTATTTTACCCATACTTCTAATCCATCCTATCATAACAATTTTATGATTAAGCTACTATAGCTCGAAGGAAGGAATTTAGAGGATAATTTTTAGCGCCCAACTTCTTGGAATATTCAAACGCCTAGCGTCTCCAATCATTGCATATATTCAGATAATATAAGCAAACATTGTCACGCTAAATTTGCATATATTCAGATAATATAAGCAAACATTGTCACGCTAAATTATACTCAGTCATGTTGCTACAAATAAGTTTCTAGATATCAATATATCTTTCACTTGATTGTTTCTGAAAACAACTCTTTTCAGTTCCAAAATCACCTTGATCAACAAAACATTCTTTTGAAGATAAAGTAATACGGAAGCAACCATGACTCTGGATTCTAAGTAGGAATTATTTGCTCTCTAGATTAATCAATCATTAACCATATGGAGCTAGGTAGGAAATACCAAAAAATCTACAATAGGACTCAATTTTTAATATCACTAATACGGTACCAATCTTAAATGGTATTTACCAGATCATAACAGTTATATCTCAATTAACAATCTAAGTGTAAGGTAATTATAGATGCCAATGAATACTACAATTTGTGCAAATTCACTTTGATTTTTTTGTTCATGATAAATAAGTTCAAGTTAATTCAAAATATTAAACCATGAACTCCCACTCAAAAACAACATCCCTCTTAGTCATCTTTAGTGATTACACGAACCAAATTCACTACACCAAAACCGATCATCACGTGAGATGATGTAGCTTCAAAGGCGAACATCTACATGTTCATCATATCATCCATATGACTCATGCTTTACCTTTCGGTTACGTGTTCCGAGGCCATGTCTGTACATGCTAGGCTCGCCAAGTAGAACCGTAGTATTGCGTGTGTTTCAAGGCCATGTCTGTACATGCTAGGCTTGAAAACACCCGTTGTATGCGAACGTTGAGTCTGTCACACCCGATCATCACGTGGTGTCTCGAAACGACGAACTTTCTTAACGGTGCATACTTAAGGAAGAACACATTATTATCTTGATATTAGGTGAGAGGGATCATCTTATAATGCTACCGTCGCTATCTAAGCAAAACAAGATGCATAAAAGTATTAACATCACATACATCACATGTAAGGATAACGTGATATGATATGGTCCTCCTTGCACTTGATCTCCATCATGTGCATCATGGTATGATCTCCATCATTCCACCGGCGTAGTACCAAGTACCATGGCACCCAATCTTGATTGTCCATCAAGAAGAAGACAATCATATGGATACCTTCCGGTATATCAATAATTTACAAAATAGATCATCTCATAATCAAATTTGTAATATTGACCATATCAATTCACATGCCCAGCAAAAACTAGTTAGACGCTTCTAATTTATTTTTGCATATTTTACGTGGCTTAGGGCTTTCGAGGATAGAACCGTTCATACCTACGAACATCAACCACAACGTTGATAAACACATTTTTAACAACCCTTCATAGATTAGATCTTAACTATAGTAGGAGAAACAGACACCCGCAAGCCACTTATGCAATACAAGTTGCATGTCAGTTGTGGAACAAGTCTCATGTACGTGGACATGTAAGGTTAGTCCGGGCCGCTTCATCCCACTATGCCACTAAGATCATAAAATAGTCAAGGAGGTAATAACATGATCATCAACGCCCACATACACCTATGTGTTCTACCCGTACAAAACATCTACGCATAGATCCGGCTCTGATACCACTGAAGGGGAACGTAGCATAGAAAACAAAAATTTTCCTACGCGAGAGATACCCGAAAGGCCAAGATCTAATCTAGGAGACGAAGTGCAACGGGCAACAAGAGGGTTAAGGAGAACACATACCCTCGAAGACTCAAAGTGGTACGAGATCAAATCTCGTTGTTGGCGTAGTCGTACTCACACCGATCCCGATAGCGAGAAGATGGCACCGCAATCCGGCGGTGCATCCGTGATCGGTCACACGTACGGTTGATGACGACCTCCGTTCCCTCGTTCCAGCGGGGCGCGGAAGTAGAGGATCCCTCGGAACTCCAGCAGCACGACGACGTGGTGGTGGTGAAGAATCCCACGGTCAGGGCTTCGCCAAGCCGGAGACCATGAAATGGAGCAGCGGGTGGAGGGAAAGGGAAGTGGCTAAGTGTGTGTGTGAGGAGGAGCCCTCACCCTCCTTTTATAGGGAGAGGGAGGCAGCCCAAAGGTGGGGTGCGGCCAGCCATGGTGGTGCCCCCACCTCTTCCCTCTTCATGTGAGTGGAAGCTCCACTCACACCCACTCATGCTCCCATAATTTCCCACTTGGAAAATCCAAAGGTTTTCTTTGAATAAATAAATAAAACCTTTTTATTTCTTTATTTCAGCATTTGTTAATTCTATTAACAAACTTTTGCATATAGCACCTCGAATCATTTGTTAATTCTATTAACAACCATTCGACGAAAAACCCCTTGAACTATTTCAATTTTCCCCGAAACAATTTCGGTGTTGTCCAAAATATTCTTCGATATTCCGTATCCTCTCAAATGCGTCATCGAACCTTAAGTGTGTCACCCTACGGTTCGCGAATAAGATAGACATGATCGAGACTCCTCTCCGATCAATAATCAACAGCGGGATCTGGAGATCCGTGATGACTCCTATATATTCAACGATGACTCTCGTGATCGTGTGAACCAACAACGCCGTGAACTATTCCCTTTGTCTCGCGATATTTTACTTGTCCGAGATTCGATCATTGGTATCAACCATACCTTGTTCAATCTCGTTACCGACAAGTACTCTTTTCTCGTTCCCGTGATATAACATCCTTGTGATCATATCACGTGCTTGCAAGCGGTTTCGATGTGATATCACCGAGAGGGCCCAGAGTATATCTCTCCGTCATTTGGATGGACAAATCCCACTCTTGATCCATGATCCTCAACTAATACTTTCCGAATACTTAACGACACCTTTATAGTCACCCTGTTACGGTGTGACGTTTGATGCCATCAAAGCACTCTTCCGGTATCAGTGATTGACATGATCTCAAGGTCTAAGGAATAAGTTACTTCGTATGTTTGATATAACAATGTAAACTAAATGACTTGATCGCATTGCTATATTCTCTTTGGGTATATGTTCATCACATCATTCTTCTAATGACATGACCCCGTTATTAATAACATCCAATGTTCATGATCAGGAAACCTTGATCATCTATTAATCAACGAGCTAGTTAAAAGAGAGGCTTTACTAGGAACCATTGTTTATTTATTAAGCACACATGTATCAACGTTTCCGGTTAATACAATTCTAGCATGAAAAATAAACATTCATCATAAACAAGGAATAAGATAATAACCATTTTATTATTGCCTCTCGGGCATATTCCCTTCAGTGATGGGTGCATTAGTTGGAGTAACGGGGGGTGGCTAGTGCTGTGAAAGTGACAGAAGTTCAGCGATCCACTTAGGTTTTGTTAAACCTTTCTTAGTTACCTCACTAGGGATAAAAAGGAGTACCTTGTTACCGGGGATTTGAAGTGACACTAATCAATCTCCATGACTAGATCTAGCAAGTTCTTACTTCAACTTCATGTCACATTGCTTAAAGCTATACTCTAGTTTTTCCTTAATTATCGAGGTGTTATGATTTATTTCGCATCTTGGTGGAGTATAAGAGGGATCAATATGACCGTAGAGATCTCTATGCTAGGACGTGATGCCCATATGAAAGTACTCAATGTTAAACATGTTATTGTAATCTCACATTTAATTCTTTATGTCCACCGTCTACCACTTTATTTGAGAGAATGCAAGTGTGAAACCATGAACCCCGGTCCTATCTTAAATATAAGAAAACACTCTAGTTACTTTGCTGCAATTTACTTTACTTGCACTTTACTTTACCTGCATCTCCAATTCGAATTTACATTATCTCCATCACCACTTGCATCACAAAAATACAAAAACAATCCATTGCATATTTATTTTCTCATTTGCATTTAGTAGTAGATTTAATTATTACACATTTACTTTCAGTTTTGCATTGCAATTTAGAAGTCTCACACCTTGTGCTTGACAACCACTTGGTGAGGTTGAGGGCACAAAATTCTCTACTTGTTTGCAGGATCCTGGAGGAAACTTGGAAGACAACTGCTGAAATACTAGCTCCCCAAGAGTTCGATATAAACCCTCGAGTCACCCTCGTGGGGAAGAAGGCTTGCCACTAGCTACACACTCTGCACTTGGAGTCTCAACCTAGCCATCAAGCGTTTTTCTGGCGCTGTTGCCGGGGAGCCATAGGTGAAGGAGTTGTCCAAGGGAGCTCACAAGAAGTCTTCATCACCAACAAGGTGTGCAAACACCTAAGCTTGGGGAGGTTGCACCTATGTGAGTACCGTCCTTTCTATCTCCACCTTCTTTCAAGTAGATTGTTTTGTTTCTTGTCTTGTTTTTGTTTTTGTTCTTGTTTTTGTTTTGTCTTGCATATTTTATTTTAGTTTGTATTTTAGCTTTGCATTTAGTTATCTAGTTTATTTTAGTATTTCGAATTTTCCTAGTTACTTTACTTTTCAGTTTTGCATAAAAAATTAAAAACTACATAAAAACTGTTAAAATGGGTGATAGAACTAAATTAAGTGACTACACAAATACATCCAATGACCAATTCATTGCTAGGCCAATTACTACACCTGAAATACAAGCTGAAAGCTATGAAGTAAGTCCTAGTTTATTGAATTTAATTACTAGAGAGCAATTTGGTGGTAGTGTTATGGAGGATGCCTCTATGCATCTTCATGATTTCATGGAAATATGTGATATGCAAAAATTTAAAAATGTGGAAAGTAGTGTTTTAAAACTGAAATTATTTCCTTTTTCACTTATAGGAAAGGCTAAAGAATGGTTACTTTCACTACCTACAGCTAGTATAAAGTCTTGGGATGATTTAAAAGAAGCTTTCATTAAGAAATATTATCCTCTCGTTAAAATTTTGCAAAATAGGAATAATATCCTCTCATTTAGGCAAAATGATAATGAACATGTAGCCATGGTATGAGATAGAATTAAATTAATGATTAGAACATGCCCATCACATGGAGTAAATGAATGGACCATACTACACTCTTTTTATAATGGTCTAAACTACATGTCTAGAAATATACTTGATTCTGCTGCTGGAGGTGCCTTTATGAGTAAAACTGTAGGAGAGGCCAAGAGCATATTAGAAAGCATATTGCAAAATTATAGTCAATGGAATACTGAAAGAGCACCCAATCACACTAAGAAAATAAACTCAATTGAAGAAACCAATGATTTGTCTTCTAAAATGGACACAATTCTTACTTTTATTAATAAACAAAATATGGAGAATGTGCCTTTGCAGGAGCTAGTTGGTAGTAATTATGAAAGTGTGGATGTTAATTTTGTTAGGAATTATGGTAGCAATGGTTTTGGTAATGCTTACAATTCATATAGTAAACCTCCTTATGTGCCAAATAAACCTTTTGTTCCATATCCTAATGCTAATGAAAATAAGTGGAAGCCTTATAGTGAAATTTCTGAATCTAATAAATTTCTTATGGAACAAGTTGCTAGTCACAATGCTATGATACATGAGTTAAATAAGTCTATTGCATCCATTAGTAGAGATATTAAAGGATTGCAACTTCAATCTTCGAATTTAGATAAAGCATTGTCAAAATTAGCTGATAATCAAGCAACTCTATTAAGCATGTCTGCAGGAAAGCCACAAGCACAACCTAGTGTAGGAATGAATTATATTACTATTGCTGCTCCTATTATTGAAAATCTTAATCATATTGCTGAGAATACAAGTGAGCATGTCCCTACTAGCTTAGAAGAAACTTTGAATGAAATAGTGAAGTACCCTGAATATTTACTTCCATATATGTCTTATCTTGCTAGCAAAGATGAAATTAGTCCTCATGAATCAAGCATGCTAGCTAAATTAGAGAGTAAAGTAGAGGAAATTATGATGCATACTGAAATTAAGGATCCATTGCTTGATTTAGAAAAAAGTAGCTTGCAAGAACTTATTGCTACTCTACAAAAATTTGCTAGTGATCCCACTATAAATGTTAATCAACCTGGCTTTGGATCTTATATTGCTAATCATGTCTTGCAAGAAAAAATTGCTAGGTACAAGAATGAGGCCATGATACCTCCTAAGCTTGGGGATGCATGGATCCCCAAGGTGCTAGTTTCAATTGGAAAAGAAATTCACCATGCTATGTTACATCTAGGTTCTAGTGTATCGGTACTCTCTAAAGAATTATATGAATTGCTAGAACTAGAAAATTTAGAAAAGTGCTCAAGTGAATTTGTCCTTGCTGATAACTCTACTAAACATGTTGTAGGACAAGTAAAAGATGTTATGATTGCATTGCACATGACTTTCGTACCCGTTGATTTCATTATTATGGATATGGGGGATGAATCCCCTAGTCCTATTATTTTGGGTAGACCTTTTCTTCGTACTACAGGTGCAATCATAGACTCCAAGGAAGGGAATGTCAAGTTTCAGTTACCTCACAAGAAAAGCATGGAGAACTTCCCAAGGAAGAGGGGCACGCTGAAGAACAAGCTCCCTCATGAGCTTTATCCCTCTTGATTATCAAGTAAGTAAAGCCTAGCTATATGGCTATAAAGAAAGCGCTTTACGGGAGGCAACCCGGTTGTTTTTGTTTGGATTTTCCTAGTGTCCTCTTGATGTCTCAAGAGATTAGTTTTTTTGCTTTAATTCTGGAGTTTTCAATAAATATTCAAGTCAAACCCATTTGGACTTATAAGTTAATATCCTAGTGCATGAAATTTCTGTTTCAGCACGAGTCTGCTCACCGTATGATTTTACGTTTTTTATTGGTATGTAGGATTCAGCTAATTTTTTAGTATGTTCTGCAACTTTTTGTCCTCTGTAAGCACAAAAATTTTCTTAATTTTTTGACGAGTCTAGCTTAGGGAAAAACGTTCGTTTTGCTGCTGCTGTTTTTCTGGACAGATTCTGCCTTCTTTTGTTTTATGCACTCTTTGGGCTTGGGAATCGAATCCACGATTCTTTCAAGCAAGAAAGTGAACATAAAACATAATGAACCTTATTGTCTATCTACTTGAGCATTTGATTTGGAATTTTGCACAGCAAGCATGTGATTTGTTTGTCCTTGCTAATCTCACCCCACAGAAAAAGAATGAGAGAAACATGTTTTGTGAAGTTTTTTCACAGGGAATAGAGGAGCTGCGCCTCAAGACATCCAAGAATGGTGAAATCCATAAGCTTGGGGATGTTATGAACACCACACTGGAGCTACACTCTTTTGGTTAGCACACGTCTACTTTCTATTTTTCTAAGCAAAGCATTTATCGTAGAGACTTGAAGCGTCTAGTTTATGTTTTTATTTTTGTTTTGATAAGACCACCACCATCATTTTATATGAGATTGAGCTACTGTAGTTTGGGGTTGGAATGTATTGGATGCTAGTATTATGACTTGGAATAGGGATGTCATGGTTGATTTGAAGAGCTACATATGTTTGCATGATTTATAGGCTTTTTATGTGTAGAAATTTGCAATAATGTTGTCTTGAGCTATCTCTTATTCATGTCCTTGATGTTAATTGCTGGTTTATTTAGTTTGTCATGAAATTAGTAGTTCTATGGACATATGCATGCATAGTAGCTGGTCAACTATCTCCCTCTTGCTAGCCCAAAAATTTAAAAATTCCAACAAGTAAAAACTTGTTTCCAACACTCCTTAGCCAAGTATTTTCAGTGAGTCCACCATATCTTCCCATTAGCTTCATTGCTATTCCGAGTATGTTCACCATGTTATTGTGTTATTTATGTTCCAAATTAAGATATTCACTTTATTAATTGTCATGGGTTAAACTTGGGATAGAACTCTCACGAACTTTTGAAGGCACACTTTACTTTTTATGCATCTAATAAACATGACCCAATAATGGGAGCCACAAGTTTTGCGTTTGACAAGTGTGTGGTTGGGAGCTAGCTATAAATGTGTATCACCGGAAAGCTTTCAACATTGCACAAAAAATTTACATTTGGTTGATATCATGTACTTTTGTTTTTGGACTCCTGCCATGCCGAAATGAAATAGAGGAATAGTAAGTTTTGATGAGTAAGTATCTATATGACTAGAGAAACGCATTGAGCCGCTAACCCAAGCCATGCTTTATCATGGTAGAAATTTACTTATAGCTTGAGTGACTCTACAACACATCCTATAATAAAATAAGAAGCTATGCATAATAGTGAATGAAAATAAAAAGGATGATGAGTCTACTCCGTTTGTTCATCTTGTCATTGTAACATGGGCTTGTTTCCATGTCATGGGGCAAGAGGTACCTCTTTGCGGTTCTCTATGATGTCATTAATACTTATTATGATTGTACAAAGCTTATTAGGAATCTTAAGTTGAGTAATCATGGAGTAGGTTTTCACACTCACGGGGCATGAGGCTTTCAACCACCTTGTCATTCTCATTACTTCAATACTCACAATATTAAGATGCTAGTGATAAAGGGGCAATGAGAGTCCTAGATCAATGGATACCACATTTCAATTAGTAATTTTAGTTGAATAATTTAGAGGCTAAATAAGACTTGATCATGTTTTACCTCTACTCAATTTTCTCCAAAGTGTCCACTATATTTTCTATTCTCCATTATGCTATTCTTTGACCAATATAGGATTTTATTTTTCATTTTGTGTATGCATTTGGTCCATAGTGCTTTTATTTCATTATACACTTTGTGAACTTTCATGAAGCATCTTTGCTTGCATATTTGATATTTCTTACAACATGAATTGTATATTGCTACTCATTTCTTGTATTAATCATTTGATTATATGTAGCATGAATAATCCTCCTTGATATCCCATGATTGTTTCAATATGCAAAAACCATCTTAGTTTTATCACCTTCATACTCGAGGACGAGCATGGGTTAAGCTTGGGGATGTTGATGCATGTAAAATGCATCGATCAATTTTGCATATTTTCACTTGGTTTTCTATTACATATTGCATCATATAACGGTATAATTCAATGTTTTATAGTATTTTGGGGTTAAATTACAAAGACCCCCAACTTTTATGGAATTAACCCTGCCTGTCAGAAACCCTGTTTTCCATATTTTTGACGTTTCAGGGGGCAAACTTCCGCGAAATCACCTGAAAATCTACGGGGGTCATTTTCTTGGAAGGAGAAGACTTGCGGGCGAAGGATCCACGAGAATTGGGCAAGGAGGCCCAAAAGAGGACCCTCCACGCGGCCAGATTCCTTGGCCGCGTGAGAGGCCCCCTTTTGGCCCCTGTGGCCCCAATTCCTTCCATCTTCGACTTACCGACTCCGTCTTGACCTAAAACCGACTATAAAAAGGGTCCCTCGTACCCTTACGGAGAAGAGCGCCGCCGAAACACCGAAACACCAAAACTGAGACCTGAAGTTCCATATTGGAGGGGGAAAACTCCAGCGGGGCGCCGCCGGTGTGATCTCCTACCCCTCCAACGTCATCTCCATCGACATCTCCATGAAGAGGGAGTAGTCCACCCCAGGGCTATGGGTTTGTGGAAGTAGCACGTGTATCTCTCTCTCTATGTGCTTCACTAATTAGATCCGTATGAGCTGCCTCACATGATTACGGGCACCGTTGTAATTCCTATGTGGTGGATCTTTTCTATGAGTTATTGAATCTGAGATTGCAATTGTTTCGCTTGAGTTATTTGAGTAGATGTATCTTATGTACCCCGTTCTTATTTGCTAGCTTTGATCAATCTAGTTCTTGAGAGCGTGTGTGGGGTGATGGGTGCATTAGTTGGAGTAACGGGGGGTGGCTAGTGCTGTGAAAGTGACAGAAGTTCAGCGATCCACTTAGGTTTTGTTAAACCTTTCTTAGTTACCTCACTAGGGATAAAAAGGAGTACCTTGTTACCGGGGATTTGAAGTGACACTAATCAGTCTCCATGACTAGATCTAGCAAGTTCTTACTTCAACTTCATGTCACATTGCTTAAAGTTATACTCTAGTTTTTCCTTAATTATCCAGGTGTTATGATTTATTTCGCATCTTGGTGGAGTATAAGAGGGATCAATATGACCGTAGAGATCTCTATGCTAGGACGTGATGCCCATATGAAAGTACTCAATGTTAAACATGTTATTGTAATCTCACATGTAATTCTTTATGTCCACCGTCTACCACTTTATTTGAGAGAATGCAAGTGTGAAACCATGAACCCCGGTCCTATTTTAAATATAAGAAAACACTCTAGTTATTTTGCTGCAATTTACTTTACTTGCACTTTACTTTACCTGCATCTCCAATTCGAATTTACATTATCTCCATCACCACTTGCATCACAAAAATACAAAAACAATCCATTGCATATTTATTTTCTCATTTGCATTTAGTAGTAGATTTAATTATTGCACATTTACTTTCAGTTTTGCATTGCAATTTAGAAGTCTCACACCTTGTGCTTAACAACCACTTGGTGAGGTTGAGGGCACAAAATTCTCTACTTGTTTGCAGGATCCTGGAGGAAGCTTGGAAGACAACTGCTGAAATACTGGCTCCCCAAGAGTTCGATATAAACCCTCGAGTCACCCTCGTGGGGAAGAAGGCTTGCCACTAGCTACACACTCTGCACTTGGAGTCTCAACCTATCCATTAGCGTCTAGCCGCTGGCTCCCAGGCAGCACCAGTCCGACCCCAAGGGCATCTACAACAAAGACAACATAAATCTCCGGGACAACGAGATAATATTCGAATTGCAGCAGCAGAACAATAAAACAAAACTTACCCGCAAACTTCTGGGCGAGAGGACGGATGAGACCGACAAGGTCGCTGTCATGCTTGGCGCATGCCTCCTCCAACTGCTTCAACGCGTCTTGAGCCTTCGAGAAGCTCCCCTCAAGATCGGCCGAATGTTTGCGGGAGGATTCAAACTCCTTTCGGGAGGATTCCAGCTCCGCCTCAAGGGTTTGCACCCGAGCAATGGCTTCGGCTTTCTCTGCCATTAGGCGGGTAACTTCATCTACAAGTGACAAATACACCTAATGCAACTTTCGCGATCAACGGAATCCGTAAAGCAGGATGCATTAGCTTACCTAGAAGGGAGTGGCCATCAGCTACGAGCCGATCACTATCCACCCAAAGGGAAGCGCAATCCGCCTCAGCCGAGAGCACCCGTCGACCGATAGCAGCAAGGGAGTCAAGAAGAGTCTGCAAAAGCACAGAATAAAAATTCAAGTTAAGGGAAAAAGTTCAAACTTGAGTCCGTGGCCAACCGCAAGCGATTAACCATGGCCTCGGGGGCTACTCCCATCGGGAGCACTGTCGTGCACCCAATAGAAATTACGATCAAATGAAGCGGAAGATGCGAGAAGAAGCGATAGATTTACCTAGCCTTGGGAAACATACAGAGGGTTCTCCGAGCTGCCCGAAACTTCTTTGTTCGCCAAAGCCCCACCCGCGAAGCTAGGCAACCCGTACTCAGGAGGTGCGGTTGCCCGCGCGGGACTTGGAGACCTTTGGGCAGCCTCTGCGACTGGAGTTTCACCCGCAACTACTTCTTTCCTATTTACAGAGGGAACAGAAGAAGCATACTGGCTAGGGCTGATAGTTTGAAGGCTGCTATGGAAGGAAAAGTCAAACAAAGACGCAGAACAAGGAAAAGATTCACGACTAAAGAACAGCGCGCAAGAAAAACTTACTCGTCCTCATCATTGTCGTCCAGAATATTCACATTCCAGGCGGTGGAAACCCTCGTCTTCTAGCCCAAGGGGGAAGCACGTTTAGAGGAGGCACATGAAGAGGCTCAGTCGCCTTAAGAGACTCGTCATCCAAGGAACTGCCCTTGGAGGTGACTTTGTCTTCTTTGGGCTTGTGGCGTTGGAGATGCTCGCTATCCGACTCTTCTTCGTCATCCATGAACTCATGCTCAGAGCTCGAGTCGGCTTCATCCACGCTGGTCTCGAGAGGAACGTCCACGTTACTCGCAAGAAGGTCTGATGCCTCTTCTGCGGTAACGGGCGGGTAGCACGTCTCCACGTTCAAGCTCTATAGATATAAAGAAAGAAGAGAAGAAAATATTCTCACTCGATAGAAATTCAGACTGCGGGTAACAAAGGAAGAACAACAACAACACTTACCTCGGCTAGAGAGGGTTTCGAAGCCTCGAATGGCTCGAGAGAACATGTCGAGAAGGCCTCTCCTATCTTCAGCTTGGTGATAGCCGCAATCTTCTTCTCGAATTCAGCATTCGAGAGGATGTCTTCGCAGACGCGGCTAGGGTCTTGGGTGCCCTGATACTCCCACATGGTCGACGACCTCTCTTGAAGGGGCTGGATCCTGCGCCGAAGAAAGACACTCGCCAAGTGCAATCCATTCAGCGGGACCCCCGTCACCTTGTTGCGGAAGCTCCCCACTTTCGCGTGTAGGGGAGAGACGACCTTGCTGTCCTCGACGGTGAGCTTGTGCACCCAGGATTTCCTTCGCTTCAGAACCGCGAATGGGTGGAATTCAGGAGCCCCACCCGCGTTGTTGTCGACGACGTAGAACCACTTCCTTCGCCATCATTGCGCGGAGTCGACGAAATACATCTCCATATAAGGGATGTCCGTCCTCGCCTGGATCTCGAAGCCGCCGGTGCGTAGTGGCTCTCCCATCTTCTCTCCGGGTCGCGATTTCTCCCGGAAGATTCGCACCTTAAACAGGGCCTTCCAAAGGCCCCAATGCGGGCGAATGCCCAGAAAGCACTCGCAAAGCACGATAAAGCACGAGATGTGCTGAATCGCTTTTGGAGGCAAGTCATGGAGTTGTATGCCGTAGACATACAACAGTCCAAGGAGAAAAAGGGTGGAGAGGAAGGCAGAGACCGCGCTAGACGTGATCCACGAAGACCACACGCTCATTCGCGCGAGGATTAGGTACCTCCTCTTTCTTGCCCAGGCGAACACGCTTGTCGCCGTCGGGGGGCAGAAACCCCTCCCGTTGCATCTCGTTGATGCTCTTCTTAGTGGTGCTAGCGGAGCGCCAGTCGCCTGTCTTCACGGCAGGCGGCGCGAAGGAATCTCCAGCCTCCTTCGACAAGGACACGGCAGCACTGCGCTTCTTCCCTCCAGCCATGGGAGCTTTTCGGTGCTTGCAGAACAGGAGGTATGCGCGAGGAGGAAGAAAGAGAGCAAATGGCCAGAAAATTTACCTTTTGCCTAAGGACGGCTACTTATACATGGACCAGGCCAATCTCGCCCATCACGGCTGCCACGCGGGGAGTGGAAACGAGGCGGCGGTGAACGGTTGCCTCTGCCATGATCTTTACAACAGATCGTGCGCATTTACAACGCGTGGCTTGCGGGGACCCGGAAACGACCTCTCGTTTCCAGTCAAAAGCTGACAAGGTGGGCCAGTGTGCTCTGGTTCGCTCCGTCACGTCCCATCGGGAGGAATCAGAACGGACAAGTGCGCAATGACATCATTGCATACCTCATTAAACCCGAAAATTCTTTCAGGTGGGATCCCTGACACGAAATTTCTTTCTTGTGGGCATATCAAGACGCGAAAACTCTTTCGCATAAAATCCGTGACACAAAATTTCTTTCGTACGGGCAAATCAAGGCACGAAATTTCTTTTGCATGGGATCCTTGACACAAAATTTCTTTCGTATGGGCATATCATGACGCGAAAACTCTTTCGCATAAAGTTCCTGACACGCAATTTCTTTCGTATGGGCACAGAAAGGCTTCCAGACACGAAAACTCTTTCGTATGGGCAAAAAATTACAAGTGCAAAAATCTCTTTGCATAAGCACAACAATAAGGGAAATCTCTTCATTCGGAAAATTTCAAGATAATATTTGCGAGTGCGCGGCTCCTACCACTCTGTCACACGATGTATATACACATCTCTATCCTGGATCCTTCGGCCGACTAGGCACATCCGGATGTCGTGTTATTTCGAATACGAGGGTAAGACCCAATAGATCTCTCTTACGGGCCTAGAATCGCACTCAAGCTGCGTCCTCCGGTAAATTTCCGTGTCAACAACACGAAGAAAAATCCTAGCGGACGCGCCGGGTACCCCTATAGGTTAAGTTCGACTAGGTAAGACCTCGACGAACCAGTCGCAATGATCACATCACCGAATTCGAGTCAGAGGTCTCGAGTCTGCGTAGGCCAGAACTGTTTTTGCCCTAGATGCAATTAATTGGCCCTGAGCTTTCGGGGAGAGCCAAGCAACTAAGCCACATCCTTCTGCGAAAACAGCCAAAACACAGGCACATCCATCGCTCGCTACTCGAGTACAAGAAGCGCATCGCGCACATGGTATGCGCCCTCTAAAAATCAAATGGTTGAAGAAATCAATTGAAGGAAATCAAGGCGAACTTTGAGCGTCTACCCGACAAAATTCTCAATCGGGTAAACGCTCGGGGGCTACTGACGAGGGGATGAATCCTGGACCTATCGGGTGAGGCTACCCGGTCCAAGGCCCAAGACCTAAGCCCAAAGGGAGACGCCGTGGACAGTTCTAGAAGGCCCTATCGAGGCCCACCCGCAAGGCCTTGCGGGTCAAGAAAGGAAACTTGTAACCGACTTTAGGTTAAGGTTTGTAACCCCCCTGGGTACGGTTTGAGACCTGGCCACCTATATAAGGCCAGGAGAACCACCAGGAGGATGACCAAGAAATACCGCACCATCAAAGCCTTGAGATTGAGATCTACTCTCGACTCGAGCACCCCCACTGTAACCGATCTATTGCTAATACAGATCGACATAAGCAGGAGTAATGATTTTACCTCTACGAGGGCCCTCAACCTGGGTAAATCGTGCCCCCAGTTAGCCGACGATTGTCACCCGTGTCCTACACGTTCTCCTAATCAAAACCCTATCGGTTCACCCGAGGGACTTGTTGAGATTCATATTCGACACTCACGAATGCACATGATATTTAAAAAACATATTTTAAATATCGAAAAAGAATAACGCATAGATCTTAACATAAAATATATATGAACAAAGTTGTTTCACGAAAAGCCGATTTTTTTTTCGTGTATAAAAAATACAAAAATGTATTGTAAAAAGGCTTATTTTAGCACCAAATTTTGTTTTTTATACAAGTCATAAGTAATATAAGTTTTTTGTGAAACTAGAAGGATGCCATGTGCGTTGTTGTGAGATCACTTTAGAAACTACAATATATTGTACACAAAAATTAATAAGAGATGTGACATATTGTGTTTTCTAAGTGAATACGCAAAATCCAATTGATCATAGTATATATGTTTTGAAATATTAATATGAATAATTGGATGGTTTAATAAATGAATGTTGTGTAGTTTGCATATAGCGATTAATAAATATTAGTAGAGATGACATGGGCAATTGATTAGTTAGCAGAATGGAGGACGTGGATAGCATGTTGATATAGAAAAAATATCAATACATGTTAGTGGGGTTTTGCTTTATAAGAAGTATAGATGGATAGATATAAAGTTTTTTAATATTTAAAAATACGTATAAATATATTTTAAATATAGTGTGCATATGCACCTAGTGCCAAAATGTCACCCCTTGGTTGGTCCTATATTTGTCTAACAGGCGGCACACTAATCGCCCACACACCTGGGAAGCCCCCACACGATGTTATGATGGAGTGAAATCACACACCCGCTGGGAGACACCAATAAAAAGTTATGATGTAGTCCAACAGCAAATTTCCCCGTTAGAATCAAAATAATCAATCCAGTAAGACTTTGAACTCTCTCAGTAGGTTGCTTGTGGCACGACATCAGACATATAGCGTCTTGACAGGAGCCAAGCGGACGTGCACAAAAAATACAAACTCTCTCTTGCTCCTAACTTTTCAAGAAGGTTGTCAATCTTCCCATCTTGCTGAAAAATAGAGAATTAATTGTACCGAATGGTTGGAGAATATTCAATAATAATAGAACAGCGAGCAAGTGACGATGAAATCAAGTATACAGGGTTGTAATCAATGAGGAAAATAGGACCGAGGATGAACAAATTACACCAGTGGAATCTCTCCTAAGAACAATAAACATGTTGTGGGTGAACAAATTACAGTTGGGCAATTGACAAATCATGAACGTGTAATAATAATATTATGACGAAATATAGTTCACGAGTTCTAACATTGTAAACATTACATAAAGATAAATAGACCGTCATCCAACAACATCTATTACTAAAAGTCCACCTTGAGGCAGAATGCCATCAAATCTCGCTGTTATTAAGTTGTAGCAAGGAAATATTTACTTGTGTTCAACAGACAGATGCATTAAGAACAATACGTAATGTAAGCAATAATTTCTATCCATAGACAAGAACACCGTTGTTTTCTCCTTAGTGGCAACAACACACACTACATCTGTCTCGTTTCTGTCACTCGAACACAGATGCAAATAAGGCATGAACTCACTATCTAGTATATGAACTCTCTCTTGGAGGTGCATACAATAACTTGGGCAAGGCAATCATGCACACCAGAGAGCATTGCAAGACAAGATTAAAACTCTCTAATGATATAAGTGAAGCAACTCAATATGACATGAACAAAGTAATCATAATCACATGATTCATCGGATCCCAACAAACACAACATGTTGCAATTACATAACGGTGATCTTGATCATGTTCGGAAGCTCACGAAATCTAAACATAGTGGCACAAGAAGGAGAGAACACCATCTAGCTACCGCTATGTATCCTACTCACACATATATACGGATGCAATCATAGAGACGTAGAAGATTCCGGTGGCGACTCCCCTCTCCGGCAAGGTGCCGGAGCAAGACACCAGAAGCCCTAGATTGGACTTTCGAGGTGATGACGCCTCTGCATGCTTTTCGTGGAAAATTTCTCCATCCCTTAAAAATTTAGGGTTAAAGGGAATTTATAGGCGAAGAGGCAACACGAGGCGGCAGCGAGGGCCACGAGGGGCCCACTAGACGTGGCCTAGGGGGACCCGCTCCTGGTACCCCCGTGGTAGCCCCTTGGCTCCCCTCCGGCTCTCCTTTGGGCTCTATCTTCGTTATGGGTAAAAAATGACCTCCGTGGACTTTTGGCGAATATTTTCTTTAGAACTTTTCTGAAACATAAAATAGCAGAAAATAGAAATTGGTTCCGGACATGTTGTTAATAGGTTAGTCCATCAAATCATCCAAAAAACAAAGTAAAACATGTAGAACACATGTAAGAACATAAAGAAAACAAGCACGAAGCGTCAAAATTATAGATACGTTTGAGACGTATCATGCCACAATAGGAAAAAGCAGGCTAGCACGTGGCATGACAGGCTCTGCTAGGCAACATCGAACCGACTTACGGTCAACCGTCTCGAAGCCCGGTCTCCCTCTAAAACGCGAGGACATGTTTTGTATGTGCAAAACACGTGTGGAGAAAATGGAAAATCAAACGTAAACACCATGAAAACAAAGATGTACGACTTGAGGGAGGCATGGTGGGTAATTATCGCCATCCTGGAGCCAAAGTCTTGATTCATACCACCACAAACATCCTGCAGCAAATCTGACGACCACAAAAAACCACTGAAGGCTAAAAAAACAGAAAAAAAAATCAAATCAACTCATCTTAGTATATTGGGCTATAAGTGAAAAACAAGAGTTGAACGGAAATAAAAGCTAAATACTCTACAAATATAAGTATGAACTATAGTATTCTACAAAAGGAGGAGTGTGTCTCTCTCCCAAATAAGAATGCTAGGATCTAACATTGTAGTGACCAGCAAAAAAACAAAAAACAATCTAAAAGTAAAACAAAAGGACACTCCAACAATATTATATAGTATGTAAATCAATAAAAAAATAATTTCAATGGAGACTACCTAATAATTTTTGATGAATAAGGGAATGCCTTGGGCATCCCCAAACTTAGACGGTCGGCTCTTCTTGAATATATTAGTGGGGTGCCTTGGAAATCCCCAAGTTTGAGCTTTTATTCCTTCTTGGTCTTATTTCATCATCCTCTCTCGCGAAAATTAAGAACTTACTACTGGTTGGCGTGTACGGAAATTTAAATTTTCACCATGCATGATACGCAATCACCAAGATCCATCTATGAAGATACAAGCGAATAAAAATTCCAAGATCTAGTTCTCGAGATCGTGTACCAATCACCGTAGAAGCAGAAGAGGTGTTGATGACGATGTTGATGAAGCCTATAAAAGATTCTCACGCACAAACCTGTGGATGAGGATGTTGCCGACTCACCATATCCAGTACCTTGATCCAACAGAATGAGGGTCTCACGTGTTACCCATATGAGAGTATTCACATATACGTCGGGACCAGTTCTGCAGTGATTCGCCGTTAAGGACTAGACGCCAAGGTGTATATGAAGGTGGAGTTCTCGACACATGAGAAAAGGAGAGAGTAATTAGAATCTAGATATGAGGAAACCTCAAAACCCCGATTAGAATAATCTCTAATTGAACTAAAGACGCACTAATTAGACCCTCTAATCTTCTATATCTAAATAGCAAAGCCCCACTACAAGTAATTCACTCAACATGCAGCTATGCCACCTCACAAGCCTTCCACATCATCTTTCTAAGCCACGTCATCAACTGGTCAGCCCCACAACTTCCTGCGCATGCAAAGCATTCTCATCTCACTTATTGTCGCATTCAATATATCAGTCTCCGCTCTGTTTGCTCTTCACTCCATCTCTCGTGAGAAATGCAGGTCCTAATTTCTTTCGTACGTTTCTCATGGCACCAATCAGTTTCAACATCCCAACAGTTTCCCTGCCCAGAGACCTTAGGCTGGTCACAATGGGCAGGAACTTAGCAGTAACATCACACACTCCAATACAACTTTGCTTACGTGGCACGTATTTAATGAAGAGATAGGTGCTTGTGGTAACTAGCTATGTTACCGGAACATCACACACTTCAAGAAACAATGAGTCTATAGCCTAATAAATGCATTGTTGCATGACACTACATACATGTTACTCCCAATTGTGACCAGCACTAAATGCCTCCTCTCTTCACGCTTCTCTGGCGCGGCGCACGACTTCTCACCGGGGAGGTGCCCAAAACTCCATTCACAACACCGCCACCATCGCGAGCTCTGCTGACCCGGCAACCAGGAGGTTGCAGCCTTTTCTCTCCATGGGATCCCTGCCCATCTAAGAGACTCGCCACCACCGATGGACTTTTCTAGCATGAACCAGCTGAAGTACATGAGGTAAGAATAAAAGTTGGCTCACTCTTCCCCATCGAGTCAAGTTTTTTCTTTTCTTGCAAATCCGATAATGCCATCATGATGTGTGTGCGTGATGTGCTTTTTCTCAGGTGCATCCATTTTCATGTAAATGTTTTATTTTTGCACATATGTTTTTCTGCTTATTTTCACATTTTTTTTGAGAAATAACCGATCATTCATACATAGTAGACAACGTTACAGAATCGTTTACAATAACAACAACAGCCTGTGGCAGCGGTGATAACCAAGTGTACCCACACTGTAGGGATTCGGCCAGTTTGGCCAACTCATGTGCTGCAACATTGGACGTTCTAGTAGTGTATCTGATAGAGCAGTTAACAAAAAGACTTAACAAAAAGACTTTTCAGCTGGGTTATGTCTTCATATATACCCCAAATCCTGCCGAGTTTCCTGGTGGTACAATTAGCCTTGGAGACAGCAGGGCAACAATCCGACAAGAGCGTGCTAGGGACGAGAGAGTGTCCCTTGGAATTTGCAGACCAAGAAGAATGGCTTTGGCCTCGGCTTCCTCGGCGTCCCTGCAACTGGAGATGGGATGACTGGCAGCAAGACAGATATCGCCAGAGTCGTTCCTCGTAACAATCCCTGCCGTAGCTACTCCGCTCTCATCCGAGAAGGCTGCATCAACATTGATACAAACAGTACCACTAGCAGGGGGCTTCCAGATGACCTTAGTGACAGGCTTGGACTTGTATGTCCCTGTGTCAGATGAGATAGCATCAGTAGTAGGCAAGAATAAATCTGGGGCTTTACCTTTGATTTGATCATCATTATTAGGACTAGTGTGAAGGCATCTCATGTAGTTTAAGAGAAACTCCCTGGAGTTTGCGATGGTTTCTGTCCCATTGCCATGGATCATATCACATCGCAAATGCCAGCTACGCCATAAAACAAAGAGAACATGCCCTCTCTGATCTTTGCTGCAGTTGGCGAGGAGGATTGGAAGCCAATCACCCCCAGTATAAGCGAAGGCCTTTTCTTCAGGTAATTTCCAGAACTTCCGCATTTCCCGACGAAGCGCTCGTGCCTTAGTACATAACACCGTAGCATGGTAGATGTTTTCTTCATAAGCGCCACATATTTTGCATGTACCATGGGGTTCCAAGGTTCTTCTGCATTTGTTAACCATAGTAGCAAGGTTATCACGAGCAACTCTCCAACCAAAGATACGTACCTTATTAGGGACGACAACTGTCGAGATGTTCTTCCATATTGGTCTATTGTCTGTATCACGCGAGCTACAACCAACACGCAAACTGCTGTCATGCTTGAACATGTACGCTGCCCTATAAGCACTTCTGACAGAGAAGAGGCCCGACCGATCATAGTGCCAGGCTATAAAATCGTCCTGGGACTGGGAAGGTGTATTGATACTCAGAATAATCTCTGCATCCTCCGGGTAAAAATTCTTTCTAATTAAATCTTCATTCCAAATATTAGTTCCTTGCAAGAAAAGTTGTTTAACTTTACGCAGTCTAGACTTGGACCATCCTTTTCGTGGTTTCATGTTGAGATCCCTTCGAAGCCAATTGTCCCTCCAGATGTCGACTTTTTCTCCGCTGCTGATCCTCCATATCATACCTTGTTTTATAAGATCAAGCCCATGTTCAATGCCCGCTGGGGAGGCATCACCTTTAAAACCTGTATCTGTGAGATTACCATTTGGGAAATAAATGGACTTAAGAAGTCTTGCAGAGAGACTTTCTGGTTTGTGGATGATCCTCCAGCACTGCCTAGCAAGTAGAGACTGATTCAGAAGCTTCGTATCCTTAAAGCCAACCCCACCATCGCTTTTCTTTCTGGTGATAATGTCCCAAGCTTCCCAGTGGACTTTCTTTTTATCTTCGTCCTCCCCCCACCAGAAGTTTCTGATAAGCTTCATGTAATCTTCGTGGAATCCGACAGGCAACTTAAACACACTCATATCATAGAGAGGAATGGCCTGGGCTACCGCCTTAATTAAAGTTTCCTTCGCTCCCATGGAGCAGTATTTTTCAGCCCAATTGGTTACTTTTTTATAAGCGTTATTTGGATGGATGAAATTTATCTTTTTTCAATCTACCATCCGGAGTAGGGAGACCCAAATATTTGTCTTTGAAGGTGGATCGCTGCACTCCAAGAATCTGGATCACATCCTGTTGGTCTTGTTCTTTGCAATTGCTACTGAAAAGAACCGAGCACTTGCTAGGGTGAGTAGTTGTCCCGAGCTTCTTTCAAAGATAGAGATCAGGTTCTTCATAGTGGTGGCTTGTTGATGGTTTGCTTGAAAGAACATAATGCTATCGTCGGCGAACAACAAGTGGGATATGCCCGGGGATGATCTGCAGATTTTGAAGTCCCTTAGGCTCTGGTTCAGAACAACATCTTTGATGAGTTTGGAGAAGCTTTCAACCATGAACAAAAAGAGATAAGGGGATAAGGGATCCCCTTGTCTTAACCCTATCGAAGGGGATAATTCATTGTTAGGGAGCCATTAATTTGCACCTTGTACTTAACGGATCTGACACAGATCATCACTTTCTCCACCCATTTGCGGTGGAAGCCCATTTTACATAACAGACCTTCGAGAAACTTCCAATCGACCCTATCATAGGCCTTGGACAAATCCATCTTATATGCACAAAAGGTTTCGTTTGACTTCTTGTTTCTCTGGATGGCATGGAAACACTCAAACGCAATAATCGCATTATCGGAGATAAGCCTTCCAGGGATGAAGGCGCTTTGGACCTCCGAAACGAGGTCGTGTAAGAGGGGCCTGACTCGATTGACGAGGCATTTAGATATGATTTTGTATACAACATTGCAGAGGGATATAGGTATGTAATCCTTTAGCTCCTCAGCTTCACTAGATTTCGGGATAAGCACAATTTTTGTCAAGTTTACTCCTTCTGGCATGATACCATCAATGAAGAAATTCTGGATTGCGAGGCAGACCCTGGTCTTCATCAGAGCCCAGTTCCTTTGGAAAAAACTCGCTGGGAGGCCATCTGGGCCTGGAGCTTTTAGTGGACCAATTTGAAAGAGTGCGTCTCTGATTTCCTTCTCCGAGTAGGGCATGCTCATATCATCATTCATCCGAGGAGTGACTGTAGGGTAGATACGGTCCAACAGCGGCATAGGGTCCACCTGTGGGTCGGCTGTGTATAGCTCTGTAAAGAACTTGGCTGTCATCCTTGTTAAATTGCCTCTATCGATAACAAAGGATCCGTCTGGTTTTTTAAGTTTGGAAATTCTGTTCTTCTTAATCCTCCATGCCGCTTTCTTGTGGAAGAATTTGGTGTTCTTGTCGCCTTCACGGAGCTAAGCGATTCTAGACCGTTGCATCCACATGATTTCTTCACGGTAGAGGATCTCATCAAGACGAGCTTTAGTGGCCTTGATTTCTGTTTGATTTTGGTTCCAATTGGATGCTTGCAGGCGACTCAATTTTTTCCTGAGGGATTTCAGTTCTCTTTTTATCGACCCAAAAGACCTATTGATCCACTCTTTCATGCTTCCCATGGTGAAATTCAGCTTGTTATGGACATCGGCAAGGTTTTGAGCAGGCCTGGAGTGACGCCAGGCTACATCAATTTCATCGGCCAGCTCTGGGCATCTCTCCCACATAATCTCATACATGGGCTGTCTAGTACTGTTGTTGTCCATCTTCCTATTACCAAAATCGATCAAGATAGGGCAGTGGTCCGAGCGAGAAGAGACAAGGTGCTCAACTGTAGCCCGAGGGAATAACCTGGACCAAGATGGGCAGGCAACCCCTCTATCCAACCTGACACGGACGTTCTTGCGTCCAAATTGATTATTATTGTAAGTCCACGGCAGCCCCTTGAAACCCAAGTCATGGAGGTTGCAATCAGCCATGGTTTCTCTGAATCTTGCCATCTGCTGTTCGTTTCTTTTGGTTACCGAGAAGTGCTCGTTCTGAAACATAGCCTCATTGAAATCCCCCAACATTAGCCAAGGATCATTAGAATTAGGAATAATTCTCCTCAACAACTTCCAGAATTCTTTCCTATCCTGAACACGAGGCTCCCCATAAACAAAAGTAGTACGCCATTTTATTCCAAACTCATCAGTAACAGAGATATCTATGTGGTGAATACCGAAGTTGATCAGATCAACCTTGACAGTGTCCTTCCAGTAGAGAGCCAGGACGCCCCCTTTCCGGCTGGTGCAGACCGGGAAGCAGTTAGAGTAGCCTAGCCGACGCCCAATACTTTCCACTATGCTCTTATTCTGTCTAATTTCGGACAGGAAGATCGTGTCGGGGCTATGGTCTCGCACGATGCGCGAGAGCTCTTGAACTGTCCGAACCTGCCCCAAGCTTCGGCAGTTCCAACCTGCAGCCCTCATTGGCCCTGTCGGGTGCGCTCTTTCGCACCCGACAGTGTGCCGACAGCCCCAGGGCCGGTCGCTTCCAGACCACCGTCTTCTTCCTATCCCTGCACCTCTTCATCTCTTTCCTCTTCATCAGCTTCCTTCAGAGCACTCTGACTATTTTGCTTCTTCTCCTCTGGTGTAGCTCTGCCATCTGGTCTAGTACCAACAACCATAACATGGTGTCTGTCCCCGTTCCCTAATACTATAGCCAGCGATTCGCTGCTTTCATCATGATCACACTCACCCCTAGAAACAGGCAGGCAATCACCAAGGATGCCATTTACATTGTTATCTAGTTCCCTAAGTTGGCGCAACACATCAGCCCCCAGACAAAGTTCGAGCGACGGGACAGCGAAGGTGCCTTTCTTCGCTCGAGGAGCTAGCTCTGTCAGGTCGGCTTCTGATTCTGGCCTCCCACGCGTATCCCCCAGCACACTGGCCTGAGTTGTACACATGTGCGACTGCTTGCTTTGCACCTCTTCTTCCTCCCTCGGCATCAGCTTCTAGTTCACCTTTTTCTTAGGAGACACCTTGATGTGATTGGTGTCTGTTGGCCTGGTGGGAGAAGCTTTACCAGTCGATTTCTTAGATGCAACTGAAGGTGAAGGCGACGTGGCATGGACGGGGGATATGCCCACGCCTCCCCCACCACTGGCTCCTTCTCATGGACGGTAAGGCGCTCCACCTCCTTCGCCATAGATGCCACGATCGCTTGCTGGCTTGGCTCTTGGTTCTTGCTTGTCGTTGCCTCCACTACAGGATTTTGCCACGGCAGGGCCGCCGCGGCAGGACGTTGAGCTTTCCCAGTGGTTGCTGGAAGAAACGAGCACCTAGGGTCATCGTAGTTTGTTGCCGGGACGCCCAGGTCAAGGTTGTACTTGGGCACCTGCTGCGTCTCCGGAAGGTTGCACTCCCCTCCTTGGTGTCCGATGCTGCTGCAGAAGATGCATAAATTGGGTAGGCGCTCGTAGAAGACGGAGAAGACCACCTCCTCATCAGCGATTTCGTCCTCAAGAACGATCCACCTCCGCAACGCCCGGTAGACCGGGATCTTGACTTTGGCCCTGAGGAACTTATTGCAGATATCACCTCTAGAGTTGTTATCAATGGATAGGCGAGTACCGATTTTGCTGTCGAGATCCCTTGTTAGATCCTTGGAGAGGAGGTAGAAGGGAATGTCTCTGAATTGTGCCCATATGGTCACCTAGTCGAGGCACACCTTCTCTGGATCATCTCCATCCTTCAGCTTCTCGATAAGCACCGCATCATTGCGGTACCGCCAGCCCCCCCCCCCCCCCCCCCCCGAGTGACGTGGAGGAAGTCCCCTCCTTGGCGAACTCCATGATGAAACGCTTGCCAGGGAGGGGACTGCTGTCGATGTTGCCCTGGGCGCGCCACACTTTCTTCAGGGAGTCCACAACTTGCATGGACGTGACAATGAGCACCGATAAGAAGATGCCCACTTCCAGGAACCGCCCACGGACATCGCGCCTCGCCTTGGCCATGTTGATCACGATGGCCTTCTTCTCCTCTTCAGTGCCCAGCTCCGTCATGAGTTCCTTGCCAGGGCGGCGATGCCCAAGGCGCGGAAGCTGCCGATCATCGTGGAGGGGAGTGGAGCTCCCTTTGGATTCCATCTGCTTCAGCTTGTAATGCTTCGTGGTGTTGGTTGCTGCGGGGAGCTCGGTGCTACTCTCCACCAGGAGTTTGGTGTTGCTCGTCGCCATCAGGTAAAAACTCGAGCAGGTGGTGTGCGTGGCTGTGGGGTGGTTTGGAACTTGCTTGTGAGAACTGACACAGATTTCCCCTGATTTTATAGTCGTTCTGATCGCCGTCTGCGTACCTCCAGGGTCTTGAATCATGCGTTTAATCCCCCTAATTTCGCCCGCAATAGAATCGGTAGTCAAGCCGCAATGAACACTCACCACGAAATCCGCCCTCCCTTGAAGGATCTTGATGATGTCGACGCTCTTCACGGGCATAACCGTTGGGGCGATGTAGCACGGATGGGTGGCGAGCATGGTACCCACGACACCAGCCTCCGTTTCTTTGATCTTCTTCTCTGACTCTTCGACCATCTTCTCTGTTAGAGAACCAGAGTTGGGGGGACGTCGTGACCATCCTCAAACGAGAGAAGATGGGGCACCAAGGTAGACTGGAGCGGGGCGACGCTGACCTGCAGGGTGTGGTCGCCAATCTCTTCACTGGGGCGCCGCACAGCAGTGGCGGCGGACCGGCAACAGACGAGCGCGCTGGCACCGCCCGGGGCTTGCTCTGACTCCAATATAGACCTCCGATCGAACAGAGATGAGCATTTCAACCGGAAATAATCCATGCTCCTGCGAGGATTTGATGAATTTCGGATAATTTCTCTCAATCTCTCCTTCGTGGATCGGGGGACAAAATCAGGGGCTGGGGAGAGGCGGCTCTGGGAGGGAATGGGGGGAATCGTAGCTTGGGGGATGGGGGAAGGAACGGTCTCTCCTAGAAGCTCACTCTCAATCACTCTCTTCTCTCCTTCCTTTCTTGTCTCTCTCTCGGCGGAATCCCCACGGATTTGGTCGCCGTGGTTGCCCACAGCGTCGCCAGAGAGGCGAAGCGACATTGCTTATTTTCACAACTGATGCTATGTGTGTCCGGACAATATTGTGCAAAGCATACTTTTGACGCCGTAACAATCTAGGATATTTATAACCAATCACACGTGAGCATGCACGTGTTATATCGCTCGATTAACATGCCAAGTTATCCGTGACTATATTGATCTGATACAAGATATTCCAGACCAACATATTATTTGGATTCTATATTTATTTTCCCGGTTACATGTACGACTTACAAGAGTTTTTTTTTTGTATATTTCGCTAAAGGACCTATTCCTTTATGTCAAGCAGGAAGAACATGTAATTTTGCCTATTGCACTGCCGCGTCTGTTTACATGGTTAATACATGAGGTAAATCTGTTGCACAAAAAAAATTATGTTCCCGCTGCTTAGTGCATCTATTTCCTGCGATTTGTCCATCCTAATTTTTTTGAACAAATATCCTTGAATTTCGAAATTTATGTGATGCATGCAATCTCATCCTATCCGGTAAAAATAGTCGTACATCATTCCCTGCTTAGACTGCCTCTGTTTTATGTGATTTGTAAGCTTATAAATTCTTAAGGCACACAGACTGTGTAAATTCTCGACGTTTTGGGAGAATACAGTTAAACAATGTTGTATTGTTCGAAGGTTAGTCTATAGCTTTCCACTATTCAATTTTACTCAGTAATTTGAAAAGGATTGCTCATTCAGCCACAATATTTCTTACGGATTTCCATTGCTATATTTAATGGCAATGCAGGTTCTTTTCTGAAATGGCAATGCAGATATTGGTGGTTCGTAATTTGTGTACACAAGTGTAATGATATCTAAGGGTAAAAATACTTACTATTTATGGATTAATTGGAAGTTCACCTTGCTTTGGAGTTTCACCTATTGAAATATATTTATAGCAAATATAATGAAGTCTCAAAACGAAACTTTTATACACATATCTTTAAAGATTATAATTCAACTAATTTTCCGCAGCAACGTGCGGGGTATCATCTAGTTCTACTAGAGAGAGAGAGATTTGAGAGACAATTGCTCACAAAATTATGTTTTTCTCCAAGCCCTGGGGTTAATTTTATAATTATAGGGGAGGGGATACATACCAAAGGGGAGGAGATACATACCAAAGGGCAAAAATCCAGGCCACAACAGAAGGAAAGTCTATATCAACAAGACTAGGAAAGAATAGTTACCGACTTGGATTCAAAGTCCATCTCATGTACTACCCCTGAGACCCCTGCTACCTATATAAAGCACGGGAGGGGGACACGAACGGACAAACAACCCTAGATTTAGAGCTAGCCGAGATCCAATCTCCGGATTGCACCCCCTGTAATCGACACCTTTTTACACCATCGAAATAATTCCGCCGGGAAGCAATCCGTCAAATCGAGTAGTCCACCAGTGTCCTCTTCCTTTACAAAATCCCGATCCCTAACCATGGGGATTGTTGAGCTCACATCCTCAACACTCTCCGAGATTACCGGAGGCATGAACTCACTATCTACCATAAATACTCCCGCTTGGAGTCACAAGCATCTACTTGGCCAAAGCATCTACTAGCAACGAAGAGCATGCAAGATCACAAATAACATATATGATAGATCTATAATCAACTTGACATAATATTCAATATTCATCGGATCCCAACAAACACAATATGTAGCATTACAATAAGATGATCTTGATCATGTTAGGCAGCTCACAAGATCTAAACATGATGGCACAAAATTGGACAACACAACCATCTAGCTACTGTTATGGACTCGTAGTCCAAGAATGAACTACTCACGCATCACTCTGGAGGTAGGCATGGTGATGAAGAGCCCCCCGGTGATGATTACCCTGTCCGACAGGGTACCGGGAAGAGCTTCAGAACCCTCCCGAACTAGGGTTGACGATTGCGGTGGCTACGAAACTTTTCGTGGATGGAGTCTCGGTTACTTAGGATTTTCCCGAGGAAGACAATATATAGACGGAAGGGCGATGTTGGTGGGCACCCAGGGGGCCCACACCACGTGGTGGCGTGGCCAAGGAGAGGGGGCGCCACCCTATGGTGTGACCGCCTCCCTAGCCTCCTTCGGGTCTCCTTTGTACTCCGTGTACGTGACAGAAAAATAGGGACTTCGACTTTTGTTTCGTCCAATTCCGAGAATATTTCCAGAACAACTTTTCTGAAATACAAAAACAACAGAAAACAGGAACTGACACTATGGCATTTCGTTAATAGGTTAGTTCCAAAAAATGCAGAAAAATGTTACGAAGTATAAAGAAAACATGTAGTAATTGACATAATATCAACATGGAACACTAGAAATTGTATATACGTTGGAGACGTATCATGGATCTTCATGTTTTCCTTGTGAAACTCCAATTTTTCATTGTGGAGTTGATGAGCATTGCCGACATCTGCTTGGCCTCAACAAGCAAAGCTGCAAAGACGAAAAATAGTTAGCGCGAAAGAATAAAACTCTCAAGATAGAAGCAAACAAAGGAAAGAATTCTTACATCCATTCTCCTTGAATCGCTTCTGAAGCTCAGCAATTTCCGTCTCTTTCTCCTCCGTGATTTGGAGGAGTGAGCACACCTCTTTATTTTTCATGGAAAGCTTTTCGAGCACTTCCATGTTAATGCTTTCCGCGGTTTGCTAGAAAATGCGGAAGGGGAAAAGTCGGTGAACCCAAAAGATGATTGTTTCCTAAAAAGTATTAATCCGAAAATAATGCTTTCGTATTAATGCTTGGGGGCTGAAAGTATACCTGCCTCATCTTGTGGAGGCCCGAAAGCATGTCGGTGAACTCCTTACTGTATTTTGTGAAGGAGATTTCTAGATGGCAACGAACGTCTTGAATGACTTGTCGAGGAGAGAAAGTGTAGTTATTCCGGATAATTAAACCACCTTGTGGACAAGGACGAATCAGGGGGCTTTGACGAATTGTTTTTTCGCCCATTGGTGCATGTACCCATCCTCGTCAAACCATGCTTCTTATTTTACCTTAAATTTCTGGCCAGAAGCTGGAATGTCCTCATCTAAATCAAGAGAGACAACCCTCCTTCCTCTTGTTGCACCGCCCTTTCATGCACATCCGGAAGGGATGTATTAGGCTGGCTCGGCTCGCTAGGAAGGGGGAAATATGCGTCAGGCACATGGGTGGATTGCTCTCTCAAAGCATCCACCATTGGTGTATCAGGGGCGATGGCAGGGGAAGGCTTTCCCCATCGAGAGACCAACTTTTGTTTCTACCATCCTTTCAGGGGAGCAGGAGAGAGACTGGAAAGAAGAGCGAGAGTAATTCCAGATGTGAAAAAGTTAAATGTAAAGAAATGTTGGAACGCGTAGAGATAAACAGAAACTTTTCCTACGCGATGCTTCCAAGATCTAGCCGAGGTAGAAGGCCACGAGTATTACCACTAGACGCGCAGGTGCGGATTATCGATGCAGCGCGTCGGGGCAGTGCAGTCCCACGATCCGATCCGGTCCGGCCGATCCAATCCCTCGAACGTCGAAGTGCTGAACGTACAGCACCTCTGCCGGTATCCACACGTACGAGGAGGAGCTCCGACGGCGGACTGCTAGGTCCGGTGCGGCGGCTGGACTGAGTGGGGCTAGGGTTCCCAACGCATGGGAGAGTGGACTAACGTGCCCGCTGGGCAACCTGCGCCCCTCTTTATATAGCGTATGGTAATGGGCTGCACAACACTTGTGGCCCATTCCCTCTGTGAGTCCGACTCACTAACTCAGTCCATTTCCGGTTCGGGTCCAACCCAACCAATACTTGCTCCCGCTCTTAAGTGTGCGACCCTGCAGGCTCATGGCGACTTGGACACGATTGGAGTCCAACTCCCAATCGATCAATCGGTAGCGGCTCCTAGCAGAACGTGCCGACTCCCAAGTACCATTGAGTCATGACGACATACCTTTCAATGTGATATTCATCTTAGTCCTTTTTGCCTCACGATATACCTTGTCGAGCTATAGGCGATTTATCGTCATCCCTTAAATAGCTCAACTCTCTTCTCGATCCGTGATATGTGATTCACCTGACTAACTCTTAGTCAACAGACACAGTTAACACTTAACTGAGTTGCACATGGCCATGCTTCCTGAATCATATCACTCGAGAGGGCCCAGAGAATATCTCTCCATTAGGAGGGGCAAAATCCCATCTTGATTATCCACATCACGCAGCTTGCTTCTCATTCGACCCGAACTCTGCCTTTATAGTTGCCCTTGTCACAGAACAACGTTTGACAGAACCTAAGTCGGTGATCCACAACTCGAATTGTGCGACAACCTCAGGTCTAAGGATTACATTGATTGAGACATGCAAATGACGATTTGATCGTTGCATCTCAATGTGGGTCAGTCCGACTTGCTAAACTCTTTAGCCAAGTCCGTGAACGTTGGAATGGCATCACCATGCCCATGACAAGTGGAACCGTGTCATCAGCCAACACTCACATTAGTCTAGGGTGTGTGTCCAGCACAACCTTAATGACCAAGGACAATTAGTATGAACAACATGAATACATAGTTCCACAATCGAATCACATATTCAATGACATATATCAGATGTTCAAACCAAAGGACAACTTAACAACTTTATGAATACATTGGGAATTACATCATCTATGATTGCCTCTAGGGCATATTCCCAACAGTCTCCCACTTGCACTAGAGTCAATCATCTTGGCATCATATGCCTAGGCATCTAATGCCCATACCTCTCGTGTGCGCCTCATGCTTAGGCTGTGGTAGCGCCTTTGTCAACGGATCTGCAATGTTTGCATCCGTGTGTACTTTGCATAACTTGATATCACCTTGTTCGACAAACTGGCGAATGAGGTGGTACCGCATGAGTATATGTTTGTTCTTATGGTGTTGTCTAGGTTCCTTGGCCTGTGCGATAGCACCATTGTTGTCACAATATACGTCCAAAGGATTGGACGCGCCCTGAACCACACCAAGATCTATCAGGAGGTTCCTGATCCAAACAGCTTCCTTTGCCGCCTCTGAGGCAGCAATATACTCAGCCTCTGTTGTAGATGCAGACACCGTATCTTGCTTGGAACTCTTCCAGCTCACAGCCCCTCTGTCGTGGGATAATCACGGCAGATGTTACCGGGGGTAACTGATCTTGGGGCAAGACGACGCAGGTATTTGGGAGAGGGTTTAGCTCAGAGGAAAACATGGTGCGATTCAATCTGGTAGCCGGCAACCAAAGTCGCCGAGTCTCCAATCTCGATATAACAACTCAACTCTAGGATTACACTGGATGCTCGATACCAAGCGCTATTGCTAGGGTTCTAAGATCTCTGTCTAAAACTAGACCTGGGGGTCGGTTTATAAAGCACCCGTACCCCCGGCTTATTCCCCAAGGCGCACCCTGAATCCTACCCGGACACGGCGCACAAACCCTAGCTTTCCTTTACAATAACCCACAATCCGGATTACTGGGCCTACAAACTTGGGCCTTCCACAAGCTTCCTTATCCTTAGCCGGATCCTGCGCACCGTCCTTTGGGCCGGGTTACTCCTTGGAGTTTGGCCTACCGGGTTATCATCCCCCCGTCAGTAGTCCCCAGAATAGCCTGGGCTTCATGGATCCTCCTTGAAGCGCTCGCTATTCCCTGCAAAGATATCAAACATACAGGCATATGGAGGCCGGGTTAAGATGCTCTGATATTCAGCTAGGCCTTACTCCACGGCGGCCATGTAGTAACCCGGGTTTTTCCCCCAAACACCTTTAATTTTCCAGGTATAGACCCTAATTCCATGCTCGATAATCGATCCTGATATCACGGGATGGATCCCCTTCTCTCTTTTATCCAGATGCCTTGCTCAATATTCTGCGTATATCCCGCAGAAACTTAAATAAATAGCCGTTTGCCTCCGCAACTCCCGGCCCCCACTCACCGAACCGGGCTTACCCACTTATACTACAAATAAGCTCCTGGGGGGTAACCCGAACCCTAACGGCTCATTTCCCCCCATTCCGCTTCCTTCCTCCTCAGGAGGATATTCAATGGAGAGTGCCGGGTAAGGAGACCCGGCCCACCCCGACAAAAGGCGAGGTAATTTGCTTTGTGGAGCATGTGACCCGGGGCTTCCGCCCACCGGGTCACCCCTTTTTCCGTGATGTTTTAAATCATTACGGTCTTCGCGTCTTTGATATCGGGCCTAATTCTGTTCTCAACATCTCCCACTTCATAGTCCTTTCCGAATCATACTTGTGCACTTCGCCAAGTCTAGCTCTTTTCATCGAGCTCTTTCAATGCAAACCGTGCCGCGAGAGCGGTGACGGGGCGCTTCTAGCTTGCGGCGGGGTTTCCATCCAGCGCCGCAAGAATTCTCTGATGCCACCCCTCACCCTTAATTCCCATGTCAAGCACTGGCAGCTCTCCTACTTCTACTGCCAAGACACCTCCCCACCCGGCCAAAAGAAGCTGCCGGGTTACTCAGAGGGTCTTCTCGACATCTCTGATAAATTTAGTGCCTTTGCCCCTGACTCGGACAGGGAGGCAATTCAACCTCTTTTAGCCAAAATCACCACTCTCACAGCCCAAGGCCTCATCGGGCTCAACCTGGTGAAGACTTGGGTAGATTTCCGGATTCAACCCAACTCCATCCGCACAAAGTTAATGTGCGAGTATTCGGGGCAACCTACAGACCCGCTCCGGTACTCCGACAACATCTTCGCAGCTGGCGATACTCATAAAACCATCAAGGGCTTTCTGACCGAAAAACTTGAGGTAATCCGGAACATATCCGGGTTAGAGCCCTTCACGCTTGAGAACCCAGCCCCCAAGGTGAAAACCCGACTTTGATGCCTTTACTTTTGCTCTTTCCACTCAATGCAGTTAATGACCCTTATGTTAACACTTTTCAGGCTGATGATGATTTTTGGAAAACTAATGCCTCCCCTAGCTCCGAAAGTCCAGAGGAGCAAGAAACGGTTAACTCGGAACAAGGTACTCTCCGGATTTTATTTGGTTCCCTTGAACTCACCATAACCCCTTCCTTTCCAACCATAACTTTGATGATATCCAGAACAAGAAGATGACGAGGAAGAAAACTCCGATGGCAAAGTAGAATCTGCCAGCGACGAGGAAGAACTGGAGCCGACAGTCAAGGTCGGATCCAAAAGAAAGACCCAAGAGGCCACCTCCAAGGTTTCATATCTCCCTCTCGCATTCAACTCGCATTACTTTAATGATATACTTGAGCTAACTTGACATTATCCCACTGGCCGTTCTTGAAGGAGTCGCCCGTGCCCAAGCGTAGGTCAACTCGAAATCACCCGGGTGATGATGCCCTTAACCCGGGTATTTCATCGACCCCCCCGCGGCGGGCTGGTAATTACCCTATCTTTTCTGGGTCAAAACATTCTCTTTAAACCCTTCCCATATGACATCTAACTTGATAATTTCCAGCTTCTCCCGAGTCCAGCGATGGATTTCCTTGTGACTTTGCGGTGAATACCAGGTAAGATCCCTTTCCTGATGTTCCACCATATTTCATCACCCTTTCTTGACTGTGTATTTAGCTACTCACTGACAACATCTTATAGGGCCACGGTCGTTGTCAGCGATCAAGAGGAAACGGAGACCGAGGGCCCGGGTAAGGGGAGCCCGGCTGATAAGACTACAGCCGCGTCCAGCGGTGAAAAACAAGCGTCGCCGCCAAACCCGGACACACAAGGAGCCGAGTATCCAATTGCTTCCCATGCAAGCAAGAAGAACAAAACCACCGTCTTGGGTGCAGAAGAAGGAGCGTCGGATTCCGACACACAGATGACCCGGGTTCCGCCTCCTACTAAGAAGAAAGCTCCTTCCCGGAATTTCCAAGGCCCCGGGTCTTCTGATACGAGTAAAGATACTTTCGATCAGTTGATGAACACTCTCCTTACTATGAAGACTTCGGAGAGCCAGATCTTGGAGCGCATGGATGCAGAGCACCAGGTAAGGACACTTTGTATCTCATATTGCATACCTAGTCCCCAAGTTCCAAGTATGACTTGCAAAAGTGATGCTTGGTACTTTACACCACATTCAGCTTTCCATACAATCCAACTAATACTCGCATTTCTTGCTACTTACAGGCACAGATAACCCGGTCTGATGAAACTTTACTGAGGACCGAACAACTTCTTCTTGCCGAGATGAAACGAAGGGAAATCCTTGAGGATGACATGAAAACCTTGAAGAAAGACGTTTCCAAATACAAGAAGAAGTGCAATGCCGCTCAGACCGAACTGAAGAAACTATCGGACCAGGTCTCCGATACTTATCAGATCTTGCTCAGTAAGTTTTCTGCTGCCGATTGGCTTCATGTCTTTGCTTTATTATAACAGACTCGGGATTACTGATACGCTCTTTCTTTTGTTACGACTGCAGGTGCCAACCTTGCGGCCCCAGAGGAAAATGCCATTGTCAAGGCTAAAACCCTCAAGACTGTACTCCGGACTTTCTTTGCCGGCACAAAATTTATATTGGATGCTGTGAAGTGGCCTACGGAAGTATATCCGGGTGAAGAGAATCTCGTTCAAGCCTGTTCCACTGTGCCTGGGTGGATTGAAATCTGGAAACGCTCATCATGCCGAATTGGAATGACCCGGGCTTTTACTCTGGCCAAGGCTTTCTTTCCAAAGCTTGACCCGGCAAAGGTAACATCCGGGTTTCCCGAATTCAAGGCTGACGGTTCCAAATTTACACCCAAGGATTTCAAAGCCATACAAGCCGCAGTGCGCCCCTCAGCTACCGCTTTGGCCGATAGCTTGGATCTAAATACGATTATGAGTGCATATGACGCTGATGGCAAAGTTATTACGGAGGAAGCGCCCCCGCCTTTTGATATCTTGGAGAAGTGGGTTTCTAGCTCGGCCAGGAAGAGGGAAGCGACTGCGAAGAGAGAGGCCGAGTTAGGATCGGGCCCGTCTGCCTCTACACCAGCCGTCCCTCCACCAGTCCGCCCTGATGCAATGAGTCCGGGTAAGGGTGCCAGGAAAGCTAAGCAGCAAACCCAGGACTCAGACCCGGAAGGCCGTACTCAGGAGGCCGAATAGGGCCGTATTATCATAATACCTTGTAATGCTTTGTAATCACACTGTTATGCTTTTGATGGTGCGCCTGTGCACCCCTGATACTGATGCCGTACCTTGTAACGTACTTTTTAGTCCGTGATATACTTTGCAGCTTTTCTGGCCTTTTGATAACCGTATTGCTTGCCTATTCTCTGAACTTTTTCTCGATACCCGATTCTCTATTTTGGCTCCCTTCGTAAGACTCGGTTCTCCGAGTACCAGGGGCTTTGATACGTGAACTTTTTTCTTTAAGTCCCCAAGACTCGGATGGTGAGGTTTTTCGAACTGCGATAGCCAAGTAGTTTGTTTCTGTTTCGAAGTCCCCAGTCCCCAGGACCCAAAGTCTGAGTCATGGGGGTGTGGCCTTTCTCAGAGAACAAATTATTTTTTACCGAGTCGCAAGCCTAAAGCCATTCCGTGTGAATACTGAAGTTATGCTTGATAGTTGTTGAGTTTCCGGCTTTTAGCCTTGTACTCTGCATAAACTTGTGGTTTAGATGACCCTTTTGACTATCTTGTACTGTAAGCCGGCTTTCGCGTGGATACCATGTTGTTACATCCATACGAGAACAGTGTCAGGCAAGTCCCATTGGGCTTCATGACTGATTGTAATCGTAAGCGAACGAATCATGCCACTTTAGTGCGAGTCACATCGAGCTTAAGTAAGAAAAGTCAAGAAAATTTGGCTCCTTTGTCCAGTTATAAGATTGCAGCCGTACTCGTTTGCGAATAATCGGCCCTTATAACTTATAGGCATCAAGGCCGGGTCTTTTGGGTTGCTAGCTGGGCTACTTGAGCCGCCAGCCCCCGAGACCTGTATATACTCAACATTCTTAATGATACGGAAATACTGATGCCACGTGGATACTACTTACTTGTAATCAGGCTGTAACGAAATAGGACTTGATAACCATCTCTTTATTGCTGCGAGAAAGTTTGGATCAGCAGGCCGCCTCATTAAAAACCTTCCAGTCCCCTTAGGTACCCTGGGTAGGAAAAGAGCGCGTCTGAAACCTGCTGCCCGTTACATTGTTTAGTTCTTCGTGGACACCGGTCCCGAACTGGCGTGACCGGTGCACATTCTCCACACATTAGACTTTTTCATGACAAGTACCGGGTTTGCTAGCCAACCCGGGTAAGGTGTTTCCATGACATGGCCGGTTGTGAGTAACCCGGCAGCTTCTTCTTCTGTGGCGGATTGTTTGGAGGGGTCATCCTTGACAAAAGCCACCATTTTAGCATCTTGTGTTACCTTGGATTTTGCTTGTTCGCCCTCAGTACTCGGCCTTTTTGATGTGGCTCTACCCTCCGGGTCTGCTTGAGACCGGTACTGCTTGAGTTCTTCTTTTCTATAGGCCTGCTCGGCCATTGCTGCATCTCCTTCGTCGCATTCAGCTGCTATGTCTCGATTTCCATGTATGGTAATGGTCTTCTTGGAACTCGGGATTTTTAGCTGTAGATATACATAACACGGCCTAGCCATGAATTTGGCGTAAGCCGGCCTTCCAAATAACGCGTGATAAGGGCTGCGCAATTTGACTACCTCAAAGGTAAGCCACTCAATTCGATAGTTATCCTTTGACTCTCCAAAGGCTACCTCCAATGCGATTTTTCCCTCGGGGCATGCTGAATGACCCGGCACTATCCCATGAAAAACTGTTGAGCTTTTTTGCAGCTGAGATTCCTTGAGACCCATGCGTAGGAAGGTTTCCCAATACAGTATATTGATGCTGCTTCCACCATCCATTAAAACCTTTTTCAGTTCGTACCCATTGACTTGCGGTGCGACTACTAGTGCCAAGACTCCTGGGTGCTCCACTCTTTCTGGGTGATCCCTTCTGCTCCATGTTACCTCCTGTTCTGACCATCTCAAGTACCTCGGGACAGCTAACGAAACTGAGTTGACCGCTTGCTTCAGTATCTTTTTGTCCTTGTTAGAGCCTCCCGTGGTGTGCACATGATATTGACCCAATTGTTTGGGGTTAGCTTGGAAACCTCCTGCTCCCCCTTGGTTATTACCTTGATTTCCAGCCGCCGGATTACCGGCTGGGGGTGGGCCGTTGCCCGGGTTTGCCCCTGGACCCGGCCCTCCTCCCCGCCCTGCGCCTCGCATAGCTCTGTGCACTTCCTCATTTTTCCATCTTTGTAAATCGGCGCACTGTTCTAGGGAGTGGTTAGCTGGCCTGCCATTCCTGCTGTGCTTCGGGCATGCCATTCTGAATATGTCCCAATTGTTACCCGGCCTTGGTGGACCTTGATAGTTTCCTCCATTGTGGTTACCTCCGTTGAAATTCCCTTCTGCTCTGGGCCTTGAAGACCCGGCTTCTGTGTTGGCGACAAACTCGGAGCCTCCTTCGAACGGGCGCTTGTTCTGGCTATTTCCGTTATTACCTGATGCTGATCCATTGCCGGTTCTTCCGTTATTGCTTGTGTTTGCTTTTGCCTTCTTGTCATCAGCTTCTTCTTCTGTAGTATCTGTCGCAGCGTGTTTGTTGCACGCATCCATCAATTCTCCCATTGTAACCTCTGACGCATTTCGACTGGACTTCATGCGAGTTAACTTTTGCACTAAAGGTATATACTTGCATGTTTTTGCCATGGCCTGTAGCGCATCCTTGGGCTGGATATCCGTGGATGAGTGAAGTATCTCCATAACCCGGCGCACCCAACTGCGCGCCGATTCTCCCTTCTTCTGGACGCATCGCTCTAGATCATCAATAGTGAATAAGTTCCTGCAGGTCCCGTGAAAGTGCTTGACAAACGCGGTCTTCAATTCCTCCCAAGACTTGATCGATCCTTCCGGCAAATTGGTGAACCACAATTTTGCTGCTCCTTCCGACATCATCAGGTACATGAACTTGGCTTGGAGATTCTCGGACGCGTTGCGAATTGACATTGCCATCTCGTAACTGCTTAGCCATGTCTCGGGATCCATAGTTGGCTCATAATTCACTACTTTCCCTGGCTCTTTGAATTTTTCCGGGTAAGGTTCAGCTCTGATACTGTCCGAGAGACACTTAGGCCCCGCAAGAACGGTTGAGGCCGGCCTGGCTCTAGAGACGTGCGATACCGCGGGGGGCGCGGCTGGGCGCGATGCTGCGGGAAGTCCATGCGCTGCAGACCCGGCCGCGGCTCTTCGAGCCCTAGAACTGTCCACGACGGCCTGTGCTGCTGATGCTGCCTGAGCGAGGGGAGGAGGCGGCATTTGCTGCTGCTCTTCCCTCCGTCGCGCTGAATTTGTTTGGATGTTCCCTTGCTGTTGACTGACGTATGGCGTCCCGTGCATACCGCTTCTGTGATCCGGATAATTGGCTTGCTGTGCCACCGCAGTGTGCAACAGATCGATGGCTTGCCGAGTCTTCTCTGCATGGGGCGACTCTCCAACAGGGATTTGATTCAATGCGAGTGTCGCTGCATATACATTATCCATGGGGTTATTGTAGTGGCCGGCTGGTGTGCGGAACCGTGATGGTGGCGGTGGTGGTAGATCGTTGCCGGTTGTGACTCTAGTTTGTGGTGGGGGTAACCCGGTCCGCTCATTCGCTGCTGTCACCTGTTGGGGTGCGGTTCCCTGGTTCGCCACTGGTATCGGCTGGTCCTGAGGTGTAACAAATAAATTAGCCGGGTGAATAACCCCGTCCATTGCTGGTAACCTGGTGTGGTGCCTTTGATATATTCTAGACGTTTCCTCTCGGAGCCGGGTTTCCAACGCATCTAGCTCACGCCGCCGCGTGGCCATCCCTTGCCTTTCTGCCTCTACCTGCCTTCTTTGCTGCTCCAGCGCACGACGAGCCACATCCAGATCCCTGACGCGTTCCGCTGCGTTTTCCGGAGTGATAACCGTTGCGAGAACCGTGGGGTCTAGAATCAGATTATTATCGAATAAGGCCGGGTGGCGCAGGTTCGAAGGACCCGCGCCTGGTGTCCGGTTTTCTAAGAATCCGAACGTATTTGCATGCAACTCTTCATCCGCTGCCCTGCTGGTTACTGATGCCGACTCTCCATCGACCCGGGCCAAGACCGGGTCTCCGTTAGCCGCGCCCTGTTGCCGGGCCACTGCCTGAGCCGCCCCGACTGATGCCGCGGTTGCGTTTCCTTGGTTGAGATTGGCCGCGGGGGCCGCATAGACTGCAACTCTGTGTACGATATCCGGTGTAAATTCATGCTGTTCTTCCTCATCGTTCTCCTCATACCGATTTTCCAGTAGATCCAGGATAGACCCGGTATCATCTTCTCTTTCGGCCCGGTCGCGTGGGGTCCATGCCGGCTCCTCCGGCTGTTCCCACTCCGCGATGGGTTCTTCTGCCGGATGTGTCGTTCCAATCGATTCTTCATCATCTGATCGGATAGACGTGGCTTTTCCTGGCATAGAATCAGATCCAACGTTGTCAGGGATCGAATTGGAAGTACATACCATACCAATGAAGACGCTGATCCGGCCGATTGTCACGACGGATCCGGATTCGAGGTGATCCGACTCCGGCCCCCAGCCGGAATCGTCCACCATCTTTTCTCCTTCGTGGTCGATGTAGATTTCGCCGATGGCAAGATTCTCCATGCCCTTCCGAGCTTCTCCCGTGATGTAAACACCTTTGGACGCAGGCCCCACGGTGGGCGCCAACTGTCGTGGGATAATCACGGCAGATGTTACCGGGGGTAACTGATCTTGGGGCAAGACGACGCAGGTATTCGGGAGAGGGTTTAGCTCAGAGGAAAACATGGTGCGATTCAATCTGGTAGCCGGCAACCAAAGTCGCCGAGTCTCCAATCTCGATATAACAACTCAACTCTAGGATTACACTGGATGCTCGATACCAAGCGCTATTGCTAGGGTTCTAAGATCTCTGTCTAAAACTAGACCTGGGGGTCGGTTTATAAAGCACCCGTACCCCCGGCTTATTCCCCAAGGCGCACCCTGAATCCTACCCGGACACGGCGCACAAACCCTAGCTTTCCTTTACAATAACCCACAATCCGGATTACTGGGCCTACAAACTTGGGCCTTCCACAAGCTTCCTTATCCTTAGCCGGATCCTGCGCACCGTCATTTGGGCCGGGTTACTCCTTGGAGTTTGGCCTACCGGGTTATCATCCCCCCGTCACCCTCCGTTCATCACGAACACGTATCCAGATTGCGAACGAGAATCATCTGAGTCGGTGAGATAACTTGCATCGGTGTAACCCTTTACACTGAAATCCTCATCACCTCCATAAACTAGGAACATTTCCTTAGTATTTCTCAAATACTTAAGGATGTTTTTAACCGCTGCCCAGTGAGCTTCGCCAGGGTCAGCCTGGTATTTGCTCGTAACACTTAGAGCATAGGAAACATCTGGCCTAGTACAAATCATGGCATACATGATGGATCCGATTGCCGAAGCATACGGGATCACACTCATCCGACTTCGCTCATCAGTTGTCGAAGGACACTGAGTCTTGCTAAGTTTTATGCCATGGGACATCGGTAAGAATCCCTTCTTGGACTCTTCCATTTTGAATTTCTTCAAAACCTTGTCCAGATAAGTACTCTGACTCAATCCAATGAGCCGCCTTGATCTATCTCTATAGATCCTGATTCCTAATATGTAAGTTGCCTCACCCAAATCCTTCATTGAGAAACTCCTTTCCAATGACTCTTTGGTTTCTTGCAACATCATGACATCATTTCCAATCAGTAATATGTCATCCACATATAAGATTAGAAAGTTCACTTTGCTCCCACTAAACTTCTTGTATAAACAAGAATCATGATCACTCTTGATGAAGCCAAACGATTTGACTACCTCATCAAAGCGAACGTTCCAACTCCGAGATGCTTGCTTCAACCCATAAATGGATTTCTGAAGTTTGCATACCTTGTCAGCATTAGCCGGATCGACAAAACCTTCGGGCTGTATCATATACACGTCCTCAGTTAAATTTCCATTAAGGAAAGCCGTCTTGACATCCATCTGCCATATCTCATAGTCGAAATAGGCTGCTATGGCTAACATGATCCGAATTGATTTAAGCATCGCTACGGGCGAGAAGGTCTCGTCGTAGTCAACTCCTTGAACCTGTCGGAACCCCTTCGCGACAAGTCGTGCTTTATAGACGGAAATATTTCCATCCATATCAATTTTCTTCTTAAAGACCCATTTGCACTCGACGGGTCTTGCACCGTCAGGCAGATCAACCAAATTCCAAACTTGGTTTCCATCCATGGACTTTAACTCGGTTCTCATGGCTCCAAGCCATGACTCGGAATCAGATCCCACCATCGCTTCCGAATAAGTTGCCGGCTCATTACTGTCTAACAGTAAAACATCTCGAGCACTCTGTAATCTGGCAGATCTTCGAGGTTCAGGTGCTGTAACCGGTGTAGGTACCACGACCGGCTCAGCCTCCAAGGCCATTGCCGACTCGCCCCTAGCTGGTTCTTCTCGAATTTCTTCGAGTTGCACCGTGCTCCCACTGACTTCCCGACTGAGAAACTCTTTCTCAAGGAAGACACCGTTCCGAGCGACAAACACTTTGCCCTCTTCCCGGTTGTAGAAGTAGTACCCCAAGGTTTCCCTCGGATACCCCACGAAAATACACTTATCCGACTTGGGCGTGAGCTTGTCCGACTGAAGTCGCTTGACAAATGCTTCACAACCCCAAATCTTAAGAAAAGACAAACTTGGCTTTTTACCAGTCCACATCTCATGTGGTGTCTTCTCTACTGACTTTGATGGTACCCTGTTTAGTGTGAAAGCTGCAGTTTCTAGACAATAACCCCAAAATGATAAAGGTAGATCTGTCCGACTCATCATTGATCGTACCATGTCCAACAAGGTCCGATTTCTCCATTCCGATACACCGTTTCTCTGCGGTGTACCCGGCGGAGTGAGTTGAGGAACTATTCCACAACTCTTTAGATGGTCATCAAACTCATGGCTCATGTACTCGCCTCCACGGTCTGACCGTAGAAACTTTATTTTCTTGCCGAGCTGATTTTGTACCTCACTCTGGAATTCCTTGAAATTTTCAAAGGCTTCCGACTTGTGTTTCATTAAATAGATATATCCATACCTACTCAAATCATCAGTGAAGGTAATGAAGTACTCATAACCTCCTCTGGCTGTCGTGCTCATTGGACCACATACATCACTATGTATTAGTTCCAACAAGTCGGACGCCCTTTCACAACTCCTTGCAAAAGGTGTCTTGGTCATCTTGCCTAGTAGGCATGATTCGCATGTCTCGAATGACTCTAAGTCAAACGAAGTTAGAAGTCCATCATCATGTAGCTTCTTCATGCGCTTCCAACTTATATGACCAAGCCGACAGTGCCAAAAGTAAGTCATATTCAGATCATTTGGTTTCAACCTTTTAACATTTATGTTATAGACCGATTCACTATCAAGATTTAAAATAAATAGCCCGTTCTGAACGGGTGCAAAGCCATGAAACATATCTTTCAAATATAAAGAACAACCATTATTCTTAATATTCGACTCATAACCTTGTCTCATCAAACATGAGGCGGAAATAATGTTTCGACTAAGCGCTGGAACATAATAACAATTATTTAGTTCCAAAATAAATCCTGAAGGTAATTGAAGTTGCATCGTGCCGACTTCCAACGCAGCGACTCTCGCCTTGTTACCGACCCGAATATCAACCTCTCCTCTTGCCACGCTCCTAGTTCTTACCAGTCCCTGCAACGAGTTGCATATGTGAATAACTGATCCGGTATCATATACCCAAGAACTATTAGGCGCATCAGCAAGATAAATGTCTATAACATTGCACACAAGCGTACCTGAGTTGGAAGTCACACCTCCACTCTTGGCTCTGTCAGCCAAATACTTGGTGCAGTTCCTCTTCCAGTGGCCATCCTGCTTGCAATAGAAGCAATTGGCTCCGGCTGTAGGAGAAGGCTTAGTATTTGAGGGAGCACTCTGGACAGGGCCATGGGTGCTACCTCCTGACTTATCCTTCTTCTTCTTAGTCCAAGAACTCTTCTTGAACTTAGCCTTATTCTGCACCATCAACACTTGACTGGTGCCTTTCTTGATATCAACCTCTGCCGTTTTGAGCATCCCATGTAATTCAGTGATACTCTTATCCATACCATGCATATGGTAGTTCGAGATGAACGGACCATACGCACTAGGAAGAGAGTTCAGAATTATATCAGTAGCGAACTCTTCGTTAATTGGGAAGCCCAGCCGATCCAAAGACTGTATGTAACCAATCATCTTGATTACATGCGGACTCAGTGGATCGCCGTCTTTCAGCTTACAGCCAAGCAAAGCTTGAGATACTTGATACCTCTCAGTCTTTGCTTGAGCCTGGAACATACTTTTGAGGCTTTCGATCATATCGTAGGCCTCAACATTTTCGAACTGCTGCTGCAAGTCCGGTTCCATGTGTGCAAGCATAAGACAGCTAATTTCCGTAGACTCATCTCTAGTCTTACGGTAGGCATTTATGACAGCGACAGTCGCATCGTCATCTGGCTCATCTGGAAGTGGAGTTTCTAGAACATGTTCTTTCTTGTCATGCTTGAGGACTATCCTCAGATTACGATACCAGTTGGTGAAATTAGTTCCATTAAGCTTATCTTTCTCTAGGATTGACCTCAACGCAAACATGGACAACTGAGGAAGGTTGCTAGGTGCCATTGATCTACAACAGAAAATACGCAAAAACACTTAAGACATGTATTCATAAAAGAGCAGGCATATTAAACGCTTTAATACTTATGCTCCCACTAGAACCAATATCCCTCCGATGGTTGCTAAGTGATTCAAGATCCTAAATATGCAAGCCGACTAGTGAGCTTTAGCATCACCGCTAGCCGTCAAGTGATCTAGGTAGGCAACACCTTGCCAATCGTATCCAATACGACTCCTGTTAGTTGGGTGACATCACATGCCCCGGCTCCCAACCTACCTCGCCCCGAGCCCCACAACCGTTGTGATGGACTCGTCTAGATTACCAAGTGCTTCTGCTTGTAAGAGTCCGACTCAAACCCACCTAACCGGAAAGAATTGGTAGCACCTCAATTTTATGAGCCCACTACCAAGAATGTCCGACTTGTGATGGTGCAGTACTGGCGGGGCGACCGACTAGACCTTCTTTGAGGGATTAAATAATCTACCATCTATCTAAATAGAGGTAAATCGAGACATAACAATAACACAAATAAAGCAATTATAATGTGAAATGGTATGGCTCTCTTCATGGTGATCTCCATCTCCACAAAGCTTGTAAGTCGACTCGTGCCAACTCTTGTCACGTGCCATCTTACTCCATGTAGTCGACTTGTACATCGACTTGCATGCCTTCCAGGTTCTCCAACAAGCTACACTAGCTAGTAAATGAAAATTTACATAGAGAATCCGACACGCAGGCCGGTATACAATAAAATGACATCACCTAGGCTCCAACCGGCTGACATAAACATGATACGCAGATCACGTATGGATTACACACATCACATGCACATAAGCCATACCATTCACAACTTCCTGCAAAAACAAGTTATGCATAGATACGATATCTACCGGCGTTGTGAAACTCGCAACGACATCTAAGGCGCTACGACAGGGCGAAGCCGGCGGTCCCGCTAGCCGGATAGCGGGCGGGGATCGAAGGGGCAGCGCCCCTCGCGTGTGCGGGCAGCGCCCGACGATTTCGGAAAATGCAGATCTCATCTGCATTCCGATCATGGATTTCTTCATCGGATAAAACGATTTTACCCGAATCTGATCCGTATTCCGATTCGACCAAACTCTTTGATCTTCGATCACCGCAACTGGATTTATGTGTCACGGTATACCCCGATGGCGGAAACCGACCGGTAGGGGTAAGTTGTTTCACGACCTTAGTAGTATGATCACGGAAACCAGATCATCCATTAACCCCGAGTACGATTGATCCAATCAACCTTGTACAAAACCGATCGATCTCATAGAACGACCACCAAAACAGCAATTAGATCACATCTAACGCTAACTACATATCACATATGTACGGATCTCGGGCCTAATACCAGAAGCTACCGCTCTGATACCACTGTTGGAACGCGTAGAGATAAACAGAAACTTTTCCTACGCGATGCTTCCAAGATCTAGCCGAGGTAGAAGGCCACGAGTATTACCACTAGACGCGCAGGTGCGGATTATCGATGCAGCGCGTCGGGGCAGTGCAGTCCCACGATCCGATCCGGTCCGGCCGATCCAATCCCTCGAACGTCGAAGTGCTGAACGTACAGCACCTCTGCCGGTATCCACACGTACGAGGAGGAGCTCCGACGGCGGTCTGCTAGGTCCGGTGCGGCGGCTGGACTGAGTGGGGCTAGGGTTCCCAACGCATGGGAGAGTGGACTAACGTGCCCGCTGGGCAACCTGCGCCCCTCTTTATATAGCGTATGGTAATGGGCTGCACAACACTTGTGGCCCATTCCCTCTGTGAGTCCGACTCACTAACTCAGTCCATTTCCGGTTCGGGTCCAACCCAACCAATACTTGCTCCCGCTCTTAAGTGTGCGACCCTGCAGGCTCATGGCGACTTGGACACGATTGGAGTCCAACTCCCAATCGATCAATCGGTAGCGGCTCCTAGCAGAACGTGCCGACTCCCAAGTACCATTGAGTCATGACGACATACCTTTCAATGTGATATTCATCTTAGTCCTTTTTGCCTCACGATATACCTTGTCGAGCTATAGGCGATTTATCGTCATCCCTCAAATAGCTCAACTCTCTTCTCGATCCGTGATATGTGATTCACCTGACTAACTCTTAGTCAACAGACACAGTTAACACTTAACTGAGTTGCACATGGCCATGCTTCCTGAATCATATCACTCGAGAGGGCCCAGAGAATATCTCTCCATTAGGAGGGGCAAAATCCCATCTTGATTATCCACATCACGCAGCTTGCTTCTCATTCGACCCGAACTCTGCCTTTATAGTTGCCCTTGTCACAGAACAACGTTTGACAGAACCTAAGTCGGTGATCCACAACTCGGATTGTGCGACAACCTCAGGTCTAAGGATTACATTGATTGAGACATGCAAATGACGATTTGATCGTTGCATCTCAATGTGGGTCAGTCCGACTTGCTAAACTCTTTAGCCAAGTCCGTGAACGTTGGAATGGCATCACCATGCCCATGACAAGTGGAACCGTGTCATCATCCAACACTCACATTAGTCTAGGGTGTCTGTCCAGCACAACCTTAATGACCAAGGACAATTAGTATGAACAACATGAATACATAGTTCCACAATCGAATCACATATTCAATGACATATATCAGATGTTCAAACCAAAGGACAACTTAACAACTTTATGAATACATTGGGAATTACATCATCTATGATTGCCTCTAGGCATATTCCCAACAAGAAAGAGGAAAGCACAGAAAAACTTAAATACCTGAAAGTCGGCAAGGTAACGCTATCAAGGTCGATGACTTTGACGGAGGCAACAACTTTCTTGCGGTTCCTGTCGCCACCCGCCACAAAGAGGACTTCCAATGCTGCTTCCTCCTCTGCGGACACCAGCCGATCATCTGAAAGAGTCTCAAGCTGCAAAAACATGAATAGTAATTAGTATACATTCGTAGGTGCAAAGTATAACTTTCTCATAAGGCAAAAATGTATGTATTACCTTGGGAGGAGGGCTATCTACGTGGAACATTGTCAAGCTCTCAATGTATTGCTCGCGGGTGGCCACCAAGTGGTTCACCCTCTTCTGGAAAACCTTCTCTGACATTGCTGTCAAAGTAACCCGCATGGCGTCTTTAGGGCCCTTGTATTCGCAGAGAAGGTGGTCGGACCAAAAGGCGAGAGGCTGGATCCGCCCTCCAAGCCAGCACAAAACGGTATCCGTTCCCGTGAGAGGCGGGTTGGATGCAACCATTTTCCTGATCCGCCTTTTTATCCTCAGAAGGTCTGGAGGCAGAACCTGGACGGCGACCAGATCCCATTTTTCTCTAGGAGAGGCAGCATATTTCTCGAAAGCCGGAATTTTTGTATCCTTCTTAGGATACATGACATCCCGGTGATAAATCATAAAAGATAGAACCCGTCCAGAATTTAACGGATTCGCTGGTTTTGATTGTAGGGAACCACTCTTCCCTTCCACAGCGCAGATTGAAAGAAATGGTTCCACAGACAGGTGGAAGCTCGTCAAAAGTATTACGCTTCACGTAGAAGCAATGCTGGAAAAATATAACCTAGGTTCTATTCCTAGGTAGCCCTCAAACAAAGCCTGAAAGCCGGCTATGTAGAGGATGGTATTTGGTGGAATATTATGAGGTTGAACACCGTAATGGTGGAGAACTTGAAAAAAAGGCGGATGGCAGAAACCCCATACCTCGAAGGACGTGGGAAGCCAGAATTACCCTTTCCCCGTCTTTGGGCTTTGGCTTTTCATCGTCATTCTCCATCCGCCATTTATCCTTGAGTATAAACACGTCCTTCTCCAAGCTGCGAAGGAGAGCCAGGGAAGTGGAGCAGTTGCTCCAATTGCCGGCTTCCTCACCTTCTTCTTCCTCGCCTCCGGCAGCAGCATCGCCCTCTGCCTCCTCGCTGGTGTGAGTAGTATTATCCCCGCCGCCCGATTCCGGAGCCAGGGGCTACAAAGTGGAAGAAGGCAGGGGCAACGCAGATCCGGTGGGGTCGCTAGGGTTTCCCCCGCTGACACGCCTGCGGGATTCTCCGGTGTAGCCGTGGAGGTGCTCGGAGAAGCCGTTGGGAATAGGAGGAGCCCGCCTCCGTCGATGGAATTTCCGCAGAGGCGGATGCGGCCGCGGCTGCAGGGTTCACGATGGGCGCGGATGGAGGCACATCACCGGTAGCCACGGTGGGGCCTGAGAAAGATCTCCGGTGTCCATCATGGAAGCAAGTTTTGCCGGGTGAGAGCTGGAGACGCCGATTATCGTAGAGCGCCGGTGAAGTTTCTCTCTCTCTCTTCGCTTGATCTTGTGTAGGAGCTCTTGAGCGTTTTGGTCTCGGGGGAGTCGCGGGGAGTTAGAGTGAGGAAGATGAAACAAGAGGGGGACGAATGGTATTTATAGGCATTTTCTGCGTCCGGATGGCTCCAACGGCTAAATTAGCCGTTGGATGCATGCTGCGTGTCCCGCTGAAAATCCGGGATACGGCGAGCTGGCGCAATGATGCGTAATCTCCTCGTTTCTCGCGCCAAATCTGGCAGGGATTCGTTTTTTTAGTCTTTGACCGAAACCAAGCGGCGGTGACGTAAGCATGATTTTTCCGCCTACGTCACAAGTTCCTTCTGAGCGAAGTTTGCAAAATGCCAGATTTAAGAAAGCAGGGTTTGGCATGAAAATTGTGTCGAAAAGAAGATTCAAGACCGAAGGCCGACTTTTCTGAGTGCTAATTACCAAGAAAATACGAAGAATGAAGGTTTTGATTCTCCTTGGGGGGTTACTGTTGGATTTATGCCAAACATGGGTATATCCGGCATTGGCCAAAGGCCGGATTATCAGGGTGGCCCACAGACAATGGAACAAAGTCCATTGGACGACCCAGTAAGATTGATGCAGAGGAAGGCGGATTCTAGAAGAATCCAGATTACGGCCCAAAGCGTAATCCGGCTTGGAGAAGAAACCGAATGTCTTACTTTCCAAGAATAGGAATACTTTCCGTAGACTGTTATGTTTTCTTCCTATAAGCCCTATTCCGTCTATCTATATAAACCCGGACATGAGCAACCTTAAAGAGAGAGCAGAATAAGCTAGAAGCTAGATCAACGAGAGCCCAACCTTGACGAGATACTAAAAACCTAGACTCACCTTGTACTTTGTATACTTTAGACTTCAGCCCTGATTTAGTGAAATTGCAGGAGTAGGAACACCGTCTTAGTTGCGACGTACCGAACCTGGGTAAACTGTGTCCTCGCCTCCGGCTTTTCCCATACGTTTCCACCCACGACTCTACCATCAGGCTTATGTCACCCCTTGCCATGAAACTAACTAAGAACACTCGATACTCGCAGAACACCTGACCAGCAATTACCGTTTACATGTGCTACACAACTACATTCGGAATAGCAACCCGCGCGATCAAAATTTCTGACTTGTTTGATAGTGGATGGCATGTTCAAGGGGGAGAGAAGCTTCCAACACTGTTGGGGCCTTCGTTAGTGGTCGTCTGGTCGGACCTCGAACTTGTAGCTGCTCGCCATGCCGCCAGCCGCCAGGAACCTCCGAGTTGCTTCTCAGTACTCACCGTGCATGGCACCGACAACTAGTCTAAGCTGAGTTCTAGGCGCGGAAGAGACTAACCCCAATGAACCACCGGCCACCCGACCCGCCGCCGCCCACCAGCCAGTCGGCCACCCCGTCGTGGTGCCGTCGAACCAATCCACGAGACAAGAAGAGACTAAGGAATATTAGCGAATCGAGGAGTAGACGGTAACACCGGAAATGCAGGCGCTACCCTAGGGGTTAGATTCGTGAATTTTTTATAGATTAGTGTCACAGCCTGAATTTTGTGTGTCAAAGAGTTATTTTTGCCTCCTTCACATCCATATGATTAAGGCTGAACAGACTTAAACTAATTTGCAAATTATAAATATATTGTATACACTGACATCAATTACTTAAAATTATGGTGTAACAAATTAAAACTTTATTTTTTCCGCCTACGGTAACTATACTATACACAATACCCGCTAGAGTGTAATTCACAGTATTACGGTACACTAACTTTACTTCTTTGTTTTTCTTTGTTTTGAGTGGACATTTTTGGTTCCCGAGCGCGGGTGAACTGGTGCTTTAAAAAATTCAAAAATCTAATTTATAAGTTTTAAAAAAAATCTAAAAAAATGCTAGTTGTTCCTAATAACGTATCCCATCAATGTGTAAAATTTCACGAGTTACACAAAAATAACAAATATATAGATCTGAGTATAGTGAAAATACATACTTCCTACTGTTTTTGTCATTTCTTCTAGATTATTTTAAACTGAAATTCTACACGTTTATGAATATTACGTATTTTTTGCAGACTTTTATGAAAGTTATAAATATATTTTTGAATTTCTTAAAACACTGGGATCAGTGGTTCCCCTTTATTTCGCACTATCTTGCACTGTAGCATAGCTGACTTTCCTCCTTCGCTTAGAGGATCCATTCCCGTTGACTTGAGACCACCGTCGATCGATTCCGAGGCCGCCCGTCATCGTACGCCGGCCGGCGCCTGTGTCTTGTCGCCCCCTGCGAGGATCCTTCGTCCAGCCGGCCGCGACTTCACCTCTACGGGATGCTGCCGTACGTCGCCGGTCGTCGCTGCGCGCAGCTCACCCTCCACAGCCCCCCTCCTCTAGGCTCGAGCTCAGCATATGTGCATCTCCCGGACCTGACAATAGCAAGAAGGAAAAGGTAGTACGTCACACAGTCACATTTCGACTCCCTCCCGTGATTCCAGTTTCTGTTCCATTTTTCACTCTGGTCATGCCCAATACGTCATATTGGAGAACGAGATTGCAGTATTTTGATTCTTATTTTCTGGGCAATGTGTGCAGTACTACAGTGGCAAACTGGCAAATGGATTCGCCTGGCACCCGTGATCTGCTGTTGCTAGCTTGATGCTTGCTTCATTACTATGCCAAATTGCTACTAAGTCTGGCTTTTTCATGCATATTTATCTGTTTATTGTGGCATTTATATGAGTTAAAAATATATTATTTTATATCTGAAAAAACCGGACAGTGAACCGGTAAGCCGTGGTTCGACCTGCCAATTCCGAACCGAGAGCCCTCGCCGATGCGGTTTTAAACTATGTTTTCTAGGGACCATCCCGAGGCGCCGAATAATATTTTGCATTTTTAAAGGGTGGTTGGTGTAAGTGGAACGACAAGGCGGACGAATATTGGCGACCAGCGGCTCGGGAGCGAAGCATCAGCAGCCGAGAGACGGAAAGCCATGGCTCAAGTGCTCCTCACCGCCGACGCCGCGCGATCCCTAGTCGATTCCGTCGACGCCTTCCTCTTCGATTGCGATGGTCTCTTGTTCGTTACCCCCCTCCGTTCTCGATATTTTTCAAGGAATTTTCCTGAATATATTCGTCTCCGTCCCTGTTCTGCTCTCTCTCTCTCTCTCACTAGTGGATTCCCGTTCCTTCGTTATTTTCCAGGGGTGATCTGGAAGGGGGACGAGCTCATCGAAGGGGTCCCCGAGACGCTGGAGTTGCTGCGGAAAATGGTACGCCGCATCCACTCTTCTGGGAACAAAGGGTATCTGTCTAGTTTATTGCAATAAAAATCAGCTGAAGATTTAGTTTAGGCTAAGTTGCCGATGCCAGATATGTTTTGGAAGTTAAGTGGGGCTTTTAGAAAGAGAAATTTTCAACCATAGGGGTGGTCGAACAAAGTCTTCTGTCAGGTGTTCTTCTCTGTTTCTTTCATGCAATTCGCGAGAGCTAGCCGTGCTTACTGAAGTCTTTTTAAAGCATCAGTTTGCTAGATTGGAAGTCTTAGTTCTTAAGATTAGGAAGTAATTTTTCATTTATTCGCTTCATAGCACATACCTGTGTGTGTCAGAGAGATAAGTCTCTGGTTAAGATACAGCTAATTTCCATTCCATGGGTAAAGGGTGAAATGACTAACATTTCAATCCCATTTCTGTTTGGACTCTTCATAAGATGTACTCCCTCCGTATCAAAATGTAAGATGTTTTACCTTTTTCTAGGCAAAATGTATCTAGACATACTTTAGTCTAAGATGCATATGAATCTACACACTAAAACATATCTAGATACATTTTGTCTAGAAAAAACTAAAACATCTTATATTTTGATACGGAGGGAAGTAAGACATAATAATCCTGTATGTTTGTGCTATGCTATTGCCTGCTCTGGTTCGTCGAGAAGGGGAAGGATGTCTGTAGCATTTTTATTTCTCTACCATTTAACCCCTTTACTCCACTGGTATTCCCTGATGCCTGACCTACTGTATTTGTTCTAAACTTCACACAAGGAAATTCATACTTATCACTAATCTGATAAGACTGAGAACATTGTTGTAGTAGACTAGTAGCTAATGACCAAGCTTCCCTGTTACGCATCAAATATTAGTAACCCTCTAGATTTTTAACTAAGAAGATAAATCACTCACACTTGATTAGTCTACTGTGCATTGCTTTAACATCATCTGGCTTCTCTATTTTCTTACAACATACTAGTTGAGGAACTACGTTGCACCCATCTTAAACAAACAAAGCCTTAATCTTCATGGCCATTATTTAGTGCATTGACATGGTATTTTATAATACACCAATACTGTATCTGAGTTGATTGTAAATACACTATTATTCAAACATTAAATAATTATGATTTTATCTGTGTTCACTTGGTGCAGGGCAAGAAATTAGTTTTTGTAACAAATAATTCTAGGAAGTCAAGAAGACAATATTCAAAGAAATTCAAGTCACTTGGCCTTGATGTTACCGAGGTGGTTTTTGATACAACTATATTCCTGTAATCAGAGTTTCTTGTATTGTATTGATTTCTGATCTTCCATGTAGGAAGAGATCTTTACATCATCATTTGCAGCAGCCATGTTCTTGAAGCTAAATAATTTCCCTCCAGAAAAGAAGGTACCAATGTTCCATTACATATTTCTCATATAGATGTACTTTAGTTTAGGTGATTTTCTCTTTGTCGTTTCTGCATTATGTACTTGATTTGGGATATTCTCTGTGGTTGATACTCCTTTGTTCCACAGTATATGTTCTGGACATAGATGTAACCTGGAAACTGCAACTTAAAGAGTATTAGCTTTTGCATGAATATGCTAGAAAATGCAATATGTGGAAGTGTCAGGACTAATCTAATGTTGTTTTTTCATCTTACTAACCTGCATAGAATTTATTTATTAGTAGTCAAAGTTAAAGAGTTTTTACTGCAGGCTTCCTAAAATGCCATGTTACAGTATCAATACCGATGTTATCATCAAAAGAAACATTATAAAACACTTCAGAAGAGATTGGAAACTGCACGGCATATGTACACCGGTTTGTTAGAAGCTCAACAACACAACAGAAACCTGCACTCTTAGAATAGAGAAAGTTACACTAACATATGTGATTGTCACTGTATGCTAGGAGACACGCCAAAAGGAGCACTTACTTGAGAGCTCTTCCTTTGCACAAGAAGAATATTGTGCATATTTTACTTATGGTTCTGTGAAAACTCACAGTTTACATCTAGAACTTTGCTATCCTCCATTTTTTTGGGGTTGCCTTTACCCTTTACAAACGGACAGTTTTCGAGTTCTTGACTACATATGGTTTAACTGATAAATGTATATCAATCTTATATGATTAAGAGTTGATATTCATTTTATGAGTTTTCCATAACAATTTTAACAAAAACATCATTTATCTTAGCACACGATCAAAGAAAAAAAAAGGACAGATCCAGTTCTAGAAGCTCCCACACCAGGTGGGGTCTGGGGAAGGATGCACAGAACCAAAGAAGCTTCACCAATTGTACTTATTGGTTCAACCTTATCCAGTATTGTGAACTGAGTTCTGCTTGGATTTATAGTCAAATGAACTATTTCCATGCGTTTTGATGTTATTTAATCTGATAACTATCTTCACGTATGCAGGAATTACATAAGCTGCTACCTATCCTATGTTCTTTGCTGCAAAAAAGTTATTCTCGAATTCCATTCCTTCTTTCCACGAATAAAAACTGATTACTATTGGAACTTCCATCTTGAAGGTTTACGTTGTTGGTGAGGATGGCATTTTGGATGAGCTCAAGTTAGCTGGTTTTGAATGTTTTGGTGGTCCGGTATGTATGGCATGTTTAGTCTTCCCCCACTTACACGCGCATTGACCATCTGTTTCTATTTTCATCCCTTGGCAAGTTTGTGGGCGGGAGTCCTATAGTTCACTATAATCTCATGTTTCTTTCTGAATTAAATATGCATTAACGCAATTGTTCCAGTGGTTGATAAATGCAAATGGAAAATTGTTCATGCGTGACTTTTTCGTACACACTGATGCATAGTAATTCTCTGTTTTCTCATGGAATAAATATACTGTGAAAAAAGAGAGTAGGAATATAATTCTGCGCTCCATGTGATATTTGCGAATTGATTGGACACTTTAAGGGATGCCATTTACTGTGGTATTCTATATCGAAAGCAACAGTCGTTTTGGCGGAGTCACCTATATTATGTGAAGTAAAGTAGACCAGAAGTTGTCACAGATCATGTAATTTATAACAGCCACGTCTGGACAAACATTCCAAGCAATGGCAAGAGTGTTCCAAATCACACAACCAATCAGAACAACCGTGATGTGATACTTTGAATTCCTCATATCCCATCATAAATTCATAATGGGTGCACGCTGAAGGCTTGAAAGCACAAATTTCCCTTCCAGAGATATATTGCCTCTGTTTTACCTTCTGTTCGACTGATGGTGTTTTGTGCAGGAAGATGGCAAGAAAAACATAATGTTGGAAGCAAACTTCTACTTTGACCATGACAAAAGTGTAATGTCAACCTGCTCATCGAATTTAATCTCTTGACCACCTTTAGTTCAAATAAAACAATTGTGGTCTACGATGAATGAAATATTTGTTCCAGGTTGGAGCTGTCATTGTTGGACTTGATCAGTACTTCAACTATTACAAAATGCAGTAAGGCCTCTTATCTCGTTCAGTCTTTATCTTTGTTGCATTTTTAGTAGATCAATCTTGTTACGAGGGATAACGGTAAATCTTGTTATTTTTCATGGCAATTGCAAGGCCTCTAATCTTTATAGTAGTTTTTTTATATTACACCTTTCTTCTGATAAAATGGAAAATAAATGAACTATATTTAGTCCATTAGGGCCACATTCTTTCTTTATGGCAAGAAGATCAATCGTTTTATGAGGAGCAGCTGCAAATTTGTTATTTTTCATGCCAATTGCGAGTTCTGTAATCCTAAGGAACTTTCACTGTGGCACCTCACTTCTGGTAAAATGGAGAAGAAATAAACTAAATTCAAGCCCATTAGGGCCTATCTTTCTCTTCCCTTACCTTTCTTCAGGTTTCTCTCCTCCCTTTACTTCACACCGCATGTATATATGAACCAGAAACTTACCTTCACATGTTCTGTAAAAAAATTCTGCCTTTTCTCTTTGGAATTAGTAGTTTCTATCTCCTTGAATCCAGTTATTTTTTAAAATTTTGCTGCCTACCTCTTGCAGTTTGTTATTAGCCGTTTGTGACCTTATTAAGAACATATTTTGGATAATTCTTCAAAAGTTCTAGTTATAACATACTCTAACCAAAGAACTCTATAGCTTGAATGTTTTCTCCATTGATAACTTGATGCATGCCATCTCACAGCTCCAATTTTCTATTACTGTTGGCAAGAGTAAACCTTATGGATAAATTTGAAATATCTATAATCCAAGTTGTAACATCATGTTTATTCCATAATGTTCCTTTGGCATTTTTATTTTCTCAGTCTTCTGTAAAGGTCAAACATAATGATGCTCTCGCAGGTATGCAAGCTTGTGTATTCGTGAGAATCCAGGCTGCCTTTTCATTGCGACCAATCGTGATCCTACTGGACATATGACATCGGCCCAGGAATGGCCAGGTTTTGCTATTCATAAATGTTAATCATATACTTCTTGTGCCTCTATCCGTACTGGTTCATTTCCTGATTACCTTAAGTTACAGGAGCTGGAACCATGGTTGCTGCAGTAAGTTGCTCGGTGCAGAAAGAGCCCATTGTTGTTGGGAAACCTTCAAGCTTTTTGATGGACTTCCTGTTGAAAAGGTTTGTGAAGACACACATATGAAAAATAGCATTTGTTTATCGCCAAAAAAGTGTATTATTAAATAGGGAAATCATGAAAGCATCTATGAGATTACTTGTATGTACACTGGCTGTAAACAAGTACTGCCTCCATTCCAAATTGTAAGTCACTTATGCATTCCATGATTAAGTTTGACCAACAAGCAGACAAATAGCTAAGTTCTAAAAAAATAGACATAGTTCCCTAAATACAAATGTACTAAAAAAAAGTGAGTTACGTGACACGACAATAGTATCATTGGATTTGTGTTCAAAAGTATTTTCCAATGATGTCACTCACATTTATTTGTCTAATAGTCGGTCGAGCCTAAATCTTGGGAGGCATTGGTGCCTTAAATTTTGGAATGGAAGGAGTAGGTAATGCTGTCACATTTAGATAAGTAAATCCATATAAGCTAATGAGTTTCACACAACAAATCACCCAAACATCTCTGAGGTACTATTTGGAGCTAATGCAGTCCGTCCGTTGAGATATATACATGAATGGATAGGTTGACATTAACTCATATGTAACTTCAGTGTGTGTAAAAACATTTACAAATATGTTGTATGTCAAAACAACATAATTTTAATACACGTTTACGGAAGGCTTCTCGAATTTTACATGTCATACCAAAGCATTTTGGTCTTCCGTTGAAACTAGGTTTGCAATGAGTTCATGTTAACCCCTCTATTATGCAAAACTTCTAATCAACGGATTGCATGAACTCCAAACGGCGCCTCAAAGATGTTCGGATAGTTGTTGTGAGAAACCCTCATTTGGCTTACATAGATTTATTTATCCTGACCGAGGGAGGTTTAGGTCGTCAGCTCATTGCAACTCTTCATTTTCAGTTTGTAGCAGTGCATGAGCTTCTGAATTTTCTGTTCGGTAAAACTTCTTGCATAATTGCATACGCACAATGAGCTTCATAATTTTCTGAAGTATGTATCTTCTTGATTTGTTTCATCCTCAGTACATATGTACAATACAGTAAGTTGAAAAAAAAGGAAATGTTATCTGATTATCTGTCCAATCGTATTCTCATCTTGCTAGTGTGCTGAGAGCAGCGATATGATGGCATAACAGTTAGTCTCTATTATATTGATTTATCAATGGTTCTGCTTAGAATTTACCCTAAAGGCCTCATTGTTTCTACTGATGCAGCTACAATTTGGAAACGTCAAGAATGTGCATGGTTGGGGATAGACTAGACACAGACATACTATTTGGTCAAAATACTGGATGCAAGACACTCCTTGTTATGTCTGGTGAGAAACTTCTGCTTTTTTTTCATATGTCCTGGACAGGCTCTTCCTTTTGTTTAGTCAAGTGATCAAATTTAGCGATATTTCTGTCACAATTATAGGCGTGACTACCTTACCAGAACTCCAGGGTGCTTCAAATAACATCCATCCAGATCTTTACACAAACTCCGTGCATGATCTCGTTCAGTTACTAGAGCCATAATCTTCCACTTTACAATTGGCATGGAAGATGCAGCTCGAGTCCCTGAGTCCAACTACATTGCCAGCAACAATCTCCGGGACCCTTTGAATAACGCCTAACAAGATTTTGCCCAAACATTGTATGTGATCCTGTCTGGTTATTTCAACAACAATCTATTCTTTGGGTAGCTGTTTGGTAGCAACCCTGGCTTGTATCTGTATACCACTTCAGGTCGATTTAAGCCCTACCATTTACAAGTCAATTTCAAAACAAAATATATTTATTACCATGGATTGCTAAAGGTTCTAATTGGGTACTATTGGCAACTTCTGAATTTTAACGAAGTTGTGCATGCTGCCATGGACAATGTTTGCAAGTCTCCGATTGGCCTTGTGATCAGGCAAATTCGTTAATTTAGGAAGGACCTATTGATGTATGGAGTTATATTTGGGGTAATCAGCATATTTAGGGCATAAAAAGTTCAGCCAGCACCCCCACACTTCAAGTGACTTTGGAAAAGTTTTTGCCAACATAATTAAGTGTTTATCTGGTTGCTCTTGCATGATAGGATGAACACCAAAATTTTACCCTTGGGACCTCTTTTTGCACTCCAAAGCTAGTATAAGTTTACAATCATTCAGTGATTCATGAGGAGACCCTAGTTCTCTTTTCTAGAGTTGTCCTTTTGCAGTCAAAATGTTCGGACTATATCTGTCCTCAATGAGAAGAAATTTTCAGTGCTTGAAGCTTTTGGAGATATCAAAGAAAAACTGAGGCTCCCTTCATGGAAATCATCATCTTGGTTTCTTGGAGTTTGGATCATTAGGATCAACAGAATATCCAGGGGCCACAACCCAACTTTTCAATGCTGGAAAAAGAATTAGCCCTGGTTAGCCATAGAATAAGGCCTTCCCAAATGAAATATATCTTATAGTGTTATCCTAGAGAGTGGTGTACTATAAAAGACAACCACCTTAATAGTTGTATGTAAGGGCTTGTTTTCCACATGGCCCTAGTTAGCCATAGAAACTGAGTGATTTTTTTGGCGAAGTTTCACCACACTTTGTGGCACCAAAATTTTCAGCCACACTTGTCAAACCTCCTTGACAAAAAGACACAAGGTCTAGGCTTTCTGAACATGGCCGAGGACCACCAGAACCTCTAACTCGGGATCTTCCTGACCAAGCACTACTATGTGTAGTACTCGATGTGCTGGTGGCGGTGGTGCAATCATGATTGGTGATGATGATATGTGATGTATATTTTGGGTAACCAAGACAACGAAACTTCTTATGACCTGTATATTTTGGGTACTTGAGGTGGTACATATAGTACTACACCTTCCTTTGATGTGGTGCTAGGTTGACACCATAACACTTGTGTTGCTTGTAGTGCTTTCGGTATATGATGATCGGTGCATGCTTTGCTTATGTTGCATTCTTCCTTGTGAACCTTAGTAGCTTGTTTTGCATGTTGTAATCTTGTTTTTCTATGTTTATATTAGTTAGGATACACTGGCTATATATTTCTTCATTAAATAAGGTCTCACATCAACAATTTGCTTATGAAACCATTCTATGAAGTATTAGGGAAGGCATAGACAGAACTTATCACCAATAATGTAGAGATTGGATAGATATTCAGTAATTTATCTAGTTTTTAGAACTCTTTTGTAATCCCTTTGTAACCGTTTGCTATTAATATAAGAGTTGCGGCTGAGAACTCCCACCTCTCAGTTAATGTTCGGGTTCCCACATGATTATTTATCGGCAATTAAGTGTAGTTTTGGCCCTGCAATGATAAGGAATTGAATTCATAGTTCTCATGTCACTACAAAATAAACTAACTTTTGAATACATCCGGGAGATCTATTGACTTTGTGAGTTGTTTGACTTAGCCTATTCGGCATGTCCTCGGATCAAGAGCCAATTCAAACTGCCTAGAAAAAGATGATCCAGATGGAGCATATATGCAACAAAACATATATCATTAAATCATATATGTTTTATTGTGCATTTTTTATGATTCAATAGCAGTTTTGAAACAAAACATAAAAATCTATTCAATCACAAACTAGTGATCCAGATGGAACAAAATTTCCCGCGTACATAATGAAACATACATGATTTAGTAGAACTTCTCTAGGCAGTTTGAATTTTGAGTCCAAAATTTTAGTCAACATCGTCAACTGGATCTTTATCTGAGAGCTGATACAAGTCTAAGTCACATGGTGACTTTGTGTGTGAGTGGGGGTTTGCGTATGGCATAGCTATTCCTACTTCCTAGCTATTGCTCCCATTTTCTAAAAAAACCTAGCTATTGCTCCCATAATTCTGAAATATTAGGCACAGATAGTATGATACCATCAATACATTTTATTAGTTTAATTTCTAATCAAATCCAAAATATAAAATGCAAAATATACATCTTAACTAAATAAATGGGACTACTAATTATTGTGGCAACCACCTCGTTAGAACCACCCACATTCCGGGCCTTCAACCAATTGTGTTGTTTTTTTATTTTTATTGCAGTTAAGAAATATGTGAAATCGAGTCAAAAGTTGATATTGCAAAATAATATGTTCCTTAATTGGATCGGCACATTCTAGTCAAGGCAAAAATCCACAGGTTACTGGTTGGTTTAAAGAAATCAGTGAGGATTCACTAACAACCAACAGTGTTTTGTCAACACAACGTGTCTATGAGAAGTGGCTACATCAACATTTGGTGGGTTTTTAGTTATTTCCTTGTGACCCTTGAATCTAACATGTATATCCTAGATATCATCACTACCCATAGATGATCTCATCATATCGCTCGTATGCTACATTTTCCATGCTCGTCCACACCAATCAGTTGCCATTGTCCCCCTCCTCCCCCTCCACATATTTGAAACCTTAATCGAAGGGAAACGAAGCACAATTGATGCAAGGAACTTGTAATTAAGGACACATGCATGAATCCAAATCACCTCAACTATGTGAGAAGTCGAATCATGAACGTTCTTAATTACACATTATGTAGCATTCTCATAGTGTCTAAGGGTCAATATAAAAAAGGTTAGCAAAATTTACCACCATTTTGAAATTTGAGAAAGATAGACCCAAGTTTTCAAAATCATACAAAGAACACATATATTAAGAGACTTTGTAGAAATTAGTGAACTTAAGATGAATAATGACTACATTCCTTTCCTTAATTCCATCGATATTGTGCATTCACATCCCAACGTTGTATAGTCATCGTCATGCTGCCCAACATGATGAATTTGCTCTCATCCTGACTCGATCGCTAAACCACCACATTCTCCGACTGTTTGCTTTGTCAGGTTTTCTAGACATATAATGACATTTCTTGATGTAATACTACCTCCATCCACTTTTATAAGGCACACTACATTTTAATTTTGACCATATACATAGTAAAATGAGTGATTCTATATATATAAAATGAGTCTAGATTCACTCATTTAGAATGTATGTAGCCAAAATTGAAATGACTTATAGAAGTGGACGGAGGGAGTAATAATAATAATGTCATAGGAAGGAAATTTGGCATAGTTTTTATTGCTTCGAGTGAGATATTTGGCTATAGTAGCAAGGGAAAATCATAGTGTTGGTGTTGGAATTATATTGGGCCCAACCCCAAATTCTTTATATTAGACTTGGACCAACTAAGCCCAACAAAATTCTGAAATTGTCAAGTCCATTCATGATTAAATAAAGTGAAGAGAGTGAGACTATAGATTAGTCCCACATTGCTAATTTGGAGAGAGTGGCAACACCTTATAAGGTGAGCCATTCTATCTCATGTATGAGTTGGTGTGACTAGATAAGAGGAGTGCCACACGCACACTCCTCCTCCGCCGCCAGTCTCGCCACGACGCGAAGCGGGTTGCGGGAATGAGCCGAGCCGAGAGCGTATTTTGCTGGTTGTGAAAATTTAATGAGTCATTAATTTGGTAATTAATGGACGCGTTTAATTCCTAAGCGCTTCCGATTCCTCTGGATCGTGGGACCGAACTGATTCAGACACGGGTTTACTCCTACGCCTCTCCCAACCCGCAGTATATATATGTGCGGACGCCAACCCTAGCCGCCACTTCGTCATATGGTTTCGCACCATTCCAAACACTGCACCGCCAATCAAGTCTTCTTCATCCCTTCTTCTGGCGTGCACCGCGAGAAGGGACAGCAAGCCTCCGGAACCCCTTCTCTTGTGATCCTGTACGGGAGAGGGGCGATCAGGTTTTTGGGGAGCGCACTCGCGCGACTGCTGACGGCGACTACTTCCCCAACGACGACTGGTTCCCGGATCTCGGGAATCTCTTCATCAATGACATGGGCGACAACGACAACACTGCTGCTGCTGCACCGTACGTATTTCTCTCTCACCTGTACGAGATCTTACTGCAATTCCTTTATCTAGTTTTTGCCGTAGATTGGATCTATTTGTCTACTGCACTTGATGTTTGCATGCTTAGTTTAATTGCTACTATCATGATTTACGTAATCATATTTCGGATTAAATCATATGCTAAATTGCTAACATATTCTACAATCCAAAAACCTGATTATAGTCAATTTCCTGCACCTGCTTTTATTGCGCCAACAAGGACAAACCCTTTCAAGGGTGCGGACTATAAGAGGTGGCGCACGAGAGCAGTGATATGGTTTCAAAACTTGCAGTGCTATGCGGCAACTAAGGGCAAGCCTCAGGGCGATCTCAATCCTGCACAGCTGGATTCTTTTGAGAGAACCTTTAAAAGTGTCCTTCTCGGTATTATTGATGATTCCATTCTGGATCCCTATATGTCGTCTGAGAAAGGCAAAGACATGTGGGCTGCATTCGAGGCCAAATTTTGGACCTCGGATGCTGGCAGCGAGCTGTACGTCATGGAGCAATTCTATGACTACAAGATGACTCATGAGCGTTCAGTTGTTCAACAGGCTCATGAGATATTGTCGCTCGCTAAAGAAGTTGAGCACTTTAAGTGTATGTTACCGGACAAATTTGTGGCCGGAGGCATTATTGCCAAGCTTCCATCTTCATGGAGCACCTTTGCTACTTCTCTGAAACACAAGAGACATGAGTTTTCCGTTTCGGAGCTCATCAGATCTCTTGATGTGGAAGAGAAGGCGAGAGCAAATGATACACGTGCTCGGGTTGCTGAGGTAGGTTATGCTGTCCATGTGGTACAGAAGAAACACTACCCGCCCAACAAGGCTAAATACAATAAAAAGAAATCCGAGTGTAAAGGCAAACCCGATGGCAAGTTTAAGCCGTTGCACTCTACCAACTTTAAGAAGATGAAGGGGTCCTGCCATGTTTGCGGTGACCTCACTCACTGGGCTCCAAGATGTCCTAAACAACATGAGCTGTAGTAGCTGGAGAATAGCGGCAAGACCACTAATATTGTCATTGGTGACACTGAGATGAAGGATAGTAGGTACGGTATAGTTCATACTATTCTTTCAGTTTGTCATACTACTGAATGGTTAATTGATACATGTGCCAATGTACATGTGTGTGCTGATGCTTCCATGTTCTCTTCTTACCAGGTCATAGGGACTTCCCCCGTGCTGATGGAAACGGGTCACATGCTATTGTTCGTGGTGTTGGTACTTGGTACGGTCGATCTGAAGTTTACTTCGGGAAGGTCGTGCGACTGAAGAACGTTCATTACGTTCCTCCATCAATAAAAATCTCGTTAGCGGTTCACCTCTGTGTCGAGATGGTTTTAATTTGGTTTTCGAGTCTAATAAAGGTGTAATTTTCAAGTATGGACAATTTTTTTGGTAAAGACTATGAGTGCGGAGGCTTATTCCGTTTATCATTGTCAGATATTTGCACTCAAGTTATTAATCATGTTTGCCACGATAATGATTCTAATGTTTGACATTCACGACTTTGTCATATTAACTTTGGATGCATGATGCGATTAGCAAATGTGAGTTTGATTCCGAAATATCAAATGTTCCAAATGTCAAGTGTATGTTCAAACTAAGCAACCTTAAAAGTCCCATAAGACTGCGGAGGCGAGAGATTTGGCACCACTAGAGCTTATACATTCTGATCTTTGTGAGATGAATGACGTATTGACAAAAGATGGAAAGAAATATTTCATGACACTTATTGATGACTCCACTAGATATTGTTATGTATATCTTCTGAAATCTAAAGGAGAAGTTTTAACTTATTTCAAGAACTATAAGGCCGAAGCAGAGAACCAACTTGATCGTAAAATTAAACGGCTTATGTCTGATCGTGGTGGAGAATATTTTTTCAACGAGTTTAATTCTTTTTGTGTGAAACACGGTATTATTCATGAGAGGACGTCTCCCTACTCACCTAAGTCAAATGGGGTGGCTGAAAGAAAGAACCTAACTCTACCTGATTTGGTTAACTCTGTGTTAGATACTTCGGGTCTCTCCAAGGCATGATGGGGGAAAAGCGCTAATGACTGCATGTCATGTCTTAAACCGAGTTCCCACAAAGAATAAAATCATTAATCCATTTGAGGAATGGGAAAGGAAAAGGTTGAAGTTATCTTACCTACGTACTTGGGGTTGTTTGGAGAAAATCAATATACCAATTCCCAAGAAGTGTAAGATTGGACAAAAATCCGTAGATTGTGTTCTTCTGGGTTATGCTTTTAATAGTGTTGGCTATAGGTTCTTGATAGTAAAATCTGAGGTATCCGACATGCATGTTGGTACGATTATGGAGTCGAATTATACGACTTTCTTGGAGAACATATTCCCTTTGAAGGATGTGCCTAGCTCATCGAATCAGGAGATACCTGCTTCATCCATTCAGGAATTAGTTGAGATTCCTAAACCCATCATTCCGATAGAACACGTTGAGAACCCTAAGGAGGATGACAATGAAGTTCATATAAGGAGAAAGAGATAGAGGACTGCAAAGTCCTTTGGTAATGATTTCATTGAGTACCTCATGGATGACACACCCATGACCATTTCAGAAGCATGTGCATCTCTTGATGCTAACTACTGGAAGGAGGCTGTTTGTTGCGAGATGGATTCCATCTTGACTAACGGAACCTGGGAGATCACTGATCGTCCTTATGGGTGCAAACCTGTAGGATGTAAGTGTGCGTTCAAGAAAAATCTTAGGCCTGATGGTACAATTGAAAAGTACAAGGCACGGTTTGTGGCCAAGGGTTATACCCAAAAAGAAGGTGAGGACTTCTTTGATACTTACTCACATGTGGCTAGATTGACCACTATACGTGTGCTACTTTCATTGGCTGCCCTGAACGGTCTTCTCGTTCATCAAATGGACGTTGAGACGGCTTTCCTTAATGGAGAGTTGGACGAATAAATTTACATGGAGCAGCCAGATGGTTTTCTAGTACCTGGTCATGAAGGCAAGGTGTGCAAATTATTGAAGTCATTATACGGCCTCAAGTAAGAACCTAAGCAATGACATGAGAAGTTCGAAAGGACTTTGACTGCTGAAAGATTTGTTGTAAACAAAGCTGACAAGTGTGTGTACTATCGCCATGGTGGGGGCGAGGGAGTTATTCTATGTCTATATATCAACGACATAATGATCTTTGGGACCAATCTTGATTAAATCAAGGAAGTTAATGATTTCTTATCTCGTTGTTTTGAGATGAAGGATCTATGAGTAGCTGATGGTATCTTCAACATCAAGATGTTGAGAGATGATAATGGTGGGATCACACTGTTTCAGTCTCACTATGAGGAAAAGGTCCGGAGTCGCTTTGGGTATAGTGACTGCAAGCCTTCTCCAACGCCATATTATGCTAGTGTGTTGCTTCAAAAGAATCGACGGATTGCTAGAGATCAACTGAGGTATTCTCAGAGTATAGGCTCACTTATGTATTTGGAGAGTGCCACGAGGACTGACATCTCTTTTGCTGTGAGAAAATTGAGCCGGTTTGTTTCCAATCCAGGAGATGATCGTTGGCGTGCGATTGAGAGAGTTATGCGCTATTTAAAAGACACTGCAAGCTACGGAATTCACTATACCGGAAACTCGAGGGTTATAGTGATTCTAATTGGATATCTGATGCTGATGAGATTAAGACCACCGGTGGTTATATTTTTACACTTGGTGGTGGCGCTGTTTCCTGGAAGTCTTGCAAGCATACCATCTTAACAAGGTCAACTATGGAAGCAGAACTCGCATCATTAGACACAACCACTGTTGAAGCTGAGTGGCTTCATGAGATCTTTATGGACTTTCTTGTGGTTGAAAAACCAATACCCGCAATCATAATGAATTGTGATAATCAAGCTGTGATCATCAAAGTGAACAGTTCTAAGGATAATATGAAGTCATCAAGACATGTCAAGAGGAGATTAAAATCTGTTAGGAAATTGAAAAACTCCGGAGTTATTGCGTTGGATTATATCTAAACATCTATTAACTTGGCAGATCCCTTCACAAAGGGTTTATCCCAGATTTATTGCGTTGGATTATATCCAAACATCTATTAACTTGGCAGATCCCTTCACAAAGGGTTTATCACGTAATGTGATAGATAATGCATCGAGGAAGATGGGTTTGAGACCCACAGTATGAGTTGTCCACAGTGGTAACCCCACTCTATGTGATCGGAGATCCCGTGAAGTAGAAGTGGAAGACAAGCTGTTGGTCAGCTGAGAGTAGAGTATCCTTATATTTTATCCCACTCCATGAAGATGCAATACTCTCATAATCTGTATGGTAGATTGACATTTGTCTTAATCTGTTCCAAGTGGCTTATTTATATAAGCAGAGATGTGTCCTACATAATATCTCCTGAGGAACTCACCTATATGAGTCTGACTGCTAAACGTCACCGTCTATGAGAATTGGGTGCTCTCCAATAAACTCATGAAAGGCCTTCGAAGTATGACGTATAGGCTCCAACCACGCGGAAGTCTTGCGGCAGCCTAGTACCGGTCTAGATGTTGTGTGAAACTGGTATCACCTAAATTGTAGTTCAAGGCGTAGTCCACTATCCAAGTTGTGAACTAGTGTAGAATAATATTTTGAGTGGAAGTTCAACTTAACAGTCTTCACTAAGCACCGGTATATAAACAATGTTTTGGAACTGAGATTATGGGATGTGCCAATGACACTTTGTGGGGGATTATTGGAATTATATTGAGCCCATCCCCCAAATTCTTTATATTGGGCTCAGGCCCAAAGCCCAACTAAGCCCAACTAAATTCTGAAATTGTCAAGGCCCATTCATGAATAAATCAAGTGGAGAGAGTGAGACTATAGTTTGGTCCCACATTGTTAGTTTGGGGAGAGTGGCAACACCTTATAAGGTGAGACATTCTAGCTCATGTATGAGTTGGTGTGACTAGATAAGAGGAGTGTCACATGCGCGCTCCTCCTCCGCCGCCCACCTCGCCTCGTCTCATCACGACGCGCCGCGACACGTCACGACGCGCCGCGGGTTGCGGGAATGAGCCGAGCCGAGAGCGTTTATTTTGTTGGTTGGAAAAATTTAACGAGTCATTAATTTGGTAATTAACGGACGTGTTAATTCCTAAGCGTTTTTATTCATCTGGATCATGGGAGAACCGACTCGGACGTGGGATTACTCCTACGCCTCTCCCGAACTGCAGTATATAAACGTGCGGACGCCAACCCTAGCCGTCCGTGCACCGCGAGAAGGGACAACATGCCTCGGGAACTCCGCCTCTTGTGATCCTGTATGGGAGAGGGGCGATCGGGTTTTTGGGGAGCACACTCGCGCGACTGCTGAGGGCGACTACTTCCCTAACGACGACTGGTTCCCGGATCTTGGGAATCTCTTCGTCGACGACATGGGCGGAAACGAGAACACCGCACCTATTGCCGCTGCACCGTACGTAATTCTCTCTCACCTGTACGAGATCTTAATGCAATTCCTTTGTTTAGTTTTTGTCGTAGATCGGATCTATTTGTCTACTCGATATTTGCATGTTTAGTTTAATTGCTATTGTCATGATTTACGTAATCATATTTCAGATTAAATCATATGCTAAATTGATAATATATTCAACAGTTGTTCCCCTCCCCGCTCCACAGTGAGTAGTTATAGACTCACAAATTTCTATTATGTGAGAAATTCGGTCAAAGTCAAGGAATAAATCTTGATCATACATGTTAGGTACCATTTTGGAATCAATAAGAAATATAATTTGGATTTCTATACACAAATTCACGACCATGATCTATAAAAGTAGGTACTGCACTTTGACAACCAGGGTGAATTGCTTTTCTAATTTACATGTAAAATACAAAATTTGAAAGTTATAGATAAATCAGATGGAGTGTAAACCTAAAAAGAGAGAGAGAGATAAATATATCTATTCATATTTAAAAACTGATAAACATTGACTAAAGGAAAAAAGAATACCTCCTTTAGCCGTCTGTTGTTAGAAAAGATGAGGCCTCTGCGTGAACTAACATAGATAAAACCTAGCGGAATCCGCGTAGCACACACTTGAACATGGGTGGACGGGTTAAGCACCTTGAACTCCAGCCACTCAGTTATCCCTCATTTCTCAAGAAACGATGACTGTCTAAAATAAACTACTCCTACATAACCTTTACAATTTCCTTTATGTGCAACACCTAAATAGACATATATTCTTACCAAAATTCACAAGAACCCTGCACCAACCAAAGAAATCCACCAAGCAATAGTTGAGGTTATCCAGGGGAACGTTTCTGCCAGGCAAATTGAGGAGTAGTTCACTCAATGGGATGGGAACAAGTGCACGTGGAGGTGGTATGCAAAACAAATGTCAGCTAACAGGTATCTAATGCGTTTTCCTAGTTCTAGGGACGTAGATGCCTGGATTCATTTTGGAAGAATCAATATGAGGACCCTTCCCTCTGTTGCTGAACTGGTTGCCTGGGCATGTTGCTGAACTGGACATGTCTTGGTTGCAGGTGTGTGGAATTCCCTTGGAGAACAGGAACTTCCCTACTGCCTCCTATGCATGTAGTCTTGTGGATAGGACCCTGTCGGTGGATAGACATAGCATTAATAATGTTGACTACGTTCGTATCCTCATTGGAAATCTGGATGTTTCTCTCGTTCCACCTATGGTTCCTAATATTAACATCGGGGGAGCTTTCTATGATCTTGAGTTCACCAGGGAGATTGTGAGTGGGAAGTTGGATAAGGATAAATCTCAGGCTCATGTGGAGCAATCAAGGCCAAAACATGCCAGAGAATAGGGGAGTTATTTCTCTCACACTCTGATGACTCACAAGTATAAGGGATCGCAACAGTCTTCGAGGGAAGTAAAACTAAATTTATTTATTCGACACAACGGGAGCCAAAGAATATTTATAAGTCTTAACATATGAGTTGTCAGTTCAGCTGCACCTGAAACTAGACTTACTCGCAACAATTTATCAGTAGTAACAGTTTTATAGCAGTAGCAGTAGTAAAATAATAACATGAATAAAATAGTAACAACAGTAGCAATTATGGGAAACATCAGGATTAACGTACTCTAGCATAAGGATGGATGAACGGGCGTTGCATGGATATGATAGTTCATATAATAATCAAAATATGGACATTGCAGATAGATAATAATAAAGCATCCAAGTTCTAGGAAAATCATAGGCATATGTTCCAATTTGGTCATACGTGCTCGCAAGGAGAAACTTGCACACCATCCTTTATCCTACCAGCCCGTTGCAGTGGGGCCTCAAGGGAAACTACTGGTAATTAAGGTGCTCCTTTTAATAAAGCACCAGAGCAAAATATTAATACTCTGTGAACACATGTGATCCTCACATCGCAACCATCCCCTCGGGTCGTCCCAATTATTATCACTTTGGGGCCTCGGGTTCCGGACAACGACATGTGTAAACAACTTGCAGGTATGATCAAGAAACATAATTATACTAATGAAACAATAACATGTTCAGATATGAGATCATGTCACTCGGGCCCTAGTGACAAGCATTAAGCATAACAAGTTGCAACAACGATATATAGCACTAACAACGGATACTAGGCACTATGCCCTAACAATCTAGCATTATTACATGATCAATCTCATCCAATTCCTTCCACCCCTCTCAGCCTACAGCGGGGATTACTCACACATCGATGGGGGAATCATGGAAGGTTGATGGAGAAGTGGCGGCGGTGACGATGGCGATGATGTGGGGACCCCAGACTAGCAGTCCGAGACCTCCGGTATGCATACATTCACGATCCCATGATCAGTTAGTCATGAAAAACATACTCGAGTTGGCATTGCAGATTACAACATCCACTACACGAATACACGGCTTACACAACTGGTCACTTGACTCAGTTGAAAACAACTGCCACGCAGGACACGAACACACACTAAAAACAGCGGAAGACTACAAAACACACTCGTGGTAAACCCAAATCATGCCTTGACTACCTACAGGCTACTGACTCGGAGTCGTTCCTAGTTCGCATAGCCGTCAGCGACACCATCTTCTTCTGGTTCTCTGGGTTTCTGCTCAAAGTCTGGCTAAGACAATAGCCAGGGACGAAACCATTGTGAGTACATTGGAATGTACTCGCAAGACACCCCAAATGAAAGCTAAACATGCAAGTATGCATATATATAGGTGGTAGGAAGGCTGTAATTAAGGTTCAACTAGCCATGATGAATTGATGACACATCATGGTTGCACAAGTTTTAGTTGTTTTTGTTAAAGAAGATACTTCAAAAGATATTTTATTTCTCTTGTAGATATTGCATGTCCACAAGGTTTTGATGAAGCATTCTAAATAAAAGAAAGTTTTTCTTTGAAAAAATTCTTGGTAAAATCACCTCTTCAAAACCATCATTTTTCCCGTACCTCAAAGGTACAATCATTCCCTTTCAAAGTACCTCCCAGGTACAAGTTCCAAAACACTTTATAGCTTTTTGAAAACATTGACACAATGCTAGCTACATGGCCATTCAACTGTCCATATCCGAGGACGCGGCTATTCTGAATAGTTTTACTCTGCAGAGGTGTACACAGTCCACAAGATCCAGTACATCCGTCGTGAACAACCACGGACTGTCCGGGACAGTATGCAAACATCGGATAACTGGTCCTAACCATCCACTATGTCCGCGCTAGTAAATGACTACCTATTCAACTGGGTTTGTTCTCCCAGGCACCGAGTGAGTCAGCTGTATCGATCCGGTTTCCCCTGACAACACACCGCCATGGCAGGAGACCCAATTGCTGCAACCGGTAGTGAACTTAATCCCACACTGTGAATGTCCCGTTTATCCCTTCTGGCGACAATTCGGTTCGGGGGACTCTAACCTCTATAGCACTTTGAGGTAGGCACGGACTAACACTGACAAGAAATTAGCTAGACCCCGTTCCCATATTGAGGTAATGTGGCAGTACGGCTTGGTTGTCCGGCAAACACTAGGTTATGTGTCATTTTTGGAAAACAAGCCGAAAACATTTCCTTCTTCACATACCTCCCTCGGACAAGGTCCCACCTTTCCTCGGGTTTTTTCCAAAGTTTTTTTTTTGTTTTTCCAAAAAACCTCAACTAAAATGTCCACTCAAAAAGTAAACATACAGCAAGCATTTCATCAAACAAGTACACTCACAACCAATATTACTAGGGTGCACACCATCAAGCAAAACATGCACAGACACACACATGTATAACACTAGAATAGGTGCTAAGGATCCTCAACCAAAATGGCATGAGTTCAGTGGGTGTGCCACTCTCATATCATGCTCAAATAAGGTTAAATGACTCTCTGGTCATTCATGAGGATGATCAAAATAATAAGAAAACAACCTAGGAACACATACACATGCATAGGAAAATAATATCAAGCAATACTACAAGCCCATAGTAACACATGCTTTTCTAAACATGGAGAAATAATATAACCATAAGCTAAACAACCTAATAACAGAGACAAAACAATACCAAACATATCATGGCATCACTCAATACATGAAAATAATCATGGAGCAAAACAACGGTTAAAACTAGACATGAAAAAGGGTTATTTAGACAAGCAGACATGCATAACCATAAGAGATCATCAAACAAGATTTATTCTAACATGATGGATCTGTAAGAAATCATCCAAGTAACAGATAAAGCAACACCTAAACATGCTAGTAATATCAAAATAACAATCTAATCAATGCCTCAAAAATTAAGCACGCAAATAACAACTTATGGCAGAAAATCATCTAAAACTATCATAGCATGACAAAGTTATCTAGAGATCACTCAAGCATGCAAGCAAGTATAATAGGCTAGAATAACAGTAGCTAGTCTATGGAAAACAATACTAAAGCATCTATTCAAGTCATCATAGTAGTAAGAAGAATAACAATAATTTAACCCATTATTACTAGGAAAAACACCCTACGAGAATAAAACTCTAACAAACATGTTTTTCCACACCCAAACCCTATCATGCTAATGAATCACTCAAAAAACATATCAACCATGTATTAATACCCTACACATGTTACGAATCAAATTGATAACACGAACATGATAACACAACAATTTATCAAGTCATATCAATAATAGACAGAAAAGGACTATTTACTAAATAATGCACCAAGCCTATTCTGTAACTCCTAAAATCATGAAAATCTAGTATAAGGTGCTCCTAGTCACTAGAAAACCAACACAAGTGGATTCACATAAAAAATCATCACCAATAAAATTAAACAATTCACATAAGTGCTCTCTATCCTAAAACTAACATGCATGTCATTTTCAATCAACAACTCAAGTCAACATAAGGTCAACTGCCACAGATAGACATTTTCAAGGGCTACTCATAACAGTTGATTTTTCATGTTTTGGATACATAAAACTCAAGTTATTAGAGAAATGGTGTTAATGAGTGCCTCTGCCACTTATTTTATTTCTCCTTAAATACAGCACAAAACATGGATCTGCAAGTTGGAGGTGGTTAGAAATTAGTAGATCTACATCTGTGATTTTTAGTTTTGCAATATTTGCTTATTTACGTATTCATTTTGATTTAAACCAAACATACAGAAACAGATCTCCAGGAAAAAGGAAAATACCACCTGCAGAAAAAGTAACGGGCCGGATCTGGAGGGAATCGGGCCGCACAGGGGCAGGCCGGCTAGCTGGCCAGCGCAAGCGCAGCAAAACGGTAAGCCACCGTTTGATCAGCCATCGACGACTGAGGTTAGATCAGTCCATGGTTAAAAACGACGCGTCGGATGCGGATCCGACGGCTGAGAGGAGGTCTCGTCCGCAACAGCCGGCGATGACTAGAGAACACGGCGGAGTCCTCTCCGGCAGTCGCTGAGGACATGCGGGCTCGCCGCTGTTGACTCCCGTGGCCGCCTGGAAGCAAAGAGTGCACCAGGAGGACCAGGACGAAGAGGTGGAGACGATGCCCCGGCTGGATCTGGAAGGGAACGGCCGGAGCAGGGTGGTCACCGGGGATCCGCGGCGGCGGGACAATGTCGCAGTCGATGGCGTCCCTGCAGCAAGTGGAGGTAGAAATCAAGCGAGGCACAAGGTTCTAGAGCGACCCAGGAAGGTAAGGGAAGAGAGGTGAGGGGCGGAAACAACCTAGGATCATGGCTCGACGAGGAGTTCGTCTGCGGCGACTCGAGTTCGATTCCGGCGATTTGACGAGCAAGGCATATGGCTTTTGATGCCTAAGCTCGATTCAGGTGGAAGGAAGGTGCTGAGGCAAGTTCTATAACCACGAGGTGGATTGGGGAGTTCTTGCCGCAGAGCTGGACGCTCGGCGTCCATGGCGGCCGTTGTGGCTCGGGCAAGCAGGTCAGAGGCGATTTCATCGATCGAGACCTTGCCAGGGAGGTGGAGCATAAGGATAACATCCCCCAAGTGAGAGGAGAAGGAAAGATATGCATGGGGGCGTTAGCAATCGATGGTGTCCACCCAGCACCCGTAGGTGTTTGTCATGGAGAAGGAGAGGAAGGAGAGCGAGTGAGGGCAAGGGAGCGCACGGGTGTGCTTGTGGAGTGCCCGTGAGGCTAGTTGACAAGCAGAGGGAGTGAGGCGTGGCGAGTGGAGCAGAGCTCGAGCGACACATGCGCTCTAACTTGGAGTCTTGCTGTTGTAGGAGGTGTGGAGGAGAAGGGAGGAGGTTTTGGGGGCATGGAGGATGTCCAGGGTGTTAAGGGATAAAAGTACCATGTCACAGAGCAAGAGATAGGTAGAAAGAGTGCAATGATTGGATAGAACATGTGTGCTCTCAACAGTGACCAGAAATACCAGAAATGGTTTTTGAATGTTTTCACCAAAATTTTGAATAGAATCCATGTGAAACATTGTGTCCAATGTATAGAGGATCAAAAATGGAGTCTAGGGATGGTGGTCTCAATTTTTTATGAAAACATTTCTTTCACAAAATTTTGGGAATTCAAAAATGGCAGAAAATGTTTTTAAATGTTTTCTCCAAAATTTTCAACACAACTTCCAAATGTTTTTGTATAACTAAGTCCCACATCACTATAAGCATGTTGGGTAATTTTTCCAAGATTTTATGAAATACTTTTCTTCCCAAAATATTTTAAAGTCCATTTCTAGCTTTTTGGAAAATGGAAAATAATAAATAGTAAATTTCTTTTAAAACAAATATTTTTGAGTTGGGATGAGAGAGTATATAATATAGGTTTAAAAAGTGATTTTTAATCAACAACTCCTTGGAAACAATTGAGACACCAAGTGGGAAAAGGGTGAAAACAGGAGTTTATTTACTATGTTAAAAATCATGAGAAATAAATAATTAAATGGTCTTTGAAAAGTAAATGGACCACATGGATATGATGTATAGGTCATGGATATGAAAAGTGTAGGTTGATTGGGATTGAAAACAATAGGGAGTGATTTTGAGTAACACAGAGAAAGTGCATCAAGATAACAGAAATAAGATCAATATATAGGGATGCCTTCTAAAGGACTTTGAAAGATGACGCCAAAGTGTTTAAATATCCAAATTAATAACTTGGATTCATAGTATGGATATATAAAATGATATGTATGATGGTTCATTGATGATTAGCTCAGGATTTGTCATAGAAACATGTCTCCAAAGTTGGAAGTTTTTAAGAAAACAGAAGATGATATGGGCATGTGTTGGAATATGATATTGATGCTTAATCGTGTTATTAATAGGTTTTATTTTATTAGAACAGCACACATTAATTAACAAACATAAATAAATACATCAAGCAAATACAAGATAAGATCACACAACAAGCAGATAAAATAACAAGACACACAAGATCACTCAAACAACTGAGTTCTTCAATTTAATATCCAGGTGTTTTTCTCAAGTGTAAATTTTAGGTAGCAATCAAGACATACCATGACAATAGGATTTTGTAAAGAAGTTCAGCTAAAAATTTGTTGTTTCCAAAAGAATATAATTGAGGTAAAACACAGGGGTAACATAGTCCCTTCTTATAGTTTTTGTAAAAGAAGGAAGTGAGAAGGAGTTTTTGAAATACTTGCAAAAACATCTTGGTTGAAAACATGTTGGAGATGATTAGCTCCAAAATACTTTTCATATAGTTTTGGAAATTATCTTTTGTTTTCTCAAAACTTGGCCTTTTGGTTTCTTCTAAAATCAAAACACTTTCAGAAAGGTTTTTGCCAAAAGAGGGTGATGGGTGAAGATTATAAGCTTTCTTGTCATGACTTGATCACAAGGGTTGTGCTTTAAGAAAGTTATGATCATTGGTTTTAATGTTAGTTGTTAACAAACTCAAACAAAAACACAACCAACAAGCACACACAAAAGAAACACAAGCATTAGTCAAATATATTAAAAAGTTTTTGTTGGCCCTGATTTTTGGGTTATTGAAAACAAGTTTTTTTTCTTTCTTCCAAAAATTGGGTTGTTACAGATGATCTCCTCCGAATCCCCGTCCCGGCAGGGCGCCAAAACATGAATTTCTGATCCCCCGAATTGAGTTTCGAGGTGGCGGCAACACTCTGTTGTGTTTCTCTGGAATAAGACGACCCCCCTCTGTTTTAGGGTTACGGGGCTTATGTAGTCGAAAGGGAAGCCCGAGGGGGTGCCTGGGGCAGCCACACCACCAGGGGCGCAACCTAGGGGGGCACGCCTAGCCATGGTGTGGGCCCCTCCTTGCCCCCTCCGGCTCTTCTTCTGGCTCCGGGGGTCTTCGGGTAAAATAAGGACTTCGGGATCTTTTCCGGGCAATTTTCTGAAAGTTGATTTTTCTGCACAAAACGAGACACCAAGGTAATTATGCTGAAAACAACGTTAGTCCGTGTTAGTTGTATCAAAAATCACAAGTTTAGAGGCAAAAAACAACAAAAGTGTTCGGAAAAGGAGATACGTTTTGGATGTATCAACTCCCCCAAGCTTAGCTTATTGCTTGTCCTCAAGAAATTTAATTCACAACTGAGTGCGATAAAAGAACTTTAATGAACACATTTGTTTCATATGATGTAAATATTATCACTATATGATCAAGTGCTTAGGCAATTCATAGTAAAAAGTATGCACATAAAGTCACCTAATAGTTATACAAACCATGAAGACATACCAACACGCTAATAATAAACAACATGAAATATACCAGTCTGCAGGTTGCAATGTTCACAATAAGATATGATAAAGTGGTATCTATCTTTCCCTTAAAAATGGAGCAAAACATACATGTCAGGGCACCTCTGAGGTTCAAGTGAAGTGTAAAAGTAAATATATCAAAGATACAAGCATCAAAGTTATACCACAATCAACCGTGTTCTAGGACAGGCACATTATACTAAGAATGACATCCATTCTCTCAAGAAGGTGCATAAAGTGAGAAGGTGAAGACTCAGCGTTAAACTAAAAGAAAGGCCCTTCGCAGAGGGAAGCAGGGATTAACTCATGTGCTAGAGCTTTTTATTTTATAAACATATGTATTGAAAATATTTTGTAGAGAGGTTTATGCTTATGTCAATGAATGGTAAACAGACAATACCGTACGTCACAAGTCAACAAGACCTTACAAGAGAGGCTCCCATTGAAGGATTCTACTGGTGTAGTAGATCATCCCTCTTCTTTTTTTTACACAATTATGTTTTGACTGATAAATCTGGGGGAAAATAGTGAAGAGAATTTATAGTAACCATGTCACACCCCAGTTTTTGGACTCTTGGGCTGTGCTCAAGAAGACAAAAATTAGGGCCAACAATTTTTTTTTAACAACATGGTTGTTTGAACTAACATGTGTTTGTAATGTTAAACATTTTTTCAACACAAGTCTTGTTTCTATATAAAACCAATACCTTATGTTTCTGAGAGATATTCCTATTTTTTTTTTCCTGATGTTTTTCCTATTATTACTTGAGAGATTTTTATTCCAAGACTTGGATCATTATTGTTTGAAACTTAAAACAAACTTTTAACTTTTTTGGATCCAAGAAAACAAGTTTCCAAAATAATCTATGGAAGTTTTCTTTTAACTTTCCTATAGAAAACAATTCTTGAAAAATAATCCAAGTACCTGTTTTCTACCATTGTTTTCACCAAGCTATAAATTGTTATTTTATGATTCCTTGGCATTTAATTAATCCTTGATATGTGTACTACAAAACCATAATCTCACTTTTATTTTTGGGGGAAATAAAAACTATCTTTTTCTTGATGTGTTTATGGTATAAAATTAAGGCAGAAAAGAGACATTTTTAAGAAACAGATAAAAACAAAAAGTATACCTTTTCCTCCAATGTTTTCATGGCCTTAACTTATTTAAAATTTGTTTTCAAAAGTTGTTTATGAAAGTATATAACATGGTTAACAAATCCATACCTTGAAAACAAATTTTGAGAATCATTTGCACCCTGAAAACAAACTTAACTTTTTCAACTTTCTGTCTGTTTTCAACACTTAGAAAATTTCTAAGTCCTAAAGACTGAGTTTTCTGAATTTTTCAGTGAACAGTTAAGGATACACTTTTGCAATCTAGTTTCCTTGATGTTTCTTTGCATTTTTGGAAGCATGGCCTGACCTAGCTTGTTGACCAGGGTTCCTACTCGACCAATAATGCATTGGATACCTTCTAGAAGCTTTAGGCTTGAAGTTATGAGAGAGAGAAGAGGTGATGATGTGGCAAGAGTGGGAGCCCATCCCTTTGACCTTTTTGGTTTGCCACTTGCTCCACTTGCACCCATTGGCCAGGATAAGACCTGCAACCACATGCTAGGTGACTAGGGCAAGCCAGTGCACGTTTTGGAAAAGACCTTAAGCCCTAGGGTTTGCTCTATGCCATTATTGGCATCCACCCGAGCTCCCCGAATTGCCCTTGAGGTTCCTCCCTCAGCTATAAGTACCCAGGGCCGTGCCCTTGCGCCTTTGCACCTCTCTCACTCCCTCCTACCTCCCTAAATCATTTGGACCCGAGCCCTTGTCCCTAGAGCCCTTTGAGCTCGAGTCCTAGCCGCCGGAGAGCACCACGGCCACGGCTGTGCCTTGCTCGCACCCCTCTCTTCCAGCCCCTCCCACTGCCACAGCAACCCTTCCCATGTTCCCCTGCACCCCCAGACATCATCCCCTACCCTCTGACCCCCGGAGACGCCGCCGCCATCCACTCACCGCCGCGGTCACCGCGCAGAGCGCCGGCCGCGTTCCACCCCGTGAGGCCGCGCCGAGTGCCGCTGTCGCCGCCCCTCAACTCCCCGACCACCCTGCAACCACCACCGAGCGCCAGCAACCCTCCCCAAGCCTCCCCAAGGTGAGCTACGGCCGCCCCGTTTTTCCTCCTGTTCGGTTTCAGAGAGAGAGAGTCGGGGGGAGGAAGACGAGCCCGCGCCGTCTGATTTGAGATCGACGGCCGCGCTCAAACGGCCGTTTCCCGCGCCCGCGCTTGCGTGCACAGCTTAGCAGGGCCGCGCTCGCTCAGATCCGGCCCAGATGAAATTGTGTTTATTCTTTTAATTTTAACAGGAATCTGTATGATCACTTTGGACGTGGTAAAAATACTAAACGTATGAAATAAAATCTGTAAAAATTCGTGGACCTAGAGGAAGGAAATCTAAACCATAGGAATTTTGCAGATCTACTTTTGGACCCATATGTTGAACACAATAAATGTTTTGCCACAGACTGTCAGTGAGAATGTTTTGATCACAACTTTTAAAATATGTAACCAAATGGAACAAACTAAACTTTTCTGGATAGGTATTGAAAATATCTATCCAATGCACCTAACCTCACATCAAGGTGAGTCATATAATGAAAATGACATCCATTTTACTAAAAGACCAGTAAACTCTTCTATGATTTTTATAAGGCGTTTAAAAATGATTTTTGGAGAAAATCCAATTGGATGAGTTTGGTATTTACTAGATCTATCTTATACTATCTTAGATTAATTTTTGAAGCTCTAGATAATTTTTGGGGATCAGATCTAGAAACATCAGCTTTTCTGTTTTTGTTTTGGAATGTGTTTTTGTTTGAAATGAAATGTTTGGTTGATTTAATCTTGTTCCCTAACAGGTATAAAGTTGTTAGTGCTGGTTATTAAGTTGTTTCCTTACAGTACCTCTACCTTAGAAAGTGTGTGCATGTTTGGAAACTGAAATAAAAATGAAATAGCCTTGGTTACCTTCTAGTTGTATTATTTGGAATTATTGTAAGAGCTAGATTTTGTGTGAATGCTTTATTAAATTTTGTGCTATGATTGCTATGGATCCAGTACCATTTTGGTACTGTTATTTTGAAGTTAATACCTCTTTTAGCTTGCATGCCTTTTTTTATAGTGAAGCATGTGTAGGTTTTGTTTTTTTTATGCACTAGTATTGTTTCCACTAGAATAAATGGCTTTGTATTTATTTATCTTGCATGTTAATGTTTGCCATGGGTAACCAGAGGCTTAGTACCTCTTTTTGCCTTGGTATTAGTGGGCCCATAACCCACTGGTCCCATTTCACCTTGGTTGAGGATGAAAGTCCCCAACCATGCACATGTGAGAAGTTATCATGTGTTAAATTGTGATTGATTGCTATTTTCCACCATGGAAAAGGTAATTGTCTGTTTTCACTTATGCAAGTGGGAAGTTTGTTTCTTATCATAGGATACTAGTATGTTTGTCGAGACATCGTAGTAGTTTTCATAGACGGGGGGTGCCATGAGACTACGGTAGAGACGTGGGGTAACGGGATAGCGTAGTAACACAGAACACGGGATTTTACCCAGGTTCGGTACGTCGCGACAGTACGGCGTACCTACTCCTGCACTTCTCACTAATTGGGACTAAAGCCCGTATAACAGGGTTACAGTGTGAGGGAATAGATCTAGCTACTCGGCGAGGATGAACTTCTCGGCGAGTTGCGTAGAGCTTGAACTTGTGTCTAACTTGTGCTTGTTTAATCTATCTCCCGTCCGGCTTTATATAATAGCCGGATTAGGGCTTACAGAACAGGAAACCTAGAAGACTACGTTTAACTTGTAACTTGGAAAGTAAGGAATCCGTCTTCTCCTCCAAGCCAGATCACGCGGGCCGTGATCCGGGTTCTTCTAGAATCCGGCTTCTGCGCGTCGGACTACTGGGCCGCCCAATGGACCTAAGCCCATTACCATGTAGGCCACCCTGGTAGTCCGGCTCTTTGTCTACCATCTTCTATACCCCTATTCAGTATATATCCGACAGTAGCCCCCAGGAAGGATCAAAACTCTGATTCTCCGTCTTTCGTCAAATACTTTTTGTCCGGGAAATCTTGATTCAGCAGTCTTGATTCTTTCTACTTTCCTTTTGAAGGAGATGGTAACATAAAACTCGGAACTACGAAAATCCGACTTTTCTTCTCGCGATCCTTCGCGGGAAAGGAACTTCTAACGTCAGCGCTTTAATCATGCTGACGCAGGCGACGCTTGGTTTCACGCGGGAAACCCTGCAACGTATCTCTGACAGATTCTCACGGGAAACGAGGAGATAGCCATCATTCCCCTGTCGTTATATTTCCCGTAGTTTCCGGCGAGCGACACGCGTCGAACATCCAACGGTCGAAAGAGCCGTTGGCACGTATCTAAACGGATTTTTGGCTATAAATAGCCGTCATCGTCCTCCTCCGAAACTTTCCTCACTCCCTCACTGCCCACGCCATTGCTGCGCACGCGAGCTCGAGAGCAAGTCCTTGTCCCAACGCACGCATCCTTCGTACGCCGAACGCAAAGCACCACCGAAAAATGGCCTCCTCGCCGTCGTCACCAACCCGCACCGCCATCGACGAGCTTGTCAACGATCTGGATCCGCAGCCGGGATCGCAGACGCACGCCGGCGGCGAGCCGGAGAAGACTGCTGCTTCCGCGGCGGGTGGAGGAAACACTTCCACCGCCGCGGACATTGCGCTATCGAGCGCCGCGACAACCCCGCCGTTTGCACCTGAAATGACGGAGGAAAAGATCGAGCTCCTCGGCGACGAACTCGCCGCCGCGGAGGCCGCCGCCGCCGCCGCCACCGGAGCGGACGAGGAAGCGGAATCTGCAGGCAACTGGAGTGCCTGCAGTATTCCCCCGGCTCTCCTTCCAAACTTGGAAAAGGAGGGCCTGGTTCTCAAGAAGAAATGGCGGCTGCCAGAAGAAGAAACCGAACCCGCGCCACGAGATGGCGAAAGGGTGCTCCTTTCTTCCCACCTTTTCCGAGGTATGGGACTTCCACCATCTTCTTTCTTCCTCCAGGTTCTCTCTCATTACAACATCCAGCCCCACAATCTTCCCCCCAATTCCATTCTGTACATGGCCGGCTTTCAGGCCTTGTTCGAAGGCTACTTAGGGCTAGAACCTAGGTTAGATTTCTAGATGTACTGTTTTGGAGTTAAGCGAAACTCTTCGGAGGGCGCACTCCCAACTTGCGGAACTATATCCTTCACTCTTCGGAGATTCCGAGAGGATTGGTTCCCCAAGATCAAAACTTCAGAATCCGTCAAATTTTGGACGGGTTCTTTCTTCTATCATCCCGACGTGCCCTTTCCTAAAAAGGCCGTCGGGGTTCCACCTTTTGTGAACTCCGCCGCCGTTCCCCAGGATAACTGGGGAACAGAAGCCGTCCAAGTTCTGCCGCCAGATCTGCTAAAGATCAAGCGGCGCATCGCCAAGCTCACCTCCATGGATCCACCTCTAACCGGCATGGACACGGTTCTATGCTGGCTGATTAGGCGGATCCAGCCACTAGCCAACCACAGCGGCCGCTTCCTGTGCGAATACACGGGAGTCAACGATTCGATGCGGACATCCGCCAAGGATTGGCCCGCAAAGGAACTTAGGCGGCGCATCAACCAGTTGGTCGCATCGCGCGACCAATACACAGAGAGTCGGCCAATGTACACGGCCGAAAATCCGGTTCCCAAGGTAATTTTTCAGTCATTTGGGTACAGTTCTATTTTATCTCGGATTTCCTAGCTTCTGATTTTGATCTTGCTTGTTCGACAGTTCGAGGATCTTTCAGACTCGGATTTGGTGTCTGAGGCTGAGCTGGACGCGCTGCGCACCGCCGCTACAGGTGGACGCAAGCGCAAGAAGATAACTTCCTCGGACGAAATTATCGATCTTGACGGAATCCCCGTCGCCACCTCCAGGTTCTTTCTTCTGGAATTTTCTTTTATGGGAACTTTTTTTCATCCATCTTCGGTGTTTTGACCTTTTCCGGGTTTTTATGTTTTTAGCCTGCCACCTTCCACCCTGAAGCCGAAGAAGCTGAAGAAACACAAGGTTTCTTCCAGCCGAGGCAGCCAACCTTCTCCCGCCGTCGCCCCGGACACGCCAAGCACGATGGCGGAAGAGCCTACTGCAGCCCCCACCACCAAGCCCCCAGAGCCCAGCCAGCCCATTGTGTCCGACCCGGACACGAGGGAAAGGGCGGCCCCAGAGGTGGAAAAATTAACTCGGAGTTTCGACGAGGAAATTCCCACCTTTGACAAGGATTTCAAAGCTATCAATGACGGCTTGGACGCAGCCGGAAATCTCTTCGCGGAATACGCGAAAGAGTTCAAAGAAAACTTGGCAGGTTTGCAGCGCATGAGCCAGGTATATAACTCTAGCCCCCAAGCATTAATTAAAATGCGTGCTTTTTGCTTTGATGCTTTTTGTACTCATTCTTCTCCTTGCCATGTTTTAGCAAACCTCCGAAGCCATCAACAGGGAAGTTTTCAGGAAGCTTACCATCAAGAATAAAGAAGTTAGAAGTCTTCTCTCTATTCTTGAAGAAAGGGAAGCAGAGCTGGAATCAGCTAAGCTCGCATTGTCGGAAACACAAGGTAAACATTTTCCTCCTGAAATTTCCAATTCAATTTTTTGCCTAAGTTTTTTCCGAGGAGCTGGCTAACTCGGATTTTTCCCTTGCTTTTCAGCTGCATTAGCCGAGGCTAAACAAGCAGCAGAAGATTCTGGCAATGCCGAAATTCTCCGCAAGGAGAATGTTGAGCTTCACAAAAACCTTGTGAAAGGACAACAAGACTTGGAAGCCAGTAATCTGGCCCTTGGAGTTTCTAATTCCAAGGCTTCCGAGCAGGCGGAGAAGGACAAATCCACCATTCGGGATTTGACCGACGCTCTGAACCTTCGCCTGGAGGAAGTTTCCGAGATCGACAAGCTCATCGGTAAATCTCTTATTCATTTGCCGTCTTTCCAAGTTTTACTTGCTCTGTTTTTCCATCTAACTTTTTTAAGTATTTTACTGGAAAAAACAGGCGATACCCCAGATGGCACTCGGATTGCAGGCATCCGAGCTTTCGGGGAGACATGGAATTTGATCAAGGCTGCTGCAACGCAGCTGGTGGACAAGTTTCTTCCCGAAAAATCTGGGGAGTGCTCGGAGGTTGAAAAACTTCCGGGTGCCATCATGGAGGTGGCGGAGTCTAAGGAATCTCTCCTTCGCTCCGCTGCACGGGGTGGTGCGCGCATGGCTCTTGGCCTCATGCACATGCACTACCCTAGTGCTAAATCCTGGCGCGTGGCGTCCGGTGTCCCTCAAGGATACACGGATATGCAGCGAAACACCATCTTTGGTGAAGTCAAAGGCCACGCCACCCAGATTGCCTCCATGGTAAATATCTCCGTCAACTATCCAGAAGCGGAGATCCCTCCAATCCCCGAAGACGAAAGCAGCGAGGAGGAGTCAGATGCTTGAAGGGTTACCTGGAACCTGGATAGAAAAAATAGAAAATAGGAGCATTACTGTTCTTTTAATGTAATCCAAAATGTAATGCTTCTTTTGTATGAATGAAACTTCCGTCTGTTGCAGTTTTTTAAATTATGAAATTCTTTGCAAGTTTTTTTGGGCTTTGATCATTCCTTTATCTTCTAAGTTCTCTGGTGTGTATGTTTTAACTGTCCTTAGTGTTTGAAATGGCTCAAATAGCAATATGAATCTTCATGCCGAGTAACTGGGGACGAACCAAGCAGTTTTGAAACTCGGAAACATGGATCATGCTAAAGGCATTTTTACTAACTAGTTCCAGTAACCCAACACACACACAATCAGATAAGACTTAGAGAATTCAAGGAAAGTTTTAAGTGAAACTTGGGCACACAGGCAATTCAAGTTTCCCTTAGCCGTTAATAGGCTGAAAAATCATTCAGTTTTGTAACGCCGAGTACGCAAGCACAATTCGGGTTAACGTTGAGCAATTTGTAAGATCATTGGGAAATAGATGAGGCGGAAGCACTTTACACTTATAAAGAATATGGATGACAGCATTCCGACAACTTTATTTCATGATCTCAAAAGATGTTTACATAGAATTGAACTTAGTACGGAAAGGTACATAACTTTCTAGACGTTCCCAGGCTTCCGCAATCCACTTGACTTTGTCGAATTTTTTCAGCAACTTGTAGAGTGGTAAGGTTTTAGCCCCCAGCCAACTGATAAATCTGCTGACGGCTGCAGCGGAACCCGTCAATCTTTGGACATCTTTTACACATGTAGGTTTTGAGATGTTCAAGATTGCCTTGATCTTTTCCGGGTTAACTTCTATTCCTCTGTGGGAAACAATGAAACCCAGAAGTTTTCCTGAGGGAACCCCGAATACGCACTTAGATGGATTCAACTTCATCTTGTAAGTGCGCAAGTTTTCAAAAGTTTCTCGCAAATCCTCAAGGAGTGTATCTTTTTCCTTGGTTACGACGGCAATATCGTCCACGTAAACATGAACGTTTCTGCCAATTTGACTATGCAAACAGCGTTGCATGCAGCGCTGGTAGGTTGCACCTGCGTTCTTCAGGCCAAAAGGCATGGTTATGTAATAGTACGTCCCATACGGGGTTATAAAAGAAGTCTTGATTTGATCTTCCTTTTTCATGCGTATTTGGTGGTACCCGGAGTATGCATCCAAAAAGCATAAAAGCTTGGAGCCTGCAGTGGCATCTATTATTTGATCGATTCGCGGTAACGCGAACCTATCTTTCGGACACAACTTGTTCAATCCTGTGTAATCTATACACATTCTAAGAGCAGTGGTGTCTTTCTTCGACACTAATACCGGATTTGCGGACCAATCAGTATGGATTACTTCCTTGATGAAATCCGCTGCTAAAAGCCGGATAATTTCCTTGCCAATAGCCTTCCGTCTTCTTCCGTCAAATCGACGGAGACCTTGTTTGACGGGTTTTGATCCGGGAATAACCTTGAGTTGGTGCTCAGCAAGTTCCCTGGGTACGCCTGGCATGTCAGATGGACACCAGGCAAAAATATCCCAGTTCTCACGGAGGAACTTGATGAGCTCGCCTTCCTATTTGTCAGTCATCCCAGTCCCTACGACGACGAATTTTGTCGGATCTTTGGGATCTAGGATTACCTGTCTTGTATTCTCGGACGCCTTAAAGCTATCTGTTGGCTTCCGAGTTTCTTTTCCTGCCGGCATTTCTTTCGGCGATACCTCCTTGGCTAACTCCTTCAGTTCCTCCTTTGCTATAACTCTCTGAGCGCAAAGGGCGTTTTCTTTCTCCAACTCGTTTGCCAGCTTGAAATCACCGGCAATGGTGATTACTCCTCCTTTGGGTCCTGGCATCTTCAGCTTGTTGTAGATATAGCAAGATCTTGCCATAAATTTGGCGAAAGCCGGACGTCCGAGTATTGCGTGATACACGCTCTCGAACGGCACTACTTCGAAGGATACTTTTTCCTGCCGGAAGTGATCTTTATCTCCGAAGGTGACATCTAGGGAAATTTCTCCTAGGGATCGTGCTTGCCTGCCAGGAACAATGCCATGGAAGCATATATTGCTGTAGTTGAGCTGGGACTCGGAGATCTTCAAGTGCTTCAGTGTATCCAGATACATTATATTGATGCTGGATCCTCCATCCATCAGCACTCTTCTTAGCCTAGTGTTTTGAACAATAGGGCTTACAACAAGAGCTTGTGTGCCGGGTTCAGGGATATTTCCGGGATGATCAGACTGATCCCAGATTATCGGTGTGTTAAAGTACTTCAAGAATTTCGGGGTCGCAGGAACAACTGCGTTTATCTCCCGAAGTGTTCTTTTGGCCACCTTTGCTGACGGGGTTGCTAAGAAAGTTAACATTGCTTCTCCGTCAACTCTCGGAAATTTGGGTTCGCCCTTTCGCTGTTGTTCTTGGATTTTGTCATCAGTGTCCGATTCACTGTCTTCTTTTTCAGCTTCTGGCTTTTGTTTGGCAGGTTTCCTTTTGGAACCCTTCCCCTTATTTCCGGATCCTGCATTTCCTTTCATATGCTTGTTTAGCCGGCATTGCGCGTTTGTGTGGGTTGGTTTCCCAAATTGCGAGTGGTGGACGCAGGGTTCCGACTTAATTCTCTCCCATTCTTCGGGAGTGTAATTGATTGGATCTGGACTGCGGCCTTTCCACTTATTCACCTTTTCTCCTCCAAAGGCTATGTTGACCTCCTTGGGCTTTGTCGTTGACTCTGGAGTTCCTTTTTTGTCAGAACGAGGGGTTTTCTTGGCGAGTATTAGTGACTCAATATTGCCTCCTCTTGCTCTGATATCATCTTCGGCTGCAGCATGCTCATTGGCGGTTGTAAGCATAGATCCGAGATCTTTGTGCTGTTTAGAACCAACCATGAACGGTACAAGTCCGGGTTTTAGGCCATTGACGAAAGCATGCATTGCTTGTACGTCAGTTACTCCAGAGCAACTATTCTTCATTGCAGTCCATCTGGAGATGAAATCCACGTATGGTTCGTCCTCAAATTGGGTGCAACGGTTCAGCTGGTTGATGCTATTTGGGCGTTTGTATGTTCCCCGAAAATGCTGAGTGAATACTCTCGCCATATCATCCCAACTGTCGACAGTTCTTGATGGTAAACCATTGATCCAATCTCTGGCTCCGTCTAGCAACATTAGGGGAAGAAACTTGACAGCTTCCAGGTTTGTCCCATTGTTGATTTGGACGGCTGTATAATAATCTGAGAGCCAGGTATCCGGGTTTGTACTGCCGGTATACTTTTGGTAGGTTGGACCAACTTTGGCGAAGCCAGAATGCAGGGTTATCCTTCGGATCCTGTCAGTAAAACATTTAGGACCAAAGTATAGATCATCCTTTTCTGCTCTATCAATGTGTGCAGAATATCTCCCGGCTGAATGGACAGAAGGGGATCTGCTCCTTTCTTTTCCATTGTTGCGCGGACGCGCTTTTCCGAGGTTGTCTCTATCTCTTCCGTGTTCACGTCCTTTAGGCAGAGTTCTGCTTCTATGCCTTTCCTTATCCTTAGGAGGTGTCCGGGATCTTTCACGTCTGTGAGGTATATCATATCTTCCCGCTTTTTCAGCTGGGTTTCTCGGAGGTGGCATTATTTTGCCGTCATTCCGGTGTTTGTCTTCCCGATCGTGTGGTTTGTATCCATCTTTCGGGAGATGAGGTCCGGTTCTAGACGCTGCGTCCCGGTTGTCGGGGTTTTTCTTGTCCTTTCTCGGATCCTCTTTTTTATCCGAATCTCCGGGTTCTTCCGGTCCAGGTGCTCCAGCAGCGCAAGTAACTATTTTACAGAGGGCGGAATTATCATGCAGCCTCCCTGATCGTTCTTGGCCTCGCTGCTGCTGCTGTAATGCTTTTCCTAAGAAAGCATACACCCCCTGGAGTTTTTCCCCGTTGGAGTACAGATCATTGTTTAGGATGGCGAACGCTGCCTCCGCGTTTTCTGCTGCGGTTTTGTATATTGGTTCGCCCTTGGCATCTTTGCCGTTTAACTGCTTTTGCCAAGATGGGTTATAGAACCTTTCTTTTGGCGGCAGTTCTTCCGGTCTTGCGATTCCGGGTAACCTTGTAGGTTTTAAGGCAGATCTATGCTTTCTCTCGTACTCCTCTATTTCTTCCTTCATGACTTTGATGTCATTATGGGTTTGTTGAAGATGTTGCCGAGATCTAAGCAGATGTTGCTGTTGCCGTTGGAAAGCTTGTCTCCTGGCTTCCAGCATCTCAGGGGGTTCATCTGGTCCCACTGGTGTTTGTAATAGCTCTTGCTCTTCCTGTTCCGTCATTGGCGGAGCAGTGATTTCCTTAGATTTCTTTTCCGCGGGCTTTGTGCCGCTAATATCTCCAACTTCCAGGTTTTCATCAGCGAGATCGGCTGATTTTTTCTTCCGGAGTTTGTATTGGAGTTTTTTAGAAGCACGGTGCTTTTTCTTGGAAGAAGGAGGTTTTTTGACAGGCTCATCTTCTGTCATCTCCTTAACATTGGGGAATATCGGAGAAGTTTCTCCGTCTTCTCTCTCTTCCACTGGCGGAGGGGTTTTAGGGCTTTCCTGGCTGTCGGCACCCGTTGTATCAGCTGGTTTTGCCATTAGCACTTCATGGAATCCCTCTTGAAAGGACTTAACCTTTCTTACGAAGGCATCCTCGTCTTCGTCTTCGGAGTCGAAGTTATCCGATCCGGTTTCCGACTCCAATCTCGCCTCAATGGCGGCAAGCACGGACTCTGCTTCCGAGTTCATCGTCTGGTTGACGGGTGTCGGATCTTCCGTCTCTGTGACGGGTATTTGTTCTTCCGTCTCTACGACGGGTAGGTTGTTATCTGCCTTTTGCACGGGATTTCCGTCATCCGTGTTTTCAGCGATTTCGGATTGCACCATGCCGATAAAGTGTGTATCACTGTTTTGTCGGCGATCTGAGCAGAATCCGAGATCATAGTCGTCTTCGACTGGGTATAGGGCGGGTGGGATAGATTTACTTCCACCGCAAAACCCCATTGCTTCTGCAGTTAGTCCGATAAAGATGTTAGCAGATCCAATCGGTAACACGCAGGCACTTACCAGGTGGTTTTGCGCCGGTATGTAGGATCCGTTGTCGAGGAAGCGCCCGACGTCGTCGTCGAATTCCAAGCTTCCGACAGTGATTGATCTTCCAATTCCGCCGAGTATCCCAGATCGGAATTTCACGCCTGACGTCGTTTGCCCCACGGTGGGCGCCACCTGTCGAGACATCGTAGTAGTTTTCATAGACGGGGGTGCCATGAGACTACGGTAGAGACGTGGGGTAACGGGATAGCGTAGTAACACAGAACACGGGATTTTACCCAGGTTCGGTACGTCGCGACAGTACGGCGTACCTACTCCTGCACTTCTCACTAATTGGGACTAAAGCCCGTATAACAGGGTTACAGTGTGAGGGAATAGATCTAGCTACTCGGCGAGGATGAACTTCTCGGCGAGTTGCGTAGAGCTTGAACTTGTGTCTAACTTGTGCTTGTTTAATCTATCTCCCGTCCGGCTTTATATAATAGCCGGATTAGGGCTTACAGAACAGGAAACCTAGAAGACTACGTTTAACTTGTGACTTGGAAAGTAAGGAATCCGTCTTCTCCTCCAAGCCAGATCACGCGGGCCGTGATCCGGGTTCTTCTAGAATCCGGCTTCTGCGCGTCGGACTACTGGGCCGCCCAATGGACCTAAGCCCATTACCATGTAGGCCAACCTGGTAGTCCGGCTCTTTGTCTACCATCTTCTATACCCCTATTCAGTATATATCCGACAATGTTAGATGTGATCCATTTGTTAGCATAATATTCCTTAGGGGTATCATGTTAAGCAACGATTCACTATTGATTGCCAAATTAAATTGTTTGCAACTAAACTAAATTCCTTGTGATTGATAGATTGGTTGTGAATGAATTTAAATTGAGTGTTTGGATTTTTGAAAGGGTTTATATAACTTTTCATCAATTGCATATCTACTGGTTGTGTGAGTTATACATTGTTGGATTGCTAGTAGTGGTTAGAGAAAACATAAATTGCTGGAATTAATTTGTGCATGCTTAATAGTTGGTTCATGGAATTATTTTGATGTTCTTGCTTCCTAGCATGAGTATGATTTGTGTACTGTTATTAGTTACATTTATGATCATTACTTTCTTGTTTAGATTTAAGCATCATGATAGCATTGTTTGCTTCTCTAGTATTGAACTAGTGTCACCACTAGAAAGTGGTGAATTTAGCTATAGTTTTGTCATCTTTTATTTTATGAGTGTATGAGTTTATTATAGCATGTGTAGGAAGTAGAATTTCTGTTATGATGCCCTAAATTATTTAGCTGCATGTGCTATGGTTGTAGATTAATAATTATTACTTATAGCATGCTTGTGTCGATTTTCCATACTAGTATGCTATTAGTGCAGTCCTGTTTTATGCCTGTTTAATAGGAGTATTATCTTGAGTGAAGATGGTGTTTTAGATTATTTTTATGACTTGATTCTTTGGTTATTAGCTACTGGTTGTTTGTAAAATCTTCATGATTTATGGATTCCAAAACTTCAAGTAAACCCTAAGGTAGTAAATAAATAGCCTATTCATCTGTGGTGTGTTTACCTGTTGTTTGGAAATTGTCTGAGTGTGCACCTTAGCATGAGTGTCATGCTTGTGTTATTTGTTGTGCTAGTGTTGTTGTTGTGCTTAAGAGTATCTTATGAAACTAAAACATCCAACTAAAATCATATACTCATTAAGTGATAGTTGCTTGTGGTGAGTAATACCCACTGCCATGGGTATTGTTCTGTCTGTTTGTTTTTACCTTAGTAACCTAACCTTTTGCACCCACAAGATATATTTCTAGATTCTTAGATATCTTATTATGAGAGTGGTACACCACTCCATATGTGGTATGTAAGATGTGGGATATGGTTTCCTGAACCATATGTTTGTCTGGCGGTAGTTTTGTACCCTGAGAGCTTTGTGAGGCAGTTTTCTCGATAACGTTTGTGAGTTTGCGCTATTATACTTTTGCTTGCTGTATGTGTTGTTTAGCTTAGTTATGTGTCTTTTAGACCTGAGTGTGTGTCTTGTATTCTTTTACGACGCTAGAAAACGAAGAAAGAGAAGAAGAAGCAGTTGTGGAGCTGTGCGTCAAGTTCAAGCTACTTCAAGGCCAGGGACATTAAGAGACTTGAGGCAAGCCATCCTGATGCTTGCTGTTATAATTACACTTATCATTATCTATCATGCATGTTTTACTTCTGAAAAGTTTTACAAAAACTTTGATTTCCAAAAAACTATTTTTGAGTGAATACTACTACTATTATATATATACTACTATGTCAGTAGATGAAACTTGGTGTTACCAAGCCCATAAGCCACCATATGGTATTTATTTCCATCAAATATATTAGTCCTTAAGTGGACACCCTAAAATTGTGTTTTTGCAAAACAAAGGCTTTATGGAAAACCTGGAGAAAAGGCGGATCCTTATTCTTCGGAGGAATGTGGAAGTGGTCATTTTTGGGAAAAAGGTGTTTTCAAAAATGACACATAACCTAGTCTTCGCCGGACAACCTTTACCGTACTGCCACCCTACCCCAACATGGGCACGAGGCTTAACTGGAAGTTTGTTCTTGTTAGTGTGTGTCCTATCTCAAACGCTATAAGGGACGGAATCCCTTGAACCTAATTGTCGCCAAAACTCCCAATGTTGAGACATAAAAAGTGTGGGATTAAGTTCACCTCCGGTCGCATCAGTTGAGGCATTCTGGCTGGCAGGGATTAGCTTGGTGCCGGGGATGACCGGTAAAACTCAACTGAGAGATAGACACACTCTAGCTTGAACATAGTGGAAGGTTATGATCAGTGATCTGATGTTTCACATACTGTTGTTACAGTCCGTGGTTATTCACGGGAGGTGTACTGTATCTGGTGGATGTGTACACCTCTGCAGAGTACAACTTTTTCGAAGAAGCCGCGTCCTCGGATATGGACAGTTGAATGGCCATGTAGCTAGCATTGTGTCAATGTTTTCAAAAGGATGTTTTCAAAAGAGTATTGAACTCGGGAAGTTCGTAAAGGAAGGAAACCTGGTACCGTGGAGGTACCGATGATGAAAAGCCAGAAGTTGTTTTACAAGAAGTTTTGCAGAGAAAATCTTTCTTCTCTAAGCAAACATCTGGAAATGGATTCCAAGAAGTTTTGCAAAGAGAAAACTTTCTTCTAATAAGGTTTTATAAAACCTCTTGTACATGCGATATCGACAAGAGAAACAAAGCTATACTATTCTCTTCTGAAGTATCTTCTTCAGCAAAGATACAGATTAACTCGACTGCAACTGTGGTGTCATCCTATATGAACACCATTGCTAGTGAACCCTATTTATAGCCTACCTATTACACCATATAAGCATACTTGCATCTCTGGTAAGTTACATGATGGATGTCTTGCTGAGTACATTCAAATGTACTCATTATGGTTTCGCCCCTGGTATCTACTTGCCAGATCTTGAGAAGGAGTCTCAGCAGAAGATCTACGAAGAGGAGTACGGAGATGATGGCTATGCGAACTAGGATCGTCTCCAGGTCAGCAGCCTGTAGGTTAAGGCGTGACTTGGGCTCTACCGCGTTTTGTGTGTGTTTAGTCTTCCGCTGGGTGTGTTGTGTGTTGTCCTGCGTGACAACCGTGTAGTCTTGGTCAGATGACCATGCGTCTTTGTAACCGTGTAATGGATATTGTATCTGTGTACCAGCTTGATATGTTGTTCACGACTGAATTTCCTGGGATCGTGAATGTATGCATATCAGGGGTGTCCTTGAACAATGGTTCGAAGGGCAGGCCCTACAGAGTTGGTATCAGAGCTATCCTGACCTTAGGAGACCTTAGTTAGCATGGACGTTAGCTATTACCCTGACAATGGAAGTAAACAAAACCAGGTCACTAAGATGACTATTTTTCAAAAGGGTTCTCTACTCCACCCCCTCTGTGTTTCAAGAAACTCTTTTTACACTCAAGTTAAAAAGGAGCATCTTAAAATTTTGCACACTATTACCTAACTTAACCCACTTTAAAATCTTGTGTAGATGGAAGTTATCTTCACCAAGTCCTTCCGGCTGGGATCGCATGCACCTTGCTACCGCCGTTTTGAGGAGGATTTGATCAAGATGGCTCATCTTATCGGTCGTCCCACACCTGAGTTGAAGGGAGCCCAGATTCACCATGATGGACGAGAGTTGTCCTGGTTGGTGGTCTGCACCATCCGTGCACCTTTGCTAGCACCGTCAACCCCAGAGATCATTTGGGAAGTCGTGGAGAACAGTTGGGAAGATGGTATCCTTAGAGTGATGCAGCTGACCATTGCCAAGCTCGCGAACTTCTTTCGCGACAAGTTTGCAGGAACCCCTTATAGATACTTTGGAAGACGCGACGAGGATGACAGGCCAGTAGAAGTCACTAGAGACTTTGTGTTTGCTCGTCACTTCCAGCACTTGGAGGGACAGCTATACAACACCCAACTCTCCCTTGATAAAGTAAGGGCAGATTATGACCTGCGAGGAAGGGAGATAGATCAACTAGAAGCCGATCTTGGTGCATCTTCGGTTACCGAGCGTCGTCTCAAGGTACTGAAGAAGACCATGAAGTACACTGACTCCTAGCACCGCACAAGAGTGAGAGCCCTTCAGCTTCAGCTTGCAGCCAGCAAGGCCAGAGTTGAAGAGCTGGAGGAACAGCTACGCGCTTCCTCGAGCACTTAGGATGGCCGCAGGGTGTTAGGAGTTGTGTAATCCCCACCGAGACGCTTGTTTGTCTGCATTGTGTGAACTCTGTTAGAACTTGGAGTGTACTAGTTGTGTTGTAAGCCTTATGCTGTAGCCTTGTGAACCCTTAAGTTAAGTATGCTTGCTAAGATTCCGTTTCATGCGTATGTTAATCTTGGTTTGAGTTGGCGTTTGTTTCTTCGACGTTTGCTCGTTGTTGTGGTATATATCGTTCTCATCTCCGTTATGAGCCGGTATGTGTCACCAGTAAAGAAAACCAAAACCACCTTTATTCGTTCTCGCCTTACACCATTCCTTGTCTTCAGCATGGCCAGCAATCTACCTCCATCACCTGAGCCGACAGTGGCTCAACTGTTTGCTCTGCTGAGGGAAGGAAGTGAAGCCGCTCATGCTGAACACTTTGCCACCCGTGTTGCCCTGGAACAGTTGACTCAACTTGTCATCACCAACGCTGAGAATACTGCTTTCCTTATGAGAGAATACCAGCAACTGCTTGCTGAAGAGAGCCGCAAAAGGAAGACAGTGACGCCAGGAGAAACTAGTTCATGGGTGACTCGCAACGTTTTGCCTGCGATGCCACAATCTTCAAGGAGGCGTGTGAAGGTCAAGCCTAGAACCACGGGTTGCTTTACCTGTGGACAGGAAGGACACTTTGCTCGTGATTGCCCCAAGAAGTACCATATCCTAGCTCATCCTGATGAACCCCAAGAACGCCAAGGTCCATCCCGTAAGAAACGCAAGAATCTGATGAGTGGACCTCGAGACCAAGATGGTGTTGCAGAAGCATCTGCAACTCATGCCATAGCCAATGGTACGTTTTCGAACCAAACCTGTGAACCCCCTTTCTTGCTTGTCGTTATACCTTGAGAAACCCGACGTAAATGGAACACTAGAAGTGTCACGTCGGACCAGATAAAATCTAACGATACTAACCAAAACCTCCATCTAAATTTTTGTATACCACCCCCTCTCCAGAGTAAATTAAACTTTTGCCGCATAAAATTGTTGCCATCTTACGGAGTTGGTAGAACTACAAGTCTTTTAGAAACTCCAAAGAGATACATTACTCCGGAAATAACATTACACCAACAGGTAAAAGCTTCAGAAAAATAAGATACAAGTCTGACTCCCAGCACAGACCGCTACACCCATTTTAGTGTAGACCCTAACCTTACCAAGCTCTCACTGATGGGGGCCTAGTTGGAAGGTGACGTTGGGAATATGCCCTAGAGGCAATCATAGATGATGTAATTCCCAATGTATTCATAAAGTTATTAAGTTGTCCTTTGGTTTGAACATCTGATATATGTCATTGAATATGTGATTCGATTGTGGAACTATGTATTCATGTTGTTCATACTAATTGTCCTTGGTCGTTAAGGTTGTGCTGGACACACACCCTAGACTAATGTGAGTGTTGGCTGATGACACGGTTCCACTTGTCATGGGCATGGTGATGCCATTCCAACGTTCACGGACTTGGCTAAAGAGTTTAGCAAGTCGGACTGACCCACATTGAGATGCAACGATCAAGTCGTCATTTGCATGTCTCAATCAATGTAATCCTTAGACCTGAGGTTGTCGCACAATCCGAGTTGTGGATCACCGACTTAGGTTCTGTCAAACGTTGTTCTGTGGCAAGGCAACTATAAAGGCAGAGTTCGGGTCGAATGAGAAGCAAGCTGCGTGATGTGGATAATCAAGATGGGATTTTGCCCCTCCGAATGGAGAGATATTCTCTGGGCCCTCTCGAGTGATATGATTCAGGAAGCATGGCCATGCGCAACTCAGTTAAGTGTTAACTGTGTCGGTTGACTAAGAGTTAGTCAGATGAATCGTATATCACGGATCGAGAAGAGAGTTGAACTATTTAAGGGATGACGATAAATCGCCTATAGTTTGACAAGGTATATCGTGAGGCAAAAAGGACTAAGATGAATATCACATTGAAAGGTATGTCGTCATGACTCAATGGGACTTGGGAGTCGGCACGTTCTGCTAGGAGCCGCTACCGATTGATCGATTGGGAGTTGGACTCCAATCGTGTCCAAGTCGCCATGAGCCTGCAGGGTCGCACACTTAAGAGCGGGAGCAAGTATTGGTTGGGTTGGACCCATGCCTGAAATGGACTGAGTTAGTGAGTCGGACTCACAGAGGGAATGGGCCACAAGTGTTGTGCAGCCCATTACCATACGCTATATAAAGAGGGGCGCAGGTTGCCCAGCGGGCACGTTAGTCCACTCTCCCATGCGTTGGGAACCCTAGCCCCACTCAGTCCAGCCGTCGCACCAGACCTAGCAGTCTGCCGTCGGAGCTCCTCCTCGTACGTGTGGATACCGGCAGAGGTGCTGTACGTTCAGCACTTCGACGTTCGAGGGATTGGATCGGCCGGATCGGATCGTGGGACTGCACTGCCCCGACGCGCTGCATCGATAATCCGCACCTGCGCGTCTAGTGGTAATCATCGTGGCCTTCTACCTTGGCTAGATCTTGGGAGTACCGCGTAGGAAAAGTTTTCGTTTAACTCTACGCGTCCCAACAGGTGAGCCACTCTCACCTGATGCAGAACCCCGAGTCAGTCGACGACGGATTCCCTCCAGTCTTCCAGGCTTAGTGCCACCAGCGTGAGCCTCCACTGGCGCAACCACCGGCACCACAGTTCGTCTTTCTTCCACCACGGTCTTGTTCCGGGTACCATACCACCAGTCGTGGATGTCCCAGCATGCGAAGATCATGGCTACCAGGATCACTGTGACCGATCCCACCAAGCAGCAGCTGAAGGATAGCACGATGAGGAAGTGCTCCAAGAAATTTGCTCGCTCGAGCAGAGAGACGTACTCCTTAAAGAAGTCATTGATTAACTGGGAAATGAAGCTCATCGTGTGGTGCGATTTAGAGAACCTCGGCTACCCTTTTTATAGCAGCAAGAGCAGAGCCCTCTCCTTCATCAAGCACTACACGGGAAGAGCCGAAGAATCCAGCCGCAGTGCTCATAAATGGCGCGAAAACACCGCGCACCACTTCACCAAGTGGCCAGAGCATCAACCTGTCACACTCGCAGCAGTCCTACAGCAAGGTGTCAGCCCATCATGGACTCACAGTGGGCGGGACACCCTGATGCTGAAAGTGTGCACACCAGATGAGAAGAAAAGGCCACAAGGAGAAGGAGAAACGAGGAGGGCATCGACTGCCAAGTGAGCCCAGTCCCACACGTCAGCAAAACACTCGAGAAAAACCTGGGTACGTCTAGCTTCTGAGCTTTCCTCCAAATCATGGAAAGCCTACTAGCTGTTTGTAGCCTATACTCCTGCCAAACTAGGTTTCTGTGACCACTTATGGGTGGCCAGAACTTTCCTGTCGATTTTAGAAAAGTGAAATTTCTTGTTTTGGGGGGTACCTTAGAAAAGCAACTTTTCTGGAACAAGTTGGTCTTGCTAACCCTGGTTTGATAACATGGTGTTAAGAAAACAATAAGTACAAGTTTAGAGCATGGCACCCAAAACCTTTGAAAGGAAAACTTTTTTACCTGTGAATTCTGGTAAGATAAATCAAAGGGGGGAAGCTCTTGTAAATAATGTTACAAACCATCGACACATGTTTGTAAACAAATCATCTAACATTGTTGTTTTTACCATACCCTCTTCTCGCTTGCCTGCGAATCTCGGGACGAGATTCTTTTAAGGGGGGAAGGTCTGTCACACCCCAGTTTTTGGACTCTTGTGCTGTGCTCAAGAAGACAAAAATTAGGGCCAACAATTTTTTTTTAACAACATGGTTGTTTGAACTAACATGTGTTTGTAATGTTAAACATTTTTGCAACACAAGTCTTGTTTCTATATAAAACCAATACCTTATGTTTCTGAGAGATATTCCTATTTTTTTTCCTGATGTTTTTCCTATTATCACTTGAGATATTTTTATTCCAAGACTTGGATCATTATTGTTTGCAACTTAAAACAAACTTTTAACTTTGTTGGATCCAAGAAAACAAGTTTCCAAAATAATCTATGGAAGTTTTCTTTTAACTTCCCTATAGAAAACAATTCCTGAAAAATAATCCAAGTACCTGTTTTCTACCATTGTTTTCACCAAGCTATAAATTGTTATTTTATGATTCCTTGGCATTTAATTAATACTTGATATGTGTACTACAAAACCATAAGCTCACTTTTATTTTTGGGGAAATAAAAACTATATTTTGCTTGATGTGTTTATGGTATAAAATTAAGGCAGAAAAGAGACATTTTTAAGAAACAGATAAAAACAGAAAGTATACCTTTTCCTCCAATGTTTTCATGGCCTTAACTTATTTCAAATTTGTTTTCAAAAGTTGTTTATGAAAGTATATAACATGGTTAACAAATACATACCTTGAAAACAAATTTTGAGAATCATTTGCACCCTGAAAACAAACTCAACTTTTTCAACTTTCTGTCTGTTTTCAACGCTTAGAAAATTTCTAAGTCCTAAAGACTGAATTTTTCAGTGAACAGTTAAGGATACACTTTTGCACTCTAGTTTCCTTGATGTTTCTTTGCATTTTTGGAAGCATGGCCTGACCTAGCTTGTTGACCAGGGTTCCTACTCGACCAATAATGCATTGGATACCTTCTAGAAGCTTTAGGCTTGAAGTTATGAGAGAGAGAAGAGGTGATGATGTGGCAAGAGTGGGAGCCCATCCCTTTGACCTTTTTGGTTTGCCACTTGCTCCACTTGCACCCATTGGCCAGGATAAGACCTGCAACCACATGCTAGGTGACTAGGGCAAGCCAGTGCACGTTTTGGAAAAGACCTTAAGCCCTAGGGTTTGCTCTATGCCATTATTGGCATCCACCCAAGCTCCCCGAATTGCCCTTGAGGTTCCTCCCTCAGCTATAAGTACCCAGGGCCGTGCCCTTGCGCCCCTGCACCTCTCTCACTCCCTCCTACCTCCCTAAATCATTTGGACCCGAGCCCTTGTCCCTAGAGCCCTTTGAGCTCGAGTCCTAGCCGCCGGAGAGCACCAAGGCCACGGCCGTGCCCTGCTCGCACCCCTCTCTTCCAGCCCCTCCCACTGCCACAGCAACCCTTCCCATGTTCCCCTGCACCCCCCAGACATCATCCCCTACCCTCTGACCCCCGGAGGCGCCGCCGCCGTCCACTCACCGCCGCGGTCACCGCGCAGAGCGCCGGCCGCGTTCCACCCCGTGAGGCCACGCCGAGCGCTGTTGTCGCCGCGCCTCAACTCCCCGACCACCCTGCAACCACCACCGAGCGCCAGCAACCCTCCCCGAGCCTCCCCAAGGTGAGCTACGGCCGCCCCATTTTTCCTCCTGTTCGGTTTCAGAGAGAGAGAGTCGGGGGGAGGAAGACGAGCCCGCGCCGTCCGATCTGAGATCGACGGCCGCGCTCAAACGGCCGTTTCCCGCGCCCGCGCTTGCATGCGCAGCGCAGCTGGGCTGCGCATCTGCTTAGCTGGGCCGCGCCCGCTCAGATCCGGCCTAGATGCAAATTGTGTTTATTCTTTTAATTTTAACAGGAATCTGTATGATCACTTTGGACGTGGTAAAAATAATAAACGTATGAAATAAAATCTGTAAAAATTCGTGGACCTAGAGGAAGGAAATCTAAACCACAGGAATTTTGCAGATCTACTTTTGGACCCATATGCTGAACACAATAAATGTTTTGCCACAGACTGTTAGTGAGAATGTTTTGATCACAACTTTTAAAATATGTAACCAAATGGAACAAACTAAACTGTTCTGGATAGCTATTGAAAATATCTATCCAATGCACCTAACCTCACATAAAGTTGAGTTATAGAATGAAAATGCCATCCAGTTTACTAAAAGACCAGTAAACTCTTCTATGATTTTTATAAGGAGTTTAGAAATGATTTTTGGAGAAAATGCAATTGGATGAGTTTGGTATTGACTAGATGTATCTTATCCTAGTTTAGATTAATTTTTTAAGCTCTAGATAATTTTTGGTGGTCAGATCTAGAAACAACAGCTTTTCTGTTTTTGTTTTGGAATGTGTTTTTGTTTGAAATGAAATGTTTGGTTGATTTAATCTTGTTCCCTAACAGGTATAAAGTTGTTAGTGCTGGTTATTAAGTTGTTTCCTTACAGTACCTCTACCTTAGAAAGTGTGTGCATTTTTGGAAACTGAAATAAAAATGAAATAGCCTTGGTTATCTTCTAGCTGTATTATTTGGAATTATTGTAAGAGCTAGATTTTGTGTGAATGCTTTATTAAATTTTGTGCTATGATTGCTATGGATCCAGTACCATTTTGGTACTGTTATTTTGAAGTTAATACCTCTGTTAGCTTGCATGCCTTTTTTTTATAGTGAAGCATGTGTAGGTTTTGTTATTTTTATGCACTAGTATTGTTTCCACTAGAATAAATGGCTTTGTATTTATTTATGTTGCATGTTAATGTTTGCCATGGGTAACCAGAGGCTTAGTACCTCTTTTTGCCTTGGTATTAGTGGGCCCATAACCCACTGGTCTCATTGCACCTTGGTTGAGGATGAAAATCCCCAACCATGCACATGTGAGAAGTTATCATGTGTTAAATTGTGATTGATTGCTATTTTCCACCATGGAAAAGGTAATTGTCTGTTTTCACTTATGCAAGTGGGAAGTTTGTTTCTTATCATAGGATACTAGTATGTTAGATGTGATCCATTTGTTAGCATAATATTCCTTAGGGGTATCATTTTAAGAAACGATTCACTATTGATTGCTAAATTAAATTGTTTGCAAATAAACTAAATTCCTTGTGATTGATAGATTGGTTATGAATGAATTTAAATTGAGTGTTTGGATTTTTGAAAGGGTTTATATAACTTTTCATCAAGTGCATAGCTACTGGTTGTGTGAGTTATACATTGTTGGATTGCTAGTAGTGGTTAGAGAAAACATAAATTGCTAGAATTAATTTGTGCATGCTTAATAGTTGGTTCATGGAATTATTTTGATGTTCTTGCTTCCTAGCATGAGTATGATTTGTGTACTGTTATTAGTTAAATTTATGATCATGACTTGCTTGTTTAGATTTAAGCATCATGATAGCATTGTTTGCTTCTCTAGTATTGAACTAGTGTCACCACTAGAAAGTGGTGAATTTAGCTATAGTTTTGTCATCTTTTATTTTATGAGTGTATGAGTTTATTATAGCATGTGTAGGAAGTATCATTTCTGTTATGATGCCCTAAATTATTTAGCTGCATGTGCTATGGTTGTAGATTAATAATTATGACTTATAGCAAGCTTGTGTCGATTTTCCATACTAGTATGCTATTAGTGCAGTCCTGTTTTATGCCTGTTTAATAGGAGTATTATCTTGAGTGAAGATGGTGTTTTATATTATTTTTATGACTTTATTATTTGATTATTAGCTACTGGTTGTTTGTAAAATTTTCATGATTGATGGATTCCAAAACTTCAAGTAAACCCTAAGGTAGTAAATAAATAGCCTATTCATATGTGGTGTGTTTACCTGCTGTTTGGAAATTGTCTGAGTGTGCACCTTAGCATGAGTGTCATGCTTGTGTTATTTGTTGTGCTAGTGTTGTTGTTGTGCTTAAGAGTATCTTATGAAACTAAAACATCCAACTAAAATCATGAACTCATTAAGTGATAGTTGCTTGTGGTGAGTAATACCCACTGCCATGGGTATTGTTCTATCTGTTTGTTTTTACCTTAGTAACCTAACCTTTTGCACCCACAAGCTATATTTCTATCTTCTTAGATATCTTATTATGAGAGTGGTACACCACTCCATATGTGGTATGTAAGATGTGGGATATGGTTTCCTGAACCATATGTTTGTCTGGCGATAGTTTTGTACCCTGAGAGCTTTGTGAGGCAGTTTTCTCGATAACGTTTGTGAGTTTGCGCTATTATACTTTTGCTTGCTGTATGTGTTGTTTAGCTTAGTTGTGTGTCTTTTAGACCTGAGTGTGTGTCTTGTATTCTTTTACAACGCTAGAAAACGAAGAAAGAGAAGAAGAAGCAGTTGTGGAGCTGTGCGTCAAGTTCAAGCTACTTCAAGGCCAGGGATATTAAGAGACTTGAGGCAAGCCATCCTGATGCTTGCTGTTGTAATTACACTTATCATTATCTATCATGCATGTTTTACTTCTGAATTTTTTTACAAAAACTTTGATTTCCAAAAAACTATTTTTGAGTGAATACTACTACTATTATATATATACTACTATGTCAGTAGATGAAACTTGGTGTTACCAAGCCCATAAGCCACCATATGGTATTTATTTCCATCAAATATATTAGTCCTTAAGTGGACACACTAAAATTATGTTTTTGCAAAACAAAGGCTTTATGGAAAACCCGGAGAAAAGGCGGATCCTTATTCTTCGGAGGAATGTGGAAGTGGTCATTTTTGGGAAAAAAGTGTTTCAAAAATGACACATAACCTAGTCTTCGTCGGACAACCTTTACCGTACTGCCACCCTACCCCAACATGGGCACGGGGCTTAACTGGAAGTTTGTTCTTGTTAGTGTGTGCCCTATCTCAAACGCTATAAGGGACGGAATCCCTTGAACCGAATTGTCGCCAAAACTCCCAATGTTGAGACATAAAAAGTGTGGGATTAAGTTCACCTCCGGTCGCATCAGTTGAGGCATCCTGGCTGGCAGGGATTAGCTCGGTGCCGGGGATGACCGGTAAAACTCAACTGAGAGATAGACACACTCTAGCTTGAACATAGTGGAAGGTTATGATCAGTGATCTGATGTTTCACATACTGTTGTTACATTCCATGGTTATTCACGGCAGGTGTACTGTATCTGGTGGATGTGTACACCTCTGCAGAGTACAACTTTTTCGAAGAAGCCGCGTCCTCGGATATGGACAGTTGAATGGCCATGTAGCTAGCATTGTGTCAATGTTTTCAAAAGGATGTTTTGAAAAGAGTGTTGAACTCGGGAAGTTCGTAAAGGAAGGAAACCTGGTACCGTGGAGGTACCGATGATGAAAAGCCAGAAGTTGTTTTACAAGAATTTTTGCAGAGAAAATCTTTCTTCTCTAAGCAAACATCTGGAAATGGATTCCAAGAAGTTTTGCAAAGAGAAAACTTTCTTCTAATAAAGTTTTATAAAACCTCTTGTACATGCGATATCGACAAGAGAAATAAAGCTATACTATTCTCTTCTGAAGTATCTTCTTCAGCAAAGATACAGATTAACTCGACTGCAACTGTGGTGTCATCCTATATGAACACCATTGCTAGTGAACCCTATTTATAGCCTACCTATTACACCATATAAGCATACTTGCATCTCTGGTAAGTTACATGATGGATGTCTTGCTGAGTACATTCAAATGTACTCATTATGGGTTCGCCCCTGGTATCTACTTGCCAGATCTTGAGAAGGAGTCTCAGCAGAAGATCTACGAAGAGGAGTACGGAGCTGATGGCTATGCGAACTAGGATCGTCTTCGGGTCAGCAGCCTGTAGGTTAAGGCGTGACTTGGGCTCTACCGCGTTTTGTGTGTGTTTAGTCTTCCGCTGGGTGTGTTGTGTGTTGTCCTGCGTGACAACCGTGTAGTCTTGGTCAGATGACCATGCGTCTTTGTAAGTGTTGTGTAACCGTGTAATGGATATTGTATCTGTGTACCAGCTTGATATGTTGTTCACGACTGAATTTCCTGGGATCGTGAATGTATGCATATCAGGGGTGTCCTTGAACAATGGTTCGAAGGGCAGGCCCTACAAACCAATTTTGGGGCAGGGCACCCCGTTGCCAGCTCTTCTATCAATTTGGATAAGCGTATGTGCCACTATTCCAGGTGTGCAAATTCCAATCAACAGGGGCACAAAACAGGAATAGTTTTGAAGGTTTTAAAGATAGAACATGAGAAATTTACTTGGAGTGGCGGTGAAATACCACATATGTGTAGGTATGGTGGACACATTTGGAAACTTTGGTTTTTGGGGGTTGTATGCATGAGTAGAGCTCATACTCAGTACATGTGAAGGCTAGCAATAGACTGGGAGCGACAATCAACAGAGCAACAACTATCATAATCATACTTGCAATAGAACAAAATTAACCAGAGCATAAAAGTGATACAAATACTCTGAGACAAAATGAACCATCGAGGCTTAATTGGCCTTTTGTTTTCAGTCATATGCATGCGTGAGCTTGTGCCAAGTCGATTCAAGCGAAACATTCAGAGGGAGATACCACAATGGCATACCCTTCTATGAATAAAACAATGCAAGCAAACATTTATATGACATGTTATCTAATATTAGTAAGATGGAACTAATCATGAGAGAGCACGAACTAATAAGCATCGATTAAATAACATACACCTTACACGAACAAACTAAGCATGTCCACATGGATGATTATATGTACAAAATGAAAACAAATAGAGTTAATACCAGCCTCTCAACACAACTTGGATTATCGTAAATCGTCATTATTGCTCTTCACTCGTGTGGATTGAATAATATAGAATGATAAACAAACTCCAACAGAGTCACGGAGGACTACTAAACTTCACAAAACCAAAGAAGAACACCAAATATTTTTGGGTTTTTGAATTAAAAACAAGAACAGAAAGAAACAAGCAAATAAAGCAAAATCTTTTGGATTTTTGAATATTAAACCGAATCGAGAAAGTAAAGCAAACCAACAAAAGTAACTAAAAAAGAAAATAAAGAGAAACAACATATTTGTTTTCTCTTTTTGTGTTTTGGAAAGCAAGAATAAAATAATAAAAAAGTGAAAGAAACGAAAACATGGATATACAAAGATCCGACAGAAACGTAATATGTAGATGAGCGTGATGTCGGCATACCTCCCCCCAAGCTTAGGCTTTTAGCCTAAGTGAGATCAATCACGGCGCGGGAAGTAACCCCACGCTGGTGGGTCGTACCTAACGTGGTCGTACTCAGGCGCCCATGAAGAAGATGAGAAACAGGAGCATAATAATGATCGGGGTGCTGGTACGGAAACCCCGCAGTGTCAGAGGGTTGGACGAAATCATTTTCGTCCTCCAGCATCCTCTACATGCTGGGGATGTTCCTCAATGTATTCATCTAACTCACTCTCTAAGAGCGACCATCCTTCCCTGCCATTAAGGTTAAACAAAAGGGGTGCATGCAAAAGTAATACTCTATCAGATTTAGTCACTCTCCACCTTGATTTCGTGGAGAAAGTTATTTCGTAGGATAAATTGTTCAAGTTAGCAAAAGAGGAAACAAACTTATGTTGTATAATGGAATTAAGATCCAGCCTCTCTACGGGAAACTGAAGGTCTAAATGATGTGGCTCCACACCATGCAAAGCTAGCAAACGAGAGGCAATGAGACCTCCACAAATTCCGCCCTTCTCACGGTTAAGTTTGAGACGGAAATCAATTAAAGATCCAAAAGTCTAAGACCTATCACGCCTCAAAGCAGCTGAGATAAAAGCTAGATCATACACAGATAACTTGTTGGTAGTTTTTCTAGCAAGCACACACTTGGCAATAAAATAGGCAAAATATCGAATAGATGGGAGTTGAATGTCTCGAATTTTACCACTCTCTCCTGTGAAGCTTCTACCTTGGAAAATTTCTTCATATAGATCCATCAATGGTTTGGGATTCCCTCTTATCTTTCCACGTGATCCCCATTGTGGCACTTTAATAGCTGCACAAAAATCATCGAGAGGCAAGTTGACAACTTTATTATAAATTTTGTAATAGACCATGGGGTTAAGCAAGGACCAGGTAAAGCGAAAATCCTGCACCACAGACATAGTTAGTTTAATATGTTGGGTAGGTTCACCCTCAATAAAACGTTCCAATCCTACATTAGCCACAAGAGTTTGGAAATCTTGCAGAATTCCTGTAGCATGCATGAATTCCTGGCATGGATAAATGGATGGAAATACTCTTTCTGCACGGTGTATTGGCATGACCTCATGCAACTCCAACTCATGCTGGTTAAGTTGGTATGCATTGTACTCCATTTCTGAAATTTTTAAACAAGCATCACAAAAATTAATTTCAAGCAATTATATGATAGGCACTACTATAGAGATTTGTAAGAGGGATAAACATGCATCAAAACTAAATAAATTCACTCAAATCAAGCATGATAACTCACACAACCTGTCACCTACAGTACCAAAATACTCAATAAATACTCCACCAAATAAAATTCTACTTGGATAATCGGAGGAGTCACATACAGGAGAACAAATGCACCAAATTTCAGCAACAAAGATGGGCTGAGCAAAGAGATCAAGAAATTCTCGAAGAAGAACAGCAAGAGCTCGGGTTCCAGGAATGTTTTCGAGTTTGGGAGAGAGAGTGGAGTGTTTGGCAGGGAGGAGAGCATGTGGAGGGCCAGAGGGCACAAGTAATCTTTTACTCGTTCTGTGATATGACATTCTTGTGACCTAGTCATATTCTTGGAAGCGATGTCAATGTGATATCACCAAGAGGGTCCCGAGTATATCTCTTCGTCAACTAATACTTTCCGAATACCCAACGACACCTTTATAGTCACCCTGTTACGGCGTGATGTTTGATGACATCAAAGCACCCTTCCGATATTAGTGATTGACATGATCTCATGGTCTAAGGAATAAGGTTACTTCGTATGCAAGATATAACAATATAAACTAAATGACTTGATCGTATTGTTATACTTAATTTGGGTCTATGTTCATCACATCATTCTTCTAAAAACATGACCTCGTTATTAACAATATCCAATGTTCATGATCAGGAAACCTTGATCATCAGTTAATCAACGAGCTAGTTAAACAAGAGGCGTTACTAGGAACCATTGTTTGTTTATTAAACACACATGTATCAACATTTCCGGTTAATATAATTCTAGCATGAGAAATAAAAATTTATCATAAACAAGAATAAGATAATAACCACTTTATTATTGTCTCTCGGGCATATTCCCTTCAGTCTCCCACTTGCACTAGAGTCAATAATCTAGTCTGTAAGCACTTAACACATATGTCGTTCCAGTGTTATTACCATGCTTCACATGTGGTAAACTTCATACAAAAGATCTGACATCTTCAGGTCCTATTGTATTTGCATGTCTTTGCGTCTACACGCATCACTCCTTCTCTAATGAGATATCTTTGTATATATTTGGTCAACTGGTGACACCTTAATTCGTCAGAAACTAATGTTACTAACATTGTGAGAATGTAGCTTCATAGTGTTAGCATTCTTGGAAATTCACCAAGTTCAAAAAAGAACTCCTTGACGCAAAATACTCCTCTTATTGTTTGTCAACACAACTATATACTTAAACTTTGTTGTAGTATCCGTCACAATACTTTAATTTTGAAACTCATTCACATCCAGCTTGGAACTTTCTTCTAGCCTATTGTGCCACCCTTCATCACTTATTTCAATTGAGATAAATTATTTGAATAGATGACAAGACTATTAATGTAACATATTACAACAAATATTTTGTCATTACTATATAGGAAAACATATCCTTAGCATTTCTAAAAATTGCATAAGTATCTCTCCCACTGTTGTCTAATCATCATATGAATTATCCTTGTATAACATTCTATAGCACATGACTCATCTGGTTGTGTACATAGCATGGAACACATGACTCTGAAATCTCAATATCAATTATGCTCATAATGTGTCAAAACACTTGAATATTGCTCAATTCTTTTCCATGTGGCAAGAACTCCTTCTTGTCATTTCGATATTGACTTACTTCAATATTTCATCTATGTAATTTGGCTTCTATCATATCAGGCGCTTCAATCTATCTCTTATATATATCGATGCCCAATATCTCCTAAGACTTTCATCAATATGAAAATCTTAAGCGTGTTAATTTAAATTACATATTTTCCAATGAATCATATGTCATCTACATAAAGAATTAGAAATATGTCTTAGCGCTCCCACTTAATTTCTTGTAACTCTACAAGCATCTTTACCGTTTATGATGGAATCAAACTCTTTTGATAACTTTATTAAGGTAAAGATTCCAACTTCATTATGCTCACTTCAACCATTGAAGTTTGCATACCTTTCCAACAACTTTTAGAATTTTACAAAGCTCTCCGACTGTGTCAGGTACACGTCCTTGATCAAACTTCCTAGAGAGGAAATTGATTTTGTTATTCAACTGTCATATCATAATATGTAACTTTTGCTAGAACTATCCGCAAAGACTAAAGCATCACTACGAAAGATCAAAATCTTGTAGTAGTCAACTCTTTGAACTTAGTTGAAAACATCTTTTCGACAAGCACAACTTTCAAAGGATGTAAATATCCATGTCTTTGCTGCTATATAGACCCGTTTTCTATCGTTAGGAATCATGCCTTTCGAAAGAACTATCAAGTCACATACTTGATATTCATACAGGGATACTATTGCAGATACACTGACTCATAGTCAATTTTACGAAATCAGGGCCCATCATTTTCTTCCTTTATAAGTTTCAGGTCCTTTGTTGTCAAAACAACACTTTACTCTTAAACCACAAGTTGGTGTAAGTACAAAGTTTTAAGACTTTTGTGGTTCAATTCGCAAACTCATTCGAAGTATCTACAACACACGTAGTGTCTTCTACTTTGTCAAAATAGGAAACCCTGGAACAACTTCCAGTGCTGCGCTACTCTTGACATGGTAACGAAGATTCTCTAATCTCGTTGAGTTTGTACTGTCCTCCCACTCACTTGTTTCGCAGGAACTATTTTATCGAGAAATCAACCCTTTGTAACAAACAACATTTGTCTTTGGTTCGGTGATAGGAGAACTACCCAATGGATTCGTTGGGATAATCTTATAAACATATATTTATCCTATTTTGGTTGTAAACATTTTACACATGCTACGTATACCAAAATTTAAGAAAAATACAATTCGGGTCACTACCCAAGCCATAACTTATAGGGGAAATTGGCTCCTGGACACCGTTTTTCCCGTCATTTGCTCAAACACATTTCTCAAACGTGTCTTTGCCCAATACCATTATAATTTTAGGTATCATTTGCCACAACACACTCTTCCTTCTCCGTCCATCACTAATCCCCGCTCCGGCTTCCCGGTGACGACCACTCCCGTCAAATAACGATGCGGCACTATGGTCGGCGACAGGGAGTTGCAGGAACGTCTTCATGGGCCCATGGTGGTGCACGGCGCCGCTGCGGCGCGATAAGGAAGCGACCACTGTAAATCGAGTACGATGGTCGGCAAAATTTCCAAGGTGATGTTCCTGGGGAGAATATCCCATGCCGGTACAACGACGCAAGAAGGAGCGCGAGTAATACGGGCGGAGGTAGGCCAGAGCTCGCCTGACAAAGCAGTGGGGGAGGACAACTACAAATTGTTAGAGGCATGGTGGCCAATCTCCAGTTTTGACTGGCTGAATGGCATAGGCGCAACAAGGCCAGGGCTCACCAGTCATGGCCGCCATGAAAAATGGAGCTTCTGAAGGAGGGACGGACTCGTGGAGAGTGAATGACGGCTGACAGCAGTACTGGCTGGCAAGTAGGACCCATGCATAGAAAGTATATTTTAATGGCAGAGTGTGTTGCGACAAACGGTAGCCAATATCATAATGGTACGGGGAAATGCATGATTGAGCAGTGTGTTTGAGCAAATGACGGAAAAAACGGTGTTTAGGGGCAAATTTTCCCTAACTTATATGGTGTCAATTTCAACGGATCATGATGGCGCTCTTTTCAGTGTAAAAAGGGGTAGTCTCTAATGTATAAAATACAAAATTATAATGACATTTTTAGTTTATCTTACCATGTCCAACAAGGTTTGATTTTGTCTCTCGAACACTCCAAAACTAATGTGGGGTATTCGAGAAGGATAAATTGTAGAACAATTCTGCAACTCCTCAGATGTTTTGCTAAACTTATAACTCAAACTTTATCCTCTATGATCCATTCATAAATATATGGTTATCTTTTCAATGATTTTTTACTTCATACTAACAATAATTTGAACCAATTCAAAAAATGTCAAACTCGTTTCTCTTTAAATAGATATACTCGTATATCTACTCAATTAATCGATGGAATTTTATGAAGGAAAATAAATCCACGACACATGACTACACATAATGGACTATATACATCAATATGTATAATCTCCACTAAATTAGTCATTCATTCTACTTTGGCCTATGAACGAAATTTTAGTCATCTTTTGGAAGAGGTCTCACAAGCGTCAATTTATTCAAAAACAAAATGACCCCGGAAGTCCATTAACATGGAGTTCCTTCATGTTTTCATTTCCGATATGAACTAAAATTGTGATGTCATAATTTAAGTGAAATTCTTTTACGTCTTGCAACGTTTATTATTTAGTCTTATAGATGTTTACTTTACCAAAACGATTTATATAAACTCATCCATCAATTATGGAATATGGTCATAGTTTGAACAATCTCATTTGTTCTCACAAAAGACCGGAACAGAATAATAACTTATTAAGTTCTTAAAATAAATCTTGAATGTTTGGTTCGATACGACAATGAACATAATAACACTTCATTTCTGTTCTTGTCATGATCGATTCCACATCTACTACTAGTTCCTTTTAGGCCCTTGTATTTCTTGCATTGCGTTGCTTTGTATGACAACTCATACCAACCAATATGGTATCAAAATACCCCAAAATACTTTTTTAACTAGTAATACATCTATAACTTGTATATCAAGCATATACTCCTGAGCTGGACCTTTCCAGTTATATTATTTTCCGCCATATATCTTTATGTAATTCTATTTTCAATATTCCCTTTCTTTTACATAAGAATCATTCAACATCAAACAATGCTAGTCGTACTAGCACATTTTCCTTGGCGTGTTAGTCATATACTATCACCCATTGAGTCATACTTTGAGTTTGATTGTTCTACTAATATCACCATATTAATAACATTCTTCCAGATTCCACTCTTAGCAATCTCCAAGCAAGGTAAACGAATTTTAACCATACTTTTTATCCATCCCATCATAACAATTTTGTGATTAAGCTACTATAGCTCGAAGGAAAGAATTTAGAGAATAATTTTTAGCGCCCAACTTCTTGGAAGATTCAAACGCCTAGTGTCTTCAATCATTGCATATATTCAAATAATATAAGCACACATTGTCACGCTAAATTATACTCAGTGATGTTGCCACAAATAAGTTTCTAGATATCAATATATCTTTCACTTGATTGTTTCCGAAAACAATTTTTTTCAGTTCCTAAATTGCCTTGATCAACAAAACATTCTTTTGAAGATAAAGTATTATAGAATCAAGCATGACACTGGATTCTAAGTAGGAATTATTTGCTCTCTAGATCAATCAATCATTAATCGTATGGAGCTAGGTGGGTTATACCAAAAATCTACAATAGGACTCAATTTTAAATTTCACTAATACAATGCCAATCTTAAATGGTTTAACCAAATCATAACAGTTATATCTCAATTAATAATCTAAGTGTAAGGTAGTTTGTGGATGCCAATGAATACTAAAATTTATAAAAATTCACTTTGGTTGTTCATGATAAAATAAGTTCAAGTTAATTCAAAATTACTACATGAACTCCCACTCAAAAATAACATTCCTCTAGTCGTTTTAGTGATTACTGAAAGTACACAAAGGTCAACTAGAGGGGGGGTGAATAGATGACCTACAAATTTTAATCCTTTTTCAATTTTAGTGGGGGCTTTGGAAAAATAATAACTTTGTTATCTAGATGTGCAACTAAGTATACACCCTATGTGAAAAATAACGAGTAGCAACGGAAGTAAATGCAAGGCACAAGATAACCACAAATGAAAAACACGAAGACAAGGATATGTTTCCCGTAGTTCCTTCTTGAAAGAAGTACGTCTACGTTGGAGAGGTGGGGAGCCACCTAGGCGCTCCTCAATAGCACGGATGTGCACACCTTGTTCTCCTTGAGCTTCTCTGGTGAGGGAGATTCTCGTTTCCACTATGAGGTCGACTTGAAGGCGTTGACCAAACCTTTACAAGTGCTTGAGGCTAGTCCACAAGTGAGATGGAGGCTCTCAACAATACGAAGCTTCTTTCTACAAGGTGGAAGCTACAAGCACTAGGGTTTCCCTTGGATGACAAAGCAACCAAGAGATTACAAGATCCCAAGAGGTATGGTGTGGGAATACAATTTTTTGACTTGGTGGAAAGGTAGATCTAGTCTTCCTCCATTAGATCATTGAAGGGCATCGAGTTTGGTTGGAGGAGGAGGGAGATCGGGGCGTTTTGAGCTCTTGAACAATGGAGGAGAGAGAGGAATGGACGAGCTACCTATCTAGAGGAAGAAAACAGCTATTTATAGGCTCCTCCAAATTCTGACCGTTGCAGTGCGCTAGGGCCAGAATATTCCGGTGTTAGCACCGGAAATTTCCGGTCTATCTTGGCCAGAAATTTGAATATTCCGGGGGCGGATTTTTGAAACTTCCGGGGGCGGAAATTTCCGCCCAACATTCCGCCCCCATATCTGCGCGCGGGCACCAACACCGCGCTGAAAATCGCTAAGGACCAGGGCCGGATATTTGAATAATCCGGGGGCCGATATTTGAATAATCCGGGCCCGGAATTTTCCGGACAATAATCCGCCCCCATCTCTGTGCGCGGGCATCTGAGAAAAACTCCAATTTCTGCTAAGTACCAGAGGGCCGGATATTTGCACCGGAAATTTCCGAGGCGAATTTCCGCCCTAGCTTCTGTGCGTGGGCAGTGGGAGAATAACTTAGTCGTTTCGACGTTGCCAGAAAGGCCGGAATATTCCGGTGCTTGGGCTGGATATTCCACCCCATAAGCATCGGAATTTTCGGTGTAATCACTGAAATATCCGGTGGCAATAAATCCAGAATACAGAACTCCTCTTTGAACTTTTTGTACGAGTATATCAATAATCATCTGGGAGATCAGCTGGACAAACTTAAACAACATTTTTAGAGAGTAGATACCCGTGTTGTTATCATCACCAAAATCATTAGAGGGATCATGAGATTTCAATCTCCCCCTTTTTGGTGAGTGATGACAACACGGGTATTTGCAAGGGAATAAACTAACAATGCGTGCGATGGAAAGTAAAACACCACAGATAGCATAAATAGGAGACATGCCTCCTAATAATAATAGTTCACACGAGCAAATCCACGAATAACGAAGTTCGAAAAGACGAAACGATAAAAGGCGAGGAAAAACGAAACCCCACCCTAGCAAATCCCCACAATCATCTAGATCTTCTCCCCCTTTGGCATCAGGATACCAAAAAGAGAAAAGAGAGCACTACGTCCCATGGAGCAAACTCTAGGCATGGGTGTCATCATCTGCTTCTTCTTCCTCCTCGCTAGCTGTCGCAATGTCCTCATCATCATCCACTACGAGATCCCAGTCAACGTCGTTGTTGTTCCAGTTCTTGTATGGAATCCTGGTAGGAGGAGGAGCTGGCACATCTGGAATGTTGAGAGCAGTCATGATGGTGCGCTGATTCTCTAGGATGTGGCGGCGCTCAACATAGGCGTTGTAGTTCTCCTTGTGGATGCACACATTCATGCACATCACCTTCTCAATGGCACGAGCAAGCCACGAGCGCTTCTTGGTGCCGGGAGGAGGTGGTCGCATGCGAGGATCATGGTGACCCTGACCCGTGGCGTCAACATCATGAGCAGCCTGCTGAGTGTGGGGGGCTTCTTGTATAGCATGAAATCCTTGTGCTCATCACAGTCTAAGTCGAGGTCCTCACGGAGGGCAGCAGGGTAGCGAGACTTGATGAGCTTCATGATGTAAGGAGCATAAGGAGGCACTTTGCGGTTGAAGAGAGCAAAGTGGATCTCGTTGAAGATGAAATCCATCACATCAATCTTGTGGTGCTCAGCATCAGTCATGTCATCCTCAGTGTAGGTCAGGAAGGAGTGGTACATGAGGTTAACCAGGCCTCCACGAATGGCATCATTATTGCCCGCGCTCGGGGCAATAGTCTCTCTGAATATACGCAACAGGATGTCATAGATGGGGTAGAGACCTTTTGCAGAACCAATAACACCAGTAGACCCGTACAGATCAGACAACCTGTTCTTCTCATACTCCACCCCGTGAACGTGCATGCGATGGCCCTGAGGAGTGTGAAGACCAGCAAACGGATAGCCGAGTTCGGCAGCAAAGTCATGGAAGTTGGCAGTGAGCAAGTGAGGGCCGGACATCCAAGACATCCCAATATCCTCGGACTCATCAAAGACCAGAGTGGAGTAGAACTGCTGGATGAAGGTGACGTTGTAGGAGCATTTGGTATCCATGAGGTGACGCAGCCCCAGAAGTTCAGCCAGCTGGACAGAGTTGTTGAAGTATGCAGGATTGGCAGCCAAGTGTGCAAAGTTGATGGATTTCATGGGACAGACTGGCTTGCTCATCACAGTGTACACCTGCTTGAAGAGCGTCTCCTGCTCAACGTGCCAGAAGCATGAGTCGATGGTTGGGTCTTGAGGACCCTCAGTGTACCAGGCTTTTCCCCTCCATGCCTTGAATTCAGGGGCAGACATGGTGGCCAGGTTAAGAGCTGACTTTCCCTGCTGCTTATGAGCCTTGCGAGCTGCCGTGGAAGCGTCATGTTGGCGCTCATATGCTTTCTCAGCATCCCTCTCGCGACGGCGCGTCTCCGCCTCATCAACTAGTGTGCCCTCAGCATCTTTCCTCAAGTGTCGGAATCTCTTGCGTGAGCTAGTCATCTTGGAAGGCCTAGAGCTTGAACCATCTGCGAGGAAAGCAAGGAAAAACGCAAAGAGAAAACAAAAAATATTCAAAACGGGGGCTCACAACTCGTAGAAGTGGAAAAACAGATCTCAATTAGAGATTCAGGGCAGGCCGGAAATTCCGGTCTCTGGTGCGGAAATTCCGGGGGGGGCGGAAATTCCGGCCTCAGGTGAAATTTCTAGGGGCGGAAATTCCGGTCCTGAGGCGGAAATTTCCGGCCTTCGGAATTTTTGAAACAGATCTGAATCTGTGGCCTGCAATGAATCTAAATCTACGATGAAGTGCAATGGGAGGAACCCTAGAGGATAGATTATACTAGTATGTGGATGTTCCTCTAAAAAATACACGGAATATCAAAGGACATGAGATCAAATCAACCAATAACCCTAGACTGCGGAGAAAAATGAAGCACATACCGGGATCCATGGGGAGGACAGGATGTGTGGTCTCATGATCCGCAAAGGGGAACCAGATGATGAAGAGGGGAGGCAAGAGGGCCTCCCGGAGGTGGCGGCTGCGTCTGGAGGCGAAGAGGAGGCGAAGGGAGGGAGAGCAGTCTGGAACTGCCCCTCCCTTCGCCCTTATATAGCCCCCAGCCAGACAGACCAGATTATTCCGGTATTAAGGCCGGAATATTCCGGGGCCGGAGATTTGGGCCGGAATATTCCGCCCAAATATCCGGTGTGCCTTCTGCGAGCGGGCACGTTGGATATTTTGGGGGAAGATTCTGGTCAATCTCGAACCCCGGAAATTTCCGGGGCTTAAGGCACGGAATATTCCGGGCCCCCGGATATTTGATCCGGAAATTTCCGCCCAAATTTCTGGGGTGCCTTCTGTGGACGGGCACCTTGGAAATGGGTGAAAATTTCTGAGCCAACTGTCTGGAGGCCGGAATTTTCCGGACCCTAGACCGGAATTTCCGGGGTTCCCAGGCCTTCCGAGAATTTTGTGGAAAATGGAACAAGAAGTGAGCCTCCAAAACACGAACCAATGACGATGAACACACAAACACGAACAAAAACGCAAATAAATCAAATACAAATAGAAATGTTGGTGGCCGAAGCCACCGTGTTTGAGTGATACCAAGGAGTCGCGAAGATGTATCTTGGACCCAAAAGTATGACTCACATTTAGGCACAATAAGTCACAAAATGACTAGATATGCATGACGCTTTGGTTGTTTTGCGCATGATAGGTGGAGTGTTGGTTCATGAGTTGAACTACGCTCCCCCTATCTCCATGCCTACATCTAAACTTGATAGCACATATAGTGAAGGTAATCATGCAAGAGTTCAAGAGAAGTTGGACGCATCGATAACATTTAGTTCATTCCTCAAACCCCTAAATCTTGGTTCATCAAGGGACTTCGTGAAGATATCCGCGAGTTGATCCTTGGTTGGCACATAGGAGAGGTCAATATCACCCTTCTCAACATGATCCCGAATGAAATGATGACGTATCTCAATGTGCTTCGTCTTGGAGTGAAGAACGGGATTGTAGGCGATCTTGATGACACTCTCATTGTCGCACAAGAGGGGAACTTTGTCGAAGTCGATGCCATAATCTCTCAATGTTTGCCGCATCCAAAGTAACTGAGCACAACAACTCACCGCGGAGATGTATTCGGCTTCGGTGGTAGAGAGAGCAATGCAATTTTGCTTCTTGGAAGACCAACACACCAATGAGCGGCCAAGAAATTGATAACCTCCGGATGTAGATTTCCTATCCGTCTTCTCGCCCGCATAGTCCGCATCTGAATACCCAATGAGCTGAAAGCTTGAACCCTTGGGATACCAAAGACCAAAGTTTGGTGTATGAACTAAATATCAAAAGATGCGCTTAACCGCTTCAAAATTACTTTGTCTCGGAGAGGCTTGAAACCTTGCACATTTACCTAAGATATACATAATATCGGGTCTAGATGCACAAAGGTAGAGCAAAGAGCCAATCATGGAGCGGTATACCTTTTGATCTACCTCTTTACCACTCTGGTCGGGTTTCAAGTCAATAGTCGTGGACATGGGAGTCTTCATAGGTTTGGCATCATGCATGTTGAACCGCTTGAGCATGTCTTGAGTATACTTGGCTTGCTTGATGAATGTGCCTTCGGGATGTTGCTTGATCTCAAAGCCAAGGAAATACTCTAACTCTCCCATCATAGACATCTCGAATTTATCCGTCATAAGCTTGCAAAACTCATCATTGAATGCGATGTTAGTAGAACCAAAGATGATATCATCCACATAGATTTGGCATATGAAAAAGTCACCTCCAACCCTTTTGGTGAAAAGGGTGGGATCGATTAAACCAACATTCAACCCACGATCTACTAAAAACTCTTTAAGGTGCTCGTACCACGCACGTGGAGCTTGTTTAAGTCCATAGAGTGCCTTATCGAGTTTGTAGACGTGATCGGGGTGGTTGGGATCCTCGAAACCCGGAGGTTGCTTGACATACACCAACTCATGGATGGGACCATTCAAAAATGCACTTTTAACATCCATTTGTTGCAATTTAAAGTTGTGATGAGAAGCATATGCAAGTAAGATGCGAATAGATTCAGGACGAGCTACGGGAGCGAATGTTTCACCGAAATCGACACCTTCGACTTGAGAGAAGACTTGAGCTACCAATCTAGCCATGTTGCGAATGACGATGCCGTCCTTGTCTTGTTTGTTCTTGAAGATCCACTTGGTGCCGATGACGTTCTTGCAATTTTTGGGTCTTGGCACCAACTTCCACACCTTGTTACGCTCGAAGTTGTTGAGTTCTTCGTGCATGGCTTCAATCCAATCTTGATCTTCAAGAGCTTCATAGACCTTCTTTGGCTCAATGTGAGAGACGAAAGCATGAGCCTTGCTAAAATCCGCTAATTGCCTCCTTGTGACGACCCTTCCACGAACTTGTCCAAGAATCATGTCCTCCGTGTGACCGGCACGAGCAAGATTATCTAGCCTTGTCTTTGCCCTACGAGCTAGAATCTCCTCCAAAGTTTCCTTGGATAGCACTTGATCATGACCTTCATCATCGGAGCCTTGTCCACCTTGATTTTGTTCATCAACGGGAGGTGGATCCCTTATGTGTCGAGTTGTATCATCACCATGTGTATCTTGGTCTTCTCCTTCATTGTGAGCTTGTCCTTCATCATGAGCTTGGCCTTGATTGTTATCTTGGCCTTGATTGATCGAGTGATCTTGATTGTTAGCTTGGCCTTGTGGTGAAACATGAGGGCTTGGTGCATCTTGTTGGGTAGCTTGAGTATCAATGGATGTAGTCAATGGCTCCACTTGAGTGGAGCATAGTCCTTCTCCCTCCGTCATCCGGTAACCCTCAATGGGGATTATTTCACCAATCCCCATTCTTCTTATGACGATGGGAGGAATTGCATCTCCTACAATACCATGATCTATACGGCCCCCTTGGGACCCATTATCCTCATCAAACACCACATCTATAGCTTCTTCAACTTGTCCGTCGGACTTGTTGTAGACTTTAGGCGTGAGCGTTCGTGGCATAACTAACAAAGATACCCTCATAAGATTTAGTCTCGAACTTTGAAAAGCGTTTACCTCTATTGCGAATGAAGCACTTGCATCCAAAGACCTTGAAGTATGAAACATCCGACTTCTTGCCCGTGAGAATCTCATAAGGGGTCTTGTTCAAGATCTTGCGGAGATACAATCGGTTGCTAGCGTGACAAGCGGTGGAGACGGCCTCGGCCCAAAAATTATAAGGAGAAGAGAACTCCGCAATCATGGTTCGAGCCGCATCCATAAGAGTCCGATTCTTTCTCTCCACCACACCATTTTGTTGAGTGGTGTAGGGAGTGGAATATTTATGAGCAATTCCTTCCTCGCTAAGAAATCCCTCCATGGTGTAGTTCTTGAACTCGGAGCCATTATCACTTCGGATAGCCATGATGCTCGTATTATGTTGGCGCTCCACCAAAGTGATGAACTCGATGACCCGCTTTTGAGTCTCACTCTTCCTCTTGAAGAAGTACACCCAACAATATCGTGAATAGTCATCCACAATAACCAAGCAATACTTCTTGCCTCCAAGACTGTCATATGATAGAGGACCAAAGAGGTCCAAGTGAATGAGCTCGAGGATTCTTGAGGTGGTGATGTTTGTCTTGGTTGGGTGAGCTTCTCCATGTTGTTTTCCAAGAACGCAAGAGCTACACACACGATCTTTGGCAAACTTAGCATTTGTTAGTCCTAGAACATGATTGCCACCTTGTAGGTCATGCAACGTCCTCATATTGGTGTGGGCTAACCGGCGATGCCATAGCCAACCCACATCAACTTTAGCCATTAGGCATGCCGCGGCACACGTGTCTCCTTTAGAGAAGTCCACTACATACATGTCATTCTCGACATGCCCAACAAAAGCTACTTTAAGAGTCGTTTCCCAAGTGACAATCACATTCTCTTTATTAAAGAACGAGGTAAAACCACTTTTAGAAAGTTGAAGAACCGATATGAGATTATAGCCAAGGGACTCAACAAGAAGAACATTCTCAATTGACAAGTCATTTGAGATTGCTACCTTGCCTCGTCCCAATACCTTTAGTTCGGAGTTATCACCAATAGTGACGCAATTGAGATGAGGTAATGGAGGATGTAGATCACTCATTGCGTCATTGCTTCCGGTCATATGTTGGGATGCACCACTATCCACCGTCCATTTGCTCAAACCGGAAGCACTCCCCTACAAAAGATTAGTGTCTTGATTTAGGTACCAATTGTTGAATGGGTCCTCTTTTGTTAGCGACAAGGGTCTTTGGAACCCAAATACTCCAATGATAATCATCACCATACGAAGTACCAACATATTTAGCATACACATGACCATCTCTAGATTTCATAAGAACATAAGATGGGTTGTATTTTCCGGCAAAGTCATTATGAGTGGTGCTCCCCCTAGAGGTGTCACCACCCACAATGGTGTTGGTCTCGTTTTCCTTGGCCACCTCTCCCTCTTTCACAAATCTTACTTCTTGTGAGGAAGAGGTGACCTTCTTCTTGTTCTTCTTCTTGTACTTCTTCTTTGACTTGGCTACATAGCCAAGTCCCTCCTTCCCATTTGTGACTTGTTGAGGGGTCACATCATTGAGATTCTTCTCACTTCCTACAAGATTATTTGCACTACACGAGATGATAGGCAATGTATTCATGCAAGTAGATGAGGATGACATATCTTGCTTGTTTGATTGTTGAGCTAGGAGATTGTCACGAGACTTGGTTAGCTTGTCATGAATTTCTTTAAGAGACATGAACTCCTTTCTTAGTTTTTCATGACTAGCAACTAATTCCTCGTGAAAAATTCCTAGCTTCAACTCTTCATGTTCAAGAGTTTTAATTATCGCAAGAGATTGTGTGTTATCATTCCTAAGCTTAGAGACACTCATGGCAAAGTTTTCTTCAAGACTAGACAATTTCTCCTCAAGTGATGCACGAATGGAACACTCATTTTCAAGAGCCTTTTCTATCTCTTTGTCATTGCAAGAGTGACCTCCATGGCTTTCTAAGGTCATGATGATTTCCTCCTTTTCATATACAAGAGAGTTAGCCTCATCAAGTTGCCGTAAGAGGGCATTTACTTTCTCCTTAGTCTCACCTTTGAGGCTAGCTAGCCAAATGCCTGACTCTTTGGCCTCACTATCCTCCTCACAAACATTCTCAACACAATCCAATAATGAAGGAGGGTTAGTGGTAATGGTCTTAGAGTTAGGAGAGCATACCGAAGTGTCTTTTGCCATAAGACATGTAGGTCGGGTAGCCACAATCTCATTGGGGGATTCAAATAGAGAAATCCATGAAGATGACACGGTGGCAACGGCGACGTGGGCCACTCCCACCACTTCATCTTCTCCTTCATCTCCGGAGATATAGGTTTCTAGAACCGCCCCTTCTTGAACGTAGAGGGCCCTTGGCACTCTTCTAGCGAAGTTCTTGTTTTGTGGAGCCTTGGCCTTGTTTTTGCGAACAAGCTTGCCTTCATTTTTTTCTCTTGGCTCAAAGGGGCACCCCTTCACGAAATGGTTTGCACTACCACAGTTGTAACATGTCCTTGGGCGCCCCCCTTCTTCTTGTAGTTCTTGTTTCGTGGAGGTCTTGGAGAGCTGGCCTTGTGAGCTTCCCGTCTCTTCGAATATCCATGCATAGCAAGAGCAATGCACTTGTGAGCTCCCGTATAGGTGTCTTCATAGTCTTCCTCATCATCATCTTTTCTTCACTTTCATCAACTCGAGCCATTGCCTTTGACTTCAATGCGAGGTTGGGTGACTTTCCCATCCCTCTAGAGCAAGCTAGAGCATCATCCACACTCTTGTGTGATAGAGAGATGGCGATGAACTCACTAAGAACACCAATGGAGTTGAGAGTGTTGTAGTCCGCTCTTGTACGGATACTAGTGGAGAGATTCTTCTCAAAGGGTGTGATGTCCTTGACAAATTTCCTCTTTATCCACTCATCGGAGATCTCTTCCTTTCCAAAGTCTCTCAATTGGTTGGCGAGAGTGACAACTCTTCTATAGAGCTCTTCGGGAGTCTCATCTTCTTGCATGACGAATTTCTCGGAGTTGTCAATGGCCACATCATACTTGGAAGATTGAATGCTAGCATTTCCTTGAAACAAGGTGTCAAGTTTGTCCCAAGCTTCCTTGGCGGTCTTGCAACCACGAATGTGAGTGAGATGCTCCCTTGGGAGAGCCTTCTGGATAATAACGAGAACAATCTTGTTGAGTTGAGATTCCACATCCTCCCTTGGAGTCAAGTTGCTCGGGTCATGCGGATGAAATCCATGAATCACACTCCTCCACAATGCGGTGCACGATCCAGAAATATGGGACTCCATTTCAAACTTCCAAGAAGAGAATTCATTAGTGTTAAGCATGGGAGGAAGTCCAACATTAAGAATGTGTGGCATGGAAACAATTGGGTGAATGGTGTCATAATTTTGAGGAGGTGGAACTTGTGCGTGGACCCCAGAACCATTAGCCGTTTGAGACTTAGACCCACCGGAACTCTCCTTTGCCTTGGCTTTAGCCTTTTGTGTGGATTTAGCCTTAGCTTTGGCAATGTTCTCCTCGATTTGGGAATCATCAGGAATCGTCTCCTCTTCCGAACTATCCTCATCGGAGACATGGGGAGAGTTCGATGGCCCCTTAGGTTTACCCATCATGTTCTCCAACATCTTCTTGATGGAGGAAACCTCCAAGCCTACACTAGAGCTAACCTTGGACAATTGGGTTTGGATAGTACAAACCGTTGTCTCTAGGTTAGCTATAGTGTCGGCCATTTTGGAGATCTCCTCCTTAGAAGATTCGGGATCATCTCCGTTGACCATGATACTCTTAGGGGGTTAAGCCCGATAAAAGAGCCGAGGCTCTGATACCAATTGAAAGTACACAAAGGTCAACTAGAGGGGGGGGGGGGGTGAATAGGTGACCTACAAATTTTAATCCTTTTCAATTTTAGTGGGGGCTTTGGAAAAATAATAACTTTGTTATCTAGATGTGCAACTAAGTAGACACCCTATGTGAAAAATAATGAGTAGCAACGGAAGTAAATGAAAGGCACAAGATAACCACAAGTGAAAAACACGGAGACAAGGATATGTTTCCCGTAGTTCCTTCTTGAAAGAAGTACGTCTATGTTGGAGAGGTGGGGAGCCACCTAGGCGCTCCTCAATAGCACGGATGTGCACAGCTTGTTCTCCTTGAGCTTCTACGGTGAGGGAGATTCTCGTTTCCACTATGAGGTCGACTTGAAGGCGTTGACCAAACCTTTACAAGTGGTTGAGGCTACTCCACAAGTGAGATGGAGGCTCTCAACAATCCAAAGCTTCTTGCTACAAGGTGGAAGCTACAGGCACTAGGGTTTCCCTTGGATGACAAAGCAACCAAGAGATTACAAGATCCCAAGAGGTATGGTGTGGAAATACAATTTTTTGGCTTGGTAGAAAGGTAGATCTAGTCCTCCTCCATTAGACCCTTGAAGGGCATCGAGTTTGGTTGGAGGAGGAGGGAGATCGGGGCGTTTTGAGATCTTGAACAATGGAGGAGAGAGAGGAATGGACGAGCTACCTATCTAGAGGAAGAAGACAGCTATTTATAGGCTCCTCCAAATTCTGACCGTTGCAGTGTGCCAGGGCCGGAATATTCCGGTGTTAGCACTGGAAATTTCCGGTCTATCCTGGCCGGAAATTTGAAACTTCCGGGGGCGGAAATTTCCGCCCAACATTCCGCCCCCATATCTGCGTGTGGGCACCAACACCGCGCTGAAAATCGCTAAGGACCAGGGCCGGATATTTGAATAATCCGGGCCCGGAATTTTCCGGACAATAATCCGCCCCCATCTCTGTGCGCGGGCATCTGAGAAAAACTCCAATTTCTGCTAAGTACCAGAGGGCCGGATATTTACACCGGAAATTTCTGGGGCAAATTTCCGCCTTAGCTTCTATGCGCGGGCAGTGGGAGAATAACTTAGTCGTTTCGACGTTGCCAGAAAGGCCGGAATATTCCGGTGCTTGGGCCGGATATTCCGCCCCATAAGCATCGTAATTTCCGGTGTAACCACTGAAATATCCGGTGGCAATAAATCCAGAATACAGAACTCCTCTTTGAACTTTTATACGAGTATATCAATAATCATCTAGGAGATCAGCTGCACAGACTTAAACAACATTGTTAGAGAGTATATACCCATGTTGTTATCATCACCAAAATCATTAGAGGGATCATGAGCTTTCAATTACACAAACCAAATTCACTACACCAAAACCAATCATGACGTGAGATGATGTAGTTGCAAAGGCGAACATCGACATGTTCATCATATCATCCATATGACTCATGCTTTACCTGTTCTGAGGCCATGTATGTACATGCTAGACTCGCCAAGTAGAACCGTAGTATTGCGTGTGTTCCGAGGCCATGTCTATACATGCTAGGCTTGTCAGCACCCGTTGTATGCGAACGTTGAGTCTGTCACACCCGATCATCACGTGGTGTCTCGAAATGACGAACTTTCTTAATGGTGCATACTAAGGAAGAACACATTATTATATTGATATTAAGTGAGATGGATCAGCTTATAATGCTACCGTCGCGATCTAAGCAAAATAAGATGCATAGAAAGGATTAACATCACGTGAATGGATAATGTGATATGATATGGTCCTTCTTGCACTTGATCTCCATCTTGTGCATCATGGTATGATCTCCATCATTCCACCGGCGTGGCACCAAGATCCATGGCACCTCCATCTTGATTGTCCATTAAAATTACAACATATCACATGGATATGATATACAACACACATGCCATAAATAATAAGAAAACCATATGGCTCCTGCCGGTATGTCAATAATTTACAAAAGAGATCATCTCATACATCAAATTTGTAACATTGATCATATCACATCACATCTCCTGCAAAAACAATTTAGACGTATCTAATTTATTTTTGCAAGTTTTACGTGGCTTAGGCTTTCGAGGATAGAACCGTTCATACCTACGAACATCAACCACAACGTTTATAAACATATTTTTAGCAACCCTTCATAGATTAGATCGTAACTATAGTAGGAGAAACACACACACGCAAGCCACATATGCAATACAAGTTGCATGTCAGTTGTGGAACAAGTCTCATGTACGTGGAAATATAAGGTTAGTCCGGGCCGCTTGATACGTCATAAACGTATCCCTAATTTCTGATGCTCCATGATGATATTATGCCAATTGCTGCATGTTTTCTCCCTTCTTTATGTCATTTTTATCGATTTTCTGGACTAACCTATTGACAAGATGCCACAGAGTCAGTTCCCTGTTTTTTGTAGTTTTTAGTTCCAGAAAAGTTGTTCTGGAAATATTATCGGAATTGTAAACTTCGAAGTCCGGAAGTCCTATTTTCCCCGGAAGCATCCAGAAGACCGAAGAGGAGCCGAAGAGGGGCAGCAGGGGGGCCACACCATAGGGTGACGCGCCCCCTTCCCGTGCCAGCTATGGGTGTAGGCCCCCTGACCTCCACTGCCTTTGCCCTTTCGCCTATTTAAGCCCCCCGGATGGAAAACCCTAGGCACCTGATCAAAATCCCCGAAAAAGTTCCGCAGCCGCCGTCACCGTCAACCCTAGACCAGGGGGGTTCTGAAGCAGTTTCCGGTACCCTGCCGGAGAGGAGATCATCACCGGAGGCTTCTACATCACCATGCCTGCCTCCGGAGTGATTCGTGAGTAGTTCATCCTTGGACTATGGGTTCGTAGTTGTAGCTAGATGGTTGTCTTCTCCTTATATGCCTCCGTGTTTAGGTCTCGTGAGCTGCCTATCATGATCGAGATTGATCTTATGTAATTCTATATGTTGTGTTTTCTGGGATCCGATGAATATTGACCTTATTCAAAGTTGATTATAGTCTTTATTGCATATGTTATTTGTGATCTTGCATGCTTTCCATTGCTAGTGGTTATTCTGGCCAAGTAGTTGCTAGTGACTCCAAGGGGGAGTATTTATGCTTGATAGTGGGTTCATGCCTCCTTGTTGCCTTGCTCGAGTGATAGAAACGTGAAGGGGGAGGATGTGCTGTTGCCATTAGGGAGAAAACAACGGGGAGAGTGCCCGCGTGCATAATCATTTCTTACATTACACACTTTGTGTAATGCAATTATCTGTTGCTTGCAACTTAATACCTAAGGGGGTTCGAATGATAAACTGAGGGTGGATTATTATTCATAGATGCAGATGGATGTCGGTCTATCTATCTTGTTGTAATGCCCGCACTAAATATCATATTAATCTTCATGTTATATTGTGCACTACGGTGCAACCTCTATTTGTCAATTGCCCAGCTGTAATTTGTTCACCCAGCATGCTATATTTTATGGAGAGACACCACTAGTGAACCTATGAACCCCGGTCCATTTTTCCACACTGTTAAACAAACCACAACAATTTCCTGCTTTCTTTACTTACTGCAAGCATACACTGTTTTTCCACGCTATACGTCTAATATTTGTTTTTGGCAAGACCGGTGAGATTGACAACCTCACTGTACCGTTGGGGCAAAGTATTTTGGTTGCGTTGTGTGCCGGTTCCACGTTGTTGCTGACACCGGTGAAGTGCCAGCACCACCGTTAGTGGCATCAACCTTCCGAAGGTCCTCCTTCTCCGACTGGATTGATAACCTTGGTTCTTAACTAAGGGGAAAACTCCTACCGCTGTGCTCATCACACCCTCCTCTTGGGGTATCCCAACAAGTGCAAGATCTGCACCATCAAGGACTTTTTCTGGCGCTGTTGCCGGAGAGAAGGAAGTCTTCTGGCAAGGGGAGTCTCTCACTCTCAACCTATTTATTTTGTTTATTGTCTTGTTTTTATTTTGTCTTGTTTTGCTTCTTTATATCAAAAACACAAAAAAATTAGTTCTTATTCTAGTTGTTATTTTTGCTTTATCATGCTTGCTATCAATGTTTGATGTCTTTGAAACTAGATCTTATAGGCAAGGTGGGTCCACAGATGAACAACAAAAATATTATAAGGAACACCTCTTGTCACAAAAAGGAATACACTTATGGGAGCAAATTAATAAATTGCATGACTATGCTAAAACCTTGTGCTCCACCTATAATGTTACTTATTGCTTTGATAAATCTTACTGCTGCAGGAGGTATAAACACCTCCCTTTTCAATGTGAGTATAATGATGATGTTACCATATCTTCTTATGTTAAGGGAAATTATGAATTATATAATGTGGAACAAATTGAAGAATTTATTGCTTGAAAGGGTGCATTCGAAATTGCCTATCTACTTGAAAGTATTGATGATGCACCTTATAAATATGAGATTTATGTTATACTTGAATACTGCTTTGATAATTACAAGGATTGTAATTACTACATAATGGAATATCTTAATAAATGATCTGAACCTAAGAAAGTAACTGATGCCTTGAAGGAACCTATGGAAGAAGAAACTGCTGAATCTGGAAGCTCATTGGATGAAAAAGAGGAGGATAGTGATGATCAAGAGGAGGAAGAATGGTGCTACCCATGTCTACCTCCCAATGATAGTAACTTTTTAACTCATACATTATTTTATGAAATTGATACTTGCTATACTTGTGACCTTGATACTACTATGAATGAAACTTGTGAGAATGATATTGCTACTGTTATTTATGATAATCCATGCTACTTGGATAAATCTTATGATAATTCTCTTGATGATGGTCCTATGTTCTTGATGTTAAAAATCATAATGCTACTTAAAATGGGATTGCTATAATGTGTCCTATAAATTTTAAGAGTGATTTTCTATTGCAAAAAGTGGAAAAAAGAGGATCTGATTTTGAATTATGATCCCACTATTTTTGAGCTTGATATGAATTGTGTGCTTTTAGACCCTGACAAACATGCTTTTTGTGATAATTATGTTGTTGAGTTTGTTCATGATGCTATTGGAAATTATTATGATAGAGGAAAATATGGTTGTAGTAATTTTCATGTTACTAATACACCTCTTTTTCTGTTCAAAGTTTTGAAGTTGCTCTTGTTCTACCTTCCCATGATTTCTAGTTTGAGCCTCTTTAATTTGTTTCTTTACAAGATCCCTATGCATAAGAAGTGGGTTAGGATTAAATTTGTTTTATATTTTGTTCTTGATGCGCAATTTTACTTAATTCATATGTATTGTGTGAGCATCTACTTGATTCCAGCTTTTATGCCTAGCTGAAAGGCGTTAAAGAAAAGCGCTACTGGGAGACAACCCGTTTTATTTCTCTGTTTTCATTCAGTTTTCTTTGGTGTGGTTTGAACCTGGGTGTTGTCTATTTCCTTATCAACCCCGCTGTATCTTTTGTTTTGTGTTTTTGTTGAGCCAAGTAAAGCCTCTAGTGGAAAGTTGACACTATATTTCGGATTTCTACGTAGGAAACAGATTTCTGCTGTCCACTGTTAATTCCGTAAAAAATCACAGAAAATTCAGAATGACCTGAGTTTTTTTTTGCTTAATCCTGATTTATATACGTAACTTTTCTTAGAATACTACTTTTTTATTTGAGCAAAAGAAGATTTTTGAAAAATCGATCTTTACCTTCTGTTCTGTTTTGACAGATTTCTGCCATTTATCACATTTGCATCTTAATCTCTTTCTTTTGGTGTTCTTTTGAGGAAAAGAGTTTTTAAACAAGTTGTAACAGTATCTAATGTGTTTTTGAGTGTTATACTTGTGTTGAAACTAAACCATGTGAATTTATTATTTCAATTGCACTAACGTTGCTAATGAAGATTGTGAGAATTTTGATGTGAAGGAAGTTTTCAAGGGTCAAGAGAAGAGGATGATATGATGTGATCAATAAGAGTGAAAAGCCTAAGCTTGGGGATGACCCAGTGGTACATACAAGAAAATTCCAATAATACTCAAGCGTCTAAGCTTGGGGATGCCCAAGGCATCCCCTTCTTCATCAACAAATTATCAGGTCACTTCTAGTGAAACTATATTTTTATTCGATCGCATTTTATGTGCTTTACTTGGAGCGTATTTTATTTTCGTTTTCAGTTTACTTTTGCTTTTGCTTTCAGTTTTTTTTTTACTTTCATAATAAGCTTGGTTGAAACCCAGCATTCTTTTATTGGAGAGTGACACGGTTCGCTTTTTCATGAGAATACGTTGTGTTCTTAATCTCTGTCTAGCTGCTGTATTTATTCAGCTCCTGTTTTGCATGCATCTCTTATCAGAGCTGTTAGTTTTAGTAGTATTATTTGAGTACTCTCATGTTTGCTTGCTGTATCATAAAGAGTATTTTTGTTAAAGCATGTTTTGTATGGTGCTTGTTGGGAGAAAGAAAACTGCTGCTTGAAGTAGAATTTATAACGGTACTAGTAGAAGCTTGTATAGACTGTGGCTAGAACTTTTTCATGCCATGCTAAATGTTATTTTAGTTTTAAAGCCTTGTAGTTATTGAGTAGCATGATTAGCCTCAAATAGCCGAGAGTGTTTAATATGTATTGAAAGATTCATGAGTTGTTCTTGTCATAGTAAAGCATCAATATATGGTATTCTCTTTTGAATGTTTTATTTGGTTGACTTGGCGCATGCTCACACCATGTTTATGAATACAAACCAGTCACGAATAGCCTCCATGACCACTTAGTTTTTGAACATGTGATACTGCTTATGTTTTAATTAATGATGCTTATGTCGCTATGCATGATTATGGCTCTTATGCTCTCTTGATTTGTCGCTCCCAGTCTTTTGCTAGCCTCCACCTGTACTGAGTATGAGCTCTACTCGTGCATCCAAACTCCCTTAAACCAAAAAATTTCCCATTGTGTACACCATACCTACCTACATGTGGTATTTAATTGCCATTCCAAGTGAATTGCTCATGTGTTACCTTTAAACCCTTCAGAATTACTCCTGCTTTATGTTCCTGTTTTTGCTCATCAGGACATAAATAGAGAATCTTTATCTCACTTGTTGATTGGATTTCCCTGGACTAGTGGCTTCATCCGCTTATCCAAATGCTAGAAGAGCTGGCAGCGGGGTGCCCAGCCCCAAATTAATACAAACAAATTCTCTTCACTATTTTTGCCCCTGATTTATCAGTCAAAGCATAATTGTGTAAACAAAAGAGAAAGAGGGATGACCTTCTACACCAGTTGCGTCCTTCACCATGGGAGCCGCTCTTGTGAATCCAGTTGACTTGTGACGTACTGTATTTTCTGTTTACCATTCGTTGACATTAGCATACATCTCCCAAAATATAGACACTCCTCCACGGTATGTGATTGTTGGAAGGCACCCGAGGATTCGGTTAGCCATGGTTTGTGAAAGATGGATGGGAGGAGTGTCAACCTTTTAATACCTCTGGTTAATAAAATAAAAGCTCTAGCACATGAGTGATCCCTGCTTCCCTCTACGAAGGGCCTTTCTTTTACTTTTATGTTGAGTCTCCATATTCTAACTTTATGCACAGTTGAGAGAGCATTTTTGCCATTATGAGTTCTATGTGCATTTGTTCCATAAGAATCAATAATTACTTCATGATGTGATATTATTTGTTCTTAAATTATTTGTTCTAGTCTTCCTCTTGAACTTTGAAAGTGTCCTGGCATTTATGTTTTGCCCCACTCTTAAGGACTATCGAAATATCACTTTGCCATGCTTTCTCTATACCTGAAACAAACGTTTACCTTTCTTTGCATTATTATTCATGATCTTTCATTTGAGTTACTTTTCGTGATGCAAAGTAATTGCTATGCTTTATTATTAAAATTTTATTTATCATGCCCGTGTTTAAAGTTTTATGATCTCAGCGTGCATATGCTTTTACATTAGATTGATCAAGTTTATGTTAGTAGCATGTCACCTGAGAAATTATTGTTTTATCGTTTACCTACTCGAGGACGAGTAGGAACTAAGCTTGGGGATGCTTGATACGTCATAAATGTATTCCCTAATTTCTAATGCTCCATGATGATATTATGCCAATTGCTACATGTTTTCTCCCTTCTTTATGTCATTATAATCAATTTTCCGGACTAGCCTATTGACAAGATGCCACAGAGCCAGTTCCTTGTTTTCTGTTGTTTTTAGTTTCAAAAAAGTTGTTCTAGAAATATTCTCGGAATTGGAAAGTTCGAAGTCCGGAAGTCCTATTTTCCCCGGAAGCATCCAGAAGACCAAAGAGGAGCCAAAGAGGGGCAGCAGGGGGCCACACCATAGGGTGGCGCGACCCCCCTGGCCGCGCCAGCTATGGGTGTGGGGCCCCCTGGCCTCCACCGCCTTTGCCCTTTCGCCTATTTAAGCCCCCCGGATGGAAAACCCTAGGCACCTGATCAAAATCCCCAAAAAGTTCCGTAGCCGCCGTCACCGTCAACCCCAGATCAGGGGGGCTCTGAAGCTGTTTCCGGCTCCCTGCCGGAGAGGAGATCATCACCGGAGGCTTCTACATCACCATGCCTGCCTCCGGAGTGACGCGTGAGTAGTTCATCCTTGGACTAGGGGTTCGTAGCTGTAGCTAGATGGTTGTCTTCTCCTCATATGCCTCCATGTTTAGATCTCGTGAGCTGCCTATCATGATCGAGATTGATCTTATGTAATTCTATATGTTGTGTTTGCTGGGATTCGATGAATATTGACCTTATGCCAAGTTGATTATAGTCTTTATTGCATATGTTATTTGTGATCTTGCATGCTTTCCGTTGCTAGTGGTTATTCTGGCCAAGTAGTTGCTAGTGACTCCAAGAGGGAGTATTTATGCTTGATAGTGGGTTCATGCCTCCTTGTTGCCTTGCTCGAGTGACAAAAACATGAAGGGGGAGGATGTGATGTTGCCATTAGAGAGAAAACAGCGGTGAGTGTGCCCGCGTGCATAATCATTGCTTACATTACACACTTTGTTTAATGCAATTATCTGTTGCTTGCAACTTAATACCTAAGGAGGTTCGGATGATAACCTGAGGGTGGATTATTAGTCATAGATGTAGATGGATGTCGGTCTATGTCTCTTGTTGTAATGCCCACACTAAATATCATAATAATCTTCATGTTATATGGTGCACTACGGTGCAACCTCTATTTGTCGATTGCCCAGCTGTAATTTGTTCACCCAACATGCTATCTTTTATGGAGAGACACCACTAGTGAAACTATGAACCCTGGTCCATTTTTCCACACTGTTAAACAAACCACACCAATTTCCTGCTTTCTTTACTTACTGCAAGCATACACTGTTTTTCCATACTATATGTCTAATCTTTGTTTTCAGCAAGACCGGTGAGAATGACAACCTCACTGTACCGTTGGGGCAAAGTATTTTGGTTGTGTTGTGTGCAGGTTCCACGTTGTTGCTGACACCGGTGAAGCGCCAACACCACCGTCAGTGGCATCAACCTTCCGAAGGTCCCCCTTCTCCTACTAGATTGATAACCTTGGTTCTTAACTAAGGAAAAACTCCTACCGCTGTGCTCATCACACCCTCCTCTTGGGGTATCCCAACGAGTGCAAGATCTGCACCATCACCGCTTCGTCCTACTATGCCACTTAAATCATAAAATACTCAAAGAGGAAAAACATGATCATCAACGCCCACATACACCTATGTGTTCTACCCGTACAAAACATCTACGCATAGATCCGACTCTGATACCACTGAAGGGTTCGTTGCATAGAAAACAAAAAAATTCCAACGCGAGAGACACCCAAAGGGCCAAGATCTAATCTGGGAGATGTAAGCAACGGGCATAGAGAAAGTCTTTAGGAAAACATACCCTCAAAGACTCTAAGAGTTACGAGATCGAATCTCGTTGTTGGCGTAGTCGTACTCACGCCAATCTCAAGACTGAGAAGATGTGCACCGCAATCCGGCGGTGCATCCATGATCAGTCACATGTACGTCTTGATGACGATCACCGTTCGCTCGATCCAGCGGGGCAGCGGAAGTAGAGGATCCCTCGGAACTCCAGCAACACGACGGCGTGGTGTGATGAAGAATCCCACGGCCAGGACTTCGCCAAGCGGATGACCATGGAATGGAGCAGCGGGTGGAGAGAAAAGAGGGGGGGACAAGTGTGTGGAGGAGGGAGAGCTCTCACCCTCCTTTTATAGGGGAGGGGGAGGCATCCCAAGGGGGGGGGGTGCGGCCAGCCCATGGTGGTGCCCCCACCCTTCCCTCTTCATGTGAGTGGACTCTCCACTCACACCCACTCATGCTCCACTTAATCTCCACTAAAAAATCTCAAAGTTTTTTCTTTAATAAATAAATAAAACATTTTTATTTCTTTATTTCAGCATTTGTTAATTCTATTAACAAACATTTGCATATAGCACCTCGAATCATTTGTTAATTCTATTAACAACCATTCGATGGAAAACCCCTTGAACTATTTCAAATTTACCCGAAACAATTCCGGTGCTGTCCAAACTATTCTTTGATATTCCGTATCCACTCAAATCCGTCATTGAACCTTAAGTGTGTCACCCTATGGTTCGCGAATAATGTAGACATGATCGAGACACCTCTCCGATCAATAGTCAACAGCGGGATATGGAGATCCATAATGACTCCTACACATTCAACGATGAATCTAGTGATCGTGTGAACCATAAACGTCGTAACAAATTTCCTTTGTCTCGCGATATTTTACTTGTCCGAGATCTGATCATCGGTATCAACCATACATTGTTCGATCTCGTTACCGACAAGTACTCTTTTACTCCTTCTGTGATATGACATTCTTGTGACCTAGTCACATGCTTACAAGCGGTGTCAATGTGATATCACCGAGAGGGTCCAGAGTATATCTCTCCGTCATTTTGGATGGACAAATCCCACTCTTGATCCATGAGCCTCAACTAATAATTTCCAAGTACCCAACGACACCTTTATAGTCACCCTGTTATGGCATGGCGTTTGATGAAATCAAAACACCCTTCAGGTATTAGTGATTGACATGATCTCATGGTCTAAGGAATAAGGTTACTTCGTATGCAAGATATAACAATATAAAATAAATGACTTGGTAGTATTGTTATACTTAATTTGGGTATATGTTCATCACATCATTCTTCTAAAGATATGACCTCGTTATTAACAACATCCAATGTTCATGATCAGGAAACCTTGATCATCAGTTAATCAACGAGCTAGTTAAACGAGAGACGTTACTATGAACCATTGTTTGTTTATTAAACACACATGTATCAACGTTTCCGGTTAATACAATTCTAGTATGAGAAATAAATATTTATCATAAACAAGGAATAAGATAATAACTAGTTTATTATTGCCTCTCGGGCATATTCTCCTTCATGGACATGGCCCAAAATGTGAGATTACTTTAGCTGATGATGTATGGAGTGAAGATGAAAAATTATCTACGGATGATATTCTTGCTTTAGATGCTCCCATTTCTAAAAGAAGTCAAATATGCTGTGAGCAGATGGAAGCTAACAAAGCTCCAGGACCTGATGGGATTCCTATTGAGTTCTATCAGGCCTGTTGGCCCTTGATTAAAAATGAATTAATACAACTTTTCTATGATTGGTACGAGGGAACCTTCCTCTTTATAGACTGAACTTTGGTATGATCATCTTGTTACAGAAAACTCCTGATGCAGATACAATACAGAAATATAGGCCTATTTGTTTGTTGCAAGTTATGTATATAATCCTTACAAAAGTAATTACCTGTAGACTTGAGCCATATATGTCAAAACTAGTGTCCCCTTATCAGAATGCCTTTATTAAGGGCAGGAATATTATGGATGGGATTTTGTCTTTACATGAAAGTTTGGTGTTAATTTGGATTTTGAGAAAGCTTATGATAAAGTAGATTGGGAGTTTCTTCTAAATTGTGTGTCTCGGAAAGGGTTCAATTCGAGATGGAGGAGAATCATCAAAGATATTGTTCAAAATAGGACCCTGTGTGTCAAAATCAATAACACCAGGGGGAGAGATTTTCCTAGTCATAGAGGGGTAAGGAGGGGGGGGGGGGTCCCTTGTCACCCTTCCTCTTTAACCTGGCTGCTGAAAAACTGTCAAAAATGATCATACAAGCACAACAATCTGGTCTATTGTGGATTTGGTTCCCCACCTAGTTAACAATGGAGTAGCTATCCTTCAGTATGCAGATGTCACTATTTTGTTGATTCAGGATGTGAATGCTCAGGCAATTCATTTAAAACTCACCTTGTTTTTGTTTGAGGCCAAGTCAGGGCTTAAGATTAATTTTGATAAGAGTGAGGTGATGATGGTTCTTAAGGATGACATCAAAAATCTAGAATATGCTGAAATGTTTGGTTGCCAACTGGGTGTTTGGCTAATTAAGTATCTGGAATTCCTTGTGAGTGGCTCTAGATTATAGGTAGTTGAGTTAAACATTGTGGCTGATAACCTCAAAAAGAAGCTAGATGGTTGGGTAGGTAATAACTCCTCTCTAGGTGGCAGAGTTACTCTCATTCAGTCCTCCCTAGGAGGGACAGCTATTTACCTAATGTCCATGTATTTGCTACCACTGTCAAATCTGGAGTATATGACTAAGATAATTAGGAGATTTTTTGGAAAGGGACTGAGATAATAAGAAATATTATATGGTTAAGTGGCAGGTTATCTGCAGACCCAGAAGAAAAGAGGTCTGGGTATTAAAAATCTCAAAATTCAAAATATTTGCTTGCTTTGCAAATGGTGGTGGAGATTGGAGAAAGAGGATAGGATGTGGCAACAGTGGGTGAGAAACACATACAGTACTGATAGAGGTATCTGGTCTATTAAATCTAGACAGAGTGATTCCCCTATGTGGAAGGATCTGTTGAGGTTAGAAAATTCTACCTCCTAGACAGGAAAGTGTGTGTGGTTAGTGGAAATGAAACAAGTTTTTGGCATGATGCTTGGCTAGGTGATACCCCCTCTGTGGGATCTTTCCTGTGTTATTTGAAATCTGTAACCAACAAGAAAAAACTATGAAAGAAATGCATGATTCTGGGTGGGCTCTTTCCTTTAGAAGATGGCTCAACCTAGCATTGCAATGTCAGGTGAATAATCTTAGGAGTGCATTAAGCACTGTGGCCTTAGGGAATGGAAATGATATTCCAAAATGGAAGTATAAAAAAATGGAGCCTTCTCTATCATATCTTTGTATAATAAGCTGTCCTCATCTGGTCCTGATAGGTTCTTTAAGCATTTCTAGAAATAAAAAATCCCCCTGAAAATCAAGATTTGGCTTTGGCTGATATGGCATAATTCTATTGCCACAAAGGATAACATGTTAAAAATAAAGTGGACAAGGAGTCCTGTTTGTAGGTTTTGTCATGAGAATGAATCCACCATTCATGTGTTTTTTGACTGTCCTGCTGCGAGTTTTGTGTGGAGCTCGGTGTGTACTGCTATGGAGCAACTGCCAGACCACGGGCTTTACCCACTACTTTTGGTGGATTGCTAGTTATTTTCCTACTCTCACAAACTTACATGTAGTTGGAGTAGCAGCTTTATGTTGGGCTATTTGGAAACTTCGGAATATGGCCTGTTTCGAAGGCAAATTGATATCATCTCCTGTTGAGATGGTGTGTTATATGTGTGTTTTTCTTTGTTACTGGGCAGGTTTACAAGCAGATGCTGCCAAGAAGATGCTCGAGGAAGGGGCAGACCAGATTCAAGGGGTGGCGATCAGGAGTTATGAAGCGTCAAGTGCGAGATCTTCTGGTGGAACATTGGCAGATCAAGACGCTGAAAATGATAAAGATGTCTCCGTATAAGCATGGCTGCGCGGGAAAAAAGTGGTCTTCGATTCCCGTGGAAGACCAGAATGATGTGAAAGAGTCCCTATAAAACTTTTGGTTGTCACAAGCTGGGTGGTTCCAAAAAAAATTATTGACTGTTGTGGTTTTTGGGGTTGGCAGCTGGCCGCCCGGGCTTTCGATTATGTCGTTAAGTCTCTCGGTTGTCTTTTCGGCATCTTGGCGTAAAAACTGTGGTGGTTTGTGGTTTCTTTTGAACTCCTTGGTAGACCTTATGGTCCCTCTGCTTTTCCCTTTGTTTGAGTTTTGTATATAAGACTTTTGTTCTGTTATTTTAATATAATGGAACCCGGCTCCCTATGGAAGGCGTATTTAAAAAAAAAACACAGAATCTACACTGTACACGTCATCAAAATTAATTCAAAATGTTTTCTTAAAAAGAAGTTCTTTCCGAATTTTTCTAAGTCTACGTCTGGGCCTGGGCCTGGGCGAACTCACTGTGGAGCGTGGTGCGGGGAGGGGAAACATCTCTGTGATTTTCCTCCCGTCGTACCACTCGGCCACTCGACTCGTCCTCTTCCTTTTCCATCGCAGCCAGATCGAGTCGTGGCTGTCAGTACCTGCTCCCTCTCCGGAAAACCCTCCTCGGCTCCTCCTCCACCACCGCCGCGGCGCCCCCAATGGCGCGGAAAGCTGGGAAGAAGAAAGGCGGAAGCAAAGCCAAACCCAAACCTAAACCCAAAACCCCACCTTCCTCTAGCTCGCCGACCTCGATTCAGCCGCCACGGCCGGTGGAGCCGAAGGAGGGGCCGAAGGCGATCGACGTCCTCACCGGGCCCGTCCTCCGCAACGTTCTCCGCCGTCTCCCGCTCGCCGACCTCCTCCGCGCTGCCCTCGCCTGCCATCGCTGGCGCCGCGCCGCCGCCCGATGCCTTCCCCGCGCCCCTCCCCTCCTCGGCTACTTCTTCCACCCCGTCAAAACCCCTCCCTCGCTGCCCATCAAGGACGCCGAGCGAACCCACTACGACGCCGTGTTCGCTCCCCTCGGCCCCTCCTCCCCGCGCCACTGCCTCGAATTCGCCCCGGACGCCTCCCGCTCCAAGCTCTGCGACTGCCACCAGGGCCTCCTGCTTCTCGAACCGACCGTGTCGCCCGCCAAGGGGGCCCTCCCACGCCTCCTCGTCCTCGACCCGGCCACGCGCCGCCACGTGCTCCTCCCACCGCCACCGCGCTGCACGGTGCCCGACGATCGCCGCTGGCGCCTCTGCAGGCACTACGTCGGCTCCGCGCTTCTCTCCCGCGCGCACCCGAGCAAACTCTGCTTCGAGGCCGTCTGCTTCGCCATCGAGGACGGGCGCCCGCGCGCCTGGGTCGCGTCTGTGGACGACGGCCAGTGCCGCTGGCGCGCGCTCCCGCGGGACATGGAGGTCGAGGTCGATTTCGACCCCAAGTGGTTCAAGGGCCGCTGCGTGCACGCCGCCGGGAAGCTCTACTGGCACATCTGCAACTCCGGCCGCGTGCTGGCGCTGGACCCTGCGACGCTGCAATTCTCCTACCTGCTAGCGCCATCCGTGCTCGGGGACCATTTCAGCAAGTACCGCGTCGGGGAGACGCCTGATGACGGGCGGCTCTGCATTGTGACCGTGGAGAACCAGGTGATGCAGCTCTGGGTGCGTGGGGAGACCAGGAGCAGCGACAATGGATGGCATGTGGAGAAGGAGATGAATCTTCACAAGGTGTACGACACGGTGCCTGGCCTGCCCAGGGACACGAGGGCCAGGATGGCGAGCATCTGGATCACCGACATCGACGCGGGGCGCACTGGGAAGCTATTCATCCAGATGTCGGGATATGGGCGCTACTCGTTCGATCTGAAGACTCGCAAGCTGGAGCGCCTGGTGATGAAAGGCGGAATGGAGTATGGGGACCCAATCTACGCCTATTTCCTGGCATGGCCGCCTGCATTCCTTGCTCAAGCGTAATGGCTTGACAACCTTCGGTAATTTGTAAGATCTTCGTTTCCTCTTCATGACATTTTTTGTTCAGTGATGTTGCTTGATAAAATGCTTATTTGCTCAGACAAATTTTCATATATGTGTGTGTGCATCAGCGTACTAGCTAGGCTAACAGGGTTGGAAGCACAAGCGAATCCATTGATTTTAGGACCTGTAATGTTCTAAGGGTTTCTTCCAATATGCTTGTCTCATGGGAGATTTGGAACAAGAGAAATCTGTGTATTTTCCAAATATAGGCACCCTTGATCAAAGCGTTGAATTTGGGATTGGCTAGTGCTAAGCATTTGAGTTTTTTAACACCGATAGAGTACACCCTTTTTAAAATGCCCTTAGCTAACAATTAAACAACCTCTTCTAATTAATGGAAATGGCAAACCTTTTGCCTTTTTTTAAAAAGATATTTTTTTCGAGGGTAGAATTTTTTTTTTCTTTGATACGCCTTTGCACAAAGCGGCGAGCAGTGAGAAGTTACTGTTCAATAGAAGTTTGGTTAGCGATAATGTATGCTGGCAGTAATAGGGCTAATCACATGCTCTGATCACCCTATTCTGATCACTTTCTGAAGCTTGCCTGTTACAGCATTGTATTTAGCAATTTCTGTTTACATTAACTTGAAAAGCACTATATGCATGAAGTTTGATGGCAGCGTCCCTTGAATTATGATCTCTTCAAGTGACTTCCATAGCACAGGTTTTATTTAGCACGTGCGAAGTAAAGTTTGAACCAATGCTAACATAACGTTCATTTACTTGCCTTCACAACTTCTTTTGGATTATATTTAGTTTTATCATACATTCCACCTGTTCTTGTTTAATGTACTTGTAGATAACTTTTAATTTACCTTTATAATTCCAAGGGTGATTGCAAAAACTGAATTGAAGGTAAATGTTATTCATAAAAATTCAACGGAGCTGCTTCGTTTTGTCGAAAATTTGCAAATGGACATATTAGCTTGTGCCTCTCACGGAAACAATGTTCCAGCGAGGCTCTTGCATGGTTGCAACTTTTATATTTGCTATTAGAGTTTTGAGTTCTAAGTAATAACATATTTATATATATGGACATGAGGTTCATATGCATGAAATCTGCACAATGGTACTCCCTCCGTCTCATATTAATTGTCTCAAAGTTGGACAAAAGTGGATGTATCTAGACATATTTTAGTGTTAGATACATCCACTTTTGTCCAACTTTCAGACAATTAATATGAGGAGGGAGTAGAAATTATGTACCTATATGTGTGTAAGCAACATATTTTTTGGTTGCAATATGAATATTTACTCTGGCTTTTGACCTTCTGTGAAAAACATGTATTCTTTATTTTGTTAATTTTGCCATGAATACATACCCTGCATCGTCCGCATTGGTGACATGGGTGGGAAATCTCCCAGTGCCTTCCGCACCAACCCAGTGACCTCTCCCCCTCAGCGCCATCGGGGACAGGGTGGTGGCGCGTCATCTTCTCGCGTGATCCGTGGAGCAGTCACTTCACATCCTGGTGGCGTGTGCGTTCATGGCTGGCGACTGAATCACTGACCCATGGTGGCGGCTGATCCATCCGGTGGCCGATCTGTCATATCTGGCGGCTGGTTTGTCTGGCGAATCCATCCGGTGGTGGCCACCTGTGTCCGGTTACGCCTTCGTCTTCGGTTGAATTCATGCATTGGGGACTTTGTTACCGAGATTCAGTGGTTCACTTCACGAGGTAGTGTTGTCCAGAGTTCCTTCTTGCTGATGGTTGTGGAATGTGCAGCTTCGCCATGAAACTAAGAGACGCTAGGTTAGATTTTCAAAGACAATGACTATGGGCGTTGCTCTTGTTGCCTTCTCTTGTTTCTTAGCCTTATGTTGTATGTGTGTGTGCATCCTCGATGCTTTGTCACCGTGTTGTTGCAGAGCTCAGGTTTATTTGTATCTATCAGCTAGCGGCTTTAATAAAATGTCCCATTTTTTTTAAAAAAGTATATGATATAAAATCTATCTGTAGCGTGCATCTTAATTTGTTTGAAGGAAATAAATATTTTCACTTGTCACTGTCATGGTCCTTAACCACTAAAATATGGAGGCAACTATTCCTATCTGTTATGCAATGTACCATAGAACATATGTTGTTAAAATAACTGGAAATAACCATCTAAATTTACGTTCATGCTCTTTTTTTCTTTTCTTTGACCTTTTTTGGTGGTGGGTAGGGTGAAGGTCATATTCCCTCGAGCTCAGTTGTGCCATGACCAAATTCTCCTTTGCATTATCTTATCTTTACATTTAACAAGGATAAAGCTGCCCTTTTGGGATATTATCCCCCGATTTGGCCACTAGAAGGCCAAAGAAGCTTGTGACAGATACTATTGGTATTCATCATCTCATTACTGGTTAAGTACCTTGTAGTTCATTGCGTGCAATCAGTAGACATTGTCAGCCCCCCACACATTTTGTTTGGGGACTTGGGAGTTTAGTGAATAGCCCATTTGATGCACTTTCTCTTTTCATACATAGTTCTTCCCTATTTCTCAGTCATCTGAATCTGAATGTACAATATTTGTCTTTCAAGATTTTTGTTGTTGCTTTTTTATAAAGAGTAAACATCTGGAGCAGTTTCGAGTCGTAAACACCATGCACGTACACGTGTTTAATGCTCTGTCTACAAAGTTGCTTTTGACCAATCGCTCCTCCCATTTGCTCACAAAATTGTACTCCACAAGTTTGAATCACTAGCTGATGATTCTTTCATTCCTATGATTCAGGGTGGTGACTACTTGCCGAGACGAGGTATGAGCACATGTCTTTGCTCGAAGTCAGATCACACGCTTTCATTTCTGGCCGCTGCTGCATAGCTGCGATATCTCCACGTCGTTCAGGGAAGCTAAGCTCCGACTACTTTACTCCGTATGTGACAGTTTAAGCAAATGTTTGCCACCATGATATCTAAGCACCCTCCGGATTGTTATCTAAGTAAAACATAATATGAATATGGGGTTCTTCTGTCATGCTTGGTAGGTTGTTTGCATATCCTGTGATGGCCGAGATCATGTGAATCTGTATGTGCAGCGATACCCTGTTCAAACTCTGCTCAATTTGCTTCATCTTGTGCAGGCAAATTTTTGTGTCCTGTTTGTCATGACCAGTAGGGCGAATTTGTATATATGTAGTACGTACAATGATAGCTCAACTAGCCACCATGAATCTGTGGCTAGTGCAGCAGCCTCTGTCCGAGCTCCACCGAATTTGCCTTGTCTTGTGCAGGCAAGCAGTAATCGTTCTATGTAAACGAGTTTCAACTGCAATGCTCATTGCGCAACCTGCAAACTACGAGCCACATAGTACTTGGTCAGATGTGAGGTTGTAGTCTCAAGCAGCATGAATTTTGAAAATCGACGTCCTTGGCCGTGGTGTGCGTGTTTGCTTTACTTCACAGCTGAAGCGGAGCATGTGAGGTTTTATTCCTGTGTCGTCTTCGTACAAGCTTTGTGTTTAGCCAGGAAGCCAGTTTCCTCTTTCGTGTAAGTAGCACCTACCTACACTCCGCTACTCTGGCGAAAAGCGAAGGCTTTCTTTTCTTTTCCCCACGCTGCAGGACTACGCCACTACTCTGCAAAAGTGTGAAGTTTTACATAAATAACCTTTTGGGTAGCAAATTCATAATCTAACCCCCTGAACCAAAAAAATTTTTTTTGGAAAAAATAACTCTATTTCATACCGCCCGCCTATAGGTAGTTATGCTCTCTAGCGTAACACGGAGGCCTGAGACATTATTGACCGTGTCACCGTGGACGCGGAGCGCGTGGACGTGGAGGTGATGGTCGTGGAACCAACAACGAGGAGGCGGAAGCTTATGGAGCGCGTGAGCTTGGACACGGAGGACGTGTGCCTGGAGGGCATGGCCGCGGGGCGTGGGCGCGAGACCGCTGCTGCTGCGGAGGAGGGTATCTTGGTGCCCGACTTCTACATCAACCTGTTCGAGCCATTGGGGAAGAGGCTACGCCTACTTCAGACCTGCTCGCCGGCAATGGGCCCCATAGCTTCATGTTGGAGTTGGAGGGTTGCATCAACGGGCCCATTGAGGTAAACATGGATGCGGCCAAGACCTCTTCTTCCGTCGAGGATGGGCGCAGTTCACCCGCATGCACAAGCTGGAGCGGGGCTACATGCTGACCTTCGGGTACAAGAATGAAGGGGGGTGGACGTGCTCGAGATCAGGATGTTCGACGGCACCCTTGTCCGCGTTAGTTGCTGCCAGGATAGCTCCGACGAGAGCAGCTCTGACGATAAAGACACCAGCTTCGACGAGAAGTAGTAGGCCGAGTCGTGCGGGTTTAGCGTCGCTCTGCATGTCCTTATGTCAGAATTTGTTAGTATTCGTGTTCATCATGTCATTGTGTCAGATTATGTTTTTATTCGTGTTCTAAATGCTATACTGTGTCATTATTCGTGCTCTACCAATGTATTTGAAAATCAATGAATTTCTTTGTGTCATCTTTCATTATGGCAATGCACTTGACATGCTTTACTTTAAGAAAAATGATACTATAGAGTGTGGCAATTGTGTAAGAAAAATGGTAATATAAATTATGGCAAATGTGTAAGAAAAATAAAAAATTAAACAAAACCTGGAAAACAGGGGATAATGGCTTGGTCCAAGGCGTCATGCTGGTAGACACAACGCGAAGATCCAAGGCGTCATGTTGGTGAACATAAAGCCGTCCACCGGGGCGTTACATATTCTAGCGCGGAATTCCGGGATAAACCTGGCTAAATCCTCGACCTAAGAGAGCCGTGCCGGAAATTACCGCGGAATTCCGTGTGATGGGGTCATAACGCCGTTGTTGGGAGCGTTAGACAACTAGACACAGAATTCCTCATCAAATCCTTACTAAATCCTCGACCTAACAGATCCTAACCTGATGTTAGCAAGGAATTCCACGTCAACTCCGCGGAATTAAGGGCGTTATGCTCCTAGATAGATTTGCTTATTTTCAACTTTGTGAGGATATCCTCCATCATAGTTTTTTGACCTTTTTGAAGGTAGCCTTCAACCTTTTTGTACGAAGTTGTGGAGGCCCCAAACCGGAAGGTCCAGAACCCCTCATATGCATAGATTCACGATCCAAAGAAATTCAGTCGTGAACAACATACGAAGTGGTACACAGATACATTATCCATAACACGAATAACAACGGTCTTACAAGCCAATGGTCACATGACCAAGTATTTATTTACTGCCACGCAGGACAGACAAAGTCTTACAACTCACTAACACAGCGGAAAACAAACAAACGTAGATAGCCCATGTCACGCCGTCACCGACAGGCTGCTGACCAGGGAGCCGGGCCTAGTTCGCATAATCGTCAGAGTAGTAACCCTCCTCGTATTCCTCCTCTGGCGGTGTCTCCTCAAAGTCTGGCCAAGTAAATAGCCAGGGGGGAAACCATATGAGTACGTTTGAATGTACTCAGCAAGTCATCCTTTATATACTTACAAAATGCATCATGCTTATATGGTGGATAGGTAGGCCATAATTAGGGCTCACTACCAATGGTGTTCATATAAGATGACACCACAGTTGCAGTCATGTTAATCTGTATCTTCGTTGAAGAAGATACTTCAGAAGAAAATAGTATAGTTTTTCTTTCTCTTGTAGATATCGCATGTACAAGAGGTTTTTATAAACTTGTTTTATAAAAGAAAAAGTTTTCTTTGCAAAACTTCTCGGGACGACATGTCCAGATTCTTCATCGGTACCTCCCAAGTACAAGTCTTCTGTTTAAAAACATCTTTTGAAAACTTAGCACAATACTAGCTACATGGCCTTTCAACTGCCCATATCCGAGGGCTCGGCTATTCTGAATAGTTTTACTCTGCAGAGGTGTACACATTCCACTAGATCCAAACGTCTGCCATGGACCACCCATGGATCGACACAGCGATATGCAAGCGCCAGAAGAATGATCCTAAATGTCCACTTTGACACAAGCTAGTATATGGCTATCCCTTCAATCAGGTTTATTCCCCCTGGCACCATGTCACACATCGCCAAACAGGGGACCCAATTGTCGCAACCGGAGGAGAAATTAATCCCACACTTTGCATGTCCCGTTTTCTCCCTCCTGGCAACATTTCGGTTCAGAGAATCATCCTCTCTATAGCATCTTGGGATAGGACACATACTAACAAGTTCAAGTATCTAGATAGGCCCCGTACCCATGTTGGGGTAAAGTGGCAGTACGTCTTGGTTGTCCAGCGAAGATTAGGTTATGTGCCTTTTGTAAAACATTTGAAAACAACTCCTTAGTTCCCCCGGTGAACAAGATCCCGCCTTTCCACCGTGGACTTCTCATAGAACTATTTTGTTTGCAAAAGCACATTAAAAAAATGTCCACTTAGGGACTCAAGATTATTATCTTAAGCGGTATTTATATACCTTATGGTGGCTAAAGGCTTGGTAACACCAAGTTGACTAATGGCAAAGTGATAATATACTATATAATAATATTAGTAATATTCACTCAATAAAAATAGTTTTTGGTAATCAAGTTTTTGAAAACTTCAGAAGTAGATAATGCATAATGATAAGTGGGGAAATAACAAAAAGTTTTAAGGATGGCTTGCCTTGGAGGAAACGAGGGTCTTGCTCTTGCTCACAACAGGAGTGGTAGTAATAACCTCCTGCTCCAACTATCTCTTCGTTGGTTTCTATCGTCGTAAAATAAAAGTAATAACACTCAATCAGAACCTTACTAAGCAAACAATTACACCCAACTATAACATACAGCAAGCAATGAACACACAAAGATAACACACAAGTTCATAAAACAATTCCACACAAGCATGCATCAAAAATAATAATATTTACTATTATGACTACAACTACTATGGTTGAAATAACTTATTTCTCAACCACATGAGATGGAACCAGTGGGTGTTCCACTAAGTTTTCCATGTCATTTAAGATACATTTAGCCTCTGGTCCAACTTGTGGAAACCCCAAATATTCTAACAAAAATACTACTAGTGATTCTAGTGAAAACAATACTACTAATAATAAATATTAAACCTATACATGCATTCCTAAAGAAACAAATGTGACCTTAAAGAGATGAAATCAAGTAATAACCAGTACCAAAATGGTACTGGATCCATGTGAAAATACTCCTAGTAACTTGGACAAAACATAGGTAAGCATTTCCATTTACAAAATTAAATAGACATAAACTAGAGATTACTCCTATGCTCATACTAGTTTAAAACAAATCCTAAACTTGCATAAACTTTCTAACATGGCATCTCTGTGAGAAAACAACATGATAACACTCAACACATCATTTACACATGCTAGAAAATAGAATGACACTAGCAAGCAATTATTTACAAATCAAAACTATTCATTTTATCCTTAACAGAAAAGTGCATTTTCTTAGATCTGTTGCCAAATTCGTTCTAGAGCTCTAAAAATCACACAAAGCTAGGATAACTTATATCTATCTAATATCTAACAGATCCAATTGTATTCACATCAAAAAGTGTTGTAGAATAAATCCTAAAAGTCACAGAACAGGCTACCGGACTTTTACCAAAATGAATGTAATTTTCAAATGGTAGCTCACCTTGAGGTGAGGTCAAGTTCTACTGGTAGATCTAGTCAAGGGCTACTTCAGGAATTTTAGTTTGCACATTTTAACCATTTCAATCAAAATTTATATCATTTTTTCCCTAACCGACAGTGCCCAGTTCAACATTTTTCATTCGTTCTCGAATCATCCAAAACCAGTTCTGTCAGTTGCATCCGTTCAAGAATTTGTTCATGCATCTCAGGTAATTTTGGTTCATTTTATTTTTGAGCTTAACATTTTCTTTCATGATTAAAGTAAAACAACAGGTTCTGTTTATTTTTGAAAAGAAAAAGAAAACATGGCAGCAGGCTGAGCAGCGCACGGGCGCGCGGCCCATCTGCGCTTGGCGGCCCGCCTCGCTTCCGAGACGCGCGCGAAAGCGCGTACTGGTTCGAGATAGATCTACGGCGCACTGCCGTCACCTCTCTCTCTCTCTCCCTCCTTTCTTCTCTCCGACGAGGACGCGAGCGGCCGGCGACGAACTCGGTCAAGAAAGCTCACCTAGGGGGCTCGTAGGACGATGGCGAGTTGTCGAAGTGGTCGCAGGTGCTCGTGGCCATGCAGGGGCGCAGAGATCACGGCTCGAGGTGGCTCCAATCGACGGTGCCGTGCAGACGTCCCGCAGCGGCTCCGACAAGCTCTCCGGCGTTCCTGCAAATGAGAAACCACGGGGAGGGTCAGGCACGGTCCACGGAGAGTGGGGGTTCGTTCTACGGTGACAGAGAGGGCTAGGGTGGACGAGGGCGAGAGTATTTCACCTCGGTGACCCGCGGTGGCCGCACTGATTTCTCCGGCGATTCGAGCTAGCTAGAGCTGCTCGAGCTCATTGTGGTGGCTACGGAGTGCGAGTGAGGGAGTGTGAGGGGGGACGCAGGGGCAGTGGCCTCGTGGATGGTCTTATAGGGGCTGGCGACGGTGGTGCACGCTCGGGTGGCCACGGGCGTCAGTGAGACGCGCCCGTGTGCGCTCCGGCATGCCCCTACCGTGCCCTACGGCCCTTGGGCGCGTCCAGGGTCGCGAAGGGACGGGTCAATGCCCACTTGTGCGACGAGAGGCGAAGAACACCCAGGAGTGCCACTGTGGCACGGGCAGGGATGAGGCTGTCAGGCCTGCCCATCCCTCCCTTCCCGTTTCCCTCTCTGAACCTCGCTCTCTCTCTTCTTGTCTCGTCAAACCACTTGGTGGCTAAGGCATGGAATGGGTAGAGTGCTGACTAGGCTTCTAGAAGCACCAAACTGTGCAGCATTTGGTTTAGCAACAAAAAAGATATGGTCATTTGAAAATCGAGCAATCTCACTGTTTTCTGAAAAAATTCAGTTAAGTTTTAGTTTCAGAAATTTTTCTAAGTGTTGGAATGCAGTGTGGATTAGCCAAAAGTTTGGTTTGTTTTCATGACTCAAACATTTTCCAAAGTTTGTTTTCCAAGCATGGTTCTGTTAAGCAACATTTGTACTTTCTTAAACAGCAAAAGAAAAAATTTTGAAACTCAAATGCATCATGAAAACAAGGTGAAAAATGGCTAGTTTGAGTTTTTCTCTGTTTTCCAAAAATCACTAATTCTGCCTTATTTTCTTAACACAAAAACAGCAAGCAATTGATTCAATTTTTCAAACAAAGTTAACCAAATTGTAGTCCATATAATGGAGATCACATCCATGCCAAGAAAACACAAAATGTGAATCCCTAGCATATAGATAACAAGGGTGAAAAACACCTAATTGACTTACTTTTCAGAAATGGTTTTTATTAGAAAAACCTAAGCAAAACCTTGGGTTTAACTTTTTTCAAATTGTTTTCTGTATTCTAATCAATCCCAATATTAAATATAAGTTGATTTCAACATTGCCACATGAACTTTGATTTAGGAAAACAAAGATACCAAAATGGGAAATAATCCAGAAATGATCAGAAACATCAGAAAACAAGTGAATGATTTTTGAATCAGATTTGCTTGCATTGCATAGATAACCATGGTTCAAATACATCATGTTGGATTACACAAGGGAATTAAAAAGTTTTTGTTGGCTCACAAAATTGGTCTCCCTCATGTGTTACAAGTGTCCCAAATTTGGGGTGTGACAAAAGTATTTGATCCTAAAACTCATAAGAATAATTAGTTACGAATGTTCTAATTAGTTTCCAATACATTTTAAACTGTCCTTTGAAAAACACATTTAGAGAACATATATTGGCAATAAAACATATATTGGCCTCCATCGTAGTTTTTACAAGTTATTGAGAATAACCTCAATCATAATTTTTCCAAGTTATTAAGGATAGTTCTAACAATAAAGAACATAGAATGTAGCAATAGAGAATATAATTTACGAAGATATATTTTAATGGATAACTGTAAATAGAAAAGAGAACGACATAAGTTCAACAACAATGACCTAAAATAGGTTTATTACATACCATAATAAAGTGCAAATCCACAAGTTCATGAAACAAGTTCAACCACAACGAGAACTTGACGACACAAATTCATGACACAATGCTTGTAGGAACGGAGATCAGAACGGTGACTAAGAATCACCCGGGAGTTTTCCCATACGGCAAGGGAGCTACCTCTTTTCCTTACGAACTTGAGAGGAACATCCTTCTCATTCTCTATCTCCCCTTGCTACTCCCTCTGCTTTTGCGGCTGAATGGATACACCAGGATTCTGCCCCTTAGCATACATATCACGAGTATCCCTCGGCTCGAAAGGACTACGATCATGCTAACGAGGAGTTGGCCTTGGTGCATCTGGCATATGAGAGGTGTTAATCTTCTAATGAACGTCCTCGTCCTCGCCTTCAGCGTCATTGTCATGGCCATGGCTTGAAGAGGCGCCGTGGGGACGGCTTGAAGAGGCACCTCTTCCCCGTGAGCCCTGTCCACTGCTCGCTGATGAGTGATGCTCACTTGACCGAGAGGCCGACCATGGTTTTAAGGGTAGACTCGGATTCTGGATAAATAGGAGGGTAACAGAGCACATGCACAATCTCGTCATGATGTTTTCTCAGCTGTTTTGTCTATAAAAATAACAATATAGGTTTGTTGACCACCGACAAGTACGGAAACTAAATTAATGATGTCACGTGAAAATACGGCATGACGCACCATACAGTTGACCACTGGCGCCAACTCCTGACGTTGACACGTGTCCCTGATGCTTTTATTGTACTCCAAGTTTGACAAGTCGATAGTGTCAGGGTCTTCCGCATCATAAACATTGTCAGTGCTGAAAGCAGGTGGGAGCAGTTTATAACGAGTCCTAGTTTCTAGCCAAGTGAGGTATTTGTCGAATGCCGCGGTGTTGTGAGGAGGGTCATCAAATTGGATTCTCCATTATCATGAGCCCAATTAAAGTTATCAACAATGGTCTTGAACTCGGTGATGTATTTTTCAAACTTCTTTGGCCAATTCTTCGTGGCCCGCGATTGTTTCTTGTCTAGTCTACATAACAAATTTTAGCTATGTTAGCCTAGTAGAATTGACTACAATGATCACTAGGTAAGCAATGGGAATCACTTACTGGTGCAACTACGTGTGAGTGTTCTTATAAGGAGGAGGGGTCGTTTGCAACAATCCAAATTGTCTCATAACCCTGTTTGGTAAATGCCACCCCACTGCAAATAAACAGACCATCGGACATTCCATCCGCCAAAAATGTTGTTCGGATAGACACTTTGGATTCAAGTCGAACGACATGTCAAAACCAGTTTGCCCCGCTGGACCGTATGACTCCCAGGTAACCTATGCATAATACAATATAGATTGTTACTTTGAACCATCTCGGTGGTACTCTAAACCTATGTAGCATACAAATCTTACCATGTCAGGGGTAATGGTGTCGAACTCATTGGTTTACTCAAGATATAGGGTTTTAGAGGAACCCCATTCACGGTTAACTTTGAACCATTTTAGAATCCATGTAGCTAGACGTTCTGGATCACCACCGTCACCCCACTGCATATCGAGATTAGGAACTGGTCTGCCAATTGAGAAATGCTCCCAACTCCATACGGACAGAAGCATCAAGCAACCACTCATATTGCATTCAACCTTATTCTTACCATGTTGGATCTTAGCCTGTTGGACTTTACCCCTTCGGCACACCTCGTCCAACTTCATAAAGAATATAATACAATTTACATTTCATGACATCATACATAGGAATTTCAGAATGGACTGGATATGAAAACGTGGTTACCTGTCGATATAAATAAGCCAGTGCAGTCGTACCCCAACTCCACTTGTAGTCCCACTTAGATAACAACTGGAACCACATATATGGGGAATTCGAGCCACTTCCGTTTGGAAATATAGCACGACAAAGGACATATCACAAGTATGCGTTGGCATACCGCTGCAAAACATCTACATCTACCTCCTCTAGGCATGTTCCAAAATGTTTAGAAATCAAACCAAAAAGGGCACCAACGACTCTTCCTAGAATGCCCGGCTTCATTCCCGGATGCCATCCCTCAGTACTAGTGTTCAGACAAACAGGTTCTCCCCTAATGGGAAGTGCCGTGATCATTGAAACATCCTGCAGCGTCACAATTATCTCCTCACAAGGCATGTGAAAAATGTGCGTTTCCGGTCGCCAGCGGTCTACGAGCGCGGTGATGGCACATGGATTGAATTTGGGCATCCCATGAATCACTATATTGACAAATGTAAGCAACCCGATCCTCCGAATGTATGGTGTATACCTCTCATCGTAATGCATCGACCAACGAACCGAGGGGTCTTCCGCTAGATCTTCAACCTTTGCGGACCTCAAGTGTAACGTGGGTAAAACATCATCGGCCGCCATATAACGGCGACGATGGTCCACATCGTAAACCTCTTTGAGAAGAGACATAGCTCTACGAAAGAACGAAATAAACGATTAAAACAACGAGGGAAAAGATCACAACACTGAAAAGTAGTAATGATTTAAAATACTAACTATGTATAACAAACTATTTAAATATCCTATACTAAGAATGTAATAAACTATCTAATACTAACAAATCAACGAGAAGATTTACACAATAATATGGACTTAAATTATAACGAACTAAAATTTACCAATACTATCCAATTATATGAACTAAATATCACAATTTTAATTTATTTATAACAATAATATGAACTAAAATTATAATGAACTATCCAATACTTATTTGCAATGAACTAAACATTTATAAAAAAACTAGTATTTACAAAATGACTATACTAGTACTACTAATAGAAACCTAACACTAAATACCTCATAATAACAAATTAATAGTAACAACCTATTACTAACAAATCAAATTTGAAAACTAAATCTAATACTAGAATCTAGGGCTTCCTAATCCACTAGTAGTAGCAACCTAATACTAGCAAGATAACCTAGAAAACCACTAATCCACTACTAAAAACCTAATACTAACAACTTAAATAGTTAAGAAACTAGATGAACTAGGGATCGGGAATTTCTAGAAAAATCAAATGTGAGGATTTCAACGAATATAAAGAGGGAAAAAGTGGGGGCATACCTTCACAACTCCAATGGGAACCAAATCCCCCATAGATTGGCTCTAATCTTGCCAACAGAGGGGGATTTGAGGGAGAGGAGGGGGGCGGCAGGGTAGTTCTTCTTTTGCTGGAGAATAGAAGAAGAGGAGGAAAGGGGAAGTTAGGGATCGGATGGGAGTGGGCCGGTTAAGTTTACCCGCATAACGACCCAGTCCAGGGCGTTATGGTGCCACGGGCGTAATGCCCCAGTTTAAGGAGTTATGGTGACAACCACGTGAAAGTCCTCGTCCACATTGACATGGTCAATAACATCTTAGGCCTCCGCGTTACACTAGAGGGAATAACGCCCTATAGATGGGCATTATGAAATAGTGTTATTTTTTTATTTTTTTATTTTAAGGGTTAGATCGTGAATTTGCTGCCAAAAAGGTTATTTATGTAAAATTTCACCCGAAAAGCAGGCAAGCAAGCTCTACGTTGCGGAGATACGGAGTTGAAGTGTTGAACAATGGGGAATCTGCTATGCGTTTGTGAGACTGGCACGGAGAGGCCCAGGCCCAAAGCCAAACTGCTGGCCTGGGTGGCCGCTAGCGCTACTGAAGTTCAGCAAGTTATCACCATGAGTCATCAATCAGTGGCTGCAGTTTTGCATACATTTCCACCGGCGCCCCCATTAATGTGTCTGGTATTTCCGAAATGTTATCTGATGTCCCCCAAATAGGTGATATTTTACAAAAATAACCTTTTGGCGCTGCAAATTCACAATCTAACCCCCTACACCCAAAATTTTAAAAAACAACCCTTTTTCATAACGCCCGCCTCTAGGGCGTTATGATCTCTAGTGTAACGTGTGGCCCTAGGCGTTATTGACCGTGCTAACCTGGCTGAGGACTTTCACGTGGCCGCCACCATAATGCCCTAAACTAGGGTGTTATGCGGCTAGGTGCATAACGCCCTAGACAGAGGTGTTATGCGGGCGAACTTAACCGCTCGCACAACCCCCTCCCGATTCCAAACATCTTTTCTCGTCTCCTCTCTTTGTTCTTCAAGAAGAAGGGCTGCCCCAACCCTCTTCTCCCCAAAATCCCTCATCTTTTGGTAAATATCGGAGGCCCATTTGTCAGGGATTTGGTTTCCTAAGGATTTCTAAAGGTATGCCCCACTTTTTCACTCTTTTTATTAGTTGAAATCCTCACATTTGATTCTCTAGGTTTTCCCGATCCCTAGTTTATCTAGTTTATTAGATATTTAGCTTGTCAGTATTAGGTTGTTAGTAGTTGATTAGTGGGGTTCTAGCTATTTAGGTTGGTACTACTACTTGTGGATTAGGAAACCCTAGATTCTAGTATTAGATTTAGTGGTCAAAATTGATTTTTTTAGTAATATGTTGTTACTATTAGATTGTTATTATGAGGTCATATAATTGTGATCTTTAGTTCATATAATTGGATAGTATCGGATAGTATTGGTAAATTTTAGTTCATTATAATGTTAGTTCATATTATTGTGTAATATTTTCCCGTTGATTTGTTAGTATTAGATAGTTAAGTACATTCTTAGTATAGGATAGGTAAGTAGATTTGTTATAAATAGTTATGATTTTTGAATCATTACTACTTTTAGTATTATGATCTTTTCCCGTGTTGTTATAATCGTCTTTTTCTTTCTTTTGTAGGTCTATGTACCTTCTCAAGTCAGTTTACGATGTGGACCACCATGGCCGTTATATGGCGGCCGATGATATTTTACCCATGCTGCACATAAGGTCCTCAAAGGTTGAAAGTCCGGCGGAAGACCGCCTAGGTCATTGGTCAATGCATTACGATGAGAGGTATACACCGAACATCTGGAGGACCGGGCTGCTTCCATTTGTCAATATGGTGATTCATGGGATGTCAAAGTTCAACCCATGTGCCATCGCCGTGATCGTAGACCGCTTGCGACCGGAGACACACACTTTTCACCTGCCTTGTGGGGAGATGACCATGACGTTGCAGTATGTTTTAATGATTACGACACTTCCCATCAGGGGGACCTATTTTTTCGTAACAATGGTACTGAGGGATGGCGTGCGGTAATGATATCATATTTCGAGATAGAGCCGGACATTTGGGAAGAGCCGTCGGTGCCCACTTTGGTTGGATTTTTGAACATTTTGAAAGATGCCCAGAGGAGATAGATGAAGATGGTTTGCAGCGGTATGCCAGAGCATACTTGTGGTATGTCCTTTGCCGTGCTCTATTTTCAGACGGTGGTGGCTCAAATACCCCATATATGTGGCTCCAGTTGTTACCTGATTGGGACTACAAATGGAGTTGGGGTACGGCTGCACTGGCTTATTTGTATCGATAAGTAACCACGTTTCCATGCCCAGTCCGTTCAAAATTTCCTATGTATGATGTAATGAAATGTAAATCGTATTTTATTCTTTATGTAGTTGGACGAGGTGTGCTGAAGGGAAAAAGTCCCACAGGCTAAGATCCAACAGGGTAAGAATAAGGTTGAATGAAATATGGGTGGTTGCTTGGTGCTATTGTCTGTATGAAGTTGGGAGCATTTTTCAGTTGGCAAACCAGTTTCTAATCTTGATATGAAGTGGGATGAGGCTGGTGATCCAGAATGTCTGGCTACATGGATGTTGAGATGGTTCAAAGTTAAGCATGAATGGGGTACATCTAATACCTTATATCTTGAGTTCACCAATGCGTTCGATACCATTACCCCATACATGGTAAGATTTGTATGCTACATAGGTCCAGAGTACCACTGAGATGGTTCAAACTAACAATCTAAATTGTATTATCCATAGATTGCTTGGGACCATACAGTACATCAGGGAAAATTGGTCTTGACGTGTAGTTCCACTTGAATCCGAAGTGTCTAACCGAACAACATTTTTGGCGGATGAAATGTCCGATGGTCTGTTTTTTTTTTGCAGTGTAGTGGCATTTGCCAAACAGGGTTATGAGACAATTTGGATTGTTCCAAAACACCCGTCCTCCTTATAAGGACACTGGCATGTCATTGCCCCAGTAAGTGATTCACATTGCTTACCTAGTAATAATTGTAGCCAATTCTACTAGGCTAACATACCTAAAATTTATTATGTATACCGGACAAGAAACAATCGCGGTCCACGAAGTATTGACCAAAGAATTTTGAAAAATACATCATTGAGTTAAAAAACTGTGTTGATAACTTGAATTGGGCTCATGAAAATGGAGAAATACAATTTGATGACCCTCCTCACAACACTTCAGCATTCGACAGATACCTCTCTTGGCTAGCTCATTTTAAACTGCTTCCTCCTGCTTTCGGCACTGATAATGTTTATGATGCGGTAGACGCGCACACCATCTACTTGTCGAATTTAGAGTATAATAAGAGGACCAGGCACACCTGCTAATGCCAGGAGTTGGCGCCGGTGGTCAGCTGTGTGGTACGTCATGTCGTATTTGCATGTGACATCATTAATTTAGTTTCCGTATTTGTCGGTGGTAAACTAACCTATATTGTTGTTTTCGTAGAAAAGGAGCTGAAGAAACATCATGACAAGAGTGTGAATACACTCCGTTATCCTCCTGGACATACAGAATCTGAGTCTACCCTTAGAACCATGGTTGAGGTATGCCGTGGAGATAAAAATTGTTGATTTTTCCTTCTTGTTGTCGAAATATCTTAACTAAGTTTATTTATTATTTTTTGCAGAAAACCCGTGATTTTACACGTGTCATTTGTGCTTTATTTGGTTTCCATTTCGCGGACGATGACATATCTGTCTAGTCAGCATCACTCATCGATGAGAGGTGGATAGGGCTCACGGGGAAGAGGTGCCTCTTCAAGCCATCCCCGTGGCGCCTCTTCAAACCATGGCCATGAAGATGACGCTGAAGGCAAAGACGAGGCCATTCATGAGGAGATTAACACCTCATAGATGCCAGATGCACCAAGGCCAACAACTCGTCAGTATGATCGTAGTCCTTAGAGCTGAGGCAACACAATCTCCCAAGGAGAGAGCCAATATTTACTCCTAATATGTATACTAAGGGGAATAATTATGGTGTATCCATTCAGCCGCAAGAGGACAGGGAGCAGCAAGGGTAGAAATGGGATGAGGAGGATGTTCCTCTCAAGATCACGAGGATAAATAAGAGGAAGATCCCATGCCGTAGGGGGAAACCCCCAACGAGTGATGCATAGTGACTGTTGTGATCTTCGTTCCTCTATGGATTGTGTCATGAACTTGTGTCGTGAAGTTGTCGTTTTCGTTCAACTTGTTTCATGAAGTGAATTGTTCCTATATGGATTTGAACTTTATTATGGTATGTAATAAACCTATGTTAGGTCATTGTTGTTGCACTTATGTCATCTCTTTTTTTATTTAGAGTTATCCATTAAAATATTTCTTCGTGAATTATATTCTCCATTGTTAGATTTATCCAGGAGATACCAATATGATGCAATTTTTTTGTTAATTTAATTAATTAACAATATGCTCCAATTAAATCTTTTGGTTAATTTAATTACTTAACAATATGATCCAAATACAAATCGTAAAGTGTCTCCAATTAGATCTATCAAAAATAACATCAACAGTTTGAGTACCTATTCCTTCGCCATGGATCGAAAAACCATCCTCAAGTTAGAACAAAATGATGAAGTGGAGGCTATCATCAAAATATTGGAAAAAATATGATGGAGTCTATCCTAAAAAAGGTGAAAAATTATGATGGAGGATATCCTAAAAAACTTGATTTTTTTTGGAAAATCTATCTAGGCGCATAACGCCTTGGATAGGGCCGTTATGCTGTTTGGCGTGGAGTTGACGTGAAATTACTAACTAACTTCTGGCTAGAATTTATTAGACTGAGGATTTACTAAGTAGTTGACGCGTAATTCCGCATCTCGTATGCCTAACGCATCACACAGAGGTGTTATAGACCCATCGCACAAAATTTCGCGATAACTTCCGGCTGGGCTCTGTTAGCTCAAGGAGTTAGCCCGGTTTTATCCCGGAATTCCGCGCTAGAATCTTTAACGCCCTGGTTGAAGGCATTATGGTTAAAGGGTACAATAAAATCGATTGCCCGGACCTTTGTGTTATGCCTACCAACATGACCTGGGACCAGGGCGTTATCCCCTGTTTTCCAGGTTTTGTTTACTGTTTTCCATTTTTCTTACACATTTGCCACAGTTTATATTACCATTTTTCTTAAAGTAAAACATGTCAAGTGCATTTCCATGTGGAAATATGACACACAAAAATTCATTGATCTTCAAATACATTGATAGAGCATGAATAATAACATATATAGTCTAACATTTGGAACATGAATAAAAACAAAGTCTCACACCAATAAAAACATAGTCACATAGATGTGTTGATACTGCCAAAGTCTGACATAATGACATGACAAACACGAATACTAACAAATTCTGACATAAGGACATGAAGAGCGACGCTCAACCCCCATGGCTCAACCTACTATTCCTCGTCAGGGGTGTCGTCCTTGTCAGAGCTATCTTCACCGCTCTCATCAGAGCTATCCTGGCAGCATTTGAAACAGATAAGGGTGTCGTCGAACATCCATATCTCGAGCACATCTAATAAATCATAAACGTATCCTTAATTTCTGATGTCCCATGTTGTTTTTATGCCATATGCTACATGTTTTCCTTACACTTTATGCCATTTTTATCGATTTCCCGGGACTAACCTATTGATAAGATGCCACAGAGCCAGTTCCAGTTTTCTGTTGTTTTTAGTTTCAGAAAAGTTGTAATGGAAATATTCTCGGAATTGGAAAATTCGAAGCCCGGGAGTCTTAGAATTCTCGAAGGTTCCACGGATTCCCAAAGATGCCCGGAGGGGGCCACAGGGGGCCACACCATAGGGAGGCGCCCCCTGGCCGTGCCTGGGGTTGGTGTGGGCCCCTCGGGCACCCACCGCCATCGCTCTTTCGCCTATATTACCCCCTCGTATATCTAAACCTAAAAATATACCACTTTTCCACGAAAAAAACCCGAGACCGCCGCCATCGTCAACCCGAGATCGGGAGAGTTCTAGAGTTCTCCCCGGCACCCTGTCGGGCGGGAAAATCATCACCGGAGGGATCTACACCACCATGCCCGCCTCCGGAGTGATGCGTGAGTAGTTCATCCTTGGACTACGGGTTCATAGCAGTATATAGATGGTTGTCCTCTTCTCTTTATGCATCATGTTTGGATCTCGTGAGCTGCCTCACATGATCGAGATCATCTATTTGTAATGCTACATGTTGTGTTTGCTGGGATCCGATGATATTTGAATGGTATGTCTCTTGATTATCAATCTATCATGTTGTCTTCATGTGTATGTTATTTTCGATCTTGCGTGCTCTCCATTGTTAGTAGATCCTCTGGCCAAGTAGATGCTAGTGACTCCAAGAGGGAGTATTTATGCTCGACAATGGGTTCATGCCTCCTTTGCATGTGTGCTCGAGTGTCAGAAACGTGACGGATCGAGGATGTGTTGTTGCCATTAGGGAGAAAACAACGATGTTTACTTTCTTTACATTGTTTACATTACACACTTTGCTTACTGCGATAATCCGTTACTTGCAATTTAATACCCAACGTTTGTTCGGATGATATTCGAGGGTGGATTATTAGTCATAGATGCAGTTGGATAACTATCTATGTATTTTGTTGTAATGCCCGCATGAATCTCATAGTAATCTTTATGTCATGCATGTTTCATTATCTATCAATTGCGCAGCTGTAATTTATTCACCACACATGTTAGTTATCTTTTATGGAGAGACACCTCTAGTGAACTGTGGACCCCGATCCATTTTCTCAGTCTGATAATACACACACTGGATCCATTGTTTTCACACTGCTTCTACTGTTTTCACACTACTACTAATGTTTTCATACTGTTCTCATACTATTTTACACACCATACGTTTAAGCTCTTTGTGTTCAGCAAAACCGGTGAGATTGACAACCTCACTGCTTCTTTGGGGCAAAGTGAATTGATTGTGTTGTGTAGGTTCCACGTTGCTGCTGAACTAGTAGTGCGCCCTGCCATCTCAGCTGGATCAACCTTCGGAAGTTGCTCCTTTCTCCTACTGGCCGATTCAACCTTGGTTTCTATCTGAGGGAAACTTACTGATGTTGTCTTCATACCTTCCTCTTGGGGTCTCCCAACGAACGTGTGTTACACGCGCATCAAGCTACTTTTTTGGCGTCGTTGCCGGGGAGGAAGAGAATTTCTGCAAGGGGAGTCTCTCACTTCCAATCTCTTTACTTTGTTTTTGTTTTGCTTAGTTTATTTTATTTTGTCTTGCTTGCTTCTCTTTATCACAAACACACAAAAATTAGTTCTTATTCTAGTTGTTGTTTTTATCCTGTTTTTAGTCTTGCTAAAGTGACTACACCTGAGAACACTAAGTTGTGTGACTTTACTAGAACCAACAACAATGATTTCATTAGCACACCTATTGCTCCACCTGCTCCTACTCCTGATTCTTATGAGATAAAGCCTGCCCTGTTAAATCTTGTTATGAGAGAGCAATTTTCTGGTGTTATTACTGATGATGCTGCTCCCCATCTTAATAATTTCATTGAATTATGTGAGATGCCAAAATATAAAGATGTATATGGAGATACACTAAACTAAAATTGTTTCATTTCTCTTTGAGAGGAAGAGCTAAAGAATGGTTGCTATCTTTACCTACAAATAGTATTGATTCTTGGACTAAGTGTAAAGATGCTTTCATTGGAAAATATTATCCTCCTGCTAAGATTATATCTTTTAGAAGTAGCATTATGAATTTTAAGCAACTTGATAATGAGCATGTTTCTAAATCTTGGGAAAGAATGAAATCTTAGTAAAGAATTGTCCCACTCATGGATTGACTACTTGGATGATCATCCAAAAATTTTATGCAGGTCTGAATTTTTCTTCAAGAAACCGTCCGGATTCAGCTGCTGGAGAAACCTTTATGTCCATTACATTGGGGGCAGAAACAAATCTTCTTGATGATATGATGGTAAATTATTCTGAATGGCACAGTGAGAGAGCTACAACAGGTAAGAAGGTAAATTCTGTTGAAGAAACCTCCTCTTTGAGTGATAGAGTTGATGCTATTATGTCTATGCTTGTGAATGGACATGATATTATTGATCCAAACAATGTTCCTTTAGCCTCTTTGGTTGCTCAAGAAGATCATGTTGATGTGAACTTCATTAAAAATAATAATTTCAACAACAATGCTTATAGGAATAATTTTGGTAGCTATAACTATAGGCCATATCCTCCTAATAATAGTGCTTATGTCAATTCTTATGGTAATTCCTACAACAAAAATAAAAGTGTACCCTCTAATCTTGAGAACATGCTTAAGAATTTTATTAGTACATAAACTGCTTTTAATAAATCTGTTGAGCAAAAGTTTGACAAAATTGGTGTTCTTGCTTCTAAAGTTAATAGCGTTGCCCTTGATGTTGATTTTCTGAAATTAAAAGTTATGCCTCATGATGTTAAAGAAATCAAAACTCTGAATGCCATTAAATTCGAATTGATGACATTGTTAGGATGTTAGCTGAATTGCATGCTAGATGGGAAAGAGAAGATGAAATAGCTAGAAAGAATAATATAGCTAATATTTGCACCATTACCACCACTACTAAAACTGAATCTTCTCATGCTAAACCTTCTACTATCAATGGTAAAGTAATTGGTGTTGGAAATACTCCCACTTCTGCTATTAAAAATGCAAAACTGCATGAAACTGCTAAAAATGTTTGTGATAAAAGTGCTGAAATTTTTAGAAACATGGGAGACTGATACGTCATAAACGTATCCTTAATTTCTGATGTTCCATGTTGTTTCCTACATGTTTGATATACACCTTATGTAATTTTTTATCGATTTCCGTACTAACCTATTGACAAGATGCCACAGAGCTAGTTCCCTGTTTTCTGCTGTTTTTAGTTTCAGAAAAGTTGTTCCAGAAATATTCTCGGAATTGGAAAATTCGAAGCCCGGAAGTCTTAGAATTTACGAAGGTTCCACGGAGTCCCGAAGAGGTCCGGAGGGGGGGCCACGGGGGGGGGGGGGGAGCACACCATAGGGCGACGCGCCACCCCCTGGCCACACGTGGGGGTGGTATGGTCCCCTCGGGCGTCCACCACCATCGCCCTTTCGCCTATTTATTCCCCCCGATATGACAACCCTAAAAATATACCACTTCATCCCGAGAAACACCCGAGGCTGCCGTCATCGTCATCCCGAGATTGGGAGGGTTCTGGAGCCCTCCCCGACACCCTGACGGGAGGGGAATTCATCACCGGAGGGGTCTACACCATCATGCCCTCCTCCGAGGTGATGTGTGAGTAGTTCATCCCTGGACTACGGGTCCAGAGCAGTAGCTAGATGGTTGTCTTCTCCACTTTGTACCTCATGTTTAGATCTCGTGAGCTGTCCTATGATGTGTGTGATCACACGTTCGTTGGGAGACCCCAAGAGGAAGGTATGAAGAGTGCAGCGACAAGTTTTCCCTCAGAAAGAAACAAGGTTGAATCGACCAGTAGGAGGAAGGAGTAACTTCAGAAGGTGAAGCGGCTGAGATGGCAGGGCGCACTACCGGTTCAGAAGCAACGTGGAACCTACACAACACAATCGAATCACTTTGCCCCAACAAAGCAGTGAGGATGTCAATCTCACCGGCTTTGCTGAATACAAAGAGGTTAAACGTATGGTGTGGAAAACAATAGGAAAAAAGTATGAGAGCAGTATGAAAGCAGTAGGTGTTTTATCAGTATGAGAAAGAAGGACCGTTGTCCACAGTTCACTAGTGGTGTCTCTCCGTGAAAGATAAATAACATGTGTGGTGAACAAATTACAGCTAGGCAATTGACAGAAATGAAGGATGCACCGTAGTGCATATGCAAGACATAAAGATTACTGATGGCTCCCAAGTGCAGGAGATCAATCGTAGTCTTCGATGGGAAGTATTACCCAAATTTGTAGTTCGACTCAGTGGGAACACAAGAATACCGGTGAGACTTTAGCAATTGGGACGTCACTCCCAACCACACCTGTGTATCAACAAACTTGCAGCGAGAGTGGTGAGTGTAATAATGCAGTGAAAGTAAACAAACAGAAAGTAAATGGAGAGCAAGTGTTTTCCCAGTTTTCACCGGAAAAGAGTGAAAGTAAACCAGAGACTAAAACGCAAGCATGAGGTGACAGTGGGGTGTTGCACGGATAAGATTGATCATGTAATAATGTTTTGCTAGCAACAGGGCCTTTCTCTATCTCAGTTTTATGTAGGTGTGTGTTTCGTAAATTATTGTGCGTACTAACCAAGAGAATTTGCATAAAGCCTATTGTCCTACCTGCCCATTTCACCGGGGCCAATTTGGAACTACAGGTAATTAAGGTCTACCCTTTCGAATAGCCCGGACCCACGCATTAACACTCCATGAACACACATAATCCTCAAACTAGAACATATCCCCCTTGTTTTCCCTAGCTGTCACTTTAGGGTTCGCAGGTTCAACATAATAGCAGGTAATACACATTGCAGATAGATACCAAACTCAAATATATGATGTAGCAATGTAAGTTCAGTACTGAAATCATGCCACTTGGGCCCTAGTAACAAGCATTAAGCCTAGCAATAGTGCATCAACATAAGACATAAGAATTCTCAAGACAAACCCCTAGATCCCGCATACCGGGTAGCAATTACATGATCAATCTCATCCAAAACCCCTCACACCTCACATGCCTACAGCAACTACTCACACATGGAGGGGGTGATGGAGCTCATGGTTGATGGAGATGATGGTGGTGATGATGATGGTGACGAAGCCCCTCGAATTCCACCTCCGGGGGTGAAATCCCGGATCAATCTGACTCCAAAATCGAAGATCGTGGTGGCGGCCGCGCTCCGTTTCGCGAACAGCCCTCTCATTCGAAACCCATCAGTTTCTCGTATATATGGAGGGGTACGTCGAAAACCTAGCCGGAGTGGGCCATCTTGGCCCAAAAGGGGTGACCCCACATGGCCAAGGAATCTGGCCGCGTGTGGGGCCCCCTTTTGGCCCTCGGGTGGCCCCCCGGCCCCATCTGGTGCTCATTCCCCTTCTTTTCCATAAAAAGTTACGTGGTTTTCGTCCCCTGTGAAAAGTCCTGCGAAAATAGACGGAAAGAAGACTTTTGCTAAAAACTGCATCAGATTCTGCAGATTTATTCAATTATGGGGGGACTCCGGAGAGAAATACGATGCAAAGTGCTTGGAAAAGTAGATGCATTTTGGGTGCATCAACTCCCCCAAGCTTAGCTCGTTGTTTGTCCTCGAACAACTCAAACACAGTGCAGAAGCGATAAAAAATTTGGCAAGAACTTTGCATTGCATATGCATCATCAATTAATACTAGCAAATACTCAAGACATGATTCGTGTAACAAGTAGCAAAATACTAGAAAGTGTGCATCTACTCAGTATTGAAGCATATATACTTGTTGCAATAGAAATAACATGAAGTGTTAATACTTGAATGAGTTTGCTCAATTGTAGACATAAACAAAGGCTTGTGCATCGCTGATGATTGAATCATATCAAGATTTTTGAGATCTCTGATTCTTTCATATGTTGACAAGTAAAATCATTGTGCTTACAACCTTGCTCTCAGTTTTGCTAAAGCATTAATTTTTCATTTTGATTCTTATGCTTGAAAAACTACAAGTTGAAAGCCTCATGCCCCTTAAAAGCGAAGTCCCGCACCATGATTACTCAACTCTAGATTCCTAATAAGCCTTGTACAATCATTGTAAGTATTAATGACATCATAGAGAGCAACAATTTGGGTACCTCTTGCCCCATGACATGGAAACCAGCCCATGTCAAAATGGCAAGACAAACAAATGGAATGGACTCATTATCCTTTTTTATTTCATTCACTATATGCATAGCTTCTTATTTTATTATAGGATATGTTGCGGAGTCCATTCTAGCTATAAGTAAATTTCCACCATGATATCGCATGGCTTGGGTTAGTGGCCCAATGCGTCTCTCTAATCATATATACTTACTCATCAAGACTTACTATTCCTCTACCTCATTTCGGCATGACATGCATCCACAGTTAAAAGAACATGATATCAACTTGAATATAGAATTCTTAGTGCAGCGTTGAAAGTTTTCCATGTGATACACATTTAGACTAACCCCCAACCATAAGTTCGTCAAGCATAAGACTCCACTTTTATCATTCATGAAATTTTCTCTTTTAATTCTTTCCTTGCTTGGCAAGTTCAGTAAGCACAATGGGATGCGTAAACCTTTGCTTAAGGCTACAATTATTCAATCCATCAGCCAAGTAATGACACTAAACAATATTTCAGTTGCATCAGAATATATTCTACTAAACCACGGAGAAGATAAACAATGGCTATTATGTCACTAAGTGTTAAGGGAATCATAAGGTGTGCACTTGCTGTTATTAAAAAGCATACATAAGCACGGCAAAGGTGTCATACCTTTCATCCCTTCAAGCACATTATCATATCATTGTTGTTCTCCTCTCCCCACTTGAACTGCTCAATACAAACTCAAATCTTGCTATAAAAAGTTACTGCATTCAGCAATTTGTTTACCTACCTAAACACCTCAAAAGTTTCTCATGTTTTACAGAGGTGAAGGCCATAAAAAGTTGCGGTAGTGATTAAATTTTCAGCTCAAACGGAGTCACAAGTAAAGATTAAAGCATATAACAGTGAACATATTTCAGCAATTCCTGCAGCTCCGTATTTATACTAAAATCAAGAAAACAAAAATCTTTTTGTGGTTTTTGATTTTTAGAAACATAATGTAAATAAACAGAAGTAAACTAGCTAACAAATAACAAAAATATTTTTGTGTTTTTCAGATTTAAAGAACATAAAACAACAAATAACATGCAAGTGATATAACACAACGAATGAGGAGGGAGAGAAATACTCCCCCAAGCTTGTGATCAAGCTAGTATCCTGGGTGGTAATCATGTCCACCGCTCGACGAACCTCCCTGGAAGAAGGATGGATCCTGCCATGCCTGTGCTCTAAGGTGTGGTTCAGGGAAGCCCCAGGGATATGCCATAGGCGCCTGGTATTGGGGCTCCTCCTGTTGTTGCTCTTCTTGTTGTGGCTCTTCTTGCACAGTCCACTTTGTCTCCCTGTCAAACAAGTCAGCACAAGGGAGCCTAACATACACAATGTGCCCATTAGAATCCTTATAGCAATATGAAAAATATTCTTTCTCAGCCCTGCTCATATCCATGCGAAAAAGTAAACCAAAATCCAGCAGTCGAGACTCATTTACCATGGTACCCAAGTTATCATTAAAACCTCGTTCTGCCATAATGTATTCATGGATTAAAGTGCCAATGGCACCAACATATAAAGGAGTTTTATCCGTGCCATTCCTACTCACAGCTAAATGCAAAGTTCTAGCAAGTATGGTTCCCAGGTTATATATAGGTGTTGTATTTTCCATTGCACATTTTAATAAATAGATCATAGGACTAGTGCAAGCAGAAGTGTTATCCCTAGCAAGGAATCCTCTAGCAAGAAACAATGCAAAATATCTAAGGCCCGGGTGTTGGATGCATGTGAGCTTGCCTCTTTTCATTCTTTCAGGAATATTTTTAGAATTGCTACGCCAGAATGTGACAAATTCTTCTCTAGAATCAGCATATGTTCCATCCCATAACCCCGTAGTTGGTACACGTATAGCCTTACAGAATTCCTCTAATGACATGACTAAACGCTGCCCCCTCGTTGTAAATTTAATGACAAAAGTAGCTGGAGGAGGGTTCTTAGACTTACTTTTCCGGTGCACCACCGGTCCCTCAAACCTGAATGTAGAGAGGAATTCCCTCGAGAGTTCCACATATGTGTTGCGTGGATGGCGTGAGAACTCAAGCAGCCCCGTAGTTGCAGCAAAGGCTTGGAAATCTTCAACAATCCCCCAATGTTCAAGAACTTCGGGGTCTTGCCATCTTGTGGTATGGACACGCAGATTTTCACCTGCAAAAACCAATTCATCCTCCCATAACTGATTATCATCATGATTGTTGGACACCCTTGATTCTCTTCTCCTTGTCCTTGAGGACATCCCAAGCAATGCCTTTCCCTTGTTCAACATGTTACCTTGCTGTACCATAATAAAATTCAACAAAAATTAAATTGTACCACTCTAAAACATTGGTAAGGCATCCATAACTAGTCCTCTAATCAATATCATGCATCCATATCAACTAGAAAACTTAAATTCATGGAGTTCTTAGACATAATAGGTGACATCCAGTGCATCAAAATACTTCATACACAAAGCATGGGAGCAAAAAGTAATTGGATGAGTGAAGGAGTTACATACCAAGGAGTGATTCCATCAAACAGATTTGAAAAATCTGCCTCAAATGTGGAGATCGAGGATTGATGGAGAAGCAGAGCACAGGAAAAATGGAGGAGATGAACTGGGGTTGGTTTTCGGTCGAAAGGGAGCAGATGAGCATTGGATGGGCCCCAGCATCCACTTGTGGACAAAATGGGGTATCCCACGCGGCCAAGGAATCTGGCCGCGTGGAGGTACCTATTTTGGCCCCTGGTGGCCTGTTGGTGCTCCCCCACTGGCTGCTGGTCCCTTCGGGCAAAAAACTGACCCCCTAATTTTTCTGGAATTTTACGTGAAACGTTTCTACAGAGAATTTCTAAAACTTCATATTCTGTGATTTCTGATTCTAAATTTTTTAATACTATGTCTATGTCTCACAATTTTAAAGCAAATAACATAAAAAAATGCAATTTAAATGTTTGTGAATCATGCCTTTATCATTTCCACATTAGTAATGAGGTTGATCAGGTCTCATTAGCAACATGTAAAGAATATAGCTCATGATTCTTATTATTACTTATTATAAAACAATAAATCGAGTTACCTCATATTTGATTGGAATGGTCCCAATCATCAATATTTCATACCTTGGTGCTGGAGGTGGTATAGGTATTTCAGTGCTACCAATCTTAATGGAATTTATTTGTATAGCATTCACACTTGTGCTCGTACTTGTAACATGTTTCTTCTTGGGAAAATAAATAGTGTGCTCTTTGCCTTTAACATTAAATGTCACTTTGCTCTCAGTGCAATTTATCACAGCTCCTGCAGTATTCAAAAAAGGTCTACCAAGAATAATAGATAGATTATCATCTTCAGGCATTTCTAATATAACAAAATCAGTAGGTATCAAATCATTAGCAATAGAGATGGGAACATCCTCACATATTCCTATAGGTACAACAGTTGTTTTATCAGCCATTTGTAAAGAAATTTCTGTTGGAACTAGTTTGTTCAAATTAAGCTTCTTATATAGTGAGAAAGGCATAACACTAACACCAGCTCCTAAATCACATAATGCATATTTCACATAGGCTTCTTTAATTTTGCAAGGAATAGTAGGAATACCAGGATCTCCATGTTTTTCAGGCAATTTTCCTTTAAATGAATAATCAGCAAGCATAGCAGTAATAGCATCAATAGGTATATTTCTTTTATTAGTGACAATATCTTTCATGTATTTTGAATATGGAGGATTCTTAATAGCATCAATAAGTGGAATCTCTAATTTCATATTCTTAATCATATCATAAAATTGCCCATACCTCTCTTCATCTTTTGTTTTTGATACCTCTTGGAGATATGGAATGGGTCTTTGTACCCATGGATCCCTTTCTTTACCTTTATCTTTATCTTTATTTGGTTTCTTCTTCTTCTTGGTCTTCTCAATAGGAGGCTGAGGATCCTCCTTACCAGCAGCTTCTTCATTATTATCATCATGTTGTTCAATATCAGGTGGAGATGATTCTTCTTCTTCATTATTATCATCCTCAGTTTCAGCATCAGAAATAGAAATATCCTTGTGTTGCTCATTGGAGTCATCATCATGCTCATTTTCATTGGGAGATTTTCCTGCAAAAGATTTATCTTTAAGAGCAACTTGTTCTTTTCTTTTAGGATGATCATCAGGATAATCAGGATCCTGGGTGCTTGCACCTCCCCTTGTATTAACTCCACATAATTGTTTTTGTTTATTCAGATTTTCATACAATTGATTTTGTAAAGAAATCATTTGCTCAACTTGATTGTTCATCATTTCACAATGTTTAACAATTCTTTTAACTTCCCCTACACTAGCATTTAAATTTTCACGGAGGAAATTAATTTTATGATGGTTTTCCATGATAGTCATTCTAATTTTACGCTCCTCAGGATTATCATAATAAGCAAAATTGTTAACATAAGAGACATCAATAGGAGGTGTTACCTCCTCATTACCTTCCATAGGGAGTATAGAGTTCACTTGAATTGGAAAGCATGGTTCATCAGTAGGAAGTTTAATACCCATTTCAGATAATTCCTTGAGATGAGAGGTTTTAATTCCCTTCTCTTTAATATCCTTGGAAGCTTCAGCCATTGTTTCTTGGTTCAATTCGAGTATACCTCCTTTCTTCTCTGGGAGTGTCTCATTTTTATCTATCTCCTGAATGTTCCAATCAGCTTCATTCTCGAGAATAGACTCCAGTAATTCAACTGCTTCATCAACACTTCTGTCCCTAAAGATATTCCCTGCAATACTATCAAGGTAGTATCTTGTTTCCCCCATTAGTCCATTATAGAATATATCAAGCAATTCATGAGGTTTAAAACCATGACTAGGACATTTCTTACACATTTTACCAAATCTCCCCAAGCTTGGGGTAGACTCTCTTTCTTATCTTGTTTAAAATTGCCAATTTCAACAGTTAATGCATGTATCCTTTCAGCAGCAAAATATTTATTGAAAAACAATTGCAAGCATTCTTCCTTACTAGTAATACATGCAGGTCCTAAACGATTATACCAAACTCTAGCATCTTCACCCAAAGAAAAAGGAAACAATTTTAAGAATAAATAATGTTGACGGATTTCATCATTTCCAAATGTAGTAGATAAAGCATGCAATTCAGCAATATGATCAAGAGGAGACTCCTCATCCTTTCCACAGAATCTAGACTTCTCAACTATCTCAATTATCTCAGGATTAACATTGAATTCATAATCTTTATCTCTAATTCTAATAGCTGGGCCACACAAATTCCTAGTAGCAGCAAAACAGTTTCCAAGAGATGCATCATCATAAATAGAGAGTTTATCAAGTTTTGTATAATCAGGTGATATAAAGGCCTCAATAAATGCTTCTTCTTATTTAGAAGAGGCCCCATATTCATACTCTCTACGAGACTCATTTCTTTCTAGCTCAAGTTCTACATTTTCATCTACAGAAGATTCAGGAATTTCAGTTGTTTCAGGTGTTTCATTTGCCTGAGGTGTTTCAATAGTTTCAGGAATTTCAGAAGCTAGTTCTTTGTCTACATTATCAAGTGTTTGATCATTAGATGTACTAGTAGACATTTTTGACAATGGTGATTTACCAGCTATTCCTTTCTTTTTCTTAGCAGCCACAGTAGAAACAATATTAGGTGAAAAATTTGGTCTACTGGGCAAATCATTACCAAAACGAGTAGTCGAAGGCATTACCTCCTTCGAAGTGTCCTTTCCCTTTCCCATTGTAGGGAACAAGAAAGTGCAGCAAGTAGACAATAACAAGTGGTCTTACCAATAAAGCTAGGCTCCCCGGCAACGGCGCCAGAAAACAGTCTTGATGGATCCCAAGTGCAGGAGATCAATCGTAGTATTCGATGGGAAGTAGTACCCAAATTTGTAGTTCGACTCAGTGGGAACACAAGAATACCGGTGAGACTTTAGAAATTGGGACGTCACTCCCAACCACACCTATGTATCAAAAAACTTGCAGCGAGAGTGGTGAGTGTAATAATGCAGTGAAAGTAAACAAACAGAAAGTAAATGGAGAGCACGTGTTTTCCCAGTTTTCACCGGAAAAGAGTGAAAGTAAACCAGAGACTAAAACGCAGGCATGAGGTGACAGCGGGGTGTTGGACGGATAAGATTGATCATGTAATAATGTTTTGCTAGCAGCGGGGCCTTTCTCTATCTCAGTTTTATGTAGGTGTGTGTTCCGTAAATTATTGTGCGTACTAACCAAGAGAATTTGCACAAAGCCTATTGTCCTAACTGCCCATTTCACCGGGGCCAATTTGGAACTACAGGTAATTAAGGTCTACCCTTTCGAATAGCCCGGACCAATGCATTAACACTCCATGAACACACATAATCCTCAAACTAGAACATATCCCCCTTGTTTTCCCTAGCTGTCACTTTAGGGTTCGCAGGTTCAACATAATAGCAGGTAATACACATTGCAGATAGATACCAAACTCAAATATATGATGTATCAATGTAAGTCCAGTACTGAAATCATGCCACTTGGGCCCTAGTAACAAGCATTAAGCCTAGCAATAGTGCATCAACACAAGACATAAGAATTCTCAAGACAAACCCCTAGATCCCGCATACCGGGTAGCAATTACATGATCAATCTCATCCAAAACCCCTCACACCTCACATGCCTACAACAACTACTCACACATGGAGGGGGTGATGGAGCTCATGGTTGATGGAGATGATGGTGGTGATGATGATGGTGACGAAGCCCCTCGAATTCCACCTCCGGGGGTGAAATCCCGGATCAATCTGACTCCAAAATCGAAGATCGTGGTGGCGGCGGCGCTCCGTTTCGCGAACAACCCTATCATTCGAAACCCGTCAGTTTCTCGTATATATGGAGGGGTACGTCGAAACCCATCTGATTAAGTTCCTACAAAATCTTGCCAGTTGTCCTAATGCTAGTACTATGAATATGGATTTCAGAAAACATATTAGAAATGCTCTCATGCAAATTAGAGAAGATGAATTAAGGTGTGAAGCCTCTATCCCTAGGTAGCTATACGATGGTTGGGAACCCATCATTAAAATGAACCTGAATAATTTTAATTGCAATGTTCTATGTGATCTTGGTGCTAGTATCTCTGTTATGCCTAAGAAACTTTATGATATCCTTGATTTGCCACCTTTATGATATCCTTCATTTTCATCTACATGCACACAGAAGATAAAAAATCACCATATATATAGTACACAGATACGATGTAGAAATATGTTTCCAACAAAGACTATTTTGGAGGCAATAGGCTTACGATAATAGCTCACAAAATGGTCCGACCAACGCAAACAACTTATGGATTGTAGGCATATTTTGGAGGGAGTAATTGTCCTCCATGAAACCATTCATGAACTTAAACAGAAAATATGGATGCTCTTTAGTTTAAAATTGACTTTGAAAAGGCTTATGCCAAGGTCAATTGGAATTTTCTCCAACAACTTATGCATATGAAAGGATTTTCACCTTTCTGGTGTCAGATGATTATACAATACATTAGTGGAGGTATTTTTGGAGTTAGGGTTAATGATGATATAAGAAATTATTTTCAAACCAGAAAAGGACTTCGACAAGGGGATCTACTGTCTCTGGTTCTCTTTAACATTGTTGCCGAGATGTTAGCCATTCTTATCGCCCATGCAGAGGAAGATGACCATGTTTGAGAACTATTGCCAATAGGGGTGGGGGTGGTTGAAAGTGCACTATGGTCAACTAGAGGGGAGGGTGAATAGGTTGACTACCAATTTTTCTTTTCTTTTCCTTTTAAGGGGCTTAGTAAGATAAGATACGATTCTCTAGATGTGCAACTAAGTGAACAACCTATGTGAAGAGAGTAGTATGCGCAACGGAAGTAAAGCGTAAGGTAGTAAAGCAAACAACAAGTGTAAACAAGGAGACAAGGATATGTTTCACCGTAGTTCCTTCTCAAAGAGAAGTACGTCTACGTTGGAGAGGTGGGGAGCCACCTAGGCGCTCCTCAATAGCACGGTTGTGCACACCTTGTTCTCCTTGAGCTTCTCCGTTGAGGGAGATGCTCGTTTCCACTATGAGGTCGACTTGAAGGCGTTGACCAAACCTTTACAAGGGCTTGAGGTCACTCCACAAGGATGGAGGCTCTCAAGCAATCCGTAGCTTCTTGCAACAAGGTGGAAACTACAAGCACGAGATCTACTAAGGTTTCTAGGCCTCAAGTAGGATTCTAGATCTACTAGGTTGTGGTGGATGGATTTGAGATTCCTTTGGTGGAAGTGTGGATCTAGGTCTCCTCTAGCTCTCCACCAAGTTTGGGAGTGATTGGGTGGACGGAGAGGGAGATCTAAGAGGTTGAAGCTTTCATTAATGGCTAGGAGAGAGAGTGGGAAAAGCTTGGCATTTATGAGGTAGGTGAAGGGGTATTTATACTCTTGGCCACGAAGTAGCCGTTTGCAGTCCAGAGCACCGGAGGCTCCGGTGGTTTCACCGGAGGCTCCGGTGGGTCTTCTTTGCACTGCGCAGTTGCGCAGTGCCTTATCCTTTGCGCGCTGCTGAGGAGGCCGGAGGCTCCGGTGGATCGAGCGGAGGTTCCGCCCATCGGACCCGCACCGGAGGCTCCGGTGGAACCTCCTCCACTTTCCAACAGAAGGGGTGCCAAGCGGAGCTAGCACCGGACCCTTCACCGGAGTCCATTTGCCCTAGGGCCAGGGGGCCACCGGATGTCCACCGGAGCCTCCGGTGGAACCTCCGCCACTTTCCAACAGAAGGGCATTTTAGCGGAGGGACCACCGGATGCACACCGGAGCCTATTTGCTCATAGGCTGAGTGGCAGCAGCGGGCTGAGCCTCCGGTGGATTCACCGGAGCCTCCGGTGGATTTACCGGAGCCTCCGGTGGGTTCACCGGAGCTTCCGCCCCTGCATATTTTGGCTCCCTGGCATCCTTTCTCTTAGCACTTTTCGAATATATCAAGCATTAGCCCCATAGATATAGTGAACCTAATAACCTGGGCATTTTCATCATTTGAACAAACATTAGATCCAACAATTATGTTGTCATATAATTACCAAAACGGACGATGATCTTTCAATCTCCCCCTTTTTGGTAATTGATGACAACATAATTATTTGCATGATTACGGACTCAATATGAACGGAGCTCCCCCTAAAGATATGCTCCTTTCATATTGAGATCACTAAGACATGATATAAACTAATAATATGACAATGATAACACATAGCACACATATCACATAGATAATATGAAACGAGGTTCACACAAGATCACAATATAGCGAGGTTCACGATAGATACGAATAAGATAAACAACCGAAGTTCCAAATGGTTCAAATCAAATCCCCTCAAGCCAAAGAGAGATGCAAATCAAAGAAAGCTTGAGGGACCATGCAAATGCCCGTTGCCTAATATATCTTTCTCCCCCTTTGGCATCAAGATACCAAAAGAGGGAGAGCCAAGTGCTAACGCCCCAAATCATTCGGAGGATGTGGGAGATGCTTCCGGAGCCGGGGAGGGAACACGGTGAGAACTAGTGGCTTCGTCTCCTTCTTCCTCGGACCATTCAATGAGCTTGCCCTTGGAGTCCTTAGCTTGCCAAGCATCCCAATCTGTGATGCTATCAAGAACCGGGGATTCAATGGAGAGACCCTCTTCACGGAGACGTTCACGAGATGCTTGAGCCTTTTTACGTGCCTTGAGTTCCGCATCATAATGTGCCTCCCATTGATGTTGCTCAATCTTTTTGTTCAAGCAAAATACTTTCTTGAGAGCCCGAGCCATCCATTTGAAGGCATTGCTAGAAGGAGGGGGTTGAGATGGACCCTCGGCTTCCTCTTCCTCATCCACAATGATGCGAGGCCTAGCCTTGTGCTTGCGAACAGCTGGAGTGGGATGCACAACGGGCTCGGTGTGATTCTTCATGAGAAGCCTCTTTTCCGTATGAGAGATCCAAAGAGAATCATCCAAAGGATCATCCGGAAACCTAGCATTCCACACCTTCAATATGATCTTCATGATGAAAGGCCCAAAACAAGCATTCCTTCGGTTGGCAATGACATGCCATAACTCGTTCCAAATGTAGTCAAGGACATCAAGCTTGCGAGGAGTGGCATCCATACGGTATTGATGAGTAAGAAGCAACAAGTTCTTCATGAAACCTTGAATCTCATCCACATTGCCCGCCTTTGGATTGATAGTCTCTCTATAGACCCGTAACATGATGTCATAAGTGGGATAGAGACCCTTAACGAAACCCACAGCATATTTCTTCCAATGATAGAGGGGAGTGAGGTCATCCTTTGAATTAGCTTGAGCGGAGTGAACTCGAAACCACCCATTAGCAAATTCTTCTCCGTTGGCAAAAGGACCAAAATCTGGGTAGCCACCAAGAAGAGTGCCAACATCCTTCCAAGTGATGTCAAGTTGTTTGTCCTTGGTCATCCAAATGAGGTGGCGGTTGGTCTCATTGCCAAGATGAACTGTGGCAAGGAACTGACAGACGAGCTCTTCATCAAAGTCTTGTTGAAGGGTGATAATGGGACGGAGGCCAAACTTCTCAATGATCTCAAGGGCCTCCCCAAAATACTTGTGATTGTGTTCCATGTGACCAATACTTATAGCATGTTGGGGAACAACATTTTCCTTGGGCTTCCTCATCAAGATCTCCCTGAATATCTGTCCTTGGAAGGCGGTGTGAAACCGCGGATCCTTGCCCCGGAATTGGGGCATTTGGCGGTCACGGGCAATGACATATGGATTTTCCCTTCTTTCCTTTATAAATGTCGCATCGGACATCTTGGATGCGGTTGGAGCGGTGTTCTTCCTTGGCAAGGTCTTCTCGGGAGCCGAAAATCTCTTGCGCTTGCCTTGAGTACGGTCAAGTTCCTCTTGAATTTCATCCACGGGTTGTGGCTTGCGGCGGCCCGTGGACTTGTACCTTAGTCCTTTCCCTTTGGAGCCGGAAGCATCTAACACAAAAATCGAGAAGAGCATGAAGAACGAGTAAAGCTCGAGTCAAATAAGGCACGCACAAACCAAAGAACCAAGATATTCATGGTGTTAGGGTTGAATAATCTAGGGTTAGGGCAAAATTCCCATAGAACCGCAACGATTCAAACCTAACATGCATTATCTAGGTTGCTAGGGTGTGTACTTGAGAAAATCCACTCCTAAAACTCCAAAACCACAAATCTAGAAGGCTAGAACATGAACTCCTATGCATCTCATCCATCAACTAGATGAGAGAGAGAGAGAGAGCACATACCGGCTTCATCCATGGTGGAGAAGGGAGGAGGGAAGGTTCCCGGGGCGTTCCTAGGCAAGGAGGAGGGCTCCCCGCGGTGGAGCACCCGAATCCGGCGGCGGTGAGCTTGGGGGCGGCGGCGGTTCGAGAGGAAGAAGATGGGGGCGTGGGGGGAAAATGAGATTGGATCTCACTTACCCCCGTGCGCCCCAATCTTATCCGCAGTGATTTTTCCGCCGGCGGAGCCTCCGGTGGTTTCACCGGAGCCTCCGCTCCCGCCAGCGGAGCCTCCGGTGGAATCACCGGAGCCTCCGCTCCTGTCCCAAAACTTTAGGTTTTGGCCCGCTGAGCCACAGGGACCCAGCGGAGCCTCCGGTGAGGTTCCGGTGGACAGACCCGGCGGAGCCTCCGGTGGATTCACCGGAGGTTCCGCCCAGATGAATTTCAGCGCGCCGAGATTGGAAAAACTCGAGCAATACTATAAGAGCAACGGTTTGGGCAAGTGGGGCTTGGGTTGGAAAAACGTTACTGTCATACGAGAGACATTGCTCGACGGGGTTCGCAAGAACCATAAAACAAGTGAAAAACCGAACCCGTACGAGTTGTCAAGATGAGGATATAAAGTGAGAAAATGATCAAAAACACCTCAAGGGTTGGTGGCCGAGGCCACCATGTTTGAGTGTGTAACTTGGCACCGCGAAGATATATCTTGGGTCCAAAATTACTACTCACAATTAAGCACAATGAGTCACAAATTGACTAGATATGCAATGATTGATTGATTTTCGCATAATAAAAGGAGTGCATACTCATGAGTTGAGTAGCGCTCCCCCTATATCCATGCCTACACCTAGACTAGATAGCAAGTATAATGAGGGTAGATATGCAAGGTTTCAAGTGAAGTTGGAGGAATCGATGACATTTAGTTCATTCCTCAAAGCTCGAAATCTTGGTTCATCAAGGGCCTTCGTGAAGATATCGGCAAGTTGATCCGTGGTGGAGACATAAGAGAGATCAATATCACCTTTCTCAACATGATCCCGAATAAAGTGATGACGAATCTCAATATGCTTCGTCTTGGAGTGAAGAACCGGGTTGTAGGCGATCTTGATAGCACTCTCATTGTCACAAAGAAGAGGCACCTTGTCAAAATGAATACCATAATCCTTCAAGGTTTGCCTCATCCATAGCAATTGGGCACAACAACTTGCCGCGGAGATATACTCGGCCTCGGTGGTGGAGAGAGCAATACAATTTTGCTTCTTGGAAGACCAACACACCAAGTAGCGGCCAAGAAATTGGCAACCCCCGGATGTGGACTTCCTATCCGTCTTCTCTCCCGCATAATCCGCATCCGAGTAACCAATGAGCTGAAAGCTTGAACCCTTGGGGTACCAAAGACCGAAGTTTGGGGTATGAACTAGATATCGAAAGATTCGTTTCACAGCTTCCAAATGACTTTGCCTCGGAGAGGCTTGAAACCTTGCACATTTACCTACGCTATACATGATATCGGGTCTAGATGCACAAAGGTAAAGCAAAGAGCCAATCATGGAGCGGTATACCTTTTGATCTACCTCTTTCCCATTAGGGTCGGGTTTCAAGTCGGTGGTTGTGGACATAGGGGTCTTCATAGGTTTGGCATCATTCATATTAAATCTCTTGAGCATGTCTTGAGTATATTTGGCTTGTTTGATGAAGGTTCCTTCATAATATTGATTCACTTCGAAGCCAAGAAAGAACTCCAACTCTCCCATCATAAACATCTCAAACCTATCGGTCATAAGCTTGCAAAACTCCTCATTGAACAAGGTGTTAGTAGACCCAAAAATGATGTCATCCACATAGAGTTGGCATATGAACAAGTCACCTCCAACCGTCTTGGTAAAGAGGGTGGGATCGATTAAACCAACATTAAACCCGCGATCTACTAGAAACTCTTTAAGGTGCTCATACCACGCACGTGGAGCTTGTTTAAGTCCATAGAGCGCCTTATCAAGTTTATAGACATGATCGGGGTGGTTGGGATCCTCGAAACCCGGAGGTTGCTTGACATATACTAACTCATTAATGGGACCATTAAGAAAAGCACTTTTGACATCCATTTGTTGTAATTTGAAGTTATGATGAGATGCATAGGCAAGTAAGATACGAATGGATTCAAGGCGAGCTACGGGGGCAAAAGTTTCACCGAAATCGATACCTTCGACTTGAGAGAAACCTTGGGCCACCAATCTTGCCTTGTTGCGAATGACAATACCATCTTTGTCTTGCTTGTTCTTGAACACCCATTTGGTACCAATAACATTTTTGCAATCCTTGGGTCTTGGCACTAATTTCCACACCTTGTTGCGCTCGAAGTTATTGAGTTCATCATGCATGGCTTCAAGCCAATCTTGATCTTCGAGAGCTTCATATACCTTCTTGGGTTCAATGAAGGAGACAAATGCATGGGCCTTGCTAAAATCCGCCAATTGCCTTCTAGTGACCACTCTTCCACGAACTTGACCAAGAATCATGTCCTCCGTATGACCCGCTCGTTCAAGATTCTCTTGCCTTCTCTTTGCTCTTCGAGCCAATGTCTCCTCCAAAGATTCCTTGGATATGGATTGAGAATCACCTTCTTCATCGGAGACATGTCCATCTTCATTTTGTCCTTGATCAATAATGGGTGATGAATCACCACTAGGTTGAGCATTCTCAACAATAATAGAATCTTGATCATGATTTAGGTGTGTTGCTTGGCCTTGTTCATTAGCTTGGCCTTGATCGTTAGCTTGAGGGCTTGGTGCATCTTGTTGGATTGCTTGATCATCAATGGGTGTAGTCAATGGCTCCACTTGAGTGGGGCATAGTCCTTCTCCCTCCGTCATCCGGTGTCCCTCAATGGGGATTATTTCACCAATCCCCATTCTTCTTATGACGATGGGAGGAATTGCATCTCCTACAACACCATGATCTATACGCCCCCCTTGGGAGCCATTATCCTCATCAAACACCACGTCTATAGCTTCTTCAACTTGTCCGGTGGACTTGTTGTAGACTCTATAGGCGTGAGCGTTTGTGGCATAACCAACAAAAATGCCCTCATAAGATCTAGTCTCAAATTTTGACAACCGTTTACCTTTCTTGCGAATGAAGCACTTGCAACCGAAGACCTTGAAGTAAGATACATCCGGTTTCTTACCCGTGAGAATCTCATAGGGGGTCTTGTTCAAGATCTTGCGAAGATATAACCGGTTGGTGGCGTGACATGCGGTGGAGACGGCTTCGGCCCAAAAGTTATAGGGAGAAGAGAACTCCGCAATCATAGTTCTAGCCGCATCCATCAAAGTCCGGTTCTTTCTCTCCGCAACACCATTTTGTTGAGGGGTATAAGGAGTGGAGTATTGATGAGCAATGCCCTCTTCACTAAGAAAACCCTCAACGGTGTAGTTCTTGAACTCCGAGCCATTATCACTCCGGATAGCCAATATGGTAGCATTGTGTTGGCGCTCAACTAGAGTGATGAACTCGATGACTCTACTTTGAGTTTCACTTTTCCTCTTGAAGAAATACACCCAACAATATCTTGAATAGTCATCCACAATTACCAAACAATACTTCTTTCCTCCGAGACTATCATAGGATAGTGGACCAAAGAGATCTAAGTGAATGAGCTCGAGAATTCTTGTAGTGGAGATAGATGTCTTGGTTGGGTGTTGTTCTCCATGTTGCTTCCCAAAGGTGCAAGAGCTACACACACGATCTTTAGCAAATTTAGCTTTGGTTAGTCCTAGAACGTGATTGCCACTTTGGAGATCATGCAACATTCTCATATTGGTGTGGGCTAGTCGGCGATGCCAAAGCCATCCCACATCAACTTTAGCCATTAGGCATGTCGCGGCACACGTGTCTTCTTTAGAGAAGTCCACTACATACATGCCGTTCTCGACAAACCCAACAAAGGCTACTTTAAGAGATGTCTCCCAAGTGACAATCACACTCTCTTTATTAAAGAACGAGGTGAAACCACAATTTGCAAGTTGAAGAACGGACATCAAATTATAGCCAAGGGACTCAACAAGGAGAACATTCTCAATTGATAAATCATTTGAGATTGCTACCTTGCCTCGTCCCAATACCTTAAGCTCGGACTTATCACCAATAGTGACGCAATTGAGATGAGGTAGAGGAGGTTCAAGATTGCTTATTGCGTCAAGGCTTCCGGTCATATGTTGGGATGCACCACTATCCACTGTCCATTTGTTAGACCCGGAAGCATTTCCCTACAAGAGATCAATTTCTTGATTTAGGTACCCATCCTTCAATGGGTCCTCTTTTGTTAGTAACAAGGGTCTTAGGAACCCAAATAGTCCAATGATAATCATCACCATAAGAAGTACCAACGTATTTAGCATAAACATGTCCATCCCTAGATTTCATAAGAACATAAGATGGATTATATTTTCCGGCGAAATCATTATGAGTGATGCTCCCCCTAGAGGTATCACCACCCATAATGGCGTTGGTCTCCTTTTCTTTGGTCACCTCACCCTCTTTTACAAAAACAACATTTTGAGGGGGAGAGGTGACATTCTTGGATGTCTTCTTTGACTTGGAAATAAACCCAAGTCCCTCTTTACCTTTCTTGGCACCTTGAGAGCTTATTGCATCGTTGAGAATTCTTTCCTTCCCTACATTGTTAGTCGTAGAGGAAGAGGTAGGTGCAATAACAACGCTATTTGACGAAGATGCAACATGCTTATTTGATTGTTGAGCTAGAAGCTTGATTCGAGACTTGGCAAGTTTGTCATGAATTTCCTTAAGAGATTTAAACTCTTCTTTTAGTTTGTCATGTTCCTTGTCAAGTTTTTCATGAGCTATTCCTAGCTTCAACTCTTCCTCTTCAAATTCTTTAAGCAAAACAAGAGATTTGGCATGTTCTTTCTTAAGTTTGGCAAGAGATTTTTCATTGTCTTTCCTAAGCTTAGAAACACTAATAGCATAAGAGTCTTGTAAACTAGATAGTCTTTCTTCAAGAGAGGCTCTCATGGATCTCTCCTTTTCGAGAGCCTTAATTAGTTCACCATCATGATTCTCATTGGTAACACCATGATTCTCCAAGGTCATGATGATTTCCTCTTTCTCATCAATGAGAGAGTTGGCATCATCAAGTTGCCTTAGGAGAGTTTTTACCTTTTCTTTAGTTTCACCTTCAAGACTACTCAACCAAGACCCTAGGTTCTTGGCCTCCTCATCTTCACCAATGTTTTCAACACAATCCAATAATGAGGGAGAGGTAGTGTTAATAGACTTGGAGGTGGAAGTTATTACCGCGGTGGCTTTTGCCATGAGACATGTAGGTCGGATCGATGTCTTCTCATTGGGAGATTCAAATAGAGAGACCGATGAAGAGGAAGTGGTAGCTATGGCGACGTGGGCAACACCTACGACTTCATCTTCTCCTTCATCTCCGGAGTAGTATGTCTCCAATGTGGGGCCTTCTTGAACATATAGAGCCCTTGGAACCCTTCTAGCGAGGTTCTTGTTTTGTGGAGCTTTGTTCTTGTCCTTGCGAACAAGCTTCCCTTCATTCTCTTCTCTTGGCTCAAAGGGACACTCCTTGACGAAGTGGTTTGCACTTCCACAATTATAACATGTCCTTGGCCGTTCCCCTTTCTTCCTAAAGATCTTGTTCCTTGAAGGTCTTGGGGCACCGGCTTTGTGAGCCTCCCATCTCTTCCAATACCCTTGCATGGCAAGAGCAATACATTTATGGGCACCCTTGTATGTATCCTCATAGTCCTCATCATCATCATCATCATCATCATCATCAACTTCTTCAATCTTGGCCATTGCTCTAGACTTCAAGGCAAGGTTGGGAGACTTTCCATGTCCTCTAGAGCGAGCAAGAGCATCATCCGCACTTTTGTGAGATAGGGATATGGCAATGAACTCACTTAGCACTCCAATGGAGTTAAGGGAGTTGTAGTCGGATCTTGTTCGAATGCTAGTGGAGAGGTTCTTCTCAAATGGAGTTATGGCCTTGACAAACTTCCTCTTGATCCATTCATCCGAGATTTCCTCTTTCCCAAAATCTCTTAGTTGATTACCAAGAGTGACAACTCTTCTATATAGCTCCTCGGGACTCTCGTCTTCAAGCATGACGAAGTTCTCGGACTTGTCGAGAGCCACATCATATTTTGATGATTGAATGCTAGCATTTCCTTGGAACAAGGAGTCAAGTTTATCCCATGCTTCCTTGGCGGTCTTCAAGCCGCGAATGTGCTCAAGATGTTCTCTTGGGAGAGCCTTTTGGATAGTCACAATAGCGGTCTTGTTGAGTTGGAACTCCACGTCCTCTCTTGGGGTCAAGTTGTTTGGATCATGAGGGTGGAATCCATGAACAACGCTTCTCCATAAAGCGGTGCAACAACCTGAAATATGAGACTCCATATCGAACTTCCATGATGAGAATTCGTTAGTGTTAAGCATGGGAGGATTTCCAACATTAACCATGTGTGGTATTGTAGCAATAGGGTGGATAGAATCGTAATTGGGAGGCGGTGGAACTTTAGAGTTAGACCCCGAACCGTTAGCCGATTGAGACTTGGAGCCCTCGGAGTTCCCACTACTCTTAGCCTTTTTATCGGCTTTTGCTTTGGCTTTCGCCTTAGCTAAAGCGATGTTAGCTTCCATTTCATCAATGTCCGGAATGGATTCTTCATCCGAGCTAACATCGTTGGTAGTGAGAGGTGCTTCCTCGGACTCCTTGGTTCTCCCCATCAATACCTCCATCATTTTCTTGATACTAGAAACCTCCGTACTGACAGTAGAGCTAACCTTAGACATTTCGGCTTGGAGGATTCCAACCGAGTCTTGTAGGTTAGATATACTGTCGGACATCTTGGAGATTTCCGCACTAGAACTACCGGGGGTATTTTCATCGACCATTGTACTCTTAGGCGGTTAAGCCCTTAGTAAGAGCCGAGGCTCTGATACCAATTGAAAGTGCACTATGGTCAACTAGAGGGGGGGGTGAATAGGTTGACTACCAATTTTTCTTTTCTTTTCCTTTTAAGGGGCTTAGTAAGATAAGATACGATTCTCTAGATGTGCAACTAAGTGAACAACCTATGTGAAGAGAGTAGTATGCGCAACGGAAGTAAAGCGTAAGGTAGTAAAGCAAACAACAAGTGTAAACAAGGAGACAAGGATATGTTTCACCGTAGTTCCTTCTCAAAGAGAAGTACGTCTACGTTGGAGAGGTGGGGAGCCACCTAGGCGCTCCTCAATAGCACGGTTGTGCACACCTTGTTCTCCTTGAGCTTCTCCGTTGAGGGAGATGCTCGTTTCCACTATGAGGTCGACTTGAAGGCGTTGACCAAACCTTTACAAGGGCTTGAGGTCACTCCACAAGGATGGAGGCTCTCAAGCAATCCGTAGCTTCTTGCAACAAGGTGGAAACTACAAGCACGAGATCTACTAAGGTTTCTAGGCCTCAAGTAGGATTCTAGATCTACTAGGTTGTGGTGGATGGATTTGAGATTCCTTTGGTGGAAGTGTGGATCTAGGTCTCCTCTAGCTCTCCACCAAGTTTGGGAGTGATTGGGTGGACGGAGAGGGAGATCTAAGAGGTTGAAGCTTTCATTAATGGCTAGGAGAGAGAGTGGGAAAAGCTTGGCATTTATGAGGTAGGTGAAGGGGTATTTATACTCTTGGCCACGAAGTAGCCGTTTGCAGTCCAGAGCACCGGAGGCTCCGGTGGTTTCACCGGAGGCTCCGGTGGGTCTTCTTTGCACTGCGCAGTTGCGCAGTGCCTTATCCTTTGCGCGCTGCTGAGGAGGCCGGAGGCTCCGGTGGATCGAGCGGAGGTTCCGCCCACCGGACCCGCACCGGAGGCTCCGGTGGAACCTCCGCCACTTTCCAACAGAAGGGGTGCCAAGCGGAGCTAGCACCGGACCCTTCACCGGAGTCCATTTGCCCTAGGGCCAGGGGGCCACCGGATGTCCACCGGAGCCTCCGGTGGAACCTCCGCCACTTTCCAACAGAAGGGCATTTTAGCGGAGGGACCACCGGATGCACACCGGAGCCTATTTGCTCATAGGCTGAGTGGCAGCAGCGGGCTGAGCCTCCGGTGGATTCACCGGAGCCTCCGGTGGGTTTACCGGAGCCTCCGGTGGGTTCACCGGAGCTTCCGCCCCTGCATATTTTGGCTCCCTGGCATCCTTTCTCTTAGCACTTTTCGAATATATCAAGCATTAGCCCCATAGATATAGTGAACCTAATAACCTGGGCATTTTCATCATTTGAACAAACATTAGATCCAACAATTATGTTGTCATATAATTACCAAAACGGACGATGATCTTTCAGTGGTGAGCCTATTGCCAACGCTCCTGGCACAACGGGGAAACCTGCCTGATGTGCTTCCCACATCTTTCTGTATGATGCTTCGATGAGGAGTTGAAACCTGCGACAGTCTTTCAGCTTGTGGCTTGATTTGCGGGCACTGTTGTTGTCCTCCGTGCACATGTGGTTTGTACAAGGTCCCTCGAGTTGCTTCTCGATTGACATGGGTGCCCATCTACGCGAATTTTTCGCGGATTCCACTCTTATCTTTGTTCTCGTCCGTGTTCGCGACCTTGTCGGCGTGCTGGATCGCGTCCTTGCCTGCGGTATTAATTGCTGCGGCTCCTTGGAAATTCTGCTTCTACCATCTTGGTTTCCATCTTTTCAAAGCCGTGATTCTCGCGCTTCCTTTGTCGTCCCGTGTCGCGGATGTATCTTCTGCCACCCTTGTTTGTGTATTGGGTGTCTACGCCATCATATTCAGGTGAGTGTGGGGAGCGTTGTGTACTGACTCCTCGCCATCAGCCCAGCTATCGGCTATCTCCATGAGGTCGCTCACTGTTTTGACCTGGACTCGACCAATGTGTTGTTTCACGTCCACTCGACGGAGTCCATATTTAAAACTGGAGACTCTTGTTTCCGTTGAGATGTCCTTTGTGATATTCTTTAATATAGTCCACCGCTGGATGTACTTGCAGATATTCTCATCTGCTTGTTGTTTGCATGCCTTTAGCTGCCCGACTGCTGCTGGTTGCTTGCAAGTAGACTTAAAGCTCTGGAAAAATTCATACTCAAAGTCTTCCTGGCAGTTGTAGATGAGCTACAGTTGTATGTACTGCATTGTTGTGGTTTGGTTGCACTTCTGGAACCTCACGGTAGTCAGGTAATCATCAAGCCAAGCTTCAGGTTACTAGACGCCGTCATACTTGGGGTTTTCAGTCCTTAGTTTGAATCACGAGTAAAATAGGGTGGTCCACAGAGTTCTTCCTCGTCTGTATCGGGAGAGTCCTATCTCAAGTGTTTTCATCGAGTCCCGCTGGCTCATTGTTGCGTGTCTTATGCGGCTCGTTCTCTGCATAGTCTGTCCACCTTGTTTTATGTGATCTTGTTGTGCATGTCCTCCGGGTCCTTCTCGTAGCGTGGCAAGCGAGTTGGCTCAATCTTTGTTTTGTGAGCTAATGCTTCAGCGGGTATGACTGATGCTCGAGTGGAGGGTTGTCCTCCGAGTTCCGCGCTCACAATGTTTAGACCTTGCAGTATTTCATCATGGATCTCTTCGCGCGGGTCGTCTGGCGTTGGCTTGATAGACATCAGATATGTCTGCGCCTATAATAGCCTTTCCTGCGGAGTCCTGGGTACTATTTTCCCTGGGGAATTGTTCGTCTTGGGAGGGGGGGTTTGCTCGAGGTCGAGTCCCCTATGTGTGTCCTCCATGGCGTTTGCAGTTATGTTTTTGGTGCGGGGCCGTCGCTGAGGGGGGGTGATTTTTGCACTCCCTCTCCTATGACTTCGACTGTGCCTTTTTCTATGTGGTGCGCGCTATCCAAGTCTCTTGTATCTTGTTTAGTTTATTTCTCTGCTTGCTTAGCATGTAGCGGTAAGCCGCCCACTCCTCTGATGTGGCGTCCTTTGGGAGGGGGGCGGCCTTGCTCGACTAGTGTTGTGACTAGATCCATTGTTTCAGCCGACACGTGTACCATGGGGCGGCCGTCCTTGTTCTTTTTTGCTCCTGGTTGCGGACCCAAAATCGATGGATCAAGCGGGCCCGTCGAGTCCCTCCCCGTCATCTCTCGAGTCTCTATATTCGGGGTGGCGGGGACTTCTACGGGTCTCTTTCGGGTTCCTGGACGTCTCTGACCGCCCGTCGTCGGTCGCGTCTTCTTCTTGGCCCGGATCGGTCGAGTCTTCACTATCGCTTTCGCTGCCTACATCGGTGTGCTTGGACCGCTTGACCATTGCGATGAAGTGAAGGTGAGGGTGGATGGCATATGAGTGGACGAAATCTCGTTTTCTCACGAGTTGTAGTGGCTGGACCTCCGAGGGCGTTGTTGGCGCAATCTACTTCGTCGCTTGGGGATAAGGCGAGTCTTCAAGACGTAAGACTCCCACGCGACTCGCGCGGAAGTTCAGGTCACCAAACGTGAGGTTGATGCTTTTATCGGTGGAGCCGAATACTGGGCGCAATGCTGGTGAGTGCTCGGTGAAGTCGACGGAACCGAAACGAATCGAGTCCACCCATATCGGCGAGTCTCCATTCAAAGAGGATGAGGCCGAAGAAGCCTCGGTTCCCGCGCCCCAGATTCCCACAGACGGTGCCGATTAAGAGGATGGTACCTCAATAAACCCCATGGTTAGGGACCCAGGGTTTCGTAAGGGAAAAGACGATGGTGGACTACACGTCTAGACATGGCACAAATGACAAGGTTTACCCAGGTTTTCGGGGCTCTTCGAAAAAGATAACACCCCGTCTCCTGCTTCTCTCATTGTTATTCCGGCGGGATCAAACGGGTTACATGGGATGCGGCGCAGATTGGATCTGGCACGTATCTGATCTAGGGTTGCTTGTCTATCTATGACCTTCTCCTGGCCCTTATGGAGAGTCGGGTCTCAGGACTTGTACATGAGTAGGACTCGACCCCGAGTCGGTTCTATCCTACCCTAGCTTTCCGAGCAAGTCTTTCCGTGTACTGGCTCCGTCTTGGACCCGTAATGGGCTTGGGCTCTTGAACTCGAAGATTTGTCTAGAGTACCTGTCGGTGGGTCGCACCTGGTAGGCCCACCGTGGGGGATCTTCTGGGCACCCCCACATCACATCCCTCATCTATTTGAGGGAAGTGTTTCTATTTTACAATATGTCGATGGTACCATCTTGTTTATTGAGAACAATTTGCAAAAAAGTCAATATAGAACTAATTTTATGTGTCTTTGAGGAGCCGTGAGACCTTAATTTTTTTTCCATAAAAGCGAGATTTTTTGTTTTGGGAAGGCAAAGGAGGTTGTGGAGAAGTATAAGCAAAACTTTGGTTGCAAATCGGGCTCTTTACCTTTTAAGTACCTTGCGGTGCCTATCCATCATAGAAAACCCTGTAATGCTAAATGTGAATATGACTTCACGATCGGCCGATGTATGGATGCATTGAAAATAGTGGAATGCGTTACATATGATGAAAAGATCCCGGCCTTGGAGGTCTTCAAAAATATTGCCAATCGTGAGATTTTTGTGAACCTTGCTGCTGATAAAGATGGAACTGCTATCAAATGGCTCCGCGTAGAGATATCTAAGTTAACATGTGGTACGATATTGCCCTTCTGTTATTCTTAATTTGCATTATGTAACATGTCGAGTAGTGTTTAATCTTAAAAATCATTACCCTATTTGATCCTTGTTGTTGACTGCATTGTAGAAATTCAGAACTAGAATTTATTCTTTATTTTTGTGTTTATTATGCTCTTTATTTGTCATATGTATCTGTCAAAATAGTCGTGTCTGTGTGCTAGCAGTATCTAGGTAGCTTCGCTAGAAATTGTTTATATAGCAACTTAGCGAGAAAGTTGCAAGTGCCAAGTAGTAATGTGTGACATCAGATAACTCTTGATAGCTGACCAGGGCACATCTCTATGAGTATCAGGTGATTTAATCTGCCTGCATAAAGTGATAAGTTTTAAATATTGTGTTGCATTAATGTACAATTTAAGCTGCATTTTTTCTCTTGTCCCTAGGATAAATAGCTGGATGATTTAGAAATCATGATCTGTTATATACCGTTAAAAAGTTAAATTTTATGTCATACAAAATGTTTTTTGTATCTTATAAGCTTGTGGAATTGTATGAGTTTCTTGGATGTGTTATATAGTTGTATCCAAACTAATTAGTTTGAGATTCCATCTCCTGACAAAGATATATTTTTTGATCTGTAACTTGACCTTGTTGGCATGGGCTGATTATTCCTAGAAAACATGGACACCATTAGTTTCTTGGGAAAATCCCTGCATTTTTTTTGTTCTGTCGGTAGTGATTTGATGGGAACTTCTGTCCTATAACTTGTGGGGCTGTAATTTGGTGCTTCCTGTTTTACGACAAGAATGTCAGCATGAGTTTATGTTTCCAATACTTGCATATGCCCCGAACTGTTTCTTCTTGTCTAGTTTGATTGCTGCTATCTAAAATGTCTTGTGGTGAAGCAAGCTTTCAAGTTCTTACCAAAATCATCTTTTGATAAAATGACGATATGTTCTGGTCATGTAACAATGTGTTGAGATGTTAACAGATGAGATGATCTTGTTCCTTGGACGATCTTGTTCATGTGATGATATTTCTTGTCATGTAATGATGCGCGTGAGATATTAACTGATGAGATAATCTTGCTTCTGATAAAATAATTTTGTAATAACATATGAGATGATCTTGTTCCTATGACATAAACAAGGCATTTATATTACTGTTGAAACTGTGTGCTCAAGTGATGTGAAAAGATCAGATTTTTACCGTTGATATACTTCGAATTTAAAGTAGTATTGAAAATTGTGTTCTCAAGTGTTTAGAAAACACAAGGTGGCTAATCTCATGTGCCAAAGCACGTGAGTTGGTTGTGGCCGATGGGGGATTTCAATTGGCATGGGGGAAGAGGATGAGGTGTGAGGAGTGTTTTCACCCAAACCCCTGGGATATACTCCTACACACCGGTACACCACAAAATACTCCTGCAAAACAAGGCCTTACTAGCTATCTGCAGAAGACAGGGCAGATGCGGCGGAGTTCAGACTTTAGACAGATTCAAGCAGGTGAACTGCCGCTGCACATCCAAATTAAAGATACCATATCACACTCACAGCACGCACAAACTACCAAGCATGTGGCTGAATGCCTAGTGAATATACGATGAATGTTACTCGCAATGAGCAAAAAGCATGAAAGGTCACCACAATGTCTTGTTTATCGCTGTCTCCAGAAGTCCAGAACATCATACAATCCAAAGGCATCAGCATTGCTTAAACAGCCTCATCGTCTCATACAGAATAAGTTAGTCAGAGCTTCCCCATGTGCTGAATGGAGGCTAGATCACGGTAGACCGTGGCCAGAATGAAGGGATGTGAACTGACTTCGAGCAAAAGATAAGCTGACACCTCAGTCTTCAGTACATGGTCGGTAGTCATCAACCCTGTATTATTGGAATGACAGAATAATCAGTTAAGTGATTCCAAATTCTTGAATTTTGTGAGCAAATGAGAGGAACAATTTGCCAGGAGCTTTGTAGACAGAAGTACCGAAAGATTAAACCATGGTTGTGCATGACGTATAAAATTTGAAACTGCCACCAATATCCAGTCCCTTAACACAGAAAAAAAAAATTGAGAGATCAAGATTTTACAAAATCAGTTGAACTTGTTTCTTCTAAGGACTTTTTGTTGTTACTCTTTGAAGTTCAAAAACATATTAAGAACTATGTGTAGGTATACGTACTCCAAGTCCCCAAACAAACTAGTATGTAAATAGCACAAGATGTTTTCAGACTTCAAAGGCACATTGGTCTCAATTCTAAAGATAAGGCAATGCAAAGGGGACACTGGTTATCGCACTGCAGATCTTAGATTGAATATAACGACCTTCACCCAACCCACCACCAAAACAGGTCAAAGTAATAAAAGAAAAGAACATGAAGGTAAAATCTAAGATGTGGTGGCTTATGGTCATTTTCAGCTATTTTTACAGCAATTCTGTTCTGAGTTACATTGCATAATACCTAGCAATATTTGATCCATTCATCTTAGTATTTAAACCATGTCAAGTCTTCACCTACATTTTACATATTATATCTATCTGCCCACAATTCTCATGGGAAAATAATAAAATGAAAGCACACACATTGTTAATAAAAGTCAGGGCTAATATATATGCCGCAACCGTAAACCATGCTGATCACATATAACCGCTGCCGTTATGCAGATCAGAAGCAAATGAACCTCAAGCCCCTACATGCTACTGTTACATAAAAGTCAAGACCCTGATACCTAACATAAAAGTTTTGCAACCATGCAAGTCATCATTGGAGCATTTGTTCTGAGATACAGTATCCGGAAGCACACAAGCTAAGATATGTCTAGTTGCGGACTTTCAACTAAACATAACAGATATAGTGAATTCCTAGTATGTCTAGTTGCAGAGTTTCAACTAAACATAACAGATATAGTGAATTCCTAGAAATTTGTGGATAATATTATCTTCAACATAAACCAAGAAGTCGAAGATCTTGGGGAATGCGCACTAAAACATAACACAGTTAAACAATTGAACATTATGCTAGTGTAAACTTTACTTCCCGTGTGCTAAATAAAACTGTGCTACCAAAGTCACTTGAAAGGGATATAATGCAACCATGATGGCGCCAAACTTCATTGGATCACCCATGAAGTGCTTTCAGGTTGATGTACACACCAATTGGTAATTATGATGCTATAATTGGCAAGCATCACAGTGCGAAATACAACAGATCAGGGTAGGATGATGGGAGCACAAAAACTATTTATTATCACTAACCAACCAGAAGTGAGAAAAATTGCCATAAGAACTACCAAAACAAAGTTCTAATTTGGAATAATAACCTTTCACTCCTTGCTGCTTTGTGCAAAATCATATGGGAAAAATCTTGAACAATGCAGATCTTGAAACTAATGGATACGGTTGTGATTCAGACACTATTAGCCTAGTAAATCTAAAGGACGTATATGCATGCCACAGACTAGTTATCTCATTCACATAGAACATTTGATCTGAACAAGTAAGCATTTTATGAGGCAACACCACTGAACAGAAAATGGCAAGAAGGTGCAGAGAAGATCTTAAAACTTACCAGAAGCCATCCAGCCATTAGGCTTGAGCAAGGAACGCCGGCGGCCATGCCAGGAAGTAGGCGCAGATGGGGTCCCCGTATTCCTTGCCACCTTTCGTGGCCAGGCGCTCCAGCTTGCCGGTGTTGAGATCGAAGGAGTAGCGCCCGTACCCCAACATCTGGATGAACAGCCTCCATTTCTGCCCGGCGTCGATGTCGGTGAGATAGATGCTCTTAATCCTGCTGACCATGTCCCTGGGCAGGCTCGGCACCATGTCGTACACCTTTCGAAGACTCATCTCCCTCTCAAGAACCCAGCCGTTGTCGCTATACCTGGTCTGGCCACGCACCCATATCTGCATCATCTGGTCCTCCACAGTCCCGAGGCACAGCCGCCTGTCAGGCGTCTCCCCGATGCGGAACTTGCAGGCATTCGGCAGGGCCTCCGGCGCCGGCAGGTAGGAGAATTGCAGCGTGACGGGGTCCATTACGAGCACGCGGCGGGAGTGGCAGATGTGCCAGTACATCTTCCCGGCAGCGTGTACGCAGCGGGCCTCGAACCAGTAGGGGTCGAAATCGACCACGACCTTGTTGGCCAGCGGGAGTGCGCACCAGCGGCACTTGTCGTTGTCGAAGGACGCGACCCAGACGCGCGGGTGCCCGCCGTCGATGGCGAAGCAGACGACCTTGAAGCAAAGCTTGCTGGGGTGAGCGCGGGAGAGCAGCGCGGAGCCGATGTAGTACCTGGAGCTGTGCCATCGGCGGTCGTCGGGCACCGTGTCCCGCGGCGGAGGCGCGAGAAGAGCGCGGCGGTGGGTGGCCGGGTCGAGGACGAGGAGGCGGGGGTGGATCGCCTTGGAGAGCGACGCGCTCGGTTCGAGAAGCAGGAGGCCTTGGTGGCAGTCATAGAGCTCGTAGCGG